>CM038221.1:171701036-172411863 GCA_021442155.1 Cymbidium sinense | reverse complement strand
ACACAGACCTAGACCACAGGACCAGGCCCACTAGGCCCTCAGGCCACTGAATACTGGCCACTGATAGGCCTGGGCCCTGGGCCCTGGCCACTGGGCCCTCAGACCCAGGCCCTGGGCCACTGACCTGAATGCTGGGCCACACTGAACCCTGACCTGGGCCACTGACCACTGGGCCCTGGGCCTGGGCCCTGGGCCACTGAATACTGGGCACTGGGCCACTGGGCCACTGGGCAGACTGAACACTGGGCCCTGGGCCACCTAGGCCACTGGGCCACTACTGGGCCTGGGCCTGGGCCCTGGGCCACCTGATGCCTGGGACTGAATACTGGGCCCACTGGGCCACTGGGCCCTGGGCCCCACTGCACTGAATACTGGGCCACTGAATGCCAGATACACTGATACAGGCCCTGGGCCACTGGGCCCCTGGGCCCTGAATACTGACACTGGGCCACCCTAGGCCTGAGATACACTGAGGCCACTGAATACTGGGCCAAGCCACTGGCCCTGGGCCCTGAGCCTAGGCCCTGGGCCCTAGATACTGGGCCCCTAGACCCTGGCTGAGCACTGGGCCCTGACTAGGCCACTGATACTGGGCCCTGGGCCACTGACCTGGGCCACTGGCCACTGGGACACTAGGCCCTAGGCCTGGGCCACTGGGCCCTGGGCCCTGGGCCCTGAATACTGGGCCACAGGCCCTGACCTGAATGCCAGGCCACTGCTGGGCCACTGGGGCCACTGAATGCCTGGGCCTGGACTGATACTGAATACTGAATGCCCCTGGGCCCTAGACCTAGACCCTGGGCCCCTGGGGCCCTGGGCCTAGCCACTGAATACTGGGTACTAGACCCTGAGATACAGAGCCCCCTGGGCCCACAGACCTGAATACTACTGGGCCCACTAGACTGAATACTGGGCCCTGGGCCCTAGACTGAGCCTGAATGCCACAGACACTGGGCCCTGGGCCCTGGACTGGGCCCTGGGCAGACCACACAGATACCACACAGATACTGAATACTGGGCCCTGGAATACAGATACTGGGCCACTGATACTGACCCCAGGCCTAGACCCTGGGCCCTGGGCCCTAGCTGGGCCACTGAAGCCCCTGAATGCTGAATACTGGGCCCTACTGAATGCCTGGGCCACTGGGCCCTGGGCCCTAGACCCTGGGCCTGGGCCCTGGGCCCTGGGCCCTGGGCCGCAGATACTGACACTGGGCCCTGGGCCACTGAATACTGGGCCCAGATACAGGCCACTGCACTGAAGCAGATACTGGGCCACTAATGCCTGGGCCTGGGCTACTGAATACTAGACAGATACTGAATACAGATACCTGAATACTGGGCCTGAATGCAGAGCACTCAGGCCACTGGGGCTGAATGCTGAATTAGGCCCGATACTAGACCCTGGGCCACTGAGGCCACCAGGCCGCTGGGCCTGAGCACTGGGCCACAGGAATGCTGCAGGCCGCAGATGCCTGAATACTGGGGCCTGAATTGCATACAAGGCCACATACTGAATGCTGAGCCATGGGCCGCACAGACCACTCAGGCCCTGAGATACTGGGCCCTGGGGCCAGGCCAGGCCACTGGAGGCCTTTGCCCCTAGAACTGGACCGCGGATACTGAATACTGGGCCCTGGGCCATGAGTGCACAGGCCCTGGGCCTGGGCCACCCTGGGCCACTGAAGCCACTGGGCCCTGGGCCACTGGGCCTGGGAATGCTGGGCCCTAGATACTGGGCCAGACTCAGGCCACTGGGCCACTGAGGCCCTGGGCTCACTGGGCCACTGGAGCCTGAGGCCTGAATACTGGATGACACCACTGAATACAGTACTGGCCACTACAGACCACAGGCCTGAATTGCAGGCCACTTGCAGACCTGAATGCTGAGCCGCCAGGCTGAATAGGCCCTGACCTGAGCCTGAATACCAGGCAGTAACAGGCTGAGGCTGCTGGGTACTGGGGCCCGCAGGCCACTGTGCACTGGGGCCTGGGCCAGGGAATGCCTGGGCCACAGGCCACCTGAGCCTGGGCCTGAGGAGTAGCCACTGAATACTGGGCCAGATACACAATGACCTGGAGCTGAATGGGGACTGAAAGAATGAGCTGAGGCCAGTGACCTGGGCCTGCAGTGAGCCAGAGACCTGGGAGGCCACTGAGCCTAGACCTAGTGCTGGGCTGAATACTGAATGCCCCTGGGCCACTGGGCCTTCAGGCCTGGCAGATACTAAGGCCACTGAGCCTGGGCCCTGAGGGCCCTGGGCCTGGGCCACCTGGGCCACTGAAAGGCGCCTGAATACAGGCACTGGGACCACTGGGCTACAGGCCACTGGGGTACTGAATAGATACACTGAACCTAGACTCAGTTGCTGAGCCACAGATACACTGAATACGACCTGAATGCAGGCCACTGAGATGCCAGACTGGGCCGCACAGGCCTGAAGGCCACAGTGATACTAGACCACAGACCACTGAATACCTGGGTACTACTGGTGCTAGGCCATGAATTACTAGACCACTGAGAGATACTGAATACAGACCTGCTGGTGCACTGGGCCTGGGCCACTGAATACAGACACAGATACTGAGCCACTGGAGACCTGAACCACAGATACTGAATACTGAATACAGATACTGAGGCCTGAGCTGGGCAATGCCACTGATGCCCCTGGACCCAGCCACTGGGGCCCTGGGATACTGGGCCACTGAATATAGACCTGAACTGAATACAGACACTGGGCCACTGTGCAGTTGCTGAATAGACCCTAGATATAGGCCAGGAATGCCTGGGACCACTGAATTGCTGAGCCCCAGGCTGACACAATACTGGAATACTGAGATACAAGGCCTGGGCACTGAGACCTGGGCCTGGTACTGGGCCACTCAGATATAAAGACCTGAATACAGAGAAGATACTGAGCCTGAGTACTAGACTGAAGGCCACTGAATACTAGACCAGACTGCCTCAAAAGACCTGGGACAGATGCTGGCCTGGGCCTGAAGATACTCAGACTGCATGCCAGGTGGCAGTCTGAATGCACAGGCCACTGAAGATGCCTGAATGCTGGGCCCAGATATGACCACTGGGCCACTGGGCCAAAGAGACCCTGGGCCTGAATACTGAATACTGATACTGGGCCGCAGTACTGGGACTGGGAACTGGATACTGGGCCACTGCCCAGACCTGAATGCCTAATACTGGGGCCACTGAGGCACCAGATGCTGGGCCACTGAATACAGAAGGACAGGCCTGAGCCATGCCAGACCTGGAATACTGAGATAGGCCCTGAATACTGAAACCACTGGGCCTACCTGACCCTGGGCCACTAGATACCCACAGATACAACCACTGAATACTAGATACAGACCACTGGGATACAAACCACAGGACCACAAATACAAACCACAATACTGGGTATGGGCCATGGCACTGAATACTGAATACCATGAGCCACTGGGCCCTGGGGTGCCGGGCCAGCTGAGCCACTGAATACTAGACACTGAGCCTGAGCCACTGAGCCACAAACTAAGACCCACCTGAATACTGGGCACTGGAGTACTGAGGGCAGACTGGGCCGCAGACCCTGGGTGCTGGGACTGGGCCACAGACCACTGAACCTGGGCTGGCACAAGGGCACTGAGACCACACCCCAAAACTGAACTGAAGACCAGGCCACTGAAACTGGGCCACTGACTGGGCCCCAGATACACTGGGCTGGGCCACTGAATACTAGACTACAGGCACTGACTGGTACTGAATACACAGATACTGGGCTGCTGGGCTGCGAGATACTAGGATACTGAGGCGCAGGCCACTGGGCCACCTGAGATTACAGATACTGGATACATGACCCTGGTACGGGATGGATACTGAGACCCTGGAGGCCACCTGAAAATGCTGGGCCACTAGGCTAATACTAGGGCGACTGGCTAGATACTGAATGCTGAATACAAAGACCTGAATGCCCAGAATAAGAAGGACCTGGGCTGGACTGCCACTGATACTGGGCCAGACCCTGGGCCACTGGTACTAAGACCACTGAGGCCACTGGGCCACTGAATACTGGAGGCCTGGGGCTGGGCCTGGAATGCTGGGCCACTGAGGCGCTGGGCCACTGGAGGCCACTGAGCACTGAGGCCTGGGCCTGAGGCCACTGAGCCACCAGACTGGGCACTGAATGCTACAAGGCCACTGAATACACAGACCACTGGGCCACCAGGCCTGAACTGGGCCACTGGGCCCTGAGGTGCACAGGGCCCTGGATACAGGCCAGGCACAGGACTGAATACTGGGCCTGGGTACTGGTGCACTGGGGCCTGGAGCCTGGGCCTGCCCAGGCCACACTGACCACTGAATACTAGCCACTGAGCCACCCTGAGACCACTGACCTGAATACAAGACTATAGCCACTGGTGCCACTGAGCCTGGGCCACTGGGCCGCAGGCCACTGAATACTACTGGGAAGCCTGGGCCCATGGTACTCAGGCTGCTGGCACAGATACAGGACCAGGCCACCTAGACCGCAGGCCCTGAGCCCTGGGCCACTGGGCCACTGAATACTGAGCCTGGGCCTGGGCCGCGGCCACTGGGCCTGGGCCGCCTGGGGCCACAGACCCCTGACCAGAGCCACTGAACCACAGGACAGATACCTGGGCCCTGAATACTGGACCCTGAATAGGCCACTGGGTGCTGGTGCCAGACTGAGACCTGGTGGGCCCTGGGCCACTGAATACTGAAAGACACTGAATGCCTGGGGTGCAGACTACTGGGCCTGAATACTGGCCACAGGCCAGCAGACCATGCTGGGCCACCAGACTGGGCCAGGCCTAGACCCCAGACCCAGACTGGGCCACCTGGCCAGGCTGAGTGACCTGGGCCACCAGATGGGCCAGCACTCAGGCCAGGCTGGGCCTGGACCTCAGGCCGCCACAGATGCCTGAGGCCACTGGGGCCACCCAGGCCACTGAAGCCACTGAGCCACTGAGGCTGCCAGGAGCCACTAAGCCCTGGGCCACCTGGAGCCACTGAATACACAGGCCCTGGGCCACAGGCCTAGGCCCTGGGGCCTGGAGCCTGGGCCACTGGGCCTGGGCCTGGGCCACTTTGATGCCTGAATACTGGGCTAGCACCCAGGCTGGGCTCAGACCACTGAATACTGGGGAATAGACCACTGGATCTGGGTACTGGCCACCAGACTGAATGGCAGATACTGAATACTAGGCCGCAGACCCTAGACTGCTGGGCCAGACCAGACCTGAGACTGCAGGCCACTGGGCCTGACAGGCTGCCTGAGCTAGGCCACTCAGACCTAAGACCTGAAACTGGGCCAGAATACTGAACCACTGGGCCTGAGCCACTGGGCCTGGGCCGCTGGATACTGGGCCGCAGGCCACTGGGCCAGAACTGGGCCACTAGGATGCCAGTGCTGAATGCCTCTGACCACTGAGCCTGGCCATAACTGATAACAGATGCCAGGCCTGGGCCAGATACAGACACCACAGGCCACTGGGCCACCCAGGCCTGGGCCTGCCACAGGCCTGCTGGGCCAGATGAGCCACTGAAATACTGGGCCCTGGGCCCCAGGCCAGGGCTCAGATGCTGAATACTGAATGCCACCTGGGTGGCCACTGCCTGGGCCTGCTGGGCCCACTGGGCCACTGGGCTGAGGCTGGACCTGAATACAAACCACCAGGCCACCACTGGGCCCTGACCACTAGGCGACCCTGGGCAGGCCTGCTGGCCAGATACTGGGCTAGGCTGCCTAGAGGATACAGACCCTGAGGCCAGGGCCCGACCACCAGGCCACTGAATACTACTGAGCCACTGGGCCACTGGGGCAGATACTGAATGCAGGCCTGGGCCCTGAGCCCAGGCCACCAGGCCACTGGCCTGGAAGACCACTGGGCCACTGGCCTAGCCACTGGAAGGCTGGGCCTGGGTGCTGAGCCTGGCCACTGGGCCCCAGGGAGGCCACTGACCACTGGGCCATGGGCCTGGGAGAAGCCCCAGACCACTGAGCCTGCCACTAGACTGAATACTGGGCCACTTAGGCCCCCACTGGGGCCTGGGCCTAGAATACTGACCACTGGCCACTGGGCCACTGGGAGGCCACTGAATGCTGAATGGCAGTGCTGGTACTGGGCCACTGGGCGCACAATACAGATACCCACTGGGCGCTGGACCACTGAATACTGGCTGCTGGGACTGGGCCACTGAAACCTGAGCCGCAGGCAGGGCCACTAGACTCAGACCTGAACCTGGGCAATACTGAGACAACTGCCTGGGCCCAGATAACTGGGAATACTGAGCCAGCATGACTGGGCCATGAGCCACTGGGAATAGGCTGCCAGATACTGGGCCACAGAACAGACAGACCCTGGCCACTGGTGAGACCCTGAGGGCCACTGAATGCTGGGCCACTGACCACCTAGGCCAGGCCACTGGGCCGCAGGGCCCAGTACAAAATACTGATACTGGGCCCTGCTGGGCCAGGCTGAGGCCACTGAATGCCTGAGGCTGAGTGCTGGGCCACTAGATAGCCCTGGGCCCTGACTGGGCCTAGATACTGAATGCAGATACAGAATACTGGGCCGCTGAGATACTGAGCCATACTGGGCCCGCAGACCCTGAGCCACTGAACTGGCACAGATACAGATACACAGGCCACTGGGCCGCAGATACTGAATACTGACCCCACAATACTGGGCCACTGGGCCGCAGACCACTGAATACTGAATACTGAATACTGAATACTGGGCTGACTGCCTGGGCCTGAATACTGAGATACTGGGCAGATACTGGGCCAGACAGATACTGAATGATACCTGAATACTGAATGCCAGATGGGCCTGAATACAGATACTGAATACTGATACACTGGACCACTGAATGACTGAATACAGACCACTGGGCCTGGGCCACTGAATACTGAATACCAGGCCACTGAATACTGACCTGACCACTGAATACTGAATACACCGCACTGAATACTAGGCCACTGACCCACTGACCACTAGACCTGAATACTGGGCCACTGAGCCTGGGCCACTGAATACTGAATAATGCCTGAATACTAGATACAGATACTGAGCCACCCAGACTAGACCACAGATACTGGGCCCTGGGCCTGGGGAGGCCACTGGGCCACTGAATACTGGGCCGCAGACCTGGGCCACTACTAGATACTGGGCCTGGGCACTGAGCCTGAATACAAGACCACTGAATACACAGATACTGAACTGGGGACCACTGAATACAGATACTGAATACAGACCACCTACAGATACTGGCCCTGAATACACAGATACACTGGGCCTGAATACTGAATACAGATACTGAATACTGAATACTGGGCCGCAGATACAGGCCCAGTACTGAATGCCCAGATACTACTGAATGCAGACCACTGAATACTGGGCCACTGACCACTGAATACTGAATACTGAATACTGATACAGGCCTGAGACCACAGACCCTGGCCAGTACTGAACCTGGGCCGCAGGCCACTAGATACTGCCACCAGGCCACAGATACTGGGCCGCAGACCACTAGATACTGGGCCACTGGGCTGAATACTGGGCCACAGGCCACCAGGCCTGGGCCTGACTGGGCCATACACTGAACTGGGCCTACTGGGCCCAGATACTGAATACTGGGCCCAGATACTAGCACAGATACTGGGCCCAGACCACTGAATACTGAATGCAGGCCACAGATACAGACTGGAGATACCCAGGCTGAATACTGAATACTGGGCCTGAATACTGGGCCGCAGACCACTAGGCCTAGACCCACTGAATACTGAATACTGATACTGCCTGGGCCACTGAATACAGGCCACAGATACTGAATACTGGGCCACCAGACCTGAATACTGGGCCACAGACCACTGACCACACAGACCACTGGGCCCTAGACCACTGAATACTGACCTGATACCCCAGGCCACTAGGCCACTGGGCCACAGACCACAGACCACTAGGCCTGGAGCCACTGAATACCACTGGGCCACTGAATACTGGGCCCAGGAATACTGGGCCCGCAGGCCACACACAGACCACTGGGCCACTGGGCCACTGAATACTGAATACTGAATACTACAGGCCTGGGCCTGACCACTACTGGGCCACCAGGCCACTGAATACCAGATACTGGACCCCAGGCTGGGCCCAGGCCTGAATACTGGGCCACTGGGCCACTGAACACAGGCCACTGGGCCTGGGCCACTGAATACTGGGCCACTGAGGCCACTGGGCCCTAGGCCCTGGGCCACTACAGGCCTGAATACTGGGCCACGCCAGGCCCAGGCCACAGGCCCGCAGAATACTGGGCCTGAATACTGAATACTGGGCCCAGGCTGGGCCTGGGCCACCAGGCCACTGAACTGGGCCTGGGCCACAGACTGAATACTGGGCCTGGGCCACTGAATGCAGGCCACTGAATACTGAGCCACTGAACCACTGAATACTGGGCCTGGGCCCAGATACTGAATACTGAATACTGAACTGGGCCACAGACCCTGACTGGGCCTGGGCTGCTGGGCCACAGACCACTGGGCCACTGAATGCCCAGACCACTGACTGAGGCCGCAGATACTGGGCCCTGGGCCACTGGGCCACTGAATCTGACCTGAATACAGGCCCTGAATACTAGACCACTGAATGCAGGCCACTGAATACTGGGCCCTAGATACTGGGCCTGGGCCCGGGCCACTGATACACAGGCCTGAATACTGACCTGAGATACTGAATACTGGGCCCACTGGGCCTAGACCACACTGAATACAGGCCACTGGGCCACTGAACTGCCACTGGGCCGCAGACCCTGAATACACACAGGCCACTGACTGGGCCACTGGGCCTGAGACCACTGGGCCTGAATACTGGGCCGCAGGCCTGGGCCCAGATACACAGATACTGAATACTGGGCCACCAGACCACTGAATGCAGATACTGACCACTGGGCCACCAGGCCCAGATACTGGGCCAGATACTGGGCCTGAAAGACCACTGGGCCCCAGATACTGCTGGGCCACTGGGCCCTGGGCCCTGAGGCCCACTGAAGACTGGGCCAGATACTGAATACTGAATGCTGGGCCACTGAATACAGATACTGAATACTGGGCCACTGAATACTGAGATACTGGGCCGCAGTACTGAATACTGAGGAATGGGTACTGAATAGACAGATACTGAATACCAGATACTGAGATACTGAATACTGAATACCAGACCACTGATACCTGAGATACTGCCCCAGATACAGGCCCAGATACTGGGCCACTGGGCTGAGACCACTGATACTGAATACAGACCACTGAATACCTGAATGAGACCTGGGCCCAGATACTGCCTGGGCCACTGAATGCACTGAGCCTGAATGACTAGACCACTAGACACTGAATACTGAGCCACTGAATACAGACCAGATACTGGGCCGCAGGCCACAGATACAGGCCCTGGGCCACTGGTGAAGGCCCGCAGATACTGAATACTGAATACTGGGCCACTGAATACTGGGCCACTAGGCCTGGGCCACTGAATACTGACTGCCACAGACCACTGGGCCAGACCCTGGGCCGCCAGACCAGGCCCTGAATACTGGAATACAAGGCCTGGGCCCTGGGCCACAGATACCTGGGCCACTGAGCCTGGGCCACTGGGCCACTGAGCCACCAGACCTGGGCACTGGGCCACTGAGATACTAGACCCTGGGCCATGGACTAGACCACTAGGCCCTGAATACAGGCTGCCTAGATGCCTGAGCTGCCCTGGGCCACTAGGCCCTGGGCTGGGCAGGCCACTGGGCCACTGGAATGGGCCCACTGGGCCACCAGGCCACTGGCAGATACTTACTGAGTACAGACTGGGCCACTGAGCCACAGGCTACTCAGGCCACTGGGCCACTAGACCCCACTGAGGCTGGGCTGCAGGCCCTGGGCCCTGGGCCAATACAGAATACACAGGCCCTGGGCCACTAGGCCCTGAATACTAGGCCCTAGAGCCTGGGCCTGACCCCAAGGCCTGGGCCACCCCAGGCCCTGGGCCACTGGGCCCACAGGCTGCAGGCCACACTGGGCCTGGGCCCACTGGGCCCTGGGCCACAGGCCTGGGCCTGGGCTGCTGGGCTACAGGCCTGAGCCCTGGGCTGGGCGCAGGCCTGGGCCACTGACCCTGGGCCACTGAGCCTGGGCTGCAGACCCAGGCCCTGGGCCTGGGCTGCTGGGCCACTGGGCCTGGGGCTACAGGCCACTGGCCGCTGGCCACTGGGCCTGGGCCAGGCCACAGGCCACTGGGCCACTGGGCCACTGGGCCACTGAGCCACTGGAATACTAGACCACTGAGCAGACCCTAGCCCACAGGCCACTGAATACAGGCCTGGGCAGATACTGGGCCACTAGACCAGGCCCTCACACAACTGGGCTAGATACTGAATACTGGGCACTGAGCCCTGGGCCCTAGGCCTGAGCCACCAGCCACTGGCTACAGACACTGGGCCACAGGCCACAGACTGGGCTGACTACAGGCCACTGGGCCCTGGGCCCTGGGCCACTGAGCCCACTGGGCTGGGCCACTGAGTACTGGGCCAGGCCTGGGCAGATACTGGGCCCTGGGCCACTGACCACTGGGCCCAGGCCCTGGGAGATACTGGGCCACCAGGCACTGGGCTGAGGCCCAGGCCACTGAGCCCTGGGCCTGAGACCCTGAGCCACACAAGGCCACTGGGCCACTGGGCCCTGAATACACTGACCTGGGCCACTGGGCCACTGGACTGGGCCGAGGCCAGACCACTGGGCCACCAGACTGAATGCAGCTGGGCCCGCAGGCCACAGACCCTGGCCCCAGACCTTGGGCCCACTGCCTGGGCCACTGAATACTGAGCCTGAGACTGGGCCCAGACCCACAGGCCCTGAATGCTGCCACTAGACACTGGGCCCGCTGGGCTGACTGATGCACTGAATACTGAGACTGAATACACACTAGACCTGATACAGGCCACACTGGGCCACTGGGCCACAGACACTGAGGACTGGGCCACTGAATTACTGGGCCACCAGGCCCTGTGCACAGGCCACTGAGCCCTGGGCCCTGAGACTGGGCCCCTGAGCCACAGGCCACAGGCTGAGACCCTGGGCCAGGCTGCTGGGCTGGGCCACTGGGCCTGAAGCCAGACCTGGGCCTGGGCCCAGGCTGGGCTGGGCCGCGGACCAGGCCCTGGGCCACTGGGCCACTGAATACTGTGGGCCACTGGGCCAGACCTGACCAGCCTGGGCTGACTGGGCCTGAATGCTGGGCCACTGAGACAGGCCCTGGGCCCTGAATACTGGGCCTGCTGAGCTAGGCCACTGGGCCACTGAATACTAGGCCACTGAAGCACTGGGCCCTGGGCTGACCTGGGGCCAGGCCCTGGGCCCTGGGCCCTGGGCCACAGTGAGGCCACTGAGGCCTGGGCCTGAATCAGGGCTGGGCTGATCACTGGGCCCTGGGCCAGGCCTGGGCCCTGCTGATGCTGCCACAGGAGTACAGGCCCTGGGCTAGATCTGACAATGATACTGGCCCTGGGCCTGGGCCCTGGGCACTGGAAGCCTGATCACCACTGGGGGGCCAAGACTGAGGAGATGAGATAAAAGATAAAGATGAAAGATATGAGATAAAGATAAAGATAAATAAAAATAAAAAGGAAAACTACCACTGTTACCCTGAAACCTGGCCACAACCTAAAACAAAATCCTGGGCACAGATCTGAGCATTAAATCAAACCCAAAATCCTTAGCCACTGAGAACACTGGGCCCCAAACCCACTGGGCTTAATCTACAGGCCTGGCAGCCACCTGAGCCACCCTAAACCACAAACCTGGGCCCACAAAACCACACTGGCCACTAAACCCTGAGCCACAGCCACAAACCCAAACTACATACCAGCCTAAACCACAAAACCACAAACTACAAACACAAACCCCAAACCCCAAACCTAAACCACAAACCTGAGCCAGCTTAAACCCAGCAGGTTGAATTCATTTAGGTTGAATGGGCCTGATGATTTGACCCATTTAACTTGATTGGGTTGGGTTAGTAGTTGGTTTTGGTTTGGTTGGTCTGTTGAAATATTTTGGTAGCTTTGGTTTCAATCAATTTTGATTTTATTTGATTTTAGCTTGATTTGATCTTTTAGGTCAAGTTGGGTTCATGTTGGTAATTAGGTTGGGTATTTGTAATTGAGGCTTTGGTCAGTTCAGCAGTGAATTGGAATGAACTTGACCCATTAGTTGCAATCAATTTAGCTTAGATCAAGATTTGACATATTTTGACTTTTTTAGGTCAAGTTGGGTCAACTTAGTTCAGAATTGGGCTGGGTTGCTCAATGATGACTTGGTCAAATTCAAACATTGATTATGAATTAGTTTTGATCAATGGTTTCAATCAATTTGGCCTATGGCTGATTTTAACTAGTTTAGATTTCATTTGGGTCAAATGTTGACTAAGTCAAAAGCTAGGTTTGACTTGGTTTGACCCAATTTGAGTGATTCATCATCTCATGATGATTGTTGCTCATAATATGAGGCTTAGATGGCTTAGTTCAATCCAATTTGGATAGGATTAGAATTTGGTTCAGAAGGGTACTTTAGGTCACTTTGGGTCAAGTGAGTCTAAATGGGTCAATTGACTTGATCAAGGCTTGACTCAAGTTTGATTGAACTCACATGTTGACTTTGATTGAAATATAAATCCATTTTCAAGTGGTTTGGAGTCAAATGGGTTTTGAATCATTTGACAATTTCAAGTTCAAAGGATGGATATGGATTTGATTTGGGTTTGATTTTTGAATTTAGTGTCAGTTTGATGATTGAAGTTGGTGTTTATATTTGGATTCATGATTGAAGGATTAATTTAATCATGAAGAAAGTCCAAGGGTTTGAATTGATTTGAAGTTTATTTGACCAAGTTCAAGAATTTGACTTGAAAGAGTTTAGGATGGATTTAGGTTAGATTTGGATTTGAGTTTTGAATTTGGTTTTGGATATTTAAATTTATATTTCATTTATATTTGTGAATATAAATGAGAATATAAATGGATTATGATAAAATCTCTTGAATTTTATTTACTTTGGATTTGATTTGAGCTAAGTCCATAGGTTGAAATCAAAGTGACATAGAAAAGATTTTTGAATTTGGAATTCAATCATGGGTTTCATTCATTTGGAATTGATTCATGATTTGAGAAAATCCATTAGAACTGATTTAACATTTGAGAAAATCAATTAAGTTGGAATTTGTTTGAGTTTGAAGTTGGTATTGGTTTGAGTTTGAAGTTGATTTGGATTTGAGAAAATCAATTAAGTTTGGAATTGATTTGAGTTTGAAGTTGATTTGAATTTGATTTTGATTTGAGTTTGAGTTGATCAATTAAATTGGAATTAGTTTGAAATTTTATTTGGAATTGATTTGGAGTTTTACTTAAAATAAGCAAGTGAGTATTTGGTTCAAGCTATAGGGTAGGCAAGTTTTCCTAACACCCCTAAGGCATGACCTATTCCATGGCTAACTCTTAAGTCTCTAGGGTTTGGTTGAGTGTTCACCTAATCACTAGAAGTGTCTTAAGACTAAGAAACTCTTAGTGTCTAAGAGGAGTCCTATGTCTAAGATGGAGAGGTTGAGAGCTCATCCCAAAAATGAAGTCAACAAAGGGCGCCCAATAGATGTGGTGTGACTAACAAGGTACACCGTACGTATTGGTGTTGATCGAGACAATCACAAGCACTAACAAAAATGATCTACTCCCAACCCAAGGTGTAGAAGGAATCAAGAGCCTAGTGCAATATGACTCCAATCATGTCAAAGACATAAGAGAGTGAAGGATGAATCCACTAGGGATAGTATATGAACCATCCACTAAGGGAAAAGGTTCAAGTCATCCACTGGGGGATGAGAAATTTGATTTAATTTGAGTCCCACTAGGGAGAAATTTGATTTGATTTGTTGATTTAGGATTTGGTGCACTGGGATGATGAAAAAAACTCTCCACTAGGGGAGCAAGTTCAATTCATCCACTAGAGAGAAGAGGTTGTGAAATCCCTGCTAGATTAGACTTCAAGATCTGCTAGGGGAACTAGAAAGGCTTGCATCTCACTGAGAAGAAATAGATTATTTGATTTGATTGATTGATTGTTTGATTACTTTGATTGTTTGATGATTTAGTTTGACTCCACTGAGGGAGGTTGATTGAATTTTATTTTGTTTGTTTAGTTGACTCCACTGAGGGAGGAGGGTTGAGTTTGTTTCAAATTTTAATTTTTTGGATTTTGAGATGGACCATGTTGGTTTGCGATGGATCGCACTGAGTAGGGGCCATGTAGGCCTAGGCCTAACTCAGGTTTACCAATCCAAAGGGGTAGTCTACCAAACACATAATAGGACTAGCCAACCAAAGAGATTATCTTTCGGTGTGCAGTAGCTATACTAGGAAGAAAGTGTAGTAGACTTACATCCTCCAAAGTAGGGATCAACTGCTGGGGTGATCTATTGGCGAGGCAATGGATTAAACCCAACCTTGGGCTGACTATTGAATGAATGTCATTGTGGGACTTAAATTAGCTTAAAGATAGTCGAGATTAATTTCATTTTTTTAATTTATTTTTGATTGATCCCATTAGTTTGCGATGGACTGCACTGAGTAGGGGCCAAAAAGGCCTTGGTTTATCATAGATTTACCAATCTAAATGAGTGGTCTACCAACCACACAGTAAGACTATCCAACCAAAGGGGTGTCTTTCAGTTTGCAATGGTTTTGTTTAAGAAGAAAGCGTAGGGACTCACATCTTTCAAAATAAAGAACCACTAGGGTGATCGGTTGTTTGCGCAACAAATCAAACCCGACCTAGGGCTAACTATTGAGTGAATGCCACTGGGGAACTTAGATCAGCTCAAAGATAGTCAAAGATTAATTTTTATTTTTTTAATTATTTTTGATGGTTCCCATCAGTTTGTGATGGATTGCACTGAGTAAGGGTCATAGGCCTTAGTCTACCTCAAATTTATCAATCCAAAGGGGTAGTCTACCAACCACATAGTTGGACTAGCCAATCAAATGGATTGTTATTCAATTTATAATGGTCAAGTTAAGAAGAAAGCATGGGGACTCACATCTTCCTAAATAAGGAACCACTGAAGTGATCGGTTGCTTGCGCAATAAATCAAACTCGACCTAGGGCTGACTATTGAGTGAATGTCGGTGGGGGACTTAGATTTGCTCAAATATAGTCAAGAATTAATTTCATTTTTTAAATTATTTTTGATGGATTTCATTGGTTTGCAAGGGATCACATTGAGAAGGAGCTTATATCAACTTAGACCTATCTCAGTTACTGAACTAATGGGAGTAGCTTCCCGACTGAGGGGAGAACTATCCAACCAAATGAGTGCCTTTTAGTTTGTAATGGTCAATTCGGGAAGAAAGTATCAGGACTCACATCTTCCATAATAAAATACCACTAGGGTGATCGGTTACTTTGGGCAACAAATCAAACTAACTTAGGGCTTGGTTCATGTCATGCTAAAAAGAATGCATCGTAGACTTACATCTTCCAAAGCGAAATGACTGTCGGGGTAACCTGCTTATAGCAAAATAGATTGAACCAAACCTAATGGTGACTACGGAAGAGTGTCAACCCAAGGACTTATCTCAACTCAGGTAGTTAGGCAATTCCTATAAGGAGGTATGCTAACACTGCCCTAAAGATAGGATGCCTTGCTTGGGAATAGGGGCAATTTGGGGCTTGAATTCTAATCCACAAATGAATATTTTGTTTATTTGTTTAGTTTATTTATCATCGACCCTATTAGTATGTGAGGGATCATACTGAGAAGGAGCTTATATTAACCTAGACCTATCTCAAATTTACTAAACCAAAGGGAGAATTTGTGCATCCGTTGAACAAATTCTTCAACCATAAGGGTGGTTATTAGGAAAGATGGACTGTCTAATTCAAAAGTAAACCGGATAGTGTCTAAATGGGGTTACAAAGCACGTGATCCAACTAGAATGCCCACAGGGAGAGGGTCACTAAGGGCTTGATCCAAAACCCTGGAGAAGATAATATGCATAGGTATTCGGTGGCCAACTCAAGGAGAAAGTGCGGGGACTCACATTTGTCAAGAGTGGTGTATCCACTGGGTGAGTCGCTGTCAGCATAACGAATATCAACCAACCTAAGGTGTCGTCGATTTACAATAATCAGCATAGGAAGAAAACATTGGGGACTTGCATCCTCCTACAGCGAAACTGATTGCTGGGATAATCTATCTTCAGCTTGATAGGTGATATCCGACCTAGGGCAACTACTGAGTGAATGCCACTGGAGGGCTTATATCAACTCAAATGTAGTTAAGAGGAAAGGAGCCTCTATGGGACTTATCCTAAATCTCAAATATACTTGACCTAGTTAGTGCATGATGATTAATTCAAGAAGAAAGTGCGGGAACTCACGTCTTCTTAAATAAAATCAACATGGTGTTTCCTTCATCTTTGAGAGACATCTTGATTTGGTTACTGCCAGATGACCCATCCATAAAAGAAAACACTTTGTGAGATGAGGCGATGTACCATTAATTCTAGTATAGGAAGAGGAAACTCATTCTCAGGACATGCCTTATTTAAGTCCCTAAAATCGATGCATATGTGAATTGGATCATTCTTCTTCTTAACTGGGATGACACTAGCTAACCAGGTAGGATATTTTTCTTCCCTAATGAAACCAGCATCGATCAGTTTCTTGACTTCAGAAATGACCTATTGTTCGATTACTAATCACATGCATCTAAGAGCTTGCTTAATATGGGAAGCGTTAGGATCTATTGCTAGCTTGTGGACTGCTACGTCAAGAGATAATCCAGATCTCTTCATAACTCCATGTGAAGCAGTCTTTAAACCCATAAGAGTTGGCGTTGTGTGATAAGAACCTTATTGGTTTTCTAATCATCATTGGATTGTCAAGAATCTTAGACCTACTCTTTAAGCTATGCTCAAGTCAGTCCTTAAATGTGAAGCAATCCTCCAAAGCATGTCGTAGAATATAGTGGTAGGGGCAAAAGTTAGAATCATGACTTTTGCCTACTTCCTCCGGTCTCCTAGGCTTGGGTAGCTGAAAATTAAACTTCTTTAAGATATTCTTAAATATCTTCCTAATTACCTCCCTCTTAAATTAATAAGGTTTGTTAAGTTTATCTAAAAGAGTAGGTAGACCATAAATTACCACGGTATATGTATTTCTTCTTGGTGGTATGGGTGAGGCGATCTTGTTAGAGTATTATGGGGTGGTAGGGTGCCTTGGTGGTGGTAAAGGAGGTGAAAGTGAAATGAGGTTGTGGTCTCTCAGGTGATCTCAATTTGCTTCCCATTATCTATGTCCACTCAGATTTCTTCTTGTAGACCTTTTGTGGCTTTGCTTGGGCAAGCGGTCTTGAAAAGGCAACTGTTTGACCTCTTCTTGTAGACTAGCCACCTTGTTGATTAGCTTCTCAAATATTTTGATAGTGAAGCCCTTAAGCATGAAGGTGGCCATGGATATTCTTTAAAATAATCTCAATGGTATGTTTCTCAGACAACTACAGCTCGCATTTCATACTCAGGTTACACCATCGGAGAATATAATCAATAAGGGACTCACCTGGGTATTATTGTGCTATAACAAGATCACCTACAGTAACCCTTTGCAGAGCTCCAGAAAACCTCTTGATAAAGAGTTTCTCTAACTCAGCAAATATCTTTACTGAACTGTTGGGAAGTTTAGCATACAAATCGAAAGCAATCCCTGCTAGGCTACTAACAAAGTGGAACAAAGCGTTACTTATCGGTGTTGCAATCGCCTAAAGTGTGATATATCTTGACTTGGGTTTTCACTGACATCAAAGCTTTTGAAGGAAGGTGACACGAAACCCTTCGGATATTGGATTGCATCGAATTCTTTCCGCTACCCTTTAGAACAGATGATCCTCCCCAGACTTAAGCCAATACTTCCTTCACTTGCTATTCAACCATGGGCCTGATGTCTTTTTCTTGTATGGAGATACTTTCCACTACCTTCCTATACATGCTAGTGCTACCTTGCTCAATGGGAGGTAAAGTCTTTGTTGGGTCCAAGACATGCACTAACTCGGGCTGACTAATGTTGGCTATAGTATGATGAACTACTGGGGCTTATTTTTGTCAAACTACTTAAGTCCTCAAGCTCTTCCATCTCTATATGCTCATCTTTTTCTTTAGCGATGTCATAGGTGTTCTGATTTGGTTGTGTCTTCGATCAACCTCATCACCTTCCATGGCTTTTCGAGGAGGATCCTCGGTGTTTACCATCGATTAAATATCCCAATAAATCATCTTCGTTGGGCTTAAAGCTAACCTTCTCCTCATCTGACCAATTATACCATAGAATCTCCATCTTCTCTACAAGATAATGTGCTACTATCTCCTCGAGAGAATGATCAATCTGAATGAAAATAAATGATTTGGTATGTGATCACTTATCATGTCTTGAGAGGCATAGGACCTTGCACTGCTAGAGAGTCAATCCAATGAGGTGACTCACTAGAGAACACCTTTGTCACTATTATGAAAGGGTGACATTCCTAGGAGGTTCCATTATCATTAGTGGTGGACTATCATCTCCATCGCATGCTACCATCTCCATGTCTTATTAAATTGGTGGAGTTCATGAAGAGATGACCACTATGCTTTGGGATCACCACTCCCTCACACTAGAGAGAGGTAGAGCTGAGCCTTGCTTTATAGCGGTGTAGATGAGTAGGATCTCTGGCAAAGAGTTCTTCCCCGAGATATAGCCTTCATGGCCTTTGATGGAAGAGATGTTGTGGCTGACGGTGATGGCGGAGGAGTCTACATGTGGTGGAGACACCACTTTCTATGAACAGTTGTCCTCTTGTGATGAAATAAGTAGGATCTTATCTTATGGTGGCGGGTAGGCTAGAAAATCAACAAGTGCGGAAGGCTATGGCGAACCTCTCTCTATATGAAGATGTCCTCTAGCCTCTCTCTGAATATTTATGGGGGATGATAGATCTCATCAAATTGAGCTCTCTCAACGCATGGCTCTACCAACTAGCGAATATGGGCCAGCACATCCTCTGCTCCAATGCGATGATGTTATTGGTGGAGGTATGTCTCTTCACATCCTCTTGTAGAGGATGGCTTAAATGAGTGGTGAAGTAGCGAGCAACTCTTCTTGAATAGGCATCCATCTCCCTAGTGATCACAGTGCGATAAATGCAATTTTTGTTCTGCGTTGTGTTGGGGATGAGAGGTGAGAGCTTACTCAAAGTAGCGAAATCCACGAGATCAAGGGGCCTTACCAGAGTCTTGATGGGTCAAGCCCTAGGCGACCTGAAAACTAAAACTCATGGCGGCATCCTTCTTGAAGTTGGCGGGGCCCTTAATTTCCTCTTCAATGAAGAGATATTAGAATCTGAAGATAGATCGATCTAGATGGCCTTCCGCTTGCCAGTGCCTATGTGATCCTCACTCCCAAATCCATGAAATGGATAAGGTGTGTAGTCAATCGATCAGTTGGCTTGGTCATTGGAAAGTGAACACAAACTTCGTGAGCACACATTTTTAAATATCTCAGAGCTTGAATGCAAATTTGATCACAGAATGCAATATAGGAAATGAGCTTGGATTAGATTTTTGTTTTGTTTTTTTTTATTTTTTATTTTTGAATTTGAATTTAGAATTTGAACCCACATCTAATATCTTCGAAGTGTTAAGTGGGGTTCAAATGGATTAGAAAAGATTTAAAGTTTTGATTGGAAAGAGGAATTTTTGAATATGAATCCAACTTCAACAAATTTAGGTATGTTGAAAGATGGATTCAAATATTTTTAGAAGGATGCTTCCATAGGTTCATATTTGTTTGAATTTAGATTTTGATTTGAGGACCATTTCCTTTAATAAATTTGGGTATGTTAAAGTAAGGGTCAATTGATTTTTATTTTTGATTTGGTGTTTTAAAATTTTACTTAGCAAATTTGGGTATGTTAAGTGAAGTGTTTGAAAATGATTATTTCTTCTTTTTCTAATTATTGTTTGATTTTAAAAATTGGAATTCCCACTTAGCAAATTTAGGTATGTTAAGTGAAGAACCCAAGTGTGTTTTATTTTGATTTTTGAAAATAGGATTCTCAGCAAATTTGAGTATGCTAATAAAATCCTAAAGTGTTTCATTTGTTTTGGGTATTTTGATTTTTGAAAAAGTAGGATCCTTAGAAAATTTGGGTATGCTAAGGAAATCATAATGTGTTTCACTTTTTTGTTTTGATTTGTTTTTGATTGAAAGTGGAGACTTTACTTTAGCAAATATGGCATGCTAAAGATGGAGTTCCACTTAGTTTTGTGAAATGGAAATTTCACTTAGAAAATTTGAGTATGTTAAATGAAATTCCAAAATATGTATTCAAATTTTTTGATTTGGTTTTGAAAATGAAAACTTCTCTGTAGTAAATTTGGTATGCTAAAGAATGAAGTTCCAAAAGTGCTTGAAAATTTTTGGTTTTGAATTTGGAGACTTCACTTAGCAAATTTGAGTATGCTAAATGAGGTTCCAAATGTGTTTAAAAATTTCTTATTTTGAATTTAGAGACTTCACTTAGCAAATTTGAGTATACTAAATGAAGTTCCAAATGTGTTTGAAAATTTTTGGTTTTGAATTTGGAGACTTCACTTACCAAATTTGAGTATGGGAAATGAAGTTCCAAATGTGTTTGAAAATTTTTTTGATTTTGGATTTGGAGACTTCACTTACTAAATTTAAGTATGCTAAATGAAGTTCCAAATATGTTTGAAAATTTTTTATTTTGAATTTGGAGACTTCACTTAGCAAATTTGAGTATGCTAAATGAAGTTCCAAATGTGTTTGAAAATTATTGGTTTTGAATTTGGAGACTTCACTTAGCAAATTTGAGTATGCTAAATGATGTTCCAAATGTGTTTATAATTTTGAAAATATAATTGTTAAGTTTTATTTTTTTTATTATTTGTTTTTGAAAAGAAGGCTTCCATTTAACAAATTTGGGTAGGTAAGAATGGAAGTAAATCTTATTTTGCAAAGTGTAAAAATTTTATTTTGTGTGTGATTATTGCTTCTTTTTTTTGAAAGTGATGTTTTTTTTTGGTGGTGGTGGGGGGGAATGAAATCTTCATCCAATAAATTTGAGTATGTTGAATGAAGATGTTCATATGTGATTTTTTTAATTAAAAAAATTAGTTTTGTTTGAAAATGAAACTTCCATTCAATAGGTGTGGGTATATTGAATAGAAAGGTTCATGTGTACTT
Organism: Cymbidium sinense; assembly: GCA_021442155.1. Classification (NCBI taxonomy): domain Eukaryota; kingdom Viridiplantae; phylum Streptophyta; class Magnoliopsida; order Asparagales; family Orchidaceae; genus Cymbidium; species Cymbidium sinense. Next base: position 172,390,522 of record CM038221.1, on the reverse strand, counting down.
TTTGAAAGTCTTATTTTTAATTTTGATTTTTGGAAAGATGATTGTTCATTTTATTTTGAAAATGAAATCTTCATCAAAATGATTTGAAGGAAAATGTTCATTTGTTCTTTTGAAAGATATTGTTACTTTTATTTTTGAAGATTCCTACATATAACAATTATGAGAATTGTTGAATGCGGGTGATTTAAGAAAGTTTTGTGGAAAAATATTTTATTATGTGCATTTTTGAAAGAGTGCTTTTTGGAAAGCAAGATTTTTATGAAAATTTTATTTTATCTTTATTATTTTAGAATGAACCTTTCCTTATCATAGAAATGATAAGGAGAAGGTCTTTAAATATTTTTCCTTTTTTTAGATCTTTTTATTTTTACCCATTGGAGAACTCGAGAGGCTTTTGACCAATGGTGAGGTCCTAAAACCAAGATGTTGGCTAACTCAACTTAAGAATGAAATAAGCTAAGTGCCAACGGAAAGAAAGATAGTCTCGGATTCATACTAAAGTACAAACCCACTATCGATACTTGAAGACAATGATCATTTACCAAAGATGAAGAGAGGAACCTTCCCCGGCACAATTGCCAGAAAAATCTATAGTGAAAAATTTGCATCTTCTTTTAGAGAATAAGATATATTCTTCCATCTTCACTCTATGCGGGATAAAATGAGGGTGGAAATATACATTTACTTTCTCTTTTGTGTATTTTGACACCACGTAGATCCACAGATGTTCTTATTGAGGGTGATCGGGTACGATATTGAGGAAAAGTGTACTATCTCAAAGATAAAGTCACTATAGACCTAATCCTCTGGACTCCCAGGACAATGGGTGCAGCATTGTACAAAGATTCTTCCCCTACTTTGTGAAAAAGTAAAGTATGATTTATTTTAAATGGGTTTGTTAAGTTCCTGGGGGCAAGCCTCATAGTTAATTACATCAAAGAATAAGATCAGGAATATCGATTAAGGTAAATGATCGTTATCTCCAAAGATTTCAATAGGTAGAACTATCAATCGATTAGTTTATTTTTGAAAAATCAAATGGGATTAATCAAAGAGGGGGAAGTTATTATCATAACCAAAGAAAGATAGGTAGGATATGCCAACGATGCTAGAAAACCTAACGAGTATCTTAAACTATCCTATGGTCGGGCTTTACATTTTTGAAATAGATTTAATTTGTTCGAGTTAAATTTTTTATTAGAAATTTAGGATTTCCATAATACAAGATTAAGGAAATGAGGTGAGGAATTAAATGGCCCAAAAAGAAAAGTAACCCCTAGAGGAGCTTTAGTAGAAAATCAATCGAGGTGAAAATGGGTATTTATTTACCTCAGAAGAGATGACAAAGACTTGGACTTGTCCTTTGGGTGGTAACTCCTCTGATTTTAAATTCATATAGGAAAGTCATATGCTTTATGCAAGATAGTTAGACTATTATTTATTTAGAAAGAGACTAAGTCCTTAAATTCATGCTCTAAATAGATTAGATCATGTAAGGGCATGCTTCAAATGACCTAAATCTAATTCAATTCAAATTTATTTATTTTTTTCATTTTTGGACAATCATTTTGACTCGGGCTAATAGAATTCATATGTCAAATGCATAAGAAATGAGATTATTGGCCAAAATCAGCGAGAAGGGAGGAGGTGTGTTTCCACCATGGCTCTGAGGTCAAATAAGTTTCTTTGGCAAAGGTGGAAGCCTCCAATCAAGTGAAAATAATATGCATTTATGCATGATGTTATAAAAGAATTTTCATCCATAAGGGGTTTTAATTCTTTTATCTTGATTTTAACTAAGCTTTAGGTGTCATTATGAGTTCATTATTTTTTAGTTTTGAATTTTAAGTTTGGTAAAGATTTATTTTTCTCTAAGCTAATCCACATCCAAGACATACATAAAGCAAGGAAGAAACTAGGAAAGGATTCTTGCATAAACTAAACAAATTATCAATCAATTTATAAAGCTAAAGTGAACCATCAAAAAAACAAATTGGTGTCTTTTTGATTTGGAATTACATACAACTAAGCAAGGAACTCATTGTTATGGGGGTCTTCAAAATTTTCTTCATTCTTCTTTTCTTCTTTCTTCTTTCTTCTTTGGTTCCTTCTTTTGGATGGTTGGAAGGTGGATACTCAAAGGCTTCACATGCATAAGATGAGATCTTATGACCAATCCTCATCTAATCCCCATAACAATCATTCCAAAATCTAATTGCCAAAATTATGAAAAGAAAAAAAGTAAATCTAGCTAACATAAAATATAGATTAGTTAAACAAAATACAAAATCCTAAATATTGGACTTATCACCCACACATGGGTGACTTCTCACTATTGGATTATGCTTAGGGGTATAAGCACCTGCATAGCAAAAACATTTATATTTTTATTTATTATAGTGCCCCTTAAGCACAATTCTCTACAGAAGAAAATATTTAGACTAAGATCGCCCTAGCACTCATTTTAGGCACATACATCCTAACATCTAGACTAAAATAAATATCACAAAATAAAAGTAAGCATCAAACCATATTTAACCTAGCTAGAAGTGGTGACTTAGCTAATGTGTGGTTTGTGTGGTATGTAGTTATGGCTCTAAGTTAGAATTTTCTAAGTGTGAAGCATGTTTAAAGGAGGGTTTCATTTAAGTGATTTAATTATTTTGGGTTGGTTTTATTTCATGTTTTGATTGGGTTCAAGTAAATTTAATTTAAGTTATAAAGAGGGAAAAGAGAAGAGAACTTCTCTTTTTAACCTAAGTAATTTCTAAAGTGGATTCATATTTAGTTTTGTTTAGTGAACATTTTGATTAAGTTTTTAATCAATCCTAAGTTTATATGAACTCTAAACATAAATTCAAAAAGAAAGGCATTTTAAGATTACATAAAATACTAAATTCACAAAACATACATCACTTCATTTCTCAACATCTTTAACATGCATATGAATGAGTCTTAAGCATATCTATACACAAATGAGAATGTTTAAACACTTCATGAATGCTAAATTCATTTAAGAAAATTTGGATGTTTATGATGCATGATTTTCATTAAGTAGAAAGGTGTTTCTTATCCAACTTTCATGAACATATTATGAAAAGAAAGGAGTGGACATCATTGTTAATGAGAGTGTAAATTACTTTTAGGGATACTTAAAGTCTCAAATCTTGGGGTTGTCATAATATTTTTTAAATACAAATTATGTGAAAAGAAATGAATGGAAAAGAAAGAATGCAAAAATTTTTATTTGTTGATTTATTTTGTTTATGCAATTTACATGTACAAAACCCTTCTTAGTGATGGTATAGGAATGAATAGGATGAAATTGCAAGTGTTAGGTTCTTTTCAATGAACCATATACCTTGCAAATCTATTCAAAACTATACTAAGTACATCTTATACTTTACTACAAAAGCTTATAAGTAAGATATAATTAAGACTCTTTCAATTTTGATAATCAATTCATACATTTTTTGAAAATAATTTGAATTTAATAGAGATAATAGTCACTCATATTCTTACTTTAACCAACACATGCAATTTGACATAAAGGAATCATTTTTATTTTAAATTTGATTTTTGAAAAGCATGGATGCATGAAACCATATGACACATATTTAGCATGTTGGGAAGAACTAAAAACAATGAAATCATGTAAACACATTCACTTTAATTAAATCCTAAAAATAATCTTATGAAATAAGAAAGCTTAATATAAATCAAAGTTTATTTAATATGATTTTTGATTTTGAATTTGATTTAATTTTAAAATGAATTGAGTTTGTTGTTTCTAACATGTGTTTGATATTTTGTTTAATTTTTAAATGATTAGATTCATTTTATATTTTGATTAGGAGGTATGAATTAAATATGTTAATTAACACTAACTACTTTAGTTAATCAAATAATTATGAGGAGATGATATAAAACTTCGTGAATTTAAATATGCAATATAGGAAGAAAATTAATGCAATTTGGCTCATGATTAATGATTAATTAAAAGGGGTTTAACTAGTAATTTTAAAACATCACACATATGAGTTGAGTTTTGATTTTCTTAATTTTAAAACACCCCTCACACATAGGCTCTTGAACACCTAAGCATCTAAGTAAATTAATTAAGTTCGGAAAGTTTTAGAATTTTAAGAAATTAAGAGGGTAATTAGTGAATTAGCCCTAAAATCATTAAGAAAGAAAAAGGGGTTTAGGAATAGCTTGGGGAATGCCTCAAATTCCCTAACATTTAATTAGACCTTAATCAACTTCAATGAAGGGTTAAAACAACTAATCAAACCCTTAATTATGAATTACATAAAGGGTGATTAGAAGAAAATGATTAATTTTAAATTAAGACACCAATAAATCCCAAGAAAATTGGTGGTGAGTCATCCTCCAAAATACACTTAGGAAGTTTGAGATTAATTTTAGTAATTAGCAAATTAATATTTCCATTAAAATCCAAAATCAGAGAAAGATACAATTCAAAATCCATTAAAACCAATTTTAAAATATTCTAGATTGAATTATCTTTCAGTGGTAATTTACCTCATATTTTTTGCCAAATGCATAAGAAATGAGATTATTGGCCAAAATCAGCGAGAAGGGAGGAGGTGTGTTTCCACCATGGCTCTCAAAGGTTGCCAAGTTTCTAAAGAAAGGTGAAGCTCCAATCAAGAGTGAAAATAATATGCATTTGTGCATGATGTTATAAAAGAAGTACTCATCCATCTAAGGGGTTGCTAATTCTTTTATCTTGATTTTTTAGCCTAAGCATTAGGTGTCATTATGAGTTCTTTATTTTTAGTTTTGAATTGTTAAGTTTGGTAAAAGATTTATTTTTCTCTAAGAGCCTAATCCACATCCAAGACATACATAAAGCAAGGAAGAAACTAGGAAAAGGATTCTACTTAATGCACAAGCTAAACAAATTATCAATCAATTTATAAAGCTAATCGCAAAGTCGGGAACCACCGCACAAACCCAAAAACAAATTGGGCAGCCGAGTTCTACCCTTATACAACCGGATTACAAATGAATTACATACAACTAAGCAAGGAACTCATTGTTATGGGGGTCTTCAAGCTTCATTTTTTCATTCTTCTTTTCTTCTTTCTTCTTCTTTTATTCTTTCTTCTTTGGTTCCTTCTTTTGGATGGTTGGAAGGTGGATACTCCAAAGGCTTCACATGGTGCATAAGATGAGATCTTATGACCAATCCTCATCCTAATCCCCATAACAATCATTCCAAAATCCTAATTGCCAAAATTATATGAAAAGAAAAGTAAATCTAGCTAACACCTGCAAAATATAGATTAGCTAAACAAACCACACAAAATCTAAGCATGTATATTGGACTTATCACCCCACACATGGGTGACTAAGTCTACATGTCCTATTGGATTATGCTTAGGGGTATAAGCACCTGTATAGCAAAAACATTTATATTTTTATTTATTACAGTGCCCCTTAAGCACAATCCTCTATAGAAGAAAATATTTAGACTAAGAGCGCCCTACCACTCATTTTACGCACATACATCCTAACATCCAGACTAAAATAAATATCACAAAATAAAAGCAAGCATCAAACCATGCACTGTCCTAACCTAAAGCTAGAAGTGGTGACTTAGCCTAATGTGTGTGCTTTAGAGGTTTGTGTGGTATGCTTAGCTATGGCTTTAAGTTAGAATTTTCTAAGTGTGAAGCAAGTTTAACTTAGAGGAGGGTTTCATTTAAGTGATTTAATTATTTTGGGTTGGTTTTATTTCATATTTTTGATTGGGTTCAAGTAAATCCTACAATTAATTACTAAGTTATAAAGAGAGGGAAAGAGAAGAGAACTTCTCTTTTCATCCCTAACCTAAGTAATTTCTAAAGTGGATTCATATTTTAGTTTTATTTAGTGGACATTTTGATTAAGTTTTTTAATCAATCCTAAGTTTATATGAACTCTAAACAAATAAATTCAAAAAGAAAGGCATTTTAAGATTACATAAAATGAACTAAATTCACAAAACATACATCACTTCATTTCTTTCTCAACATCTTTAACATGCATATGAATGAGTCCTAAGCATATCTATACACACAAATGAGAATGTTTAACACACTTCATGATGCATGCTAAGTAATTCATTTAAGAAAATTTGGATGTTTATGATGCATGATTTTCATTAAGTAGCAAAGGGTTTCTTATCCAACTTTCACATGCACATATGAATGTATGAAAGGCATAAGTGAGTACGACATCATTGTTAATGAGAGGTGTAAAGTACAAGACCTACTTAGGGCTACTTAAAGTCTCACAATCTTGGGGTTGTCTAGACTAATATACCACTTTCCTTAAATACAAGCATGTGTACAAAAGAAATGAATGGAAAAGAAAGAATGCAAAAATTGGTGTTGGTTGATTTATTTTTGTTTATGCAATTTACATGTGCATAGGTATCCTTCTTAAGTGATGGTATAGGAATGAATAGGATATGGAATTAGGCAAGTGTTAGGTTCTTTTCAAATGAACCATATACCTTGCCAAATCCTATTCAAAACTATACTAAGTACATCCTTATACTTTACTCACATGCAAGCTTATAAGTAAGATATAATTAAGACTCTTTCAATTTTGATAATTAATTCATACATTTTTTGAAAATAATTTGAATTTAATAGTTATAATAGTCACTCATATTCTTACTTTAACCATTGCATGCAATTTGACATAAAGGTATCATTTTTATTTTAAATTTGATTTTTGAAAAGCATGGATGCATGAAACCATATGACACACATATTTAAAATTTTGGGAAGAACTAAAGCAATCAAAGCATGTAAACACATTCACTTTAATTAAATCCTAAAAATAATCTTATGAAATAAGAAAGCTTAAAGTAAATCAAAGTTTATTTAATATAATTTTTGTTTGATTTTGAATTTGATTTAATTTTGAAAATGTGAATTGATTTTGTTGTTTATAACCCATTCCCACATGTGTTTGATATTTTGTTCAATTTTTAAATGATTAGATTCATTTTATATTTTGATTAGGTTAAGGTATGAATTAAACATGTTAATTAACACTAACCTACACCACCTTAGCATAGTTAATCAAATAATTATGAGCCAATGAGATGATATAAAACCTCACAATGAATTTAAATTTGCAATGCTCTTAGGAAGAAAAGGGTCTAATGCAATTTGGCTCATGATTAATGATTAATTAAGCTAAGGGTTTTAACTTAAGTAATTTTAAAACACCCCTCACACATATGAGTTGAGTTTTGATTTCCTTAATTAAACTTAGGCTCTTGAACACCTAAGCATCTACCCAAAGTAGATTAATTAAGTTCTGGAAAGTTTTAGAATTTTAAGAAATTTATTAAGAGGGTAATTAGTGAATTAGCCCTTAATTAAGCAAGGATTAAGAAAGAAAAAGGGGTTTAGGGAATAGCTTAGGGGAAATGCCTCAAAATTATTCCCTAAACCTTCCATTCACTTAATTAGACCTTAATCAACTTCAATGAAGGGTTAAACCACTAATCAAACCCTTAATTAACCTTAATTACATAAAGGGGTGATTAGAAAATGAATTAGAAATTTTCCCAATTGAGACACCAATAAATCCCAAGAAAATTAGGGGAGGCAGAAGTCATTTCCCAAAATACACTCAGGAAGTTTGAGATTAATCAGTGGGTTAATTAGGAAGTAATTAGCATATTAATATTTCCATTAAAATCCAAAATTTGAGAAAGATACAATTCAAAATCCATTAAAACTAGTTTTAAAATATTCTAGATTGAATTATCTTTCAGTGGTAATTTACCTCATATTTTTCTATTTCTTCTTTAGAGAGATATGAATTTTTGAAGTTTAGAGGATTAATAAGAATTATTTAATACCCTAATTAATCCCTTAATCTAATCGGCGCGCCATGCAAGCGGTGACGAGGATGCACTTTACACGTGTCATGCCGTGAGCAGTCACTTAAACATCATGTCATAGCGCAGCATGGCGGTGGCACTACGCTCTTTGGCGTCCATGTTCAATCAAAGATCAAATGGCTAGAATTTAATCCGCAGTTTTAAAAGGATAAAATAGGATATAAAATAGATTTAATCTCGGTCGTCCATCCAAAACACACGGATGGACGGCCAGAGATCACCCTTGTTCTTCCCTAAGGAATAATGGAGACCATCCACTTTCAAAGGGAAGATCCGAGCTCGATCGAGCTCGGACTGGAATGAAACTTTGCACACACCATCTAACCCTAATGGCAAGCAAATCTAATGGCTAAAATCTCATGCCATTAAAATTTCTTTCACAAAGGACCAACACACATTGAGTTTAGTGATCAAAAATATCATACCTTGCCAGAGGTGATCACTGGTGCTAGATTCCCTTGGAGGAGCTTCATCTAGTTTAGACAAAGTTGTGGTGAAAGTTTTAGCTCTTGAGGTTGAGTGGATAGCTCTATGGACCAACCCCTCCTTATCTTCCTTACTACTTTGATCGAGCTAGCACTCCTCTTACCTTTGGAGCTTGGGAAAGGCTTGGGCAAGCTCGACTTGACCCTCTGGTGGAGTGTGCAAAGTGAATTTACTTGGTTTGGTGTGTGGAGGAAGTTGGCAAATCCTTGGAGCTCCCCAATTTTTTACTTAAGGGAAACCGAGAATGGCCAATTCAAAATCCTTCTAGAGAGCTTAGGAACTCTTTCTAATGACTCCTAACACTCTCCCTCACTCAATCGAATTAGGCTCTATTGGAATTGAAGTGAATTAGGGGGAGTATATCTCCCCCTATGGCAATCAAACGGTTGAAGCTTCACTTACCATTTTGATCCAATTGACCTTAAGCAGTGGGTTGTTTGATCTGTTAGAAGCTTGCACATGATCAGTTTGGGCTAGGGAGTGGAGTGGTAACTCCCCATGTGCTTCAAATTGAGTGGGAGCATGATTCACATGTGGCCAATTTGAGCCATGTGCTCGGTTTTGGCCTTGGGCCAAGGTGGGCTTACCCAAACCCATTGGGTTGGGTGTACCACCCTCCATAGGGTTTACTTGACCAATTAGGAAGGTATCAAGTTGGTATGAAGAGGACTTGACCAAATTCCTCATGGATTTGACCAAAATTCATTCTATGGCCTAGGGGTAGAATGGTCATTTGGCTAATTTTTGAATTTGGATATGTTGGGTATGCTGAGAAAATGGGTTTGGCCAAGTTTCATTGGATTTGGAGTTCATTTGGTATGGTTTGGATCATGTTGACCCATTTAGGTCAAAATGGGTCAACTCAGGTCAAGTTGACCAATTGATCAACTTGGGTCAAACCAAGGGTTGGGTCAAGTTCATATGACCATTTGAAATGTTTTGGTGGCTTTGGTTTGATTCAATTTGGTTTAGGTTTGAATTTGGTTCATATGACTTCATTTAGGTCAAATGGGTCAAGTTGACTAATTTGACCCATTTGACCTATTTGAGCTAGGTCATGCATAAGTTTAGGTTTGGTTAGTCATAATGAAGTGGATTGGTATCTTTGTTTCAATCAATTTTGGATAAGTTTGAATTTGGCTCAACATGACCCTTTAGGTCAAATTGGGTTTAAGGTTAGTTGGGCTAGGTTAGGGTCTAAATTGAGGCTTTGGTCAAGTTCAACAAGTGATTTAGAATGAACTTGACCCATTGGTTTCAATCAATTTGGCTTAGATCAAGTTTTAACACATTTTGACATTTTAGGTCAAGTTGGATCAACTTGGGTCAAGTGGCCAATTGGGCTAGGTTAGGCTCAAATGTTGACTTGGTCAAGTTCAAATATAGTTCATGAATGAACTTGGATCAATGGTTTCAATCAATTTGACCTATAATGGATTTTGGCTATGTTGGATTTCATTTTGGCTAAGTGTTGACTTGGTCAACCCTTAGGTTTGACTTGGTTTGACCCAATTTGGGTGATTGATCATCTCATGATGATTGTTGATCATGATGAGAGGCATAGGTTAGGTTGATTCAATCCAATTTGGTTAGGATTAAAATTAGGCTCATAAGGATACTTTAGGTCACTTTGGGTCAAGTGAGCCTAGGTGGGTCAAATGGCTTGGTCAAAGCTTGATTTGAGTTTGATTGAACTTTTGTATGGACTTATGATTGAAATAAAAATCCATTTGCAAGTGATTTAAAGTCAAATGAGTTTTGATTCATTTAACAATTTCATATTCAAAGGAAGAACATGAACGGATTTGGGGTTTGATTTTTGAATTGAGTTTTGATTTAGTGAGTAAATTTTATATTTATATTTGGATTCATGATTGTAGGGTTGATTGAATCATGAAGGAAAATCAAGAGTTGGCTCTATTTGAAGTTGATTTGGCTAAGTTCAAGATTTTGACTTGAAAGGCTTAGGTTGGATTTTGAATGGAATTGAGTTTGATTTTTGGAAGTGGTCTTGATTGTTTGAATTTATATTTCATTTATATATGTGAATATAAATGAGAATATTAATGAGTCATGAGAAAATTTGATGAATTTGAAGTGACTTGATCATGATCTAGGCTAAGTCCTTAAGAGGAAATTTAAAGGACTTAAGAAATTTTGGAGTTTGGAGCTTGAATTTTGAATTTGATTTGATTGGTTTGAATTTATATTTCATTTATATATATGAATATAAATGAGTTAAAAGAAAATCTCATGAATTTGAATTGATTTGAACATGATTTAGGCTTAGTCCTTAAGAGAGGATTAAGGACTTAAGAAGGATTTTGAATTAGGAATTTGAATTTGAATTTTGAATTGATTGATTTGAATTTATATTTCATTTATATATATGAATATAAATGAGAATATAAATGAGTTGTGAGAAAAATTCATGAATTTGAATTTATTTTAGGACAATTTTGGCTAAGTCCTTAAGAGGGAAATTGAGGACTTAGGAAATATTTGAATTTTGGAATTTCCATTATGGGTTTCAATTATGGATTTCAATCTTTGATTTCAACCATGTGGTATTGATTTAAGTTTGGAGAAAATCAAATAATATTGATTTCGAGTTTGACTTGAAGGAAGGAAGGAGAGGAGTGGTTCAAGCTAAGGGTAGGCAAATTTTTCTAACACCCCTAAGGCATGACCTATTCCTATGGATAACTCTTCTAAGTCTCTAGGGCTAGGTTGAGTGTCCACCTAATCACTAGATATGTCTTAAGACTAAGGAACTCTTAAAGCCTAAGAGAAATCTTAAGTCTAAGATGGAGGGGTTGAGAGCACATTATAAAAATAAGGTCAACACGGTGATCAGGTACGACATTGAGGAATGATGTACTATCTCGAGAGACAAAAGTCACCATCCTATAATGGACCTAATCACCTTAATAAGGACTCCTAAGGACTATGGGTCTTCAGAATGTATTAGAGATTCTTCCCCTACTTTATATGAAAAAGTAAAGCAGGATTTATTTTAAATCGGGTTCATTAAGTTTTCTATGGAGGCAAGCCCCCATTATTAATTACATCCTAAGGAATATGATTCCTTATGAATACTCTTGAATAAGGTAAATGATCGTTGTCTCCAAAGATTTCAAATATAGGACTATCAATCAATTGGTTTATTTTTATAAGATTAAGTGGGATTGATGAAGAGGAGGGAGTTATTACCGAAATCAAAGGAAGATAAATAGGGGATGCTTATGATACTAGAAAGTCTGGTAAACATCACAAACTATCCTATGATTGGGTTTTATATTTTTAAAATTGAAGTGATTTATTTATTTGAGTTGAATTTTTATTAAAAATATAGGACTTACAATTCCATGACACAAGATCGTGGAAATGCCTAAAAGATGAGGATTTATGCTTATGGCCTGCAAAAGGAAGTAGCAACCTCTGAACCTAAATCTATGGAGCTTTGGTGAGGGCCGAAGCACGACCTAAATCTAAGGCAAAAAATGGGTATATGGTTTACCTCCATAAGAGATGATAATCACATGTTGGACTTACAACCGCCTTGGGTATACCAACTAACTCCTCCTATGATTTTAAATACATGTAGGCAAGTTTTATGCTTTTGCAAGATAGCTAGGTTGTTACTTATTTAGAAAGAGACTAAGTCCTTAAACACACTCCCTAAGAGACTAGATCATGTGGGGCATGATTAATGACTTAAATCTAATTCAAATTTTCTTATATTTTAATTTCATTTTTTGGATAATTCATTTGACACAAGTATTAGGATTCATATGCCCAATGCATGAGAAATTGAATTATGGGTCAAAATCAGCAAGAAAGGAGGTGTGTTTCCACCATGGCTCTCAAAGGTCAAGCTAAATTTCTAGCAAAGGTAGAAGCTCTCCATAACAAGAGTGAAACAAGATGATTTTTATGCATGATGTGAAAACATAGAACATCCAGCTAAGTGGTTGCTAAATCTTTTATCTTATTTTATAACCTAGGGTTTAGGTGAGGTTATGAGTTATTATTTTTAGTTTTGAGTTGATTAATTGGATAGAAAATTTATTTTTCCAAGAGCCTAAATCGCATCCAGGCCATACATCAATCAATGAAGAAATTAGGAAAACATGCCATCTTAATGCACAAGCTAAACAAATATCAAACAATTTATAAAGCTAGCACAAAAGAATAAAATGCCTTTTCTTGTCAGGCTCCACAACACAAACCCGAAAACAAATTGGGTAGCCGAGCTCTACCCTTATACAACCCGGATTACAAAATGAAAAAATTACAATCAAGAAAAAATTCATGTTATGGGGGTCTTCATTCTTCATTTCTTCATTCTTCTTTCTTCTTTCTTCATTCTTCATTCTTCTTTCTTCTTTCTTCTTTCTTCTTTTGGTTGGCTCGAATGTGGTTGCTCCAAAGGCTTCACATCATACATAAGACATAGTCTTATGACTAATGTTCATCCTAATCCCCCATAATAATCATTCCAAATCCTAATTACAAACTTACATAAAAATGGGAAAAGTAAATCTAACTAAAACCTACAAAATAGAGATTAGCTAAATAAACCACACAATCCCAAGCATCTATATGAATAAATTGGACTTAGCACCTCACACATAGGTAGCCAAGTCCACCTTGCCTATTTTGGATTATGCTTAGGGGTATAAGCAACCTGCACAGCAAAAGCATTTATATTTTTATTATTGTGCCCCTTAAGCATAATCCCCTGTAGAAGACAATGATTAGACTAAGATCGCCCTACTATTCAGTCTACGCACATACACCATAACATCTAGAATAAAATATCACATCACAAAATAAAATCAAGTATCAAACCATGCACCACCCTAACATAGGACTAGAAATGGGGACTTAGCCTAATGTGTGTGCCATTTAAGGCTTGTGTGGCATGTCTTAAATAGGATTTAAGGTTAGAGTTTTCTAAGTGTAAAAGGTTCAACTTAGAGGGTTCTTTCATTTAAGTGGTTTAGTAAATTTGGTTAAGTTTTATTTCATGATTTGATTTGGTTTGAATGAACCTATAATTAATTACTAAGTGTTGTAAAGAGAGGAAAAGAGAAGAAGACTTCTCTTTCCTCCCTACCTTAAGTAATTTTTAAAGTAGATTCTTAATGATTTTTATTTTAGTGAATATTTTATTATGTATTTTAATTAATCCTAAGTTTAGATTTTTCCTAAATAAACACATTCAAAAAGAAAGGCATTTTAAGATTAATTAAAGTGAATTACTATCACAAAATACACAACACTTTATTTCTTTCCAACTTGTGTAACATGCATATGGATGAACCTTAAGCATATATATACATGCAAATGGAAATGTTAGCACACCTTAATGATGGAAGCTAAGAGATATTGCTTAAGGACAATTTGGAATGTTTCTTGTATGCATGATTTTGTCAAGTAAAAAAAAAGAGAAATTCTTTTATCCATTATTCATATGCACATTTACATGTATAAAAGACATAAGTGAGTACAGCGCCATTATTTTCTATACCAAGGGTGTAAGGTACATGACCTACTTGGGGCTACTTAAAGCCTCGCAACCCCAGGATATCCAGACTAATATACCACTTTTCTTAAATACATGTCCATGTACAAAAAGAAATGAATGGAAAAAGAGTAATGCAAAAAAGTTTATGTTTGTTTGTTTTGATTTGGTTATGCAATTTACATGTGTAAATGTAAAGGTCCCTCTTAAAGGATAACATAGGAATGAATAGGAATGGATTTAAGGAAGTGTTGTGTTCTTTTCAAATGAACTATACACTTTGCAAATCATATTCAAAACTATGTTAAAAGAGAAGAGAAGGGAAAGTCACAAAATGCACATTTTATATTATACTCACATGTAAGCTTATAAGTAATTACAAGTAGCATACCTTTCATTTGTAATATTTGATTTCTAAGTTTTGAAAATAATTTTAGATTTAGTAGTGATAATAGTCATTCATATTCTTACTTTAGCCAAAACATGCAATTTGATATAAAGGAAACATTTCATTTTAATTTGATTTTTCAAAAGACATGAATGTTTGATTTTTATATGACATACACATTTAGCATGATAGAAAAGAAATAAAGTCATGTAAGCATGTAATTTCATTCACCTTAATTAATTTCTAAAGACAATCCTATAAAATATGATCATTTAAAGTGAATCAAATTGTTTAAAGAAATTTTTTTTAGTTTTGTTTTGTGTTTGATTTGAATTTAGGAAATGTGAAAAGGTTTGCTGGTCCTATCCCATCTCCCACATGTGTTTGTTGTTTTAATTTAATTTTTAGAACCATTAGATTGATTTTATGTTTTATTTAGGTTTAGGTGTAAATTAAGATCATTAATTACCCTTTACCTACACCTCCTTAACATAATTATTCAAACAATTTAGAGCCAACATATGACATGCAACCACATTGAATTAAAATCAGTAATGCACCCTAAGAAAGAAAGGGTCTAATGCAATTGGCTCATAATTGACGATTAATTAAGCTAAAGGATTTCATTAAGTACTTTCATAATCCTTCCAACACATGTAGGTTGGATTTGATTTTCTTAAGCTTACTTAGGTTATTGAATACTTAAGTATCTACCCAACAAAGGATTGATTAAGTTCAGATTGATTTTAAAATTTTAAATAAGTTAATTAAGAAGGTTATTAGTAGATTAACCTTTAATTAGGTTTGAATTAAGGAAGAAAGAGGATTTATGGAATAGCTTAAGGAAAATATCCCAAAATTATTCCATAAACCTCCTGATCTCTTAAACAATATTTAATTTTCTTAATTATGATTAAACTACTATTCACTTGCTTAATTACCTTAATTATATTAAGAGAGTGATTAGAAATTCATTAATTAATTTCCCTAATTAACCCATTAATAAATTCTAAGAAAATTAGGGGAGGTCATCCCCAAAACATGCCTAAGAAGTTTGGAATTAATTAAGTTATTAGAGTAATTGTGGTTAAGATTTCAAATAAACCCATATTAAGGAAAACCCACTATTCAAAATCAATTAGAAATAATTTTATATTATTCCTCACTGAATTATCTTTAAAATGAGCCCTCATTCATATTTTTCTGATTTTTCTACATTTAATTATGAATATTTGAAGTTTCAGTGATTATTAGGTAATTACATCCCTTAATTATATAACTAATCCCATCAGCGCCATGTGGACCTCGAATGAGATGCACTTTCCAATAGGATTATTTTAAGTTATCAAATCGGTTGAACTATCATCACGATCTCCTTACCGTCGATCAAAGATCGGACGGTATTAAAATGTTTATAAAGGGTTAATCAGTGGATTTAACATGGATTAATCAGGACCGTCCATTCAAAACATGTGGGATTGACGATCCATGATTCATCCCCGCCTACCTATGAAAGTTGGATCCAATTGATGATTCACTTGAGCTCATTAACCTAAGATCTAACCCACACCATCAAGAAGTAAGAAGAAGAAGATCCAACAATCAATTTCAAATGGGATGACACTTCCTTACACAAAGAACCAAAGAATTTCTACACTAGGCTCGATTTTGAAGCATATCTCACCGGAGGCTATCACCGGCACTCCCAACCGTCGAGGTAGCTTCGTCTAGTGGAGACGAGACCCTGTTAAAAGTTTGAAGGCTTGAGATCAAGTGGATCCTTTTATTGGCCAAGATGAGCTTCAAGTGCTTGCAGCTTTGGTTGAACTCTTCCTTCATATGGCTTAGGTGCTTAGAACTTGACTTGGGTGAGCTTGATTGGGTCCTCTAATGGTGTTTGAAGGAGGAATTGAACTTCTATGGAGAATTGAGCAAGTTGACACTCTCACTCACCTCCCCTATTTTCGATTTAGGCAAATCGAGAAATGGAGAATTGAGAAGAGCTTGAGAAACCTTAGGAGAGCTTGATAATGCTTCCTTTGAGTTCCTAGAGCTCAATCGATAGCAAGTCCTCCCGAATGAAGTGGAATTAGGAGGAGTATATCTCCCCCTACAAGGATCGGATGGCCATGAGCCTCCCTTCCATTTTGATCAAATTGATCCTATTACGTGGGTTTGCTAGGCCATTTTAAGCTCCACATGGTTCGGTTTTGGCAGAGAAAAGGAGTGGAGGAGTTTCCATGTGTTAAATGAGGTGTGGGAAGTGATCCCATGTGCTCATGTTGAGTGGAGTGGTAGATTTTGGCTTTGGGTTGGTTTTGGCTGACCCAAACCCATTGGGTCATGTGCACCATTCTCATTAGTGTCCATTTGGTCCACTAAGAGAGTGTCAAGTAGTCATGAAAAAGATATTACCAAATTCCAAGTGGAATCCAGGTTACCCCTGACCTAGGGGCAAAATGGTCATTTGTCTTGAATTCAAGCAGAAATAGTTTGTTGGGTTGGTCCAAATTTCAATGAATTTGGAGTTGATTTGATATCATTTGGCTCATGTTGACCCATTTAAGTCAAAATGTGTCAACTTGGGTCAAGTTGACCAATTGGTCAAATTGGGTCAAACCAAGGGTTGGGTCAAGTTCATATGACCATTTGAAATGTTCTGGTATTATTAGTTTGGTTCAATTTCATTTATATTTGGTTTTGGTTCATTTGAATTAATTTAGCTCAAATGGGTCAAGTTGACCAATTTGACCCATTTGACCTAATTGGGTTAGGTCATAGGTTGGTTTAGGTTTGGTTGGTTTTTGAAATATTTTGCAAGCTTTGGTTTAGTTCAATTTTGGTTTGACTAAGTTTTGGGTTGATTTAACCTTTTAGGTCAAGTTGGGTTCATGGTCAATTGGGTTAGGTTGGGTCTAGTTGACCAATCGAGGCTTTGGTCAAGTTTAACAAGTGACTTAGAATGAATTTGACCCATTGGAAATCAATTTGGTTTAGATCAAGATTTGACACATTTTGACTTTTAGGTCAAGTTGGGTCAGGTCAAGTGGCCAATTGGACTAGGTTAGGCTCAAATGATGACTTCGTCAAGTTCAAATATTGATCATAAACTGGTTTTGATCAATGGTTTCAATCAATCTGACCTATGATGAATTTTGGCTAGTTTAGGTTTAATTTTGGCTAAGTGATGACTTATTCAACACTTAGGTTTGACTTGGTTTAACCCAATTTGAGTGATTGGTCATCTCATGATGATTGTTGCTCACAATGTGAGGCTTAGATGGGTTTAGTTCAATCCAATCTGGGTAGGATTAGAATTTGGCTCAAAAAGGTACTTTAGGTCACTTTGGGTCAAGTGAGCCTAAGTGGGTCAATTGACTTGATCAAGGCTTGATTCAAGTTTGATTGAACCCACATATGGACTTATGATTGAAATATAAATCCACTTGCAAGTGATTTGAAGCCAATTGGGTTTTGATTTATTTGACAATTTTAAGTTTAAAGGATGAACATTGGTTTGATTTGGGTTTGATTTTTGAATTTAGTTTTGGTTTGAAGATTGAAGTTTGTGTTTGTATTTGGTTTCAAGATTGAAGGATTGATTGAATTATGAAGAAAAATCAAGGGTTTGAATTGATTTGAGGTTGATTTGTTTAAGTTCAAGAATTTGACTTGAAAGGGTTTAGGTTGGTTTTAGGTTGGATTTGAGGTTTGAATTTGTTTTGGATATTTGAATTTATGTTTCATTTATATTTATGAATATAAATGACTATATAAATGGGTTATGAGAAAATATTTTGAATTTGAATTGATTTGAATTTGATTTGAGCTAAGTCCATAAGATGAAATCAAAATGACTTAGGAAAGATTTTTGAATTTGGAATTCAATTATGGATTTTAATCATTTGGAATTTGATTCATGATTTGAAAAATCATAGAATTGATTTGAGTTTGAGAAAATCAAAGTAGAATTGATTTGAGTTTAAAGTTGATTTGATTGAAAATCAATTTAGTTGGAATTGATCAGTTGAGTTGATTTGGATTTGAAATTTGACTTGAATAAAGGAAATGAGGATTTGGTTCAAGCTATTAGATAAGTTTTCTTAACATTGGCATGACCTATTCTATGGCTAACTTTAGTCTCAGGATTAGGTTAAGTGTTCACTAATCACTAAGTATCTTAAGACTAAAGAACTCTTAGTGTCTAAGAGGAGTCCTATGTCTAAGATGGAGAGATTGAGAACTCATTCTAAAAATGAGGTCAACAATAAGATGATCTATTTTATTGTTTGAATCAAATGGCTGAGGTTGAGAACTTGAGCTAGGGAGTTAGGCATTCCAAGTGTCTCCCCTTGAGTGGAGAAGGAAGTTTAGGAGGTTTCATTTGGGCTAAGTGTTGACTTGGTTAAAGGCTAGGTTTGACATGGTTTGACCCAATTTGATTGATTGATCATCCTAGGATGATTGTTTCTCATAATGTGAGGCTTAGTTGGGCTTAGTTCAATCCAATTTGGGTTGGAATAGAATTTGGCTCAAAAAGGTGCTTTAGGTCACTTTGGGTTAAGTGAGCCTAAGTGAGTCAATTAGCTTGATCAATGCTTGATTCAAGTTTGGTTGAATTCACATATGAACTTATGATTGAAATATAAATCCAATTGTAAGTGATTTGGAGTCAAATGGGTTTTGAATCATTTGACAATTTCAAGTTAAAAGGGTCAACATGGGTTTGACTTGGGTTAGTTTAATTTTTGGTTTGAAAATTGAAGTTTATATTTATATTTGGTTTTTGATTGAAGGAATGACTGTTTGAAGAGAAAATCTAAGGGTTTGAACTGATTTGAGGATGATTTGGCTAAGTTCAAGTATTTGACTTGAAAGGGTATAGGTTGGATTTAGGTTAGATTTGGACTTGAGTTTTGAATTTAGTTTTGGTCATTTGAATTTATATTTCATTTTTATTTATGAATATAAATGAGAATATAAATGAGTTATGAGAAAATCTTTTAAGTTTGGAGTGATTTGGATATGGTTTGAGCTAAGTCCATTAGATGAAACCAAAATGGCTTAGGAAAGATTTTTGGGATTTGAATTCAATCATGGATTTCAATCATTTGGAATTGATTCATGATTTGAGTTTTGAAATTGAGTTGGAATTGATTTAAAGTTTGATTTGAGCTAAGTCCATAATATGGAATCAAAGGGCTTAGGAAAGTCTTGGATTTGAAGTTGATTTGAATTTGAAGTTTGACTTGAAAGAATGAAGTAAGGATTTGGTTCAAGCTATAGGGTAGGCAAGTTTTTCTAATACCCCTAAGGCATGACCTATTCCTATGGCTAACTCTTCTAAGTCTATAGGGTTAGGTTAAGTGTTCACCTAATCACTAGAAGTGTCTTAAGACTAAGGAACTCTTAGTGTCTAGAGGAGTCCTTATGCCTATGATGAAGAAGTTGAAAGCTCACTCCAAAGTGGTCAACAATCATATAGGGTAGTCTTACATAATTGCAAAATAGCTAGACTATTTAATCAAAAAGGGAACTAGAGTCCTAAACTCACTCCTTAAGAGACTAGATCATGAATGGCATGAAGACATGACTTAGACTAATACAAAATTTATAAATTTTATATCATTTTTGATACAATCTTTTGGACAAAGACTTGGGATAATTATGCTTAAATGCATGATGAAATTAGATTATTAGCTAAATCAATGGGAGGAGGTGTTCTTCACTACAAGGAATGCCCTCACAGGTCAAGCATTCCCCTATCATGCAAGAATGGAGACCCTCCCTATTCAAGAGTGCAATATGTTATGCACATTGTTAGAACATTCAATATTCAGCTAAGGGGTTGCTAAATCTTTTAATTATCTTGATTATAACCTAAGATTTAAGGTGAGATTTTGAGTTATTTTAAAATTTAGTTAAGAGTTATTAGTGGGGTGTAGAAAAACTAATTTTATCTTAAAGAGCCTACTACATCTAGGCCACACATTCAAACATCAAGCTTTGAGAAACCTATGAAAATCATGTCATTTCTATTGCACATGATAAACATAATAATCAAATATTCATATATTTCATGAAATAATAAGAGGTCGTGGTGTGTCATGTATTAACCTTAAAAGAAATTAGGTAGTCGAGCTATACCCTTATATAACCTGGATTACAAAAGAATATTACAATTGAAATTAAAGAAAATGCTATGGGGGTCTTCATTCTTCTTTCTCTCCTTTATTTTGAATTGCTCCGAGGCTTCACAAGGCATCCCAAGACTTTGCCTTCTAGTCAATGCTCATCCTATACCTCATAGCACTAATCCTAATTCCTATTACAAATTACATATTTAGAAGAATAAAATCTAACTACATTGTAAAACAAATGTTAGCTAAACAATCATATAATCCAAGCAGTTATACTTTATAAATTTGGACTGAGCACCCAACATGGGTAACCAAGCCCACATATCCTAACATAGATTATGCTCAGGGACATAAATAACATGCAAGCAAAAGCATTTATATTTATCTTAGCAACCCATTAGCATAATCCACTATAGAAAATATCATTAGGCTAATAGCGACCTAACATCTAGTATATGCATAAATAATCCTAACATCTAGTCAGTCTAAAATATTACATCATAAAATAAAATATAACATTATTACATACACCTCCTAACCTAAAGCTAGAAGTGATGATTTAGTATTCTAATGTGTGTGTTCTTAGGCTTAGTGTGGTATGTCTTAACTAGACTTTAGGATCATAATTATATAAGGTTTGG
Organism: Cymbidium sinense; assembly: GCA_021442155.1. NCBI lineage: Eukaryota > Viridiplantae > Streptophyta > Magnoliopsida > Asparagales > Orchidaceae > Cymbidium > Cymbidium sinense. The sequence continues at coordinate 172,369,401 of CM038221.1, read as the reverse complement.
AATGTTCAATTTATACATGTTGATGGTTTCACTTCAAGTTATTAAGAGGATTTATAAATTTTAATTTATATTTTATTTGATTTCACTTGATATTTAAATAGCATCTAATTGTTATAAAGAGAGGAAGGAGGTTTAATCTCTTTCATCCCTACACTAAGTTATTTTCTAAAGGCATATTATTATGACTTGATTTCTTTTAGTGAATATTTTATTAAATATTTTTTAATTCTAAGTTTGGGTTAATCTTAAAGAATCATATTAAAACATGAAATGCATCTTAAGATTAATGAAATTGAATTACTATCACATTGAGGATGTTATATTATTCATTTTCATCATCAATAACATCCATATGATTTTGAACTTAATATATCTATACATGCAATATATTTTTCCCACGCTTGAATGAATTTTAATGCATATATTTTGGTAGAAAAAAGTGATTCCATTCTTTAGTTAAGTATACATTCATATGTATTAAAGATTTAAGCAAATACATGTTATTATTAAACTAGGGAAGTGAGGTAATCTAAGATCTCATTGGGTACTTAAAGCCTCATATTCCCGGGATGTCTAGACTATATACTTACTTTTCTTAAATACACATAAATTTACACATAAGCAAGGGAATAAAAATCAAGCAAAAGTTGTATGGTAATGAGTTATTTATTCATGTAAAGTATAGTTCTCTAAATTCTATTACTTGTTCACATATGAATGAAATTAAATAAGTATGTGTTATTGTTAACCAGGGAAGTAAGGTAATCTAAGATCTCTATGGAGCTACTTAAAGCCTCATATTCCCGGGATGTCCAGACTATATACTTACTAATATTCAAGTATATGTAAGCATACACATGAATCATAAAGATAAAATAATACTTTAACATGTTTAGGTTATAAGCACATGTAAATCATATATAATTTTCATAACTAATATCAATTTAACTTTTAATCATTGGTTTGTAATTTTGAAAATAATTTATGATTTATTAGTGATACTAGACACTTCATATAATAGGATTAATTCAACAAATGCAACTTTGCATACATAAGTATATTCATTTGATTTGATTTAAAAATATGAATACATTATACAAATGGTATACAAAATTTATGATGATTGAAAAGGAATAATTAAACACTTCCACATAATCCATTCAACTACATTAATTCCTAAGGACATTCACAATGAATAAAGTTATTTAAGATCAACCAAAATTGTTATTAAGTTTAGTTTTGGATATAAGTTATTGAACTTAAAGAGGAGAAATAATATTTGTTGTTTTACCCCATCCCATGTTAGTGGCTTAACATATTTAAGGAAATATAATTAAGTAGCTTTTATGGATTGATTAAGTTCAAGTCTTTAAGCAAATAATTTATTTTCCCTTTCCTAAGACTCTTCAATTCAATTAATCATTTAATTATGAGCCTCCAATGATATGTAAATGAAAAATTAAAATTGCAATGCACTTAGGGACCTTATGTAATGAGGCTCATAATTAAATATTAATTAAAATAAAAATGATATAATTAAGTACTTATATAATTTTCCCACACCCATGGGTTAACCATAATTTTCTTATGGATTTTTATGCTATTGAACACATAAAGAGGAACCCATAAATTTAATTTAGATTATCTGAAGTAATTATCATTTTAATTTGGTTTAATTTCATTATTAATTGCTTAATCATTCCTTAATTAAATCATATGTTATTTAACCCTCCTATGAAAAAAGATTTACGCAAATGATCGAGAAAGAGGCCTTGGTCATTTGCCCTCATCATTTTCACTATTAACAGTGGTTAGTAATCATTAATAATCAAAATATTACTGTTTAATAGTTTTATTAATTATTAAATAATCAGGGAGAGTAATTAAGGTTAAAATTCCAAATTCTCCCAATTACCTAGCCAATAAATCTCAAGAAAATTATGGGAGGCAGAGGACATCCTAGGGGATCAACACATTCAATTTGAGTTTAATTGGCTAAGTAATTAAGGTGTAATTAATGCTAATTAGCAAAAACTTTAAACTCTAATTAAGTATCATTCACTAATTAAACCTTAGGTATTTTATTTTTATTAAATTCTCCTATATTTACCCTTTAAAAATGGGTTCACTCATATTTTTAAGATTTATACAATTATTTATGATTTTTCAAAGTTCTAAGTGATTAATCACATTTTTAATACCTAAATAATCCTCTAACCCATTGGAGCTACGCGGAAGCTGACGTGGCATAGCTTTCCACGTGGTGCCACGAGATATGTTATTTAAAACGTCCCCCATGGCGATTGAGTCAGGGATGACAAACGTGATTTCATCTTCGTCATCTTATCTTTGATCGGATGGTGGGGATTAATCTCATGATATCAAAGGAATAAATCAAAATAAATAGCGGATTAAATCATGATCGTCAATTCTAATCACGCAGAATGGACATGTGATCCTTCATTCCCCAAGTGCTAGAAGATGAACACCATCTACCTTCCACCGCTTGATCTGAGCTCACCAGAGCTCGTGAGCCATCGGGATCAACTCTAAAACATTTTCGGGAAGATATCTAAGGAGATCCTACGATGAAGATTGCATGAAAATGCAAAATCTTTCACAAAAGACCAACACATATGAGGATTTATATGGTTTGCTAGAATTTACCTCATCGGAGTTCAAGACCAGCAGTAGCAACGACTGAGGTAGCTTCATCTTAAAGAGATGAAGCCCTGTTGAGAAGCTCATGAGCTGCCTCTCCGGCGATGGCTCTATGGACCAAGCGTCACCACAATAATCAAGTTGGTCTACGAGTGATCGCTGATGCTCAAATTAATCAAGAATCTATTCGTTCTGACTTGTCAAAGCTTGGGGAATGTATGGGAGAAATTAATTGAAGTTTGGTGGAGTTTATGTGGAGTTGGATGGATAGGAGCTCAGGTTCATTCGACTTTGGTGTTGCTGGCGATGGGAAACTCAAGGGAGGTCAGGAATGCTCTAGGGATGCTCTTCTCGACTCACTGAAGCTCTCTTTATGGTTGGATTGGATTTGGAAGGACTATACTCTCCTCCCCAATTGATCCAACTATTGGGATCGAATCAGCTTTTGGTAAACGTCTAGCCGGCATAGGTGGGCGAAGGCATCAATGAGGGGCTGAGGTGGTGTGTCTTGAGTGGCTGGAGGAATGGCAAGAGGTTAGGTGGTGTGTACCTCCTCCCTCATGTGCCAATGAGAGGGCTTGGGTGAACTCACCCTCTCTTGAGCCATGGCTAAATCCAATCAGCTTTGGGTCAAGTTAGCCAATGGTCCAAGTGTCCAAATCAAGCTTAGGGTGGCTGCCAAGGGTTAATGGATAGGTTTGACCACCCAAATGGAGATTTTTATCCCATTTGGAGGGGTTTATCCAATGGGTTTTAGCCTAATTCAGGTCAATCATTGGTTGGGTTCATTTGGACTGACCCATGGTGACCCAAGGATAGCTCATGCCAAGTTTGATTGGGTTTGGGCTTAAATTGAATGGTTTGATTCAATTTGACCCATATATGTCAAATCAAAAGTTTGGACATGTTCAAATGATGATTTTGGATGTTTTGGTTCAATTGGTTTGGCTTGATTTGAAGTAGATTTGATTTTGACTCATATGAGTTCATATGGGTCAAATGAGTTAAGTTAACTAATTTGGTCAAATTAGCTAATTTCTATTAAGGTTTGGGTTGGTTTAGGTTCAATTGATGATTTGAAGATGATTATAGGTGTTGGTTTGATTCAATTTGGATTTGAGAATGATTTAGCTCAATTTGACTCTTAAGGCCAATTTGGGCTAAATAGATTGATTGGGTTGGTTTGATCAAATTAGGTTTAATTGAGACTTGGATCATATTCAACAATCAATTTGTGATTGATTGAAAGCATTGATTTTAGTCAATTTGGATTATATTGAGTTTTGGCCCAATTTGACCCTTCAAGTCAAATTGGGTCAAGATCCCAAATTAACTTGGTTTGGTTCAATTGATTGTTGAATTATATTCAAGAATCAATTTATGGTTAGTAGGGATCATTGGCTTCAATCAATTGAGTTTAGAATGAAGTTTGGTTCAATTTGGTTCATACAGGCTAATTGGGTCAACTTGGGTCAAATAATCAAATCAGCTTAGTTTGACCAAATTGATTGAAATTGGAAAATCAATGATGATCATCAATCATTGTAAAAAAGATTGGATGGGTTGGTCCAATCCAATTAGGGTTTGATTGAAGTTTAGATCAAATGGATCCTTTATGTCACTTTAGGTCAAGTAAACCAAATGGGTCAATTGAGATGGATTGGGTTGAATTAGGTTGGCTTCAGTTTGATGATTAATTTTGGATTGATTGATAGCTTTGATTGCAATTGATTTTAGCTTAATTGGATTTTGACCCATTTTGACCCTTTAGGTCAAATGGGCTAGCTTAGGTTGATTGAATTGATTTGACTCAATTGGTTTGATCATGGTCTTGGAAGGTTTTGAAATTGAGAGTTGAATAGTTGGAGTGCTTTTGTAAAATTCAATTGGATTAGGTTCAATTGAATGGGTTTGAGTCATAATATGATGGTGGAATGAGCTTAGGTTAGGGTTAAGTCAATTTTAGCTTGGAGCTTGGAAAAGAAATGGGATCCAATTGGGCTTGATTTGATTGGTTTGAGGTTGGATTTGCATGAGTAGATAGGCATAGGTCTTAATCTAGGCCATAGGGTATGTAGGTTCCATTGGTCCTAAAGTATAGCCTAAGCCTATGGTATACCTTCCTAAGTCTTTAGGCTTCGGGTTTAGTATTCTCTTAATCACCGAAGTGTCCTATGACTAAATAAATCTAAGTGTCTAGAAGATTCCTAAGTTTAAGGTAGGAAGGATGAATCCTCACTCCAAAAGTAAGGTCAACAATCTTGGATCGGACTGCAAAGATTAGTCATGTGATATCTGAAAGATTAAATCAAAATAACTAGTGGATTAAATCACAGCCATCCATTCTAACCAAGAATGGACGATAAGTGATCCTTCATCCCCCTAGCTCTAAAAGACGGACACCATCTGCCTTCTGTTGCTTGATCCGAGCTCACCAAAGCTTGTAAGATGTCAGGATCGACTCTAAAATGTTCGGGGAAGAGATCTAAGGAGATCCTACGATGGAAATCACATGAAATCACAAAATTTTTCACAAAAGACCAACACCTAGGGGATTTTCTACAGTTTACCAGAATTTATCTTGCCGGAGCTCAAAACCAACAGTCCAACAACTGAGGTAGCTTCGTCTTGAAAAGATGAAGCCCTATTGAGAAGAACTCGAGTTGCCTCCCCGAAATTCTCTATGGACCAATCGCCACGGAAGCTCGCTAGAGTTGGTCTAGGAGTAGTCTCCAATATTAGAATCGATCAGGAATCACTTTTTTTGACTCATTGGAGCTTGAGAAAGGTGTGGTAAGAATTAATTAAAGTTTGGTAAGGTTTAAGTGGGATTCGATGGATAGAGAGCTCAGTTTCATTCAACTTTCATCTCAGATAGGGAGCATAAAGGATTTGGGGATGCTCGCAATCACCTAAGGAAGCTCTCTCTAGTTTAAATTGGATGGGAAGGAGTATATCCTGCTCCCCAAAGTGATCTGACGGTTGAGATCACTTTGGCTTTTGGCAGTCGTCTGGCTGTCGTAGATGATCAGAGGTGTAAGTGATGGGCTGAGGTGGAGGGTCTTGAGTGGTTGAAGGGATGACATGGGCTAAGGTGGTGCGTACCTCCTTCTCCAAGTGCTCCAATGGGAGACATGGGTTAACTCACCCTCTCATGACCCATGGCTAAACCCAATCAGCTTTAGGTCAGGTGAGTCAGTGGTCCATGTGTTCAAAATGAGCTAAAGGGAGTTATCAAGGGTTTGTGAGTAGGTAAGACCATCCAAATAGATATTTTATCTAATTTGGATGGGTTTACCCAATGAATTTTACATAAACTAGGTTAACCATGGGTTGGGTTCATTTAGGCTAACTTATGGTGACCCAAGGATGGGTCATGCCAAGTTGGATTTGGTTTAGACTTTATTTGAATATGTTTGGCTCAATTTGACCTATATGGGTCAAATTGAGTTCAATTGGGTCAACCTAAGGGTTTGAATATTTTTAAATGATGATTTGGGATGTATTAGTGCCATTTGTTTGGTTTGATTTGAAGTGGATTTAATTTTAGCTCACTTGGGTTCATTTAGGTCAAATGGGCTAAGTTGACCAATTTGGTCAAATTAGCTAAATTGGCTTAGGTAGAGGGTTGGTTTAGGTTCAATTGATGATTTGAATTGATTTAGATTTGGGAATGATTTAGCTCAATTTAACCTTTAGGTCAATTTAGGCTAAATTTGTCAATTAGGTCGGTTTGATCAAATTGGGTTCAAGTGAGTCTTAGATCAGGTTCAACAACCAATTTGTGATTGATTAGAGGCATTGGTTTTAATCAATTGAGCTTAGAATGAAGTTTGGTTCAATTTGGTTCATATAGGCTAATTAGGTCAACTTTGGTCAAGTGATCAAATTAGATTGGTTTAACCCAATTAATTGTAATTAGTCAGTTAAGGATGATCAATAATGTTATGTAAGAGGTTGGATGGGTTGATTCAATCCAATTTAGGTTGGATTGAGGTTTGGGTCAAATTGATCATTTAGGTCACTTTGAGTCAAGTGAACCAAATGAGTCAATTGAGCTGAATTAGGTTGAATTAGGTTAGATTGAGTTTGATGTTTGATTTAGGATTGATTGATGGCTTTGATTACAGTTGATTTGGATACTTTTGGTCAAATGACCAATTTGGGTTGATTGAATTGATTTGGCTCAATTGGTTTGATTATGAGTATTGGAAGGGTTTGAAATAGAGATTTGAATAGTTGGAGTGCTTTTCTGAAGGTCAATTGAATTTGGTTCAATTGAATGGGCTTTAGGTTTGATCCATATGATGATGGTGGAATTTGTTTAAATTAAGTGTTAAGTTAATTTGGCTTGGAGCTTGGATATGAAATGAAATCCAATTAAGCTTGATTATGTTAGCTTGGGGTTTAGTTTTGGATAAGTGGATAATCATGGGTCATGGTTTAGGCCATAGGGTACGTTGGACCTATTTATCGTAGGGTATGACCTAAGCTCGGGGTGTGCCTTATTAAGTCTCCATGCTTGGGTTTAGTGCTCCCTTAATCACTAGAAGTGTCCTATGATTAGGAAAATCTAAGCATCTAGAAAATTCCTAAGTCTAAGATAGGAAGGATGAATCATTACTCCAAAAGTGAGGTCAACACATAAATTATTAACCTAAAATCCTAAGCCATAAGCCCCAAACCCTAAACCCTAAACTCTAAACTATAAACCATAAAACCTAAACCATAAACACTTATTACTTGATTGTTTGGCTTTGTAGAATTTTTGTTGTTGCTATTTATGGATTATCTTGTCACTTGCTTGGAATCAATGTTTTAACGGTGGCCTATTCTTTTTTTTTAAAAGCTAATTTGTTGCTTTGTTTTCTGGTCAATTAATTTTTGGTTGGTGACATTTTATTATTTGTAACCTTTTTTAATAGAAGTTGGATGCTTACAATTCATTATGACCCCAATAATTAAAGATTTTGATGAGGATGTTCATAATTTAATCAATAGCTTCTTGAACATATCTTAAAGTAAACCTAAACATAAATCAAGCTTATTTATATTATCTGAGCTTGAGCCACTTTTCTTTTTTCCTTATGCTTTATTTGATGTACTTGGCTTTATGATTTTTACACATTTGGATTGTATATTCATCTTTATATCTTATTTCTTATTATTAATTATTTTCCTTAGTCTCTTTTGTTGAACATGCAGATCTAAAGAGCCTTATGAAGTTTAGAGTTTATAGTTTTTGGATGGCTTTTTGGACAAAAGACTTTCATGATTGTTGATTGATCAATTGATTGATAGGATTATTCTCATGAGTGTTGTCTTTGCTGGTCTCTCTTCTTTCTTTCTTTTTTTTTTTTTTTGGAGGTCCAAGTGTGATTATCAATGGTGCTTTTCATAGTTTTCCTGCCCTATTGGAGTCTAGAAATTTAGCTTTTTCTAGATTTTTCTTAGGATTTTCTTTTTTATTATACTCTTAGGTTTGGGATCGATTTCCTTAGATTTTTCATTCCTTTCTTTGTGTAGCTCAATTGAGGTTTCTATTAAGGTTCTTTGTACTTTATATTTGGATTCAATAAAATTTCTACATTAAAAAAAAAATCCTAAACTCTAAACCCGCTAATCCCTAAATCCTTAACAACCATAAAAATCTTAAACCCTAACCCCTAAACACTAAACCATTAACCTTAACTCTAAACCCTAAATCCTAAAATACTAACCCTAAGCCCTAAACTAAATCATATACCCTAATAATGTCATATCAAATAATTATTAATAGTATTCAATTAAATTAGTTAAAAATATATTAAATTAAGTTAAAATAAATATTAACTATTAAATTAATTTAAATAAGCTAAGATTAGTTATCAATCAAATTATGATTATATTTAATAAAGTTTAATTAGCATTTAATGGCATCAATATATCATTAATAGTATTCAATTAGAATTAACTTAAGTTAATATATTACTTAATCAACAATTAATAATTAACTAAATTTAAAATTAAGTTAAATTAAATTAAATTAAGAGTAACTTTAGTTTAATGATGTTTTAATTAATTATCAAACCTATAATAATTATAATTAAATTTTTATTATAATTAACTTAAAATTATATATTAATTCTCATTCAATATAAATAAATTTTGTATTATGAAATTAATTGAATACCTAGTTTTAAATAATTAATTTGGTGAAATAATATTAATTTAAATAAGTTAATATATATTTTATTTTATTTATTTTAATCATTAATAGTGATTTACAAACATCTAACAAATGAAACCCTCACTTTCAAAACGTTCCTTGCTCTCCTATCCCACCTAAATCACCAAAGTTGTGAAGGGTACTTCATGTTCAACTTGAAACATCGATTTTGAGACAACTTATGGAATTTAGTAAACCAATAGAAAATGTTTGGCATGAATTATGGGATTTAGAAGCTTAAATCTTCAGTAAGGGCTTATTTCGCTAGGGCCATGAAGTGGTGGAGGTGCTGTCAAAAAATTTGTTATTTAAGAAGCCACTAAAGATATACTTTTGGCTACTATGAAGGAAATAATAAGATGTCTAATAAAAGACTTAATCAAAATTGCAATAAAGTCGAGGGTGATATGGAGTCACACGATAACTAAAAGGTAAGCTACATGAGGAGATCATGTTCAAAGTTCACATAAGGTCTGTTTTAAGCAACTGTACTTTTTGAAAAAATAGTTATAAAATTATTGTGAAAAAAATATTGAAAATTTTAAATAATAGTTTTTTGATAGTCATCATATTGTAACTTTTCAGCGTACAATTTTTTGAAAAGCAACAAAAAAATTGATACCCAAATGCAACTATGTTTGCTTTTTGGCATCTTTTTGAAAAATAAAATAGCTAAAAAACACTGTTCTAAATGCACCTTAATAAGGGGTGAGCATTATGAAAAATGATAATAGGCTTATGAGTTTGCATAAAAAGGAACTTATGCATGCCTAAGATGTACATGATGAATTAAAGAAAAGAAAAAAAAAATGTACTTGATGAATTGAGGTTATATGGAGTTAGTTAAGGATAATCATGGGAGTTACATTTTAAAAAAAAATTAAAAATGGCTTATGGTGTTTTATAAGTAAATAAAAAATTTTAAATATTAAATATATAAATATAAATAAAGTTTTAAGTTTATATATTTAATAACTAAAGTTTGATATTTATATATATATATATATATATATATATATATATGTATATATATATATATATATATATATAATTTTAAATTTTAGTAATATTATTATGATTTTTAATGTGATATTAATAATTTGAGAGTTATTTAAATAAATATAAAATTTGGATATTAGTTAAATAAATATATATGATTTGAATGTATAAATGCTCCTGATATAAAATAACTTAGAGAGATTTACATAAAATTTATAATAAAATATTATATAATACTCTTGTATTTATATATATATATATATATATATATATATATATATATATATATATATATATATATATATATATATATATATATATATATATATCATCTAATCTTTAATATCATATCAAAATATTATTATTATTTATTTATTTTAAAATAAAATTTATTTTTTTAATATAATAAAATAGTATATAAATAAATATTTAATTTTAAATTTAAATATTAAATATGTAAATACATAAAAATTGTGTGATTGCATACAAATCTTCCAATTTAGAACTAATTTCGTTTGGGAGGGCTTTTAGTTTTGAAAATATGAATTCGATTTTGATTGTTGAATAATTTTTTGAAATATAGTTTTTTTTTATTTAATGAATTTTATTTACATTTTCAAAAAAAAAAAAAAAATATTTTGAAATATTTTTTAAAGCACTTTTTGATCAAAAGCAAAAAATTAAGCCTAAATGATATATGGGGTAAGAGTGAAATTGAAAAACCGAACTCTTGTGGTTATATAAATTTTTTTATTCTGATGTCGTTTATATATCGAGTTTGAAATATCTGTTTCATGTTTGGCTTTAACTAAACGAGCTAATGAATATATGTAAAACAAATTTTTTAAGAGGAGGATTTAACCTTAAATAAAGTTTTAACCAGTCATATAAATTGTATATATAAATGTAGTATGTATATATAATAATAATAATAATAATAATAATAATAATAATAATAAATAAGAATAATAGTAATAAATAATAATAATAATAAATAAAATAATAATAATAATAATAATAGTAATAAATAAAAATAATAGTAATACAATAATAATAATAATAATAATAGTAATAAATAATAATAATAATAATAATAATAATAATATAACTTTTTTATTTCGAGCTAAAAATGATCGAACAAATAATTATTTATATTTAAGCTATATATCTAAATAAAATATCTGTATTGACTCATTTAGTTAATAAATGAGCCGATTTTTTTTACAGCCCTATATAGAGGTTTATTTGGCCGAGCACCTCGCCTCGTTCCTCCCACACATGTTACGCCGCGCAGCCGCCACTACCAGGAGTATCTGCGTCACCGTAATCGCCGTCTTCTGCCGCCAGAAGACCACCTCTGCACAGTACGTAGCGGTCCGCCACCGCGATCCCACCTTGGAGAGGCTAATGGATGGGTACAAGCACTTAATCTCTGTCCTGTCCCTCCAGGACCTCATCCTAGCCTCCCCGGAACACTCCATCCCACTCCCTTTTCTTTCCTCCCCCGCAGCCATCCGTCTCCTCCGCCTCCGCCGTGGCCCGGCCCACTTCGTCCGCTCCTTCCCCGCAGTTTTCTCCCTTCGCCCCCACCCCACCGCCTCCCTTCCCGCCCTCGTTCACCTCACCCCTGCCGCCTCCCGCTTAGTCGAGCACCTTTCCTGCGCCACTCCCTTAGCCATCGAGCGCATCACTCGCCTCCTCTCTCTTTCTATGTCACATTCCCTCCCCCTCCGAGCTCTCATCCGCGTCTGGCACGAGCTTGGTCTCCCGCAAAATTTTGAGGATTCTGTCATCGCCCGCAATCCCTCGTTTTTCTCCCTCACCAGAAACCCTCGCGAACCTAACACACATATTGTCGCTCTCGTCAACCCTGCCCCAGCTGTTGCCCCCGTCGTTGACTCCTGGCGTTTTTGCCGTTTAGCAGATCACAATCAGAATGGTTCAAAATCCGCCGACGAAGAAGCAGAGATCCGTTTCGGATTCAAGCAGACCTTCCCACCTGGCATGCGGCTGACAAAGGGGTTTCGAGCATGCCTCAAAGAGTGGCAACGGCTACGCTACCCTTGTCCATACGAACCCCCTCCTTCCGCCTGTGGCAGTCTTGGCCGGAAGAGGGCTTTAGAAAAACGAGCGGTGGCGATCGCCCATGAGTTCCTGAGCTTGACAGTGGAGAAGATGGTGGAGGTGGAGAAGTTTAGCCATTTTCGGAAATCCTTCGGCATCGATTTCAATGTCCGAGATCTTTTTCTGGACCACCCTGGTATCTTCTATCTATCCACCAGGGGAGGAAGACACACAGTGTTCCTTCGGGAAGCTTATGACCGCGGATGCCTCTTCGAATCCAATCCGATTTATGAGGCAAGGAGGAAGCTACTCCACCTTGTGCTAATGCGCAAGAAAGGAGCCGCTTTTGCCGATGCTGGAGCTGGTCAAGATTTGAATCCCTGATTAATTGAGATGCTGCTGCCTTCTTCTGCCTAGCGCCATCCTTTGGGCGGGCTACTTGGCTGCCAGCATGGCCCTATACTCCCAGAGTCCCTCTGTAGACTGAAGAAGCACTGGCGTTTGAAGAGAAGCTCAGGTATTGCTTTACATCTCAAAAGAAAGGGTGTTATGATTTTGCCTGATCTGAATAATACAGGGGTTGGTAGAATTTTTTTCAAAAAAATATAAAAATATATAGTAATTAAAAATGCATAAGTTATTAATTAGATGACAATTAAATATATTAAAATATTTTGGATGAGCTGATTCATGTGAGAGACGGGCGATAGAGGTGGTGGAGGCAAGGGACAGATGCCAGTGAGTGAGAGGCGAGCGATGGAGGTGGTGGAGGCAAGGAACAGATGCGAGTGAATACGAAATATTGGTGCGAGAGAGATGAGCAATAAATGCACGATTAGAAAATCAGTCAATTCAAGCATTTTACAAATATGCAAAATATGATATTTTGGGCATTTTAAATTCCACAATAGTTTATTTTTTCTTCAAACAAAACAAGAATTATTTAAAATGCAAGTAAAAGAATACAATATTCTTCTCATACTTTCAACCAAGTAGGCTTCAACATTATGGGAAATGTAAATTTGAGGATGTTTCAGTCAAAGTAGGTTTGATAATTCCTCCCATATGACATCAAATGGTTAGTAGTCTTATTACCATTTCTATGGCAAAGATGTAATTATCTTAGCCATGTTTTTATGTCATAATTTTTGCATGGTGACTAAATATTATTATTTTGTTGTGTGTTTATATTGATGAGCTATGCGGTTGCATTATGTATTAAGAGGGTGCACAAGCATAAATTGGATATAATTTAATTTTCGAAGGTAACGATGTTAGCAACCTTTGAAGGTGGCCAACCTTAACTTCAATTTTACTTAAATTTAAGGGGAGATTGATTTAGAGCCTACTACAAATGAATGCATAGATCAAGGGACATTCAAGGAGAGTCATTCATTTATTTCCTCCAACATAAGGCCATGTTACACCACTTTTTATAAATTAAGGGGTTGGCCTATCCTCCATCACCTAAGGACCAACCACCTACAAATATGAGAAACGCCCCCTTAACTTGAGGATTTTGAATTTTTAAATATAAATCTTGCATAAATATGTCATAACTATGATAATAAACAATTAATGTGAACTTAAATACAAGTCAGAAGCATTTGGCAAAACAATTACTTCCTCCTATAGCTTGGTGGCCGAGAGACATCATTTGATGAAGGATTTTATTTTGTAATTTTTTTTCTTTTGTAATTTTCAATTAAGTGATCATTATGCTTTTTAAACATCTTTTTTAGCTTTCTATGACATAGCATGCCATCTATGTTGAGGAAAAAATTTGAAGAAATTCCATGATAAGCCCTATCAACCAAAATTAGGTCAATATGCTCTAATCTATGATTTTATCCCATTTACCTAATATGAATTCTTGGAAATTACACCAAACTCTAGATCTCGGCTACAAAAATTCCCACATCTTTTTCAACAGTTTTGAAGGTTAGGAAATCCACCATTTTGCAAACCTTAATTTTTTAAAGTGCAAATATAAGCTATTGGCCAAGGGGTACAATCATGTCCTTGTTAACTTTAACCTTTGTCCCCATTACCCTAATAACCATCTCTTACTTTGTCATGACTTCTAACATACCGTAATAAACATCTCTTGTTCTGCCATGACTTCTAACACACCCTACCATTTCTTACTTTGCCATGAGTTCTAACATATAAAGACCATCTCTATAGCAAGCTCAAGCCCTTGGAAGAATTAATTTCAAGGCTACATCAGCTGGACTCCCCCAAACCCAAAAGAACTTCTTTTTTTCTGAAGAGTTAAAATTTGTGAACTTTTTCGTAAGGTCTGAAACAAGGTTTGGTGAGTTCCTCTGATGTAAAGCCACGTGTGCTTATATGACAAGCTTTCTTTCTACCTAACCAAAAACTTGTTCTCGCATATTGTATCATGTGGTCGGCCTTCTAATATATGTATTCTTTCCACTTCAAAATTATTTAGTTTGATGTTCATCTGTATTTGATTGCTTTGATAATCTACAAAAAGGTTAGTTTCAAAATTTTCATGTAAAAGTTATCTTTGGAATGATAAAATGTCTTCAACATTAAATGTATTACTTATATACATGTTTAGAAATGTATTACTTATATACATGTCATTTGACAATTTTAGATAAGTATGCATTTGATCCAATTTTTTCAAGATTTTTGAGAAGGCCATATCCTTGCATGCACCTTTTTGTATTTATAGGTATTCTTTTTAGGTCTAATTCTCATTAACACATATTCACCATTTTTATATATTTTCATGAAGGCTTATAAAGTTTTTAACAAATTTAAATATAGTCTAGAAATGTATTAGATGGAATATCAACAATACCTATTCGATTTTTTTTTTGCGGGAATTGTAACCACAAACTATTTCAAATAGGGATTGCTTTGTTATCTTGAAAATAGAGCTATTATTAGTTAAAGCTTAACATAGCTAATTATAAATTCCAATTATCTAGAATCTTTCTCTCAAAATATCGTAATAGGTTACCTGACGATATATTTATTATTTTTGTTTATCCATATATTTGTGGGAGTAATGCAAAAAAGAATTTAACATTAGTAATTGATATGCATGAATTTAGTTATTTTGCACTTAAATCACTTGATTTTTTTAATATTTTGTTAAATTAATAGTTTTTAATTTGAATTTTGTAGATGAGCATTAATTTGAGCAAAAGTCAGGAAGAAATATGTGCTATCAAGCTTTTGGATCTGATCGATCAAATTGCGAAGCAAGTGGCATGATCTTAAGAGATTTGGTGGCAAGTGCTATAATTTTATGTACCAACTAGTCATTGGTGTCCATACATCGCTTTGGTACACTTAGGGGTGAACGAGCTATTGTCTTGAATTGTGCCTTAATTTGAAGGTGATTCTTACTTATCTTGGAGCCTACTTAGAGAGTAATATTTAAGGATCCTATTGAGGATGAATTTGGGATCTTTGGTAGCTCTTTTCCACAAGATTTTGAGTTTATTTAAAGAATTCTCTAACCACCATCAAGGAGCTTTGTGGGAGATGATTCAAGGAGGCTAAAACCCAAAGACGGAGATGATGATTGAGGAAGCAAAGAGGAAGTACATTCCTATGTTTTCTTTACTCTTTTTTCGTTATTTATTTTAGATTCATGTCAAGATTTTTGTACTCTTTTGTTTCCTTCTATTTAAGTACTAACTAAGTTCATTTTCTGGGGATTAGATGTAGCCTTAGTGTTATAGTTAGCTTAATTTTTAATAAATAATTTTAGAATTTTTTAAAATTTTTAATGAATACCTCATATTTTGTTTTGAATCTTAACACTTCTTGATTGCTTTGACCATTGATTAATAGTTTAAGATACTTGTTCGAAATTGAGGAGTGAAGAATGAACTCATATTGGATAAAATACTATTGTAGATTGTAGGTTAGAAATAATTGCATTGAACCCATGTAGCAAAATGCAAAAAGTTTTGGTAGTTTTTCTTCATATTAAGTATATCATCAAGAGGTAGGAAGGTTGTATGAAAGAAATAGAGATCCCATCATAGGTGATATCCAATTTCTAGATCTTAGCCTTATTGATTTCTTGACCAAGATTGTTTACTATTGTTAGTTAGTTTATTTTATTTTGGGGACATTTATATACATATCACACAATTCTTATATATTTATATCTAACATCTAAAGTTTCATATTTACTCAAATAACATTCAAATCTTTATTATTACATCAAAAATAGCACAATCATTATTTTTTTTAAGTGAATGTACATTTTTATGCATAGAAAAAAAATGTTATTTTTGTAAATATTAAATTTTAGGTGTTAGATATGTGAATGCATAAGAATTGTGTGCTATGCATATAAATTTTCCTTTTTTTTTTTTGATAAATTTAGGTTTAATTTTTTTTATTTTCAACCAACAATCAAATTTTGACCATTTAAATAGTAGTGGATCAACCCAATTTTAGTACTTGATATTTCAATCCTTATGGACCAATATTATATCGACTCTTTTTTCTCTTGTGCGATTACCGATCTATGGTGTCATTATGAATTAAGTTTTTAGTGTTATTGTTGGGGGTTGCAAACGTCAATATTGATATTAAGTTTATTTTTATCAATTTGAATAATTTTTTATTCTTTTATTTATTAATTTTTTATTTCTACTTTATTTTGTGGGTTTCATCATTATTTATACATCGATCTAGTGGCGAGCTACAACCTTGAAATCTTAAAATTGAATGTATCTTTTTAAAGAAATTGAGAGAAATGTGATAAGCTAATGGGTTGGATCTATCAAGCATGGCAAAATTAAAAGATGAAGCGAGATTTGTCATGGGAGATAGAGCATTACGAGGCTATGCATTTTTCATGTTGCATAATATCCTCTAAGTCATCATTGAGCATAGTGTGCAGGCTAATAATTTTTAGATTCAACCCTTCGCTGCATAAGTGATCCAAAGCTTCAGTTTTAGAGGTCTTGCTATTAAAGATTATAATGCACATCATAAATTTTCTCAAAATTTGTGATACATTTAAGTTCAATAGAGTTTCTGATGATGCCATCAAACATAGTTGTTCCCATTTACTTTACAAGATCATGCAAAAAGTTAGCTATAAAGTCTTTGCCTAGTGACTTAATCACAAATTGGGACGACCTTATATGATATACATTAGAGAGGTTTAAAGATCTTCTAAGAAGATGTCATTATCACGACCTACCTAATTGGATGTAAATTTGGACATTTACTAATGGATTGGCAACCCCAATTAAATATAGATAGGTGTTGAATCTAATGATGTTTTTATGAGTAAAACTCAGGAAATAACCTATGATTTGCTTGAAGAAATGGTTATAAACAACTATCAATGATAGTTAAAAAGACTTCTACCTAAGAAGCCCGTCACCACCATATAAGATGCAATCTAATAGTGAACCTTAATTGCTCAAGTTCCTTCATTCATAAAGCAACTTAATCAATTTTTTTATCAACATTGTCCATGCACCATGATTTGCTGTGAGCTATGTGGAACTGCCTACACATATAGTGAATACCAAGAGAACAATTTGTTCTCCCAATCACAGATGGAGCGAGTTAACTTTGTAAGAAAGCAGCCACGAAATTACCCTTATATAATCTTTATAATCCTGGGTGGAGTAGTCACCCAAAATTTTCATGACCGAATACGCAAGCTACTCAGTAGCATATAAGGTTTCAGCTACCTAGCTTTCAACAATAGTCAAGTTATCAAAATCAGAAAAATGAAGATGTTTCATTGAAAGATGCTTTAGCTTAATTGATTTTAATGACTATATAGTTTATGACAAATGCCACATTATAGAAGTATAATGTCACGGTATAGAGACAAGAAACAACTATAAGAAATATAGAGCTAGAATTGAGGCAACTGTCATAATAGCTATCCACTAGATAGCCAAATGCCCTCTCAAGTTATGTTGAAATCAACTCAGGAGAACATGTGAAGGCAATCACTTTGTGGAATGAAAAGTAGCTTGAAGTATCAATGGGCTTGGAAAAGGTCCAAAACTATTGAAGCTGAAATGGATGAACAAGGGAAAAAGGAAGAAGAGAATAAGGAGGCAAGATCATAATCTATGTTATTTACAAACAACCCATTGCTTTATATTTAACTATTGTCATATCCATAGTGGCTCTAAATGTTGAAGTTGGTTTTAAAGTTGATGGGTGTATCCCTTTCGCTGATACATGCACTAGAGAAAATGACCAATATTGTAAGATTATAAAAGATATCTTATCAAATAAGAGAAAGATGGAGGGATATGATATTATTGCACTTGTTGATAAGTGCAATGCTATTCTATAAAGGAAGCTATTGATAAGGGTAAGGGAGTTTCATTATTTCATTCACCATTGGAATGTATACTTCAAAAAGGCATTATGTGACTTAGGAGTCTCAATTAATTTGATGCTTCTTTACATTTAGAAGGTGGTGAGGGTCAGTTAGGTTGCAAATGAACCGAATGTTCGATAAGCTACTCGTGACTCAGCTCGATTAGAGCTCGTTCATGATCGTTTGATTAATTAATCAAATGAGCTATAATGCTTTTGTAAATACTTGATTGCTAAATAAGCTTGAAAAACTTGTTATTCAGTTCATTTACATTATGGAAGAGTGTAGAAGGTTTACGACCTACTGAGGAACCACCTTAGGATTTAACCTGGGTAGGTTCGACTATCATTATTCTCGGCTCTATGTTGAAAAAAGCGGCAATTAAAACAAATCTAAATCATTTTTTGTCTTGAGTTTCTCGAGTTCTGTCCAGAAACTTCAAACAATGTTCATGAACAATATCATTTAAAGCTCGTAAACAAGCTCATTAAGGAGCTAAATTATGACTCAATTAAGGCTTGCTCATGAGAAATATTTAAAATTTTATTTTATTAGATTTAATAAGCTTTAATTGATACACATGTATATTTTTCAACAAGTTGCTCACAAACAAGCTCAATTAAAACTTGATTAAAGCTCGTTTATTTCATTAAACAAATTACTCGTTAACAAGTTTGATAATCCCAATTTAAATTGAGCTCATAAACAAACTCAAACCAAGCTTGAATGTGATATTTTTTAAACGAGTTCAACTTGAACACCATCCTAAAAGCTAAAATTAAGCTCGAGTCGAGCTCAAGCTCTATAATGACAAACAAACTTTGAACTCGAACAAGCACATGCTCGACTTGGTTTGTTTATAGCCCCAACATCAGTGAAGTTAAACTATTAACCATCTCATCATAATTTGCTAGTCGATCAATCAAGCACCTTCCAGGTATTATGGAGGATGCATCAGTGAAGGTGGACAAGTTCATCGTTTCAGCTGACTTCAATGTTCTCAACCTAGAACATCATGAACAAGAGGTACCCATTATTTTGTGATGCTCATTCCTAACAGTAGTGATGACTTTAATTGTAATAACCAAGACATCAAAAAAAAAAAAAAAAGAAAAAAAAAGAAATTTCATAACTGCTACGCAGAAGGAAAGAAAAGGGATCCAAGGGGAGGGGCACGGTTTCGACAACCAAACCAAATTCCCAAAACACGAGAGAGAGGAGAAAGGAAGGAGAAGGCTCTACTGCCCAGCCGTCGTCGACGACCGAGGAAGGATAAAGAGATTTAATTCCGGTCGTACCGAGGAAGGAGGAGAGAATGAGCCAAAGCCAGGAATAAGGAGAGTCGGCGTTGTGTATGCGTGAGGAAGCTTCTGATGGATCAGCGTAGGAAGAGCCATGCCAGCTCAGGTGGAAGAAGCCGACGGGCTAGAGACCGAGAGAAGCTCGGAGGAGATAACCTGTTGCGAGATGGGAGGAAAAGAAGAAGCTCGAACGGTCCTTAGGGCAAACCGAGAGATACAAGTAAGTAAATGAGTTATTTAAGTATGTGTTTAATTAAAATTTGATTTTAATGTTATTAACTTTGATTTTAATGTTATTTCAAGTTCAATTTAGGGTTTATAAATTGACTTAGGGTCTATAGATTTAAGCAAGAAATATAAATTGGGAATATGTGGGATGAATCACGTTAAGTAATTAAGTGTTAAACCTCACATACTAAAAATAATTTCAAATGTAATAAAATCTTAAACTATGCTAAGTATATGTAAGGAGGTTCAAGAATATTGATTAAATTAATATCTGATTCTATAGAAATTTCAATTAAGGAATGAAGCGTTAAAGAAAAGGAGATTCAAGAGAAAACTGCAAGTTAAAGTGGGTAATTATATTCTTACATTTATGGTAAAAATGTCTTTAATTTCGATGAAACGATGTTCATATGATTTTGACTTTTCATGCCGCAGTTGTGATGATTTTCTGTTCTTTCTTAAGCGTGATGTAGCTTTATTGTTTCTTTATGTTGGATAATAACTCGAATGCTATCATATAGTGCGTTATCGTTTATAAGTTCTTGATTTATTGTTAATCATGAATTAATGTCATAGTGGTATAATTGTATCTTATGAATGTGTATGTTGAAAGGAGTTCACCCCTCTTATAGTGCTTGGTTGGGGATGATCTGTACAAAATGATTAAAGGATAGAAATGAAATTGGCAAATAATTGGCAATGAATAGATACTTGTTCTTTGAATGAGTATTTAGGTGACTCTTGGAAGGATGATAAAAGTAAAAAATAAAAGTTTATATGATAAATGTTTATGTATCGATATCTCTTGTATTTATGTATATCGAACATATCTTCTTGATAAATGTTTATGTATACTATCTCTATGTGTTTGATTGTTTGAGCATATTTCTTTTTTATGTACTGGCAATGAAAGCATGCATCTTTGGTTCTTTTCTTCTTGTTCTTATAGTGTAATAGCATAATAATTGCCATTTGAATTATATTCATTTGTTAGTTCTTAATCTTTTGGGTAATCCTTAATTAAATGGTGATAGAAGGAAAAGTCATATTTCTGCGTAGAGGGACTTGAGGAGATAGGTAATTATGTCGTGTTGAGTTATGTTTAAAGTGTGTTTTCTCACGAATTTGTTAGAATATTTAAGTATGAAAATTGTATAATTATTTGTGATTTGTAGTGGCTCTTTTATGATTGGAGATTGGAGATTTTATTTATGATTGGAAATGTTAAGAAATATTTTATTTTATCGTCCTGCAGATACATTCCTTGGTATTCCAAGCTCAGAATTGTGACAAGAGTGGTATCAGAGCGAGATTTGCATGTGATTATATTTAGGGATATAAGTATGATCATAATCAAAGAGTCATTAGGAAGATGATAAATTTTATGAAGAGATTTGATGTGATTTTAGGAATGGATTATTATCTAAACATTATCTTTACTATAGATTGTTGTAAAAGATAATCAAATTCAATATTCTTGGAAAAGAAGAATTCAAATTTATAGGGAATAAAGGAGTAACTATGATGGTGTCTTGCTTAAAAGTTCAAAAGATCTTATGAAGGTTTTCTTGCTCAGTCGATATTCTTAAAGAGGTAAAGAGATAGAGGATGTACGGTAGTAAAGAGTATTCAAAAGTTTTCTAGATGATTTCTGGGTTTACCTCTCGAGAGAGATGATTTCTCTATTGATTTAATTCAAGGTGCAAAACCCTAAAAGTACCATATAGAATGGCGGTTAAAGAATTACAAGAGTTGAAGAATCATTTACAGAATTGTTAGAGAGGGATTTATCGAGCACATCTCTTGGGAGCTCAGTATTATTTGTGAAGAAGAAATATGGGAGCTTAAGGTTATGTATCGATTATAGAGCTTAATAAACTCACATTGAAGAATAAATATCCCTTGAATTGATGATCTCTTTGACCAAGAAGGAACTTATTTTGAATTGATTTAAGATAAGGTTATCATCGGTTGAGAATCAAAGAAGAAGATATACCAAAGATTGCATTGATACAAGGTATGGGCTTATGAGTTTATGGTGATGCCTTTTGGCTTAACAAATACTCTTTGTATTTATGGATCTCATGAATAGAATCTTTAAACCCTTTTTAGATTCATTTGTGATTGTATTCATAGATGACATTCTAATTTATTCACGAGATGAAGCAGCTTATGAAAACCATCTTTGCATTATTTTACAAGCTCTGAAAGGAAATGAATTGTATGCAAAGTTTTCAAAGTGTGAATTTTGGTTAAATAACATCATATTCTTGGGGCACATGATTAGTAGTGAAGGGGTTTGATGGATCGGTAGTCGAGTCGATAGAATGAATCCCAGCATCTTGTCATGAAGTCAGTTTCTTAGGATTGGCGGATATTACGGAGATTCGTTGAAGGGTTTTGATTTCCATGCCATTTATCAAGCTTCGAGCAATCAATTTGAATGGTCATCGGTGTGAAGAGACTTTTCAAAATTGAAGAATTGTTTAATGACGCAGTATTCCATTCCAGGGACGAAGGATTTAAAATTTATAGTGATGCATCATTAAGAGGCTTGGGATGTGTACTTATGCGAATGGAAGAGTGATTGCTGCTTTATCTTGAAAAAAAGCATGAAAAGAATTATCCAACCCATGATCAGAAAGTAGCGATGGTATTTGCATTAAAATTTGGAGGCATTATTTATATGGAGTAAGGTGTGAAGTTTTCCGATCATCAAAGCTTGAAATATATCTTTACTCGAGGAGCTAAATTTAAGGCAAAGGAGATGGTTGGAACTCATTAAAATATGATTTGGATATTCAATATCATCAGGGGAAAATGTAGTTCTTGATGCTTTAAGTAGAAAAACATTTGGTAGTGCTTATTGGTTGATCTCTCAGCGGGAGGAATTGATTAAAGATTTAGAAAAATTAGAAATTTCAATTATTAAATCTGATGATCATGTGTTTTATTATTAAATAAAATGGTACAATCAAATTTGAGAGACAGAATACGAGATGCTCTACCTCAAAATGATGACTTTCAGAAAATTTTAGATTTGGTAAAAGTAGGTCATACAGAAGATTTTGAAATCGATGAAGAGGGATTACTGAAGTATCATGGTAGGGTTTGCATTCCAAATGTTGGAGATTTGAAGAAAGATATCTTACATGAAGCACATCATTCAAATTATACAATTCATCTAAGTAGTAGCAAAATGTATCAGGATCTTAAGAAAATATTTTGGTGGCCATGAATGAAAAGAAGTGTAGTTGAATTTGTTTATAAATGTCAATCATGAGATGGTTAAATGACATCAAGTCAAGTGGACTTTATAGCCCTTCGATACCGAGTGGAAATGGGATGATATTCTATGGATTTTGTTGTTGGCTTACAGATCCATAAAAGGATCATCTTATTTGGGTTATTATTGATAGGTTGAC
Organism: Cymbidium sinense; assembly: GCA_021442155.1. NCBI lineage: Eukaryota > Viridiplantae > Streptophyta > Magnoliopsida > Asparagales > Orchidaceae > Cymbidium > Cymbidium sinense. The sequence continues at coordinate 172,346,154 of CM038221.1, read as the reverse complement.
TAAATATGCACACTTTATATATCAAATCGATCATTGAAAGCTAGTAAGAAAATATGTTGATGAAATCGTGAAGTTACATGGTGTGCCAAAATCTATAGTATCCGTCGGGATGATCGATTTACATCAGTGGAGAAAAATTCAAGAAGCTTTAGGTACAAAGCTTACTTTCAGCACTGCATTTCATCCTCAAACTGATGGTCAGTCAGAAAGAACAATTCAAACACTTGAAGATTTGCTTAGACTTTGTATCCTTGATTTTGGAGGAAATTGGGAAATTCATTTGCCTTTGATTGAGTTTGCTTACAACAATAGCTTTCAAGCGTATTATGGCTCCATGAAGCATTGTATGGAAGAAAATCTGGAACACTTTGTTGGGTGGAGGTGAAAGAAGAATCATTAGTGCGGATGTAGTAGATGAAGCCGAAAAGATCAGTTGATCCGTGATAGATTAAAATTTGTTCAAGATGGAGAAATATTATGATGCTAAACATCGATCAGTAGAGTTTAAAGTGGGAGAATTTGTATTTCTTAAAGTTAGCCCTATGAAAGGTATAAAACGATTTGACAAAGTTGGAAAGTTGAGCCGTATATTGGTCCATATGAAATCTTGGAAAAAATTAAGAAAGTGGCTTATAGGCCGGCTTTACCTTCTCACATGAGGAGTGCACAATGTGTTTCATATTTCTCTTCTAAAATATATTGAAGCCAAGATTATTGATCTATTGATATTCAACATGATCTCACATTTGTGGAGGAGCAGAGAGAATTATAGATTGATGTCAGCATCTCGGGAATAGGAAATTCCATTTGTCTGTGTACTGTGGAAATATGGATCAGATCAAGAAGCTACGTGGGAGAAGGAATCTGAAATGCGAGAACTTTATCCTCAATTGTTTAATTAAAGGTATGTTTATTTTTATTATTGTCATTAAATTTCAAGGACGAAATTTTTATTAGAGGGAGAGATTGTAATATAGGAAGACATCAAAAAAAAAAAAAAAAAGAAATTTCATAGCGCAGTTAGCGAAAAGGAAAGAAAGGGATCGAGGGAGGCGGCCAGTTCGATGCTGAAACCAAATTCAAAACTCGCGAGAGGAGAAAGGAAGGAGAAGGCTCTGCAGTTACTAGCCGTCGTCGGCGATCGTGAGGAAGGATAAAGATTTAATTCTTCTGCGTCTTGTCGGTAGGAAGGAAGGAGAATAATGGCCAAGCGTCTTAGAATAAAGAGTCAGCGTGTTGTGTGCGTGTGTGAGAAGCTGACGGGATCGGCGTAGGAAGAAAGCCAGGCGCGTGCGTCGTGGAAAGTCGAGACTTAGGGCAAGGAGAGAAAGCTCTTGAGGAGATAACCGTGTCTGCATGCGTCGTGGGAGGAAAAGAAAGCTCAGGTCCTTAGAACTAGAATAGAAGAGAGAATCTGAAGTAAATAAGTTATTTAAGTATGTGTTTAATTAAAATTTTGATTTTAATGTTATTAACTTTGATTTTAATGCTATTTCAAGTTTAATTTAGGGTTTTATAAATTGACTTAGGTCTATAGATTTAAACAAAAAATATAAATTGGGAATATGTGGGATGAATCACGTTAAATAATTAAGTGTTTCTCACAGAAAAATAATTTCAAATGTAATAAAATCTTAAACTATGCTAAGCTATATGTAAGGAGGTTCAAAAGTATTGATTAAATTAATATCTGATTCTATAAAAATTTCAATTAAGGAAGGAAGCGTTAAAGAAAAGGAGATTCAAGAGAAAACTGCAAGTTAAAGTGGGTAATTATATTCTTACATTTATGGTAAAAATATCTTTAATTTCTTATGATGAAACGCATGTTCATATGATTTTGACTTTTTCATGTACTGCAAGTTGTGATGATTTTTCTTGTTTCTTTCTTAAACTGTGATGTAGCTTATTGTTTCTTCATGTTGGCAATGTTAAGAAATGTTTTATTTTATCCGTCCGACCGTCTGTTCCCGCCTTGGTATTCCAAGCTCCTGGGCCGGGTCGTGACATTAATAAATGTGCAAAAAGAATTCTCATTCCTAGAGTTGGAGAGGTAGAAGTCACATCAATGTATTTAAACCCATGAAGCATTATTTTGATAATATTGATAGCTATTTTAGGATGGACACTCTTAACACATGCATAAAAGAAGTTGGCGACTTGCTAATCAAAGGAGACACTCTCTAGATGCATAATGGAAATAGCTTAACTAGTCAATCCAAAAATCTTAAAACATATTAAAGCCCAGAGGATGTAGCACCCATGTTCATAAAAAAATAAAAAAATAAAAAATCATTTGGAGATCTTGGATAAGCGGTACAAAACTTATATCGTCAATGGAGACACCACCAATTTTGGAATTAAAATAGTTGACCAACCATTTAAAATATACATTCTTGGGGAGGCATCCATGCTACCTGTCAGCATCTCATCGAGGCTAAATAGTGATCAAGAAAGTAAGTCGTTGGCAATGTTGAAAGAGTAAAAAACTACCTTGAGGTGGTCAATTATAGATATGAAAAGGTGTCAACCCTTTTATTTGCATGCATAAGATCATGATGGAATATGACTGTAAGCTCTCAATAGAACATCAAAGAAGACTAAATCCAATATGAAGGAGATGGTGATAGCTGAAATTATGAAGTTGATTGACATTAGATTCATTTACCCAAATTCAGATAGTTCATGAGTAATTCTAGTGCAAGTTGTACTCAAGAAAGGTGGAATTGTTGTAATCTTGAATGAAAATTTAAAAAAAAAAAAAAAATTGATCCCCACACACAATTAATGGATGGAGAACTTGTATAGGCTAAAGAAAGCTAATTAAGGCAAAGAATCACTTCTCTCGATCATTTATTGGTCAAATGTTGAATAGGTACACCGGACATGGACATTTATACCATTGTTTTTGGACTGCTATTCAAGCTACAACCAAATTTCCATCATTGTTTAAGATCAAGAAAAGGTCATTTGCACATACACATACATGAGGATGCCATTTAATTACATAATGCACTAACCACTTTCCAATGTTGCATGATGGATTTCTTTTCTAGCATTATGAATATATTCATTGATGATTTCTTATTAGCTCTTCATTTGATGAGTGCTTGGAACAGCTCGAGACAAAATTAAAATAAATTTAATGCTGAATTGGAAAAAGTGTCACTTCATGATTGATGAAGGCATTACATTAGGCCATAAGATGTAAGTGGCAAGTATAAAAGTGAGCAAGGCCAATGTTGAAGTAATTGTAAAGCTCGACCTCCTACATCAATCAGTGAGATTTGCAAATTTCTAGGGCATGTCTGGCTTTGCTAGAAGTTCATCAAAGATTTTTCGAAAATCACAAAGCATATCTATAATTTATTATCAAAGGAGATACCATTCAACTTTGATATAGAGTATCACGAAGTATTCAAAATTTTGAAAGAAGCTCTCATATTTACAGCCGTCAGATTGGAGCTTGCCATTTGAGTTAATGTGTGACTCTAGTGACTACGTTAAAAGAGTTATACTTGGGCAGAGATTTAGAAACGTGTTTATACACTTTATTATACCAGTTGCATGTTAATGGATGCTCAATTAAATTATGTGACAACAAAGAAGGAGCTGCTAGTTATGGTATTCACCTTTGATAAGTATATAGCATACTTGATTTGGGTGAAGGAAATTATATGCTATAATCATGTGACCATTAAATACTCCATTAAAAAGAAAGATGTTAAGACAAGATTGATGAGATGGGTGAGCCTGCTGCTAGACCATCTATCATGATTAGAGCATGTAAAAAATGGCAGTCACATATTGTAGACCCTAATGAACTATTATTTTCTGTTAATACATCTTCAGTGCTATGGTTTGTTGATTATATCAACTATATGGCTTGTGAAGTCATGCCTTCTAACTTATTGTACCTGCAAAAGAAGAGATTCATTTTAAATGCAAAGCATTATTTGTAGTATAAATCTTACCTTTATGAATTTTGTGTAGATCTGATCAACAAAAGGTCCGTACTAGAGGAGGAGAATGTAAGCATTCTACATAATTGCCACTCATCCAATTATATAGGATATTTTGGGTCAGATTGTATGGTAATAAAAGTTCATCAATTTAGATTCTATTGACCCACCTTGTTCAAATATTCCTACAAAGTTATTGTAAGTGTAATAAATGTTAAAAAATAGAAAATCTCGACAAAAAGATGAGATGCCACTAAATAATATTTCATAAGTTGAGTTGTTTAATGTATGAGGAATTTACTTCATTGGTCTTTTTGCATCATCATTCATCAATCTCTAGATTTTGATGATGGTGGACTATACCAAAATGTGTAGAGATACTATCTTATTTGTAAATGATGGAAAGGTGGTAATCAAATTTTTGAAGAAGAATTTATTCATAAGATTTAGCTCACCTGAAATGATAATTAGAGATGAAAGGATGCACTTTAGCAATAGGCAAGTAGATGTCTTATTGAAGAGAGATGAGATCATGAACAAAAATTTTACATAATATCACCCCCAAATCATTGGGCAAGTGGAGGTCTCCAAGCATGAACTGAAGTGGATATTAGTGATAATATAATGAATAATGATAGAAATGTCTAATCACTTAAGCTAGATAGTGCATTGTGGGTTTACAAGAGAACATATAAAACTTCTATCAACATGTCCCTAAACTAAATGAGATGGACAAGTTCAGAGTCGCGTCATACGAGAACACCAAGATATACTAAAAAAGAATAAAAGCTTGGCATGATAAATACATTATGAAGAAATCTGCGTTTGAATAGAATGAGTTATTCTACAATTCAAGATTAAAACTATTCTCTGAAAAATTGAGATCAAAATGATTTTGGTCATTCGCAGTCAAAAAGGAATATCCTTATGGAACAATTGAGATATGTCATGAGCAAAAAGAATGCTTTAAAGTCAAAGGTCAGATGTTAAAGCTCTAGTTTAAGAAGGATGTTCAGGACTGCACTTATCTTATTAAAAGATCTAAATAAGTTTTGATTAGAGGAAGTGCATTAAGCTGAGGATATTAAACAATAATATTATCAGGAGGCAACCCAAAATTCTATACTATTTTGTTAATATTTTTCTTTTTATTATGTTTTGCTAATTATGTATGTGTTTGCTTTTATTAGAAATAAAGGTAATGATCATTGAATGAGCAGTATAAGTTAGTGCAAGCACTCAGAAGGAAGAAGTTAATAAGTAGCATGATATGACTCCATATCCTCAAATAGATAACAAAGGCCAAAGGGAAAGAAAAATTCCAAGTTGGCTAAAGGATTTCACAACATAAACATAAATAATTACTCGGACGATGGAGAGACAATAACAACCTTACGATACTAAGCAGAACAATACAATCCTTACGGATATTAAGCAGGCAAGATAAGATAAACAATAGAGAAGAAAATTATTACAAGTATACTAATTCAGAGCACAAATAATTACAATTATTACAGACTACAAATAGACAAGGTGTTGAATAGTACGACCAAAGATCGAGAGAATGGCAACAAGGCAAGATTAAAACCCAAAGTATCACCTGAAGGGCCTGGCAATATAGATCCTTCCGAGAAAACCACAGTGTTATCAATAACGAACTTAGATCAGAACCCAAGAATCAAGAGTGAAATAACAATATAGCTTTCTGTTAATTTTTAACAGAATGAGTAAAACAACAGAATCTATCAGAAATCAAGAATGATCCAGCAGTTGTCAATTAAAGAAATTAGATCAGAAATCAAGAATCAAGAAACCAAATAACAAAATAACAGTTTTCTGTTATTTTGTAAAAGCAATGGAGGAAACACAAGCTAGGAAATCAAGCTCGACAACTAAACCAACTCATATCCCAGAGGCAGTAAGTAAGGAATAAACGATCCATGTAAGCGAAATTAGTTACTCTTATAAAGAAAGCTTAGATAGGGGTTAGAAAATAGTATAAATAGGGGATAAAGGAAAAACATAGGGTAATCAACATTTTATCAAAAACTTATCTTCTTCAAGCTTCTTCCTCTTCCTCTCTTCATCCAGCTCTTCTTTTCTCCTGGTTATCTCGCCGGGAACCGCCATCCTCGCCGATCAGAACCCTAGGGTTTCCCTTTCCTCTGCTCTCCCCTCTCGGGGATCGGCATTTCAATGGTCAAGAAACAAAACAAAGGTAGATTAACGATAGCTTCTCCCAAGACTAATCCCACGACCGAGGCGACCATGACTCAAATCAAAGGCTCGATTCAATCCCAAGGAACACAAATTGAGGGCAAGGATCAAAGATGGATAAGCGGCGTGTAATCCACTAATTCCCTTAAGGATCGAGAACCGCATTAAAGGAACACATCCAAGGGCAGAAACCAAGCCATCCGACGGTTCAAGACTCACCAAGAGAAACTCTATCCAAGTGATTAGATCCAACGGCTAAGCACAAAGGCGCTAAATCTAATGGTTCAGAAAGCGATGTCCTCTCCCATACTAGTAACTCGGTAGGGTTACCACTCGGTGAGTTGACTCGAACCAAACTCAACTAGCTTACGGACTCAATTCCAGAAATTAGTCCATATCATTGGTGCTCTCGTTGATTACCACAACTCAGACAATGGCAGAAAGCACAAAACATACATCAAAAATACTAGAAGAATGTGTGGGAAGACTAAATAACACTGATGAACAAATGTCCTCAATTACTATCATATTGAATGAAGTTTCAAGAAGGCTATCAGCTATAGAAGCCAAATTGGAAACAAATTCTCAAAACGACAACAATCCCATGTGTATAATGAATTTTTTCTTCCCAAATAGATCACACACACCACCAACAAAATATCGACTGTTAAGGTAGATATGCCTAGATTTAATAGAAAATCCAAGAGGATGGTCTTGAAAGCGGTCGCTTTTTTGACTATAGCTTATCGAGGATCAAAATTCATAATAGCCTCGGTATACATGGATGGACTTGCATCGATGGATGCATGGAAACAAACAATTGTATTCATGGACACAGTTCAAAGAACAAGTCATATAAAGATTTGGACCCTCTACAGGATTTGAGAGGAGAATTAGCTAAGCTACAACAAAAAATCACAGTCCAAGAATTCTACAATCAATTTGAGGAATTAGCTAACCAAATTTCAGGTATTCCACCTGAATTTCTACAAAGTTGTTTTGAATCAGGGCTTAGACAAGATATTAAGAGGGAAGTAAGAGCCTACCTAATTCTCTTCAACAAGCCTTTGGGTTAACTAAAGAAGATAGAGATGAGGTGTTTATGGCAATAACAGTAAGATTCAATCAAGTATCAGCCATAAAATACCAACAGCAATATCAACAACCCCTGCTCCCTACACTAACAATGCCAATGCACAACAACAATACTAATACCAAACCAACCATTCCAATACAAAGACTCACACCAACACAGTTAGAAGAAAGAAGAAAAAAAGGATTATGTTTTAACTGTGATGAGAAATTCCATAGGGGCCACATCTGTAAATCAAAACTATTTGCCCTCATGGTGATCAATGAGGAGCAGGATGACAACCTGCAGCAAGAAAATCAAGTAGAAAACCTGTCAATGCAAGAAGATATTCCAGAAATTAGTTTCAATGCATTCACAGGTCAGTCAAATCCTAGAACCCTAAGACTATAAGGGATAATTGGAAATAAAAAGGTGCAAGTACTAATTGATAGTGGTTCAACCCACAACTTCATCCAGTCCAAACTAGCCAAGTTTATAGACCACACAATAACACCTGCATCAGTCTTCAAAGTATTAGTAGGAAACGGGGAAACTTTAAAATGTTCAAGAATATGCTCTAATATTCCTATCCAATTACAAGGATACACCTTCATCACTGATTGCTATTTGTTGCCAATGCAAGGAGTATATGTAGTATTAGGTGTTCAGTGGCTAGAACAATTGGGGGAATGTACAACTAATTACAAAGAGCTCACAATGAAATTTAAGTATAAGGACACCTTGGTACAATTGCAAGGAGACACAACATCAAAGGTTCAAGGTATGACATTGCACCAGTTCACCAAATTACAGAATAAACAAGAAATAGCTTCTTACGCAAATAGTCAAGTTAGAAGCTCTGACAAGTGAGTTCCAAAGTCTACCTGAAAACATTCAAGCAATTTTACAGCAATACCAAGACATATTTCAAGCCCCACAAACATTACCTCCCCAAAGGAGTATTGACCACCATATTAATTTAGTCCCGGGAACTCAACCAATCAAGGTAAAAAGTTACAGATACCCACATCTCCAGAAAACTGAAATTGAGAAACTTATAAAGGAAATCTTTGACGATTGGAATAATCGAGAAAGCATCAGTCCATTCTCTTCCCCAGCACTTTTAATCAGAAAAAATGATGGAACTTGGAGATTCTGTGTGGATTATAGAGCTCTAAATAAAATAACAATCCCTGACAGATTCTCAATTCCCACCACGAAAGAGCTTATGGATGAATTACATGGGGCCACAATATTTTCAAAGCTAGATTTAAGATCAGGATATCATCAAATTAGAATGGCTGAAGAAGATATTTACAAAACTGCATTTAGAATACATGAAGGGCACTATGAATTTCTTGCAATGCCATTTAGATTAACAAATACACCCTCAACATTCCAAGCTATGATGAATACAGTTCTGAAATCTCTCCTAAGGAAATTTGTATTAGTTTTTTTTTCTTAATATATAGCACTACAAGAGCAACATCAAATCCATTTATAAGCGTGTTAGAAAACGAAACGACAGATGTTTATCAAGCCATCTAAATGCTCATTCATACAAGACAAAATTGAGTATTTAGGACACATTCTATCAGCACAGGGTATAGCAGTGGATCCCAAAAAGATTCAGGCAGTACAAGCTTGGTTTTTACCCAATTACCCAGTTAAGAGGGTTTTGGGTTTCTATTGAAGTTTGTAAAAAACTATGCAAAAAATTGCATCTAAACAATTTCGATTAGACGGAAGAATCAAAGATTCACACAAAATGCTATGGTATCCTTACCGTTTAGCATTTCCAAATTTTTTTCATACCCTTTATTCGGAAAGATGCCTCAAGTAGAATAGAGCGATAGTTCAAAATAATCATCCTCTTGCTTATTTCAAAAAATCTCCAACATTACTGAGAAAACATTAACATATGCTGAGAACTTTATGCTATAAGTAGTAGGAAGATGGAGACAATATCTTTGAATAAATTTACTATAAGAAATCAAAAGAGCATAAGGGAATTAATGCAAGATTCAAACTCGAGATTTCTTATTAAACTCACGGGCTTTGATTATACCATTGAATATAAACCGGGGATTACACAAGGTAGTTGATGATCCGGAAAAGCATACAGATGAAACATGTTGTAAGGTTCAACACAACACACCTTATATACTTATACTCGGCCTCACAACCTTGCAACAAATTAAAGAAGAAACACAATCTGAACTAGGCGGTTGCATAAACAAATTTCAAGTCTAGAATTATTTCCCAATTGAGATATCTAATGGGTGATATATTACAAAAACAGAATAGTCATATCAAAAGACTTTGAAATAAGAAATATGCTTATAAGAGAGTTACATTCAACACCAATAGGAGGACATTGGGGAATTAAGAGGATAGGGGCCAGAATTACTCAACAATTCTACTGGAAAAAGATGAAGTAAGATATAAAACACTTCATAGCCACATGTCCAGTATGTCAATAGATCAAATATGATACTCAAAATCTCTGTTACTACAACCCTTACCTATTCCAACAGCCATTTGGGAGGAAGTATCAATGGATTTTATCATAGGCCTACCCAAAACCCTCAACAAAACTGCTATACTAGTAGTAGTAGATAGACTTTCAAAGTATGCTCATTTCTCGACCTTCCAAGTTTCACACTACATAGCTCAAACTTTCATTTGGACATAGTTAAGCGCATGGAATTCCACAAGCAATAGTTTGGAGAGATCCTATCTTTATGAGCAAATTTTGGCAAGAATTATTCAAAGCAGTGGAACAACATTAAGCCATAGCGGCTTATCATCCTCAATCGATGGCCAAACAGAGGTAACAAATAGAATATTAGAACAATACCAAGAAGTTTTGTCTTAGAGACACCAAATTGGCTACAATTCCTCCCATGGGCGTTTTCCTATAATACATCCATTAACACTTTCACAAAATGACTCCTTTCCAAATAATATATGGTAGACTACCACAAATTATACCCTATGGATACAATCTACCAATACGAAGTAGAAACATTACTACAACAAAGGGACATTGTATTACAGCAACTGAAGAAAAACTTACAAGAAGCTCAGAATAGAATGCAACAAATAGCAAACAAACACAGAAGGGAGCTTCAGTTTAATATAAATGATCTGGTATTAGTTAAATTACAACCATACAGATAGATATCAGTGTCAAAGAAACTATACACAAAGCTGTAAAGATAGTATTATGGTCCTTTTAAAGTTCTACATAAAGTAGGAACTGTGACTTACAAAATAGACCTTCCAAAAACAGCAAGGATTCACAATATTTTCCATGTCTCTAGACTTAGGCAATTCAGACAAGATTCAAAATTCATCCACCATATTACTACTAATTCTTGGAAGGGCATCCCACAGTGGACCAATCAAGATTTTAGATCGAGGATAAGAATACAAGGACAGACCCATCACAGTCTTAATACAATGGGAAGGTATCCTAGAAAGCAGAATTCTTGGGTGAAAATTAAGGAATTCAGAACCTTTCCTGACTTTGACCTTGGGGACAAGGTCAATGTGTGGGGGGGGAGTAATGATATGACTCAATATCCTCAAATAGACAACAGAGGCCAAAGGGAAAGAAAAATTCCAAGTTGGCTAAAGGACTTCACAACATAAACATAAATAATTACTGGAGTGGGACAAACAACAGACTACATCTAACGTAAAACAATAAGCCAACCTACAGATACTATGCAGAGGCAAGATAGGATAAACAATGAGAAGAAAATTATTACAAGTATACTAATTTAGCACAAATAATTACAATTACAGACTACAAATAACAAGGTGTTGAAACGAACCAAAGATTAAATAGAATGGCAAGCTACAACAAAGATTAAAACCCAAAGTATCACCACAAAAAGACAGCACAACTGAATATAGATCCTTCCAGAAAATCGCATTATCATAACGAACTTAGATCAACCCAAGAATCAAGAGTGAAATAACAATATACTTTTTACATAATTTTTTATGAGAGTAAAACAACAGAATCTATCAGAAATCAAGAATGATCCAGCAGTTGTCAATTAAAGAAATTAGATCAGAAATCAAGAATCAAGAAACCAAATAACAAAATAACAGTTTTCTGTTATTTTGTAAACAGAATGGAGGAAACAACAGAAGCTATAGGGAAATCAAGCAGCTCGACAACTAAACCAACTCATATCCCAAAGAGACAGAAGTAAGCAACAGGAATAAGCGATCCATTAACTAAAATTAGTTACTCTTATAAAGAAAGCTTAGATAGGTTAGAAAATAGTATAAATAGGGGATAAAGGAAAAACAGAGGGTAATCAACATTTTATCAAAAACTTATCTTCTTCAAGCTTCTTCCTCTTCCTCCCTTCATCCAGCTCTTCTTTTCTCCTGGTTATCTCTCCGGGAACCGTCATCCTCGGATAGGGTCTCCCTTTCCTCGCTTTCGCTCTCACCCCTCTCGGGGAGTGGCTCGAATGGTTGAAAACACAAAAGGTAGATTAGCTTCTCCCAAGACTAATCCCACGAGACTACCAGCAACTCAAATCAAAGGTTGATTCAATCCCAAGGAACACAAATTGAGGTGAGATGGATAAGCGTAATCCACTAATTCCCTTAAGGATCGAGAACTTGATTAAAGGAACACATCCAAGGCGAAAGAAACCAAGCCATCCGACGGTTCAAGACTTGACTCAGAAACTTTATCCAGTGATTAGATCCAACGGCCAAGCACAAAGGCTAAATCGGTTTGAAAGCAACCGATAAATCCTCCCATCTCAGCCGGGTTCAGACCACTCAGTGAGTCGACTCACCGGACCAGACTCAATTCCAGAAATTAGTCCATACCCCATATGGAAGTTTGTATCCCCTATCATTATACTGATTTTATTGCTTATTTTATTCATGATTTTTATTTCATTATAGATGATGCAAAATTTAAATGTAAGGAGCAACCTGTATTTATATTTCATTGTAAGCTTCTAGAGAGAGAAATTAAGTTTTGGAGTTTCTCACATCGTTTTCGTCTAACAGGTAATTTTAGAAAATTATCTGGCTTGATGTTGGTTATCGTTATCCTGCCTCTATTTTTAGTGATTTTGCTCTTTTTTGTTATTTTTAAATTATAAATAGGTAACAACTTATGAAAATAATGATATTTTGTAAATTTTTATTCTATTAATTTGGTATGTTATTGCTTAATTACTCAACATATTTCTCTAAATGATCACATTAAAGTCTTTTTTTAGATATTTTTAATATTGACTTATATAAAGTTTATATTAAACTTTGATAAGAAAGATTGTATCACAACATAGTGGCACAAAGAGATGGTATATAAACCTAGTTTGATTTACCTTTTATGATTTTTAGATATAAAATCAACATATTGTTATATTCTGTGAATTTCACTATTTGTATTTATGTGTACATTTTATGCATACTATAATTGATATGATGCAAATTGTTAAATATGTTATAATTATAACGTAATATGTGTAAACAAGGACTAGCTATTATGATTCATGTTGATAAACATATGATCCTTACGTAGGAGAGTGAGCTAATGATCTATCTTTTAAATATAGGTTAGTGGTGTAAAATTAGTAAGTGTCAATGAGTTGGAGATGACGACTGCTATATATTATGCCACATGATTATTTTTATTGATATAATAATATAATTGATTTATTATGATTGGAACATGAAAAAAATATTAATGATAAAAGAGAATGAGATAAAATGTTGTCATATCTTAACTCAATTGAGAAAATGAAGGAGGCTTAATTCTCCAGTTGATTATGATAGAGGATTTGTTATTAAGATTTGTACACTAATCAATTTAACAAAATTCACAGGAAAACCTTTTGAATCAACTTGTGCATGAGGGCATGCATGTTTACATTTTTAAAAGCTTTTTGATGTTCAACTTTGGAACAAAAGACTTGAAAGCTCTTGCTAAGGTCATTTCATGCTTTCAAAATATTTTTTTATCAAAATAATTCTTAAGAGGGATTTAATTATATATCACACAATTCTTATCTATTACATATATAATATTTAAAATTTAATATTTATATAAATAATATTTTAATTTTTAATATCAAATAAAAAATATTAAATATGTAAATATTAAATTTTAGGCGTTAGATATGTACATGTATAAGAATTATGTGGTATGTAAATTTTTTTAAAATTTCTACTAAATAGTGTATATTTTTATTATAATTTATAGAACAAAATCTATGAAATACGCTAACTATAAATGCCTATTTAATACATGACCTTATTCAATAGTGCATTTGATAATGCTTTTTCTTTCTTATTTTTGCTTCTTTAAATCATAGTAGTTTTAAGAGGTTTGATTTATTGCAATGAGAACATTTCAATGTTTAAAATTAGAAAATTTGGTTGACTTTTAGAAAAATAAATTTTATGAAAGTTTTATAAATTTAAATATAATAGTTTGGTTGAATATACATTATTTAAATTTGAATTACTATATTATTGATATGACACTGAAAATTTTATCAATTGAAGCACGAATCTTGATGTTAGAAGCAAGGCGATCAGAAGAATGGCGGAGATTAAGCACTTGAAATATCATTGAAAACTTTAGGATATCAGTTAAATCCCTAAATAACTCCCAAATATAGAGTGTTTATAATCAAATCGAGCGTCTCGACGAGCTGGATCCAACAAGCCCAAGATCTTACAATTACGACTTTATTTGAGCATTCAAATGCACAAAATACATCATATGATCAAGGGAATCATCATGAGCCGCCCGATGGAGTGGAGTGGTACGGGTTTTCCATGTATTCTGAGCGTCACTCATCCATCATAAATAACCTCATTCATTCGGAGGAGGATAGAGGAGAGAGCTCTAAAGCTTGAAGATCCTCCAAGCATAATCGAGCCACCACTCGACGATCATCGACCACCCCCGTTGGTTGTCAACCATGCCGTCAGTCATGTCGCCGTCATCCACCACGTTAATCCTGTTGTTGATCCCGTATTCTCCATCATCTGTACCACTAGCAATTGTTGTTACCACTGAGCATTGCATAGTTATTCCTTCTTATATACAATTCTGTAATCCCGTTATTAGGAAGATTTTATACTCTAAAATAGATACATAGTAGAACATTTTTCTTGAGGCCGTGGTTTTCCCTCTTTTTAGATTTTTCATGTAAAAATTGAGTTTTCTTATTCACTCTTTAAATATATGTGTGTCTTTGGATTTCAGGTAAAAGTAAACTTTCACTCTACCACAAGGTTTTCAGCATGCGGTTTGACAGTCGTGAGAAAAGAACCCTTCAATCATAATTTACGTGAACTCCTTATTATGGCCAATAACACACTCATAATGGAGCTTCGCTCAACTCTCGTCACTCTCAAACCAATCCTTGAACCAAGGGCGTCAAACCGCCTCACTCCCCGATAGTGACCACGGTGAAGGCGATAGGAATCTCTTTAGAAGATCGTGTCTAATGGAAGAGTCTCAAATGAGATGATCCGACTTTTGCGAGGAACACAATAGCCTACGCGGCAAACACATCTCCCCAAGATCGATCGTTAGCGTGGGAGGTCAAAATGCTAATCTCGCCAAGTTCCTCCGTAGAGGCGTGATGTTGATCTCCTTAACGCTAGCTACTCATCCATCCGCGTCGGCTCAGCCTGCTAATCCACTAATTATTCTAGTAGCTTGACACATTCTCATCCCTGACCCACGTCATGTTATCGTGCGGTACGATGCTTAATGCAAGACAAATTTTACCTTCCGCAATCATCTTCCCCATCGCTATGAGGAATCCTCACTTTTAATTGAAACTATTCTTCAACATCATATTCCCGTGGGTTTCAAGCTTTCGAGCATTAATTCTTATGATAGGGCGACTAACGCACATGAACATATTGACCATTACAGGACCATCATGTATATCCAACGAGCTCCTGACACACTGCTTTGTTAGGTCTTTCCAGTTAGCCTCAAGGGACAAGCTTGCACCTGGTTCTACTCCCTTCCAAGGGAATCCATCCATACCTTTGACGAACTCGCCAAGATTTGTGTAGAACAATTCATTGCAAACTGGAGGATCATTAAAGATTCCTCTCATCTCTCCGACATTCGTCAAAATGAGGGTGAATCACTTAAGGAATACTTCAGAGGTTCTCCAGAAGCTCTCCAAATACAGAGTAGACCCTGACTAAGAGGAGTTTTCCTTGGAGGGCTCGTCAGTGCCCTTTATCGAGATCTGGTATGCTCATATCGACTTAGTTTATCATGTGGAAACACAAATCTGTCGATGAAGCTATTAATGCCCATCAAAATAATTTGAACAATCATAGAAAAACCCAGGAATAACCGACAGTCCCATCAAAAAGGCATTGATCTCCCACGGCCCATATCAACGGCGTGAACCTTCTAGAAAAGAATACACGAACACATCTCGTGTTAACCTCCGATGGCTATTCGAGATGAAGAAAAATATCAAGTGGTGGTCAGTGAAACCAAATTCGTGAAATCAAGAGCAATATTGTCACTTCCATCGTGGACATACTACTGAGGCATGCAAACAACTCAAAGAAAAAATCGAGAGGCTCATTCAACAAGGATATCTACGTCGATTTGTGAGGAATCAATCGACTCAAACAAATATACCTCCAAGAACAGCGGGACTATACCATCACGTAAATAACAAAATAATCATCAAACAATTGGGAAATTGAAATAATCACGAGGACCAATACTATCTAATCAAGTTCTCATTACCACCTCAAGAGCGAGTTAAAAGTCTGTATTGATCATTCTATCACTTTTAATGACTACTTAGAAGGAGTCCATATTCCTCATCAAGATCCACTTGTCATCGGTAGAATCGGTGACCCATGCTATAATGTTAAGAGAATTTTGATTGACAATGGGAGTTATGTTGATATCTTATTTTACTCCACATTTCTTAGTATGGGCCTAGTTAGGAAAAAGCTCCAACCTACTATAGGACTATTGTATAGGTTTGATAATCGCCCTGTGCGAGTAGAGGGGACAATCACCCTTCATGTTGTCTTTGGTGAATTTCCTCGACAAGTGACTCATTTAATCCAATTCATGGTGGTCAAGTCAGATTCGACATATAACGCTATCTTTGGAAGGCCCCTCCAATTAATTTTCAGTGTAATCACTTCAATATCTCATCTTAAGATGAAGTTTCCAACCCCATTGGAGTTGAGGTGGTCAGTGTAAATCAACAGATAACGCAATCATGTTACCTCAGACAAGCTCAATCACGCCCTTCTGTGACCTTCAACATCGAAGATTTTAATTTTTGAGATGAAAAAGTACCCCAGAAAGCTTCATCTGTATAAGACTTGCTCTCTGTTGTATTATCAGATGATCAACCACTATGAACAGTGAAAGTGTGATCCCTACTCTTAGAAAAATAAAGGAAAAAATACATAGACTTCTTGCGCAAAAATCAAGACATCTTCGCTTGGAGTCCGACGGATATGCCGGGGGTCGACCCCAATGTGATCATGCACTCCCTCAAGATTAATCCAACATTCAAACTGATCATCCAAAAGAAGTAAAGTTTTGCACTAGATCGCCTCCAAGCTATTGAACAAGAAGTTAACAAGCTCCTAGAAGCCGGATTCGTACGAGAGGTACATTACCCTACATGGCTAGCAAATGTTGTCATGGTTAAGAAAATAAATGGAACATGGAGAATGTGTATTGACCTTATGAGCTTGCCCAAAAGATAGTTTTCCTCTTCCTTGAATTGATCAATTGGTTGATGCTACATCCAGACATCAAATGCTCAATTTTTTGAATGCTTACTCTGGTTACAACTAAATAAAAATGGACTTAACGGATGAAGAAACTACATCATTTCAAACATATAAAGGT
The DNA here is from genome assembly GCA_021442155.1 of Cymbidium sinense. NCBI lineage: Eukaryota > Viridiplantae > Streptophyta > Magnoliopsida > Asparagales > Orchidaceae > Cymbidium > Cymbidium sinense. The sequence goes on along the minus strand of CM038221.1, from coordinate 172,328,975 downwards.
TTATACTGTTATCAAGTTATGTCGTTTGGGTTAAAAAATACTGGTGCTACCTATCAACGACTTATGAATAAGATTTTTAAAGACCTATTAGGCTGCACAATGGAAGTATATGTGGATGACATATTAGTGAAAAGCTTGGAAGAATCACAACATATTTCTAACTTAAAAATATGCTTTAACCTTCTTCGACGTTATAACATGCGACTCAATCCGACCAAATGTGCTTTTGGGGTTACGTCGAAAAAATTTCTTGGATTTATGGTAACCCACCGTGGGATAGAGGCCAACCCTAAGAAAATTAAAGCTCTAAAAGATATGACTCCTCCAAAGAATATTAAGGAAGTTCAATGTTTGAATAGACGAATTGCTACGTTATACCGCTTCCTAGCCCATTTTGGGGATAGATACTTGTCATTCTTTAAAATATTAAAGGGAACTAAAAATAATAATTTTTAGTGGATTGATGAATGTTAGTCTGCTTTTGAGCAATTAAAGGAGTATTTGGTATCTCCACCCCTACTATCCAAGCCTATCCAAGGAGAGATTATATACTTATATGTCTCTTCCCATGCGATAAGCTCAGTTTTAGTGCAACAAGAAAATGGGATACAACAATCAATTTACTACGTCAGCAAAATTCTCTTTGATATAGAAAGTCGTTATCCACTTGTAGATAAGGTGGCTCTAGCTTTAGTTTTTTTAGCACGAAATTGCGTCCATACTTCCAAGCCCATACTATCGACATTTACACTCATTTACCATTAAGGGTCATCCTACAGAAACCAGAACATCTGGGAGGTTAATTAAATGGTCTGTAGAATTGGGAGAATTTGATATAAATTTTTTTTACCTCTCTTATCTCAAGTACTCAGACTTTATAGTGGAATGCACGCCCCAACTCAGGAGGAGCTATCACTGCCTTCGTCTCCTCAATGGACCCTCTATGTTGATGGAGCTTGAAATAAGTCTTGGTGCGAGAATCTTACTTATTTCCCTCCACCAGAATACCTTAGAGTATGGACTTCAAAGTTTCTTGAACTAATAATATGGTTGAATATGAGGCTCTCAGCGGGGTTGAGACTCACCATTGTGAAGCTCAAGACTTAGTAATCCATCTTGACTCTCGGCTTATGCCTCCCAAGTTGAGGGAAACTTTAATACTCATAATCCTTAGCTGGCGCAATATCTCCACTTGGTAAAGTCTCTTCTTGCCCATTTCAAGACACATCAAATTATTCACATAGTGCGAGAGAAGAATACTCGAGCTGACGCTCTTGCTAAGCTTGCTATATCTGCTATTGGAGATCTATTTAAGAGAAAGCATATTGAAGAAATATATTTTCCTAACATCCCAGGGTCATGGGTAATACAAGCAATTAATGGGATAAAGGAACATTCATGGATGGACCTCATCCTATCTTTTCTACAAGAAGGAACCCTTCCCTCAGACCCAACTTACTCGTCTCAGAACAAGCTTCAAACTTTACTATTATCGAGGTGAACTATACAAAGCTTTCTCACCTGTACCTCAAATGCCTCTCACCTTCAAAGGCCGATTACGTAAGAGAGGTTTACTCAGGATATGTGAGAACACACAGGAGGAAGGCTAGCCCTTATAAGGCAAGAGTTCTATTGGCCTACGATGAAACAAGATGCCTTGAGTTCACAAAAATGTGCAAGTTGTTGTTGCACTCTAACCTCTCTCACATGCCACTGAGCTCTCATCCCTTCAAAGCCCGTGGCCTTTTGCTCAATGGGGAATTGATATCATGGGACATTTTCCGATAGCATCAGGACAATAAAAGTTCATCATTTTAGCCGTCGACTACTTCATTAAATGGGTGGAAGTCGAACCACTCGCTAAAATCATGGAGGCAAATGCTAAACAATCTGTTTGAAAAAATATAGTATGTCGATTCGGTCTTCCGAAGATCATCATGACAACAACCAATTCTTGGAAAATTCTTTACGTCCATTTGCAAAGATCTTCACATTCAGTTGCTGTATACGGCTGTAGCACATCCTCAAATTAATGTGAAGCTACCAATGGTATACTCAAAGGACTAAAATACATCTTGAGAAGGCGGGGCAATGGGTTGATGAGCTTTCTAATGTTCTTTGGGCTTACCGCACTACATGCACCCGATTGGTGAGACATATAACTTGTGTTTCGCAGAAGCTATTATACCGATAGATCTCAGGTTCCAAGTCCAAGAGTTCAATTATTCGATCATGGCGGTAATGAAGAAAAACTCGCATGGACCTACTCCCGGCATGGCCCTACTGCCGGTATCACCAAAAGGTAGCTCGTCACTTCAATGAAGAGTAAAATCCTCTCTATCTTTGGTGACTTGGTCCTGAAGTCTCAAGTCAAAGGCCCTCAACGCAATAAACTCTCACCTCTTTGGGATGACCATATGTGGTTATAGTATGGTGAAGCCGAAAACTTTCAAGCTCAAGGATCTGGGAAAAACTTTCTCAAACTTGGAACAGAATCTCGAAAATATTATGTAATTCTTCGCATAATTATTGCAACTTTTATTTTGTCTCATTTATCATTTCCTCTTCATGTACCACCAGTGGGGTAAAGACTCTTGTGTTGTCGTCATTTCTTCAAACTCATATAAGTGTTAAAATGTCGTTATGATTGTATCCAAACTTATCGAGTAATGAATTTATAACTTTTTTTCTTACATGCTTATTTCTTCTTCATTTAATCCTCCCACTTGAAATATATACAACTCACATTGTATCTCAATGGGGCATAATCATCCAAGGGGACTTGATGGACCTCTTCCATACGGTAGAAGTCAAGTAATATTTTGGATACAAGGATAGGTCAAAAGGTCCTTGGTGGACATCCACCTCTTCCATACATGTTAACGTCATCAAGTAACACTTTGGCTGATACCTAGGATAGGTCAAAAGGTCCTTGGTGGACATCCCGCGATCTCTTCCATACAGGTTAACGTCATCAAGTAACACTTTGACAAACAACCAGATTGGTCAAAAATTCTCAGTGGATTCAATTCAACCTCATCCATATAGGTTAGCGTCGTTGAATAATATTCTGATCAATTACCCCGAATAGGTAAAAACAAAACAAGAGCGTATCATAAAAAATAAAAAATAAATAATAAGATAAATGATGATATAAGAAAGAATCGATTACATACAATAATAACAATACATAGATAAAAAAATGCATCCTCAAGTGACGCTACATCATATCAGTTGGTGATATCAACATCCTCCTCACCACTAAGAGATGCTCCCTTGGACTCACTCTCAACTCCTTCATCTCCACATCTAGAGTCTTTGATACTTGGTGGGAGATAGATCCTCAATACTAGCTCTGGTCTTGTGATGCACTAAGCGGATCCATTTTAAGAACCCTTGGATGAAGCCCTCCTCTAAACATTGGTGCTACAAATCCTTCACTTCAACATCAAGAATATGATTACGAGCTTCGGACATGGTCTTTGATGCTCGCGATAAGCGAGGAGTTCTTAAAGTCTTCAGCTTGAGATTTCCGCTTGACATTATATGCTCCTTCTCGAAGATGATCTTGTAATGCTTTCTTCTCCAATTCAGAGCTCTCTTCTCTGTCTGAGTCTTTTTCTCTCTTCGGTCTCTTTCACCTCATCCTCATCCATCAGCTCCTCGACCTTTGGAGAGAAAGAGAAGTCATATGTTCACTATTTCAGTTCGACGATATTTTACCTTCATAAATTCAAGATTTCCACTCGTCTAAAGAGACACCCAAATGAGACATCGACCTAATGTTTGAGTTACCTATAAAGAAAAAAATCATCACAAATATTACACAAAAAAAGAAGGAAGAGAAGAAAAGAAGAAAGAAGGGAAGACAACGTACAATTTCTCACAGCCTGTACATATGTGATTTAATAACACCTCTTGAGAATGTGTGGCTTGAGAAATGAACTCCCCATCATGAGTTGAAACAGCTAAACTCTCAGAGGTCAACTAAGGGCGAACATCTTCTTCGCAGTATCAGTCACTTCAGCGCATGTCTTCTTTTTCTTTAGGGAAGAAATATTGCCACCACCCTGATTTCATGATGGACTTCTTGAAAGAATCCTATGAATATGAGGAGACCTTTCATCACCTTTACATGACCTCTTTAGTGGAAAAGAATGAGATCTCCCTAGCTGGATGGAAAGGTCAACCTTGAACATTCTATCTTCAACTATATATTTGCTAATGTGATGTAACTCATGCTGTAAGCTTTCTACATCAAGAACATTAAGAGTTGTCAAGATCTCATTCTCTTCAATCAGCAATGGATCTGGAAGGTCATTCAATCTTCCCCATCTCTCAGAAAGGCCCCACTCATTTTTCACAAAAAGAATCCATTAGACCAATTTTTAGATGGATCCCATGCTGAAAATTCTATCCAATTCTTTATAGTTCGATAAGAAACACATCCCTGAGCATCACATGTGAATCACATTCGAAGTATTTGATATTCAAAGTAACACCTCTCTAAAGAAGATAGTAAAACGATGACCAAAACTCAAAATGAAAATTGTGACAAAGCTACACCACATATTTTGAAGATCTCAATCAACTTCGGAGCCAAAGGGAATCGCATCCATACGAAGAATCATCTTAGAAACAAAGTACCGGTGGAGGTGAGCGCTCGATCGACTTTTAGCAATAATGGTCACTAACTCATTAGGGAAGTAAAATTTTCGGAATACCATTAAACTATCGATGTGATAGTGGATGATATATCGTCTCACATGCGTTATATGGGTTTTCTTCGCCATCACCACGTGAAAATACATGATAAATAATGAGGAAGAAATGACAAAATCTAAAATTTTGTGAAGACTTACTTACCCCAATACTTGGGCATATCCTTTTGACTCTCTCGCCACTGATAGCTTGGGATAAAATTTTTCAATGATCTATAAAAGATACACATACATATGAGAAAAGAGAGAGAGAGAGAGAGAGAGAGAGAGAGAGAGAGAGAGAAGATACTCCCTAATGATGCTCGAAATTACACAAATTTTAAGTCATTGAATGATGGTTCTAGCTAACGCTTCTCGCCACCTTGGCGGTTATCAATCGAACCATCCATTGAAGTTGTAAGAAATCAATTTCAGAAAAAGTAGGCGCCTTGATCGCCTCAAACCGATTGTACGGTTGACATCTCTTTCGAGAGAAAATTGTGAACCGCATATGTCTCGTGATTCCTCCAAACCACGGTCCGAGTACAGGTTGGCCTCTTTCGGAGAACGATGTATGTACCACGGGCCTTGATCGCCTCTAAACCCGGACGGTCCGACAAGTATAGTTGATGCCTCTTTCGAGGAAAACCGTAGACACGGCGTATGTACCGCGGGCCTTGATCGCCCCAAATCGACGGTCCGACAGTTGGCGCCTCTTTCGAGGAAAACTAGACACGACATATGTCTGCGGACCTCTCCAAACCCGGTCCGAGTACTTGGCGCCTCTTTCGAGGAAAATTATAACCGACGTATGTCTGGGGCGCGATCGCCGACGGTGGTCGAGTACAATTGACACTCTCTCGAGGGAAAAATAACACGGCGTGTACTGAATTGATCACCGACCTTCACTCAAGAATAAGAGAAAAGAGCATGGGAGGTGTTTCTCCCCCAGCCTGGGTTTTATAGACTATAGGCAAAATCGTGAAAAATCAATGCCAAAAGCGTCAAAATAGCAAAAATTAAAAACCAGTTTCCTCCCAAAATGCGCGCGTATGTTGCACCCTGCATCTGCCCGCAGCGCCATACCAGCTCAGCTGCCGCCCTTACCGATGCCGCGTACGTAGCGGCGCGTGGCCGCATGCGCCCGTGATCTTCGTGACGCCCGCGTGGCCGCTTCGATTCGCATTCCTGACGGACCGTTCACGGTCTGCGCGACCATCGACCGCTTATTCAGGACGATCCCCGCAGACCCCAGATCTGATCGAGACAGGCCGACCACCCGCAGCCTTACCTCCGATGCGGATGTAATCGAAATCTTACGCCGCATACCATCGCACTGCGTGATCATGATTCTTGTCGCTCATGAAAACTTGTTCTCTCAAAATGTTTGACTAATGGACCTGCAAATCTCATTTAAGAATTTGTTATTTTCAAGTAATTGACACATATTTTTGGATGATTGAGATAATGTTATCCAAAAATAGAGACGATATGACAGAAAATTTTACCGGTTGAAGCACGAATCTTGATGTTAAACAAGCGATCCGATGAAAATGGCGGTGAGATCAAGCACTTAAAATATCATTGAAAACTTTGGGATATCAGTTAAATCCCTAAATAACTCTCAAATATAGAGTGTTTATAGTCAAATCGAGCGTCTCGACGAGCTGGATCCAACAAGCCTAAGATTTTATAATTTCGACTTCATTTGAGCATTCAAATGCACAAAATACATCATATGATCAAGGGAATCATCATGGCCTCGATGGAGTCAAGTGGTGCGGGTTTTCATGTATTTACAGACGCTATTTCTATAAATATCATTCTTCATATGAGGGGGAAGAAGGAGAGAAGAGAGCTCTAAAGCGAAGATCCTCCAAGATAATCGACCTGATCGGCCATCAGTTGTTGTCGGCATCACCGTCGGTACCGCCGATCGCTGATCATTGATTCCATTTGTTTTCCATCATATCTCTACTAGCGTTATTCTGCGACATATTACATGTTGTTGTTCATATACAATTATCTGATATAATTATTATCGAAGATTTTCTCAAATGATACATAATAGAAGATTTTTTGTTGTGATTTTTTCTCTTTCGAGATTTTTTTTATAAAATTAAAGTTTTTTTTTGTTCACTTTTTAAATATTTATATGTATGCTAAATTTTATAATAAAATTAAGATATAAACTTTCACACTATCACAATTGATTTTCTAATCTGTAATAATTATAATCATTAATATTAATGCCATCTCTTTTGCCCCGCTGCCAATATAACGCAGCAAACAGCTGGACCACTCGAGGGAGTGGAGGTCCGGAGGCTCTGCATTAGGAGTGGTACTTCGGTAATTTACAATAATTACCATTTTACTATCGATGGAGCAGTACTACTTATTGCTACTGGGCCACTTAACGGGGTAATGGGTCGGGGAACAGGTGGCTCGTAGCCGGCTTAGATAGAACTCGATTTGGAGGTAAGATCGAAAAAAAAAAAGTGGCTAAGGGGGACTAGTTTGTTTTCTGCTTCTCGGATCTTAGTTCCATGGCGATCATTGATGGGTCACTTCGGCGGCCATGGAGTTTATAGATCGTTTGCAATCTGCATCTTTTTTAAAAAAATATATATTTCTCTGACTGGTCGTTCTGTTAGGTTTAAACACTCCGATGATTCTCTTTGTTCAGTAGCTTTTCGGATCCGAATTTTGACTGAGATCCAGCGGTTTCCATCATCTTTTTTAGCTATCTACCTTGCTGATTCGAGGGTCTCTGTATTCTTACTGTGTTTGAGTAAAGATTTGTGGATTTTTTTAGATCTCTTTTCTGGTTCGGGTGGGTGTGAGAAGGCGTCTTCAAATTATTTTTCTTAGCACTTTAAAAAAAAATAATTTTTTTCTTGGATTAAGGGGAGGCATGCACTTAGTTTTAACTCTCCCCTAGTTCTTTTCCTTCAAAATTGCATATTAAAGCATCGGGCGAGGTTACCATGCACTTGCATACTCTTTATAAAACCTAGAAGAGTATGTTGGAATCAAGTCTTGTTCTCTTTTCCCTTTAGTTTTTGCCTGAGATTTATCTTCCTTGAGTTGAAATAGAGTAGTTGAAACTGAAGGGAAACTGGGGAGTTAGAGGTTAGGGAGGAAACGAGGCTATAACTGCCAAGTTTCAGAAGCTCTGATGGAGGACACCTCTAAATACTCTCACAGTCCTGCCCATCTTGCTGTTGCTCGTCGAGATCATGTTGCCCTCCGGCGGCTGGTTTCCAACCTTCCCCACCTCCCGAAAGCGGGAGACGTTAACACAGAGGAGGAATCCATTTCAGCTGAGCTCAGTGCTGATGCAGTCTCTTCTATCATTGACCGTCGGGATGTTCCTCACCGTGAAACCCCTCTCCACCTAGCAGTCCGGCTTCGTGACCCCATCTCGGCTGAGATTCTCATGTCTGTTGGTGCGGATTGGTCTCTTCAAAATGACCAAGGGTGGTCTGCACTCCAAGAAGCTGTGTGCACCAGAGAGGACACAATCGCAATGATCATTGCCAGGCACTACCAGCCGCTGGCTTGGGCTAAGTGGTGTCGCCGCCTCCCCAGGATTATCTCTTCCATTGGTCGGATCCGTGATTTTTATATGGAGATCACATTCCATTTTGAAAGTTCTGTGATTCCTTTCATCGGCCGGATTGCCCCATCAGATACCTATCGGATATGGAAGCAGGGATCAAACCTTCGGGCTGACATGACTCTTGCCGGCTTTGATGGTCTCCGAATCCAACGTTCCGACCAGACCTTCCTTTTTCTAGGTGATGGCGTTTCAGGGGAGCCGGTTAATCCTTCATTACCTCCAGGCTCATTGATTGTGCTTGCTCATAAGGAAAAGGAGATAACTAATGCACTTGAGGGAGCTGGCAACAAGCCCACAGAAGCCGAGGTAGCTCATGAGGTTGCTTTGATGTCCCAAACTAATATGTACCGGCCCGGCATTGATACAGGCAGAGCTTGTCCCTCATTTGAATTGGCGAAGACAAGAAAGGACAGAAATGGTTGGCAATTGGAAAGCAAAAGTGTATGACATGCTTCATGTGATTGTAAGTGTTAAGTCAAGAAGAGTTCCTGGTGCAATGACTGATGAAGAGCTGTTTTCCGCAGATAATGATGAAAGAGTAGCTAATAATGATGAGTTGGATGATGTATTAACAGCTGAGGAAAAGATGCAACTAGATTCAGCTCTTCAAATGGGAAATTCGGAGGGTTTTGAGGAAGATGAAGTAAATGGGAGTTCTGATTTTACTAGTAATACTGAGAACAGTGGCCCTTCAAAGGAGAGAAAAAGCTGGTTTGGTTGGAATAATAAAAAGGCTTCAAAAAATCATGCAGGTGAGGATACGAGGACTCAAAGATACCCAGAAAATTTTCAAGATTAGCTCAAGAGAATGGAAATCATAAACCTGAGTCATCAAGAGAAGAGGCTGGGGATGTTAAAAAGGGTAAAGAAAAGACCAATTCTAAGAAGAAGAAGAGTGGAGCCACAGGTGAGTCTAACAAGCATGAAAGTGAGTACAAGAAGGGGTTACGGCCAGTTTTGTGGTTGACACCAGACTTCCCTTTGAAGACGGATGAGCTTCTTCCGTTGCTTGATGTTTTGGCAAACAAAGTCAAAGCTGTTAGGAGGCTCAGGGAACTTTTAGCAACCAAGCTCCCACAGGGAACATTTCCAGTTAAGGTAAAATTCATATGAATTTTAAATGTCGTGAATTTTATTTTTTAATTATCTCTTATCTGACGTTGGAATTCTGTTTATTTATTTGTAATATTAGTAGTTCAAAGCTGTATATATTTTGCAACTATCATTCTCTATCTAATTTCTCTTTTTTAAGAAAACCTATAAGATCAAAAACATATGCAAAGGTAGTAGGATGACCGATTTGTTTCTTTCTTTCTTAATCGAGTCATAGAACTTGCTATTATATTGAATAGTGTACTACTTGATATCTGTTTATTTGATTTTCTACAAAAATTTTATTTCAAAGATGTCATGTTTTGTTATAATACTCATTAATATTTTGCAAGATTTTCCATGAAAATATCAATTGTTTTATCCATTGCCTCTTTAAAATTTGAATAAAAGAGTGTATAAAAGGAAAAGGGAGATTGTATGTTTGAATTTTAGTTTCTTGTTTTGTGTAAAAAAGAACTGCCAAGGAAAAAAATAAGAGAAATTTATATACATAGCACACAATTCTTATGCATTACATGTCTAACACCTAAAGTTCGATATTTACACAAATAACACTTTTTTTATACCTAAAAAGGTGAATTTCACTTAAAAAAAGTAATGATGGTGCTATTTTTGATATAATAATAAATATTTTTGTGCTATTTAAGTAAATATGAATGTTTAGGTGTTAGATATGTAAATTTATAAGAATTATATACTATGTATGTAAATGCCTCTAAAATAAATTTTAAAGCAAGTCCTTCATTCTAGAATCTAGAATTAGGGTGTGTTTCGCTGTGTGGGCACTGCACCACACCGTAGTGCCGTTTGAGGCATCGCGTTCCACCTGCGTTTTGAAGAATTTGCAATAAGAAAGTTGCATTTTTCCTCCTCCTGCTATTTACGGTCGTGGATTGATTTTTTGAAATAAAAAAAATTATAGGCCTATCACAGTTTTCTAAATAACATATTATTCGCACCATCACCATCTTTTTTAGACAACTATATTTATTTCAAATAGACTCTTAATTACATAGTATAAAGTAAATGCAATTATCCATGGATTTTTAGATGGAAGTTTACTATTTATGTTAGATTTTTTTTGAACAAGAAGTTATTGTCCATATCCAACTTTTTTATCATGACCATCTTTATTATTATTTTTTAAATTTGTTTTGATATGGCCTTAGTGAGAGGATATTTTCAGTTCAAGAGGAGCATAATTTAGTTGATCATGTCCAACATTTTAAGTAATCATGCTGAGTATCAGTAGTTTGAGAGTTTGTCGCAACATAATTTAGTTAGGTTGTTCATTTTTATTTTTTTTCTTAAATGAAATGTTTGTCGATCTCAATATGTTTAGTGATATTGTGGTGCATATAAGCCTGGTTGTCAAAGTACATTTTTAGAGATTTTCGTAGTTAATAATTTAGTTCTTCTTACAACTTTTTAACCATGTTCCTTGGCAAATTCCAAGTGCCACTACCTTGTATTAAGCATCAACATTGCTTGTTGAGACCATGAATTATTTCTTTTTCCATTAATTAGATTTCCTCATGCATAAGTATAATAAGTAGAGGTGGATTTTTGGTCTGATACATTTTTAGCTCATTCAATATTCTGTCAAAACATTGATTTTCTTTGTTGGATGGTATTTTAAGTTTTTATATAATAGGTATTTTCTTACTGTTATTTTCAGATAACTTAGAATGTCGGCAATAGCTTTCATTTGGTATTCACTAGAGTTGCTCATCCATTATCTAGTGACATTAACATGGAAGCCAATATCAGAAATAGTGAGAGAATGATGGATAAATGAGGGGTGAGTGGTTTTTTGAGTGGATAAATAATAGTTTTCATTTTGGCTAAAAAAGATTATGAATATTTTGTTGAATATCTAAAGATTAATTTCAGAGTCTTTGGCGGAAAGGTGAGGGGGTTAGGTTGGTATAATAGTGTAATATCAAGACTAGTTCAAATTGGTCTTAGTTTGGATTTATTTAAATGAACTCTTTGAGAAATAAGTTGAAGATGAGATAAATAATTGAAAAATAATGATGATTATCTTAAAATATGCAATTATGATCAATAGTTAATGGTTAGATTTGATGAAGTTAATGTAAGTGTTGGCGAGTTGAGAACAAGATTAGGCCCTAGTCTCGATTAGTTTGGCTTGATGCTTTAGGTGAGATTTTAGAGTGAATGTGAGGTTTGAATTGGGTGTTGTCTGTTCTTAGAAAATGTTAGGGATGTGAAAGAAAGTATATGAAAAGCCATAGTAAGAGTTTAGGAGAATAGCACATTAATATAAAATAAACAAAGATAATTATCTTATCTTATTTAAAAAACATACACTTGAAGTCATCAAACACTATAAGCTAAAAATGGTAATTCTCACTCAAAATATTTTATTAAATAATTGAAGTTACAAAACATTTCAATTTCTATTTATAAGTAGTATTACAATACTCGAAGACTAAGACTTCTAGAAAAAAAAAGAGAAATTTGAGATTTGTTGGATATTAATGAAAGCAAAGTTTTAACCAATCATTTTTAATACCTCTTTTATGTCTAAATCGTCCATACAAACTTATAAATGAGAAATAAAAAATAAAAATATTAGAATATAACGTGCATTTAAATATTTTAATTCTTGAGTTTTTTATTGGGCTTTTACTTGGCTATTATAGTTGGGCCTATTAATTAGTCTTTTCCTTACTTTAGCCTTGACTTTTGTTTTTAAACTTTGAATATGATTTTTTTTGTCAACATGATTTTCATTGTATAAGTTAGACTATGGTTTAAAATTGTGCAATAAGATATTGAGTGCAATTCAGGCAAAAAATGCAATAAAGTTTAAGCCTCAAATGAAAAATTGAGGCGTGAGTTTGGATGATGCGCACCTCACCTCTTGTAGAAAGAGGTGTGTGCCTCTATTATGTTACTTTTTGTATATTAATAAAATTTAAAATTTAAAATAGCATGCCCTCTTTGCTCAACCCTCTCTTAACTCTCACTTGTTTGACCCTCACCATCTCACGCACAAGATTGTCTCACTACCACCATAGTTACCTTTGTCATCTCTTCCACCATCACCTCCTACTACCACCACCGCCTCCTTCCGATGTCACACCACCGCAAGAGATAAATGCTGCTCTTATGGCTGTCATCGCCTCCTGTTTTTGTCGCTGCCACCTATTGCTCTTCTTTTCCTTCTTTAGGGTTTTGAGAGCAGCGAGCTAGCTACTTCTCTTACCATCACCGCTGCTGTTTTTTGCTGTCTCCATTGACACTATTGACATCGCCACATCATTCTACCATTTTCTTTCACCAGTTCATTTAAGTTATTATAGATGAATTGAAAAATAAAATTTAGCAATTTTATTTTGTAGAGTAACTTAACAATGGTTCATGACAAAGCTAAATCCTTTTTTTAGGGTTTCGACATGGAAACACAACATTCAGGTTGATGTTGGTGGAGATGATAAAACTTACGTACATGTACTTACATCACCGCTATATTGATGACATACATCATTCTTTTCTTTCACTAGTTCATTTAAGTTATTATAGATGAATTGAAAAATAAAATTTAATTTTATTGAGTAACCAATGGTTCATGAAAAAAGCTAAATCTTTTTTTTAGGGTTTAAATAAACACAACATTAGTTGATGTTGGTGGAGATGATAAAACTTACGTGTATTTGACAACTACTATAATAAAGTGGTGAAATGTGGTGTTATAAGGATGGAGCACCTCTCAAGCTCACATAAAATTCTAATATATCAGGCACTAAAGGAGATCCTTATATCATCCATAATATCAAAGCATCTTTCACAACATTAGTTCAATGGCAGAGTTGATGTTAGCTCCTATTATGGAAGTGAGCGTAGTGGTTGGGACTCATCGTCCATGCCAACAATTTCTAATAAAGGCACTAAAGGGCCTATGGATCAATTTATAGTTCTTATTGATGATAATAAAGGTCATAGTGACTATTAAATTAAACAGACATTAACGGACACACATAATACAAGACACTATTATTATTAAAAATATGAGTTACGGACACACGTCAAATATGATATTATAATAACAATTAAAAATAATATATATATATATATTAAATAAGTAAAATAATATATACTTAGAGACAAAATGAGAAATGAATATATATATAATAAGGTTGGAGTAGCTTCATGTGCAGATAAGATTAGAGGGGGTCATCTTAGATGGTTTGGTCACACAAAATATCAGTCATTCGATGACCTAGTTAGGAGAGTAGATATATTCGATTCGGCCTATATTAAGAATGGTAGAAGTAGACTTTTAAAGATTAAATGAGAATATGACACTTAATAGGACACATTGGGGAAAAGGATTTCATGTAGCTGACCCCATGTAGTGGGATAAAGGTTGGTTGTTGTTGTTATTGTTAATATTGAGGATGTTATATTATTTGAGTGAATTAGCAGCATCAAACCAAGAGAAGAGCGATTCTCACTTAAAATATTTTGTTCAATAATTTAAGATATAAACATTTCACTCATATTTATAAGCATTACAAGATTCTAGTGTTAAGACTTTTGAGGGAAAAAAGAGAGTAAAAAAGAGGTTTGTTGGCTATTAATAAAAAGATGCTTCAACCACTTTTTAATGTCTCATTTATGTCAAAACTATCCATATAAGTTTTTAGATGGGAAATAAAAAAGTAAAATTATTAAAATGTAAATTACATTTAAATTATTTTAATCCTATGGCTCTTCATTAGGCTATTGAGCTCTTATAATTGGGCCTGTTATTTATTCTCTTCTTTAAATTTTAGCCTTTGTTCTTGTATTTGAACTTTTAATATGATTTTTTTATATGCATGAATTTTATTTTATTAATTTATATGATGTGCTACATCAATTTCATCAGGCTCAGTTGAATTTTGCTTCATAGGGTTAAAATCTATGAAATCTTCTACTAATTATTGGGTCAAACTCTTCAAGTCTATGTTGTTCAACTAGGTTTTACCAATAGGTGGTTTATTTTTTCAATGAATGAAACTTGAGTCTAATAGTTGAATTAGTGGTGCCTTCTTAGTGATGATATAGTCAACTTTCAAAAATGAAATATTTTAAAAGTGGGGAACTATGTCTCCTATTAAAGAGTCTGATGGAATGAGTAGAGGTCTACTAATTCTCTTGTATAATAGAATATCCTAAATACTAATAACATGATGAATTAGCATATCATCAAGTAAGTTAGGATCCAATCTTTCTAAATACTTTGAATGGGTCAAACCCTTTAATATAATCTCTTAAACTTAACATAATGATATAACACAAGATTAATATAAATCAAAACATAGTCTTTTTTTTTAAATTCTTTTATTGACATATTATGGTTTATTTAAGAAGCATTTTTTTCATTATTTAATTCAGTTTATTTTCTCATAGTATCATGGAGGTTTTGAAAATTTTTAAAAAATGGGCTACATTTATAAGTTGTCTAGGATTTTGGCTATATATATTATTTCAAAAGGTAAATTTATTTTTGTACTAGAAATAGTATTATTATTGACAATTTTTGAAGTAGGTAGATATACAGCCTTAGTTTCCTAGACTTTTTCTTATAAGAAAACTTAATAAGTTATTTAAATTATGATTAACTATCTCAATTTAGTCAGTTTGAGGATATAAGGTGGATGAAAATCTCAATTTTATTCTTAATAATTTTCATAATGTCTTCTAAAAGCATAAAATAATTTAGACATCATAGTCAAAAATAATATTTGAAGTATAAATATATAATTTCATAAGGAATAGTCTAGATATATAATGCTATTATGTTCTCGAGCTGTGCATGACATTCTTAAAGTAAAATCATTTGAGAGATTTTTGTTTGGTATTTTTACTTTTACAAGTTATATATTAGATCACTAATTTTTTTTATATATTGCTTAAGTGAAGGGCAATAAAATTGACTTTCTATCAAATATATGATGTTATTTTTTCCAAAATGTCCAGCTATCCCTCTAAAATGTAATTCAGGGATAAAAAATTCTTTAAATTCTAGAAATGCTGAGTTATTTTCTTTTATACAAATATTCATTGATCACAAAGAATATTCCTTGTAGGTTTAGAGATTTATTTAAATGCTTCATATAAATCAAATGAAAATCAAGACAAGTTGGATACTTATCTTAAAATCAATTAAATCTTAGACTTTTGAGTTCTAAAGTAGAGATGGCTAAGGCTATCTTAGATAATGCCCTCGGAAGTTTATTCTAAATTTTATGTTTATGATTGAGAAGAAAAAGTTTATCTTGCAGAAATTCTATCTATGTGACATGTCTATGATTTAAGTTTTGTTAGATGTTTATTAATTTGAGAGCATGATGTTCTGAGTTTAAAAAATGAATTCTCTATGTAAAGGTAATGTCGACAGTCCTTTAAGTATTATATAGAAGCATAAAATTCTCTATCATATATTGAATATTATTATTTTATCTCATTTAATTTCTGACTAAACAAGTTACTAGATGACTTTTTAGTTTTAAGATTCTCCAATTCTAATTTTAGAATCATCACATGTTATTTCAAAGGCTTTAGAAAAATTAGGTAATCTTAGAATAGGGGCATAGATAATTAAAATCTTAACCTGATCAATGAATAAGGTAACAACTATACTAAAATTTTTAATGAATCTCTTATAAGAAGTAATTAGAACATGAAAACTCTTTTTTGAACTTTGGATGGGTTGGGCTTGATTCTTGTACTAGAAATAATCAATCCTAAAAAAGTAACTTGGACATGTAAAAAGAAACATCTCTCCAAGTTAATGTATAGCAACTTTTTTCTAAAGTTTCCAAGACTAGCCTAAAATGTTATAAACGCTCTATTGCTCTATTTCATTTTGACTAAAAATTAAGATATCATCAAAATAGATAATAAGAAACTTTTCTATAAAGGGTTTTAAGATAATATTCATTGACCTCATAAATGTGTAAGGGGCATTGGAAAGTTCAAATGATATTATCAACCATTTGCAGAATTTAGCAAGACTCTTAAAGGCAATCTTCCATTCATTTCCTGATTGAATTCTAATCTAATGATAACCATTTAAATCCATCGTAAAAAAGAATTTGACCCCTGAGATTAAACATGTCAACTAATCAAGGGATTGAAAATCCATACCTAGTGAAATTTTATTAATGGCCCAACTATCAATACACATCATTTATGTGTCATATTTTTTAGGGGCTAATAAAGTTGAAATTACATAGAGACTAAAATATTCTTGTATAAAATATTTTTAAGTAATTCCTCTTTTAAACTATGCATGTTTAGTGGGATTTGTCTTGTGAGAAATGTTGGAAAGTTGTGAACCTAAGATTAAGTTAATGGCATGTCTGGTCTTAAGTAGGGTAATCTATCGAGTAGTTCTTTAGGTGCAACATTACCTAACTCAGAAAGGAGATGAGAGACCATAGCAAGTCTATGAGACTTATCAGAATCAGGTGTTACTTATTTCACATGTAACAAGTGTATGGAGAACCAATCAAAGAATTCCTTCTTCATAGTTCTAAATCCAACATTTTATTTTTGAATTTATAGAAGTGGGCAAAACAATGGTGCTAGAGTTAGGATAAAAAATGATAAAGTTATACTTAGCAATAACATTTTCTATGACAATCAATTGAATATTAGCATCTTTCTTCAAAGTGGGTTTGGGTTTAGGTCAGAGCCAGTTTTATGAGGTGTTAAGATAGGTGTCTTCTTCGATGGTCTTCCTAATAAATATGAGAAATATCCATGAGAAAGTCATCACTTTGAATTTGATCTTTATAACTATTAATCTTTATAGAAATGAGATATCAACTTATGATGAGTAGAGATGTATAATTGACCCAAATGACATAAAAAAGGTTTTGAGTGCGGTTTAATCTTAGGGTTGGCTTTAGTGATGGTGTGGGTTGAGATGAAATTTATTATACTTTCTCTATCTATGATTAACCTACACATTTTTTAATTACATACAAAATATATGCATTAAAAATTTTTCTTTCTTTAATCCTCTATTTTATTTTTAGTTATAGTCAAATATCACATCACATTTATTTGAGGGTCATTTATGAATTCTAATTTCTTATCAAAAAGGATATATTATCATAAACTTCTTTTATGTTATCATCTATAAGATTCTCCTTTTTTTAAGAAAAGAATTTGGGTTTTGCTTTGGTTTTGTATATTGCTTTTTTTGACATTTGAAATAAATTATTTATTAATGTTCGTAGAAATTATATCAGTAGGAGTTTTAGGTGAATAGATTAGGCCACATGTGGGGTAAGTCTAGCAATAGACCTATAAGATGAGGTGGAAGAAATTTGTCCTTTTGATCTAGAAAGAGATATGGATTTCATTTGATTTTTTTCTAATAAAGTATAATGGAAATTTTCTTCTAGTGTTTGAGGGTCAAATAATTCAACTTCAGTTTTAATGTCTACTCTAAATTCAATGATAAATTTATTGGCCAATTATTAATTATTATTTGCATAATTTGTTCTAGTAATTAAGCCTTCAAAGTATTTAAATATTTAGTTACAGAGAAACTATCTTTCTTTAAAGTTAATAATTACCATATAATTTCTTGTCATAGTACTTAGGATAGTATTCAACTCATAATATCTCCTTAATTCCAATGCAAGTGAGGGTGGTCTATCTTAGCCTTTGTTCCTTAGCTAAAATGTTTGTTCAATGAATTTTAGCATGTTTAATTAATTTCATTTTAGCAAATGTGTTCTCTAATACTCATCCATTGTATGTCAATTAAAGAAGTCATTCATCGTAGCTAACCAGTCTAAAAATTCATTGAGCTCATGATTTCAATCATACTTGGAAGCTTCAATTTTGATTCTCTTAGAGATATCATCAAAGTTATCAGCATTCATTTGATAATGAGGGCTTTTACCTAAATTTCTATGCTTTGTTGTCTCTTATGTGGTGGTTTTCTCTTTGATCTAAAAAAGAATCATCTTCTAAGAGTTCATCATCTTGTAAGGGTGCATTATGAATTTTAGACTGGAGATCTAACAAAATTCCTATTATTGTGCATACAGTTAAAGATAACTTAAATTTTGGCTTTCAGTTCTAACATTTGAACTTTACTTTTTTCAAATAATTTTCTTGTCTTAGGGTCATTTTTACAAGTCTTCATATTTAATAACTCATTCTAGTCAACTTTTCAATCTGATTTTGAGAAATTGATTTCAATGCTATATTATGGCTTTTAAAATATAAGGTAAAAGATGGGAGGGAAAGGGATATAGATGAGGGATAATTAAGCTTAAAATATAAATACAAATATAAAGTGACTCTCAAACTAAAAGAACTTTTAGGTGAGGAGGGGAGCGGAAAGCCCACTTATATCCAAAGATCTTTTCAGACAATTAAGATTTTTAACAAAGTTAAAAACACAGTTTTATGCATATATATATATATATATATACTATAATTTTAAATGAAAGAAAATATGCAAAGATCTAAAAACCTCGAGTACTTAAAATCCTAAAGTATTTTAAGTTTTGGCAAATAAACAACTAATTCTTCCATAAACAATTAACATAAGCAGTAAAGAAGGTTACATAAAATTTTATGTGCATCAAGATAAAATTTTATTTATTTATTTTTTTTGAAGTGGAGCACTCTCTTAGCTTGGTTTTCACTCAATATAAAGTTTTAAGATGAGTTCTCATAGGCGATATTGGCCAATTTATATAGTAGAGCTTATTAATTTAGATTTTTTGCTAACATCATAGATTTTTAAGAAATATGTCAAATATTCAAACTATTAATATGAAATAAATCTATCATAAAAGATTCACTAATCTTAAAATTGCTAGGGTGACTCAAAAACATTTAGAAGCAACACCACAAGAAATTTCTCTTGTTAAAAAAAGTAATGACTAAAATTTACTAATTCATAGATTTGGCTTTGATATTAAATTTGATGGTTGTCGACCTTTTGATGAGACTAAGGGCTAAAAAGGCTATAAATCTTTAGTTTTATATCTAAAGATTGATTCTAAAGTTGGTGGAATGGTGAGGGGATTAAGATGGTATAATGGTGAATGTTAAGATTAAGTTAGTTTGGGTTGATTTGAAAAATTACTTTAGAAAAGTTTAAGGTGGTATAAATTGTTGAAAATAATTATAGATGGTTATTTTAAATATATACTTATGATATGTAAATACTTAAGTTATATGGAATTTATGTGAGTGTCGAAGCGATGAAGATGAGATTTAGGGTTTGTTTGGGACAAATTGTTTGAAAAGTAGAAGTTTTAATGTGGAGAAAACAACTTTTAAAAAAAAAAGTTGTGTTATAAATATTTTTTTTTTGAAAAATTCAAAATCAACTTTTCGATCCACCATACTCAGTTCTCTCAAAATAGTTTGTTCATCCCAAAAATTTTAGCGAAAAAAGTTGGTAAACAGTTTATTTACTTTTTTCTACTTTCAAAAAAGTAATCATAAAGTTGTCTTAAACACACCTTAGTCTTTACTAGTTTGATTGAGGGCCATAGGTTGGATTGTATAGTGGATGTGAGGTTTCGGTTAGGTGTTGAATGCTTTTAAAAGATGCTAAGGACGTGAGAAAATTTTATAGCAAGAGTATAGGAGAGTAACAAATAAAGATAGCTATATTATCTCATCAAAAAATGACATAAACTTGAAGCTATTAAACACCAAATGAAGAGAAGAGCAATTTTTACTCAAATTATTTCATTCAATAACTAAGAAAGTATTTCTACCAATATTTATATGCATTATAGGTCTCTATGGCTAAGGCTTTTGGAGGAAAAAATAAACGAAGAAAAAGAAAAAAAAAAGATTTATTAACATTAATGAAAGAGTTTCAATCACTCATTTTTAATATTTTTTTTATGTCAAGGTCAATCGTATAAGCTTCTACAACAACAACAACAAGCCTTAATCCCACTAGGTGGGGTTGGCTACATAAATCTTTTGTCTCCATTGTGTCTATTATTGTCATTTAAATCAAGTATACTAAGATCATTTTTTATACATCTTAACCAAATCTTTTAGGTCTACTCTACCTTTCTTAACATAAGAAATCTAATGCATATACTCTCTCGATCATCGGTCGACGCTTTATGTGGCCAAATCATCTAAGGCGACTCCCTAATCTTATCTATCACTACTCCAACTTTTCCGAATATACTCATTTTGCATTCTATCTCTAAGAGTAAATTCACTCATCCACCTAAACATCCTCATCTTAACACTTAACTTAGTCTTTTTTTTGGCCAACATTCTCATAAGTTATTGGGTCTTACTTATCTTATAAAATTTTCCCTTAAGTTTAAGGAAACTTTTCTATCATCACATAATGATGCATTCCTCCACTTCAACCATCCAACTTGAATTCTACTAATAACATCTCCATCTATTTCACCATCATTTTGAACAATAGAACCTAAATATCTGAAATGCTCACTCTTATTAATGAATTGTTCACCTAATATCATAACACTACCACTAGAACTTCTACAACTAAAATTACACTCCATATATTCAGTTTTAGATCTACTTAAACGAAAACATTTAGACTCTAGAGTTGATCTCCATAATTCAAGTTTCTGTTGGACTCCCTCTCTAGTCTTATCAACAAGAAGATTGTCATCAGCCAAAAGCATACACCAAGGTACATCTTCTTGTAAATGCCTAGTAAGAACATCCATAACTAAAAAAAAAAAGATAAGGGCTTAAAGTTGATCCTTGATATAATCCAACTAAAATAGGAAAATATTTTGTCAATCCTCGTGTTTGGGCACAAGTAACAACTCTAGTATACATATCCTTAATGACTTGAATATAACCAATATTAACTCCTTCGTTCTAGAACTCTCCAAAGAACATCTCTTGAAATTTTATCATAAGCTTTCTCTAAATCAATAAATATCATATGTAGATCCTCCCATTTCTCTATGCTCCATCAAACCCCTTAACAAATGTATAGCATTCATAGTAGATGTACCTGACATAAAACCAAACTGATTGTGAGAAACTTCTGTATCACATCGTAACCTATGCTCAATTACTCTCTCCCATAGTATAAGCTTCTAAATGAAAATAATAATATAAAAAATATTAAAGTATTATTTATATTCAAAATATTCTAAATCTTAGGCTCTTTATTTGGGTTTTGTAAATGGGCCTATTCTTTAGTCTTTTCATTGAGTTGTAGCTTTGGCTATTATATTTGAACTTTTAATATGATTTTTTTTATTCACATGATTATCATTTTCTTGATCTACATAATGTACTACATCAATGCATTCATCAATGCATTCACCCGCAATAAGTTGATATATATATTTATCAATGAATATATTGTTAGTGATGATTCCATTTTATTTTTTTTTGGTTCATTGAAGTTTTACAGGTTTATATTCAAGCATTTATATTTTTTATTTTAATAAAGAATATTTTTTTTGTTAAGCACTAATGCTTTATTTTGATTGTGTCACTTCATGCCAAGAAAGCATTTTAATTTTTAAAATTTTTACTTCAATTTCTTTTTTAATTTTGGTTGCTTTTCTTTGAAATTAATATTACGTGTAATCAAAACATTTTTTTTCCTTTAGGCATTTCTCTATTTTTCAATTTAGCTGAGATCTTCATTCATAGTTCCTCCTCAAGGCCCCTATTAGGAAAAGTATTCTTAATGTCAAGTTAATATAAAAGTCAGTCCAAATTTTTCACAAGAGAGTGCAAAATTGAAATTTAGAGATCTTTGTCATTCTAGGATGTTAGGATGTTCTTCATGAGACAAATTGATTTTATTCAACCAAATTTTCCCTAATGTTATTAGTGTTTGTTTAGATTCGGGTTCTACTTCTTATGAGCGCAAGTATTTATAGTTAATTATTCTTCTTATTGCAATAGAAGGGCACTGTTGATTAAGGTTGGATTTAGATATTGATTGCTGGTATAAATTAGTACTTAATGACATTTTGTATGAATGACTATCTAGGGTAAAGGAGAGTAGTCCCAATCAAGATCCCGTGGTTCCGTTATCTCAAGTCTATTATTATTTTAGTTTATCAACATTAGAGAGTTATTAATCATATGTCCAGAGAATCTGATTAGCAGTCATGAGTTGCCTCATCTCAGGAATCCCGAATTGACTAGAGTTGTTGTACAGGTATTTGTTAAATATTTAAAATTAGGTTGTAAGTTTGCTTAATTGTTTAATTTTATGATTTCGTCTTTTAGACAAAATAACTTGAGAATTTAATGAATTAGATATGATTTGCATTCATTCAGAATGCTGATGTTTAATATGTAATTTGGACTTATATCCCTTTGAAAGTCTAATCATAAATTAGTTCTGCCAGATAATGAATAGGCTTACATTCATTGGAAGGTCATTTATTAAGTATAAAGTCTATCTTACAGATGATGGCTGGGCTTACATCTTTTAGAATACCAATTTTAAAGTCCGTCTTATTAATTATGATCAGGCTTACATCTATTGGAAAGCCAATTATTAGATGTAATTTATTTTATGCATATATGTTGGACTTACATCTAATAGAATGTTATATTTATGTGATTGAAATCTGCTTTGCAGACATCCATTGGAATGCCTGATTTTAAATCTGCCTTGCGAATTATGATCATGCATACGTTCATTGGTATGCTAATTATTAAATATAATTTATTTTGTACATATATTAGACTTACATCTATTAGAATGTTATGTTTATGTGGTTGAAGTCTACTTTGCAAACATGCATTGGACTTACATCCATTGGAATGCCTATTAAATTAAACTTACATGCTTTGGAAAGTCGAATTTTAAATGTAATTTATTTTTATGAATATATATATTGGACTTACATCTCTTTGAAATGTCATTTTTGAAATTGTTTAACCTCATTTTATATTTTTAGATAAATCTTTTATTTCAATCCCTTTTTACATTTGAGATGAATCTTTGATTCAATCTCCTTTATGTTTTGAGATGAATTTTTAATTCAATCTCATTTATATTTTGAGATTAATCGTTGATTTAATTTCTTAAGTGGGAAAGCTTTGATTTTTACATCGAAGTTATATTTGAGTCTTTAACACATGATTATTGGACTTCATTCAAGCCTTTAACACGTGATGTTTGATCACTTGAACAATTGATGATTGTTTGAGATTGTGTCCAAATCTATCTATGCAATCATCATTTTTGTTTCATTTCATCATTTATTGCTTTTTATATCCTTTAATTTGAACTTTTATATATTTTGAATTTTACAAACACCATTATGTAAGTGAAGTAATTTTGGATTGTATTAATGTATTGAGGCCTATTAAAGAGTTAATTGTTTAGGTTTATGTCTTTTAGACTTTTAACATGCAACTAATTGGATCATATTTTTTTTAAAGTGAGAAAGGAAAATTGCAAATAGGTCGTAATTAATTCGATTTGTTCAATTTTGATTTTTTTTTGGTCTCTTTTTTATGACATTATTGCACCATAATGTTTTTCTTTTCTTATTATAAAAAAATTAAGTTCATTAATTTCAGCAAAATTTCGGTAGCATGATGGCTTTGCAGTGTTGCATTTGCAAAATTTAGTACAGTTGTGCACTCTTCTTCCTTGCTTTGGACCCAAGATCAACGAAGGGAAGTGATTTTTTTTTCTAAGCCCAAGATTGACGATAGGGGTCTTCAAATTTTATCTCGGTCGGACTCAAGATCGACGGATGCGGGTCTTTTTATATTGTAAATAAGAAACTTAAATTTGTTTGAATTAAATAGCTATTATATCTAAATTAGATTATAAATCCCTCAAATTAGCATTTAATTCTCTTCGGATGGGATTGTTCACATGCGATCCCATGTGATAGATTGGCTGAATTCCTTTTTCGTGCAACCAAATCCCCATCGGATTGTGCTTCGGCTAGGTCTTCACGAGGTAAGAGGGAGCATTGCTAGGGCTTTCACATTGCGAAGGGTGGAGGCTCAGCTAGGATTCTCACATGACGACAGGGAGGGGATCAATAACAACAATAAAGGAGTCAGCAAGGGCTTCGATCAAGCACGCAAGGGAGGTCGGTGAGTTCAGTAAGGGCTGATTAAGCAGCTTCAACAACGGTTGATTGAGCGTCTAATGGGCTTCGACAGTTTCTCATGTGTTTAAGGTCGAAAACTCCTTGATCGACCCCTTTCTCCCCTTTTAATGATGTTTCGATCTCTCAACCGTTTGTGTCAAAATCGTTATGCGGTTTTATCGACTTGTAATCGGCAGTTAGGTTTTTTTTTATTTATAAGATGGTGGTAAGACCTACAATGATTTATGGCGTAGAATGTTGGCTAGCAAAAGAGAAACATAAAATTAAGTTGGATATTGCAGAGATGAGGATGCTCATGTGGATGAGTGGCTTTACTCTTACAGATAAAAGTGAAATGAATATATGCATTATAAGGTTGGAGTAGCTCCAATGATAGATAAGATTAGAGAAATTCTTTAGATGGTTTAGCTATATAAAATGTCAACCTTCTGATGACCTAGTTAGGAGAGTAGATGCATAAATGCACTTTATGATAAGAAAGATTGAGTTGTACTTAAAAAATCTTGTTTATGATGTATAAAAAATGACCTTAGTTTATTAGAATTAAAAGAGAATTTGGCACATGATAGGACATAATGGAGAAAAAGGATTCATGTAGCTAACCCGCATAGTGGGATAAAGGCTTGTTGTTATTATTGTTATTGCTGTTTTTTTGGCTGCAAACACATGATAGTCAATATCATCTAATTGAATGTGCCCTTTGTCGAGCATTAAATTTACTTATGTTTTCATTTACTTTATATATTTAATCGTATAGATTTTATGTTTTTACAACTATTTTTTTCCTAGTGAAAGTATAGAACCCTTTCACATACCATTTTTTCAGGATATGGATTTTTTCCATTTCAACTTTTTTCTACTTAGAGTTTTGAGAGCTTCATGATTATTATTGGAATTGTATTTTATCAAAAGAAATGATAAAAGCACAATGTTTATTGAAAGCCCTTTATAAGTTATGAAATCATAAAATTGGGTGTTTGATGTATGTCCTCACCCATTTCCTCAAGATATTAGGACAATAGAGATTGTTATCATTATTTATGAATTTATGCATATCAATTTATCTTTATTTTGTTTTTGAACCAAGCTTGATTTCTTGTGTACATTATAGATATGTTAATTGCCCTCATTGATTATTCTTGCACTCTTAGTATAGACATGAACCATATTCTTCTTAGTTTGGGTGTTTTAGCAAAAGTGATGATAAAGTAGTCTATAATTTTGGTTAAACTTCAATTGGTTTGTTATACTAATAAAGATGATTACAGAGTTATTGGTTCTAATGAGGCTTTAATAGATTGAATAATGTGTAACAAGAAACATTCATTATCCACGAGTTTAAACTTTTTAGGTTTGGAGTAATAAGTTTGGTGTTTTAAATAAGGTTGTTATACCATGGAATTGTAAATATTTTTAGTGATTAGTGAATAGCATTTGTACCTTTTTTTAAATTTGGAGAGCATCAAATAAAGATTCCCTTGATATATTTATAGTTGGATTTTTTTTTATGCTACGTATTATTGTGACGAAGACTAAAAAATGATTTATGTTTTGAAAAATGAATATAAAAATATCTTTAAATAGATATTTGAAATTTAAGTTATTAAGTATTTTTAAGGGTATTTTATTAATGAGATATGTGGCTATTAAGACCACTTTTTTCCAAAACTACTTAGAAACATTTAGTTGGAATATTATTGGTCTAGCCACTTTTAAGGGTGTCTAATTTCTTTTCAACAATCCCATATTGAGGAGTATCGATACAAAAGTTTTGATGGATAATCTTTTGATATAAGCAATAATTTTCTAAGTCTATTTTGAAGTATTCATTAACATTATTAGATTTATTGAGTGTAGAACATGGTGTTGAAATATTTAAAAATATATTTATTTTAGATTTTTCTTTCATTAAGAAAATCCCAATGTAACATAAATTGTGGATGAAGTAAATCATATAGCTCTATAAACAATTTTTACTCTATATCTTCCTTGTTCATCAATGTGGGTTAAATTAAAAATTTGGGAAGATTTATATGTTTAATTGAGATGGGAACAATCAATGTTATTAGTCAGATGAAAATTTTCACACTTAATTATGTTTGATTTTTTGTTGGTGAAGAGGGAAGGAATTATTTTTACATGGTAATTTAAGTTTAGGGTGTCATGGACAAAAATGCCAAAGCTAAACATCACTATCATTATTTGAAATGTATTTGAAATTTGAAGTAAGGGCTTTGGTCGATACATAACACATTATTTGAGCTTATGTCTTATTTAAGGTTTCATTCTTTAAAAGATAGAGTCTTGAACATATCTCCACACTGTCAATTATTTTTTTTTTTTTTAAAGTTTTAGAAGTAACAAAGATTGTATGAAAAATTAGTCATACAATTTTTATCTCGAGGGAGCTTATTCGTTGATAGTAAGTTGTAATCTATATTAGACACTAGATTGAAATGGTTTAGTGATATATATTTTGAGAAAATGATAATCTATTTTGACCATTTTACTAGTGAGATCCATCGATTTATTGCATAAGTTGTAATTGTGGAAGACCTTTTTGTTTTTTTTTGTTTCTTGTCATATGATCTAACACTCCCAAGTCTACTATCCAACCGACATTTTTTTTTAATAATGAGGACATTTGAGGATTTAACTTTTTGCATAAAACCAAACTTATTCTAGTGATACCTTAGAATATGTGTCTATTGGGAGAATAGTCAGTTGTCTTCAATTTTTCATGTAAATGGCTGAAAGAGGAAGGAGATAAATAATATGATTTGTCTCTATTGCTAGTTGTATTTGGATCTAAATAATTCATCATGGATTTTTGATGTTTTAGAGATAGATTTGTTTTTTAGGATTATTTCTAGCTTTGGAGTTACTAGCTTCTTGACCATTGGCCATGAAAATTATTACAGTTTTCTTTCCAATTGGGTAGTTCACATATATTTTTGTCACTCTTGTTGGACAATAGTTTACTTTAATGTTGATGAAAGATCCATCAACTTGGAGAAGAGATTATATTTGAAGTACCATCAACATAATGGGAGTATAATATTAATGTCATTGATATCATTTTGAAAACTAGAATGAGAAGAGAGTAGAAAATAGGAAATTTATGACTTAATTTTATTCTTTTATTTTGTGTGGAAACAAGATGAGAATTTCTAGATAAATAAGTGGAGAAATAACTATCAATGAAAGAAATAAATTTGAAAATAAATACTTAATCATAGAATCCATGATTTTTTGCACATCTTAAACAAAATGCATCTGATGCAGGATAAGTGTGACTTATATCACCAATAATTCTTAAATACTTATAAAAAGTAATGATAAAGGCATACTACTATTGAGCACAATCACAAATTCACAATAGAAAGAATATAATGAGGCTGAAAATGATTTAAGTTAATGTTATATTAACCACACTAGAGATCTAATTCTTATGTATAATGAAAAAGTTAAAGAGTTATGAACGATTTGACCTGGCATTTAAAGCAATTAGAGGTGAAGCGAGGATAAGTTGAAGTCGACCTCTACAAACAGTTTGTTATTGTGATCTCATTTTTTTAGATTGTCCTTTTTTAAGGGTTGTAAGAAGAAAGTACATAAGAACATAGGAAATTCAAGAAAATAATTTTGTTCCAAAGTTAATTGCCTAGCATTACAATAGCCTCTCTATTTATAAGATTGAGAGAAATAGTTCAAAATACTCAAATCTAACTCAAAATTCAAATATATCATTGTTATAACCACACTTACCATCATTATCATGCTTATCACCAAATCTATTATTATCATGCGTACCACCTTTATCATGCCTATCACCATGAAATCCATGCAAGCGTCGTGACATAAGAATGATCCAATACATATAAGCTCAAAGTATGATAATATAATACAAAAAGATATAAAAGCTCAATAATACACAACCAAATTATAACATAAAGACCAAATATATATTGAATACATAAGTTTAAATTTAATGATGATGATGCTTTGCATTAACATCTTTCCACAGATTTTTAGATGGTAGTTATTCATGAATTGCTTGATTATTGTAAATAAAAACTTATTATTTATAAATTATTGATTATTTCAACACTTTTGTTCTAGCAGCATTAGAAATACATGCTTGATGTTGGTACCTTCATTGAATAAACTAACTTGCCTTTTCCTTGTCAATGATGTTAGTGCTTTCCTTTTCTTTGATTGGTCACGGATTTGGCAAATATCTTGAAACAATAATAAAAATCAAGCTTGATACATTAAGTGGATAGTTTTTTGGAAAGAATGGACTAGGATAATCATTGTATTTCCAAGTCACATGGGACATAACATTGAAAATAAATAACTGATTGTTTAGTTTATGATTAATCCAGCATCCGGTATGCTTATTGCTATCTTTTTTTAGTTAGTTTAGTAAGCAATATAGATATGGAGCAACTTGATGGTATTATGGATCATTTTTACAGTTATTTAAGGTTATTATGGATCTTTTTTACAGTTATTTAAGGTTCTAATCAATCTAGATTTTCTTGCCTTACTCTTAATTCTTGGATTTTTTATATTGTAAATTTCAAAGCATAAAAGGTGGCAAGTGGTTCTGTTGGATAAAGTGTTACTTGAAGTTTGTGTTTCTTGATTAGTTTCATTAAGTTTCTTACATATTTACTTGGCTTGGATGAAATGACTTGGAAATAATATAATTTTAGATCCAAATTTGAGAAGAATGTGTTGAGTAGTAAAAAAAATCTTGAATGTGAAAAATGAAAATATTAAGATGTATATATTGCATAATTAGGAAGGATAGATTCAGGACTAAAATTAGATTTTTGTGATTTAGACATGTACAATAAAGAATTGTAAAATATGCTTATTAGATGAGCAAATAAAATTTGAGTGAAAAGAAAAGGGGTATAGACCTAAGGTGACAGATAGACATTGTTCGTAAAGAATAAGTTTAACTTATTGTGAAGGATTCTTTAGAGGTAGACCTAAGGCTTTTTATGCTACATAAATCTTATTGCAGGTACATAGCATGCCTGTAACATTTTGTCTTTGGTTCTCTCGAGCAACTTTATTTTTTTTTTCAATTTTGATTGTTAATGAACTCTGTTAGCATTCTGGATGGATTATGCTAAATTGTTAAGTATTAAGATTCAACAAAATTTGGGATGATCAAGCAATGTTGTCTCTAGTGCCCTTCTTTCACAGCGAGGTGCAATATTGTAGAGTGAAGCACAACTCTTTCACTTCACTTTGGTGGGATGTGTTAAACTTTCAGAAAGTTTAACGAAACATTCATGTCATTGTCCTTCCAATCTGATGTTGTGCTATTGAATTTCACGACCTTTTTTTATTTAGTTTTGGTGGGGATGATGATGGTCCTAGTTCAATGTTTATATTGCTTTTTTGACTTAGTTTATCCTAAGGAAATGGTGTTTTTCCAAACAAATTAATATTTTAAAATATTAATTAAACAAGTAAACAAACATATTTTTTTACCAACATAAAACAAATTTATTGGTAACATGACCTAAGCTGTAGTGGTGTCAATTCGGGTTTGCGGGTCGGGTTGGTCTGACCCGAAATTGATTCGACTCGAATATATTCAACCCGAACCCGACCCGAATATTAAACGGGTTCAAATTTTTAACCCGAACCCGACTCGACTCGAACCCGACCCGCTAAAGTGTAGTTAAAGTAAACTTCAGCACAAGCCATAACTCTTGCTAAGTTCTCTTCAATAATATGAAAGTAAACCGGCATTGATTCTAGCACATTAATCAGACCGGTTCATCAATAATATTCAACTCAAGTCAGCCAACTTGCCAAGAATCCTAGAATTCCCCATACATAAATTATTAAATTCTTTCATCTATTTCTCTTTCAAAGAAAAAAAAATGGACAACTATCATCTCCCAGAACCTTAGTCAAATGCAAAAGAGAAGAATAAACAAAAGAGGCATAAGTACCCGGTGATTCAATCAAAAACAATAAACAGATAGGTTAAACAACATAGCCATTCATATGTGCAAACAAAGAAACGATCACCAATCATGAACGATAGAAAATGATTGATTTACATTTGTCATGGCTCTGCGAATGTTGATTATTGTCAGAAGACAAGGGATTACCTTGGGGAACAGACGATGCTCTCCAAAGGCGGAGATGTGAGAGACGCGGAATGAGAGAAAGAAGGGCGACAGAGAGTTGAGATGGCAACGTCGATTGGGAGGGATTCGGCCTTTGCACTTCGCAGCGTTTGCCTTCGCGATCGGGAGTCGAGAGACGCCAAGACGAAGTGTCGAGACTCGAGATAGGGCTAGCGAGTACCAACAATGAGAAATTAGGGCTTTTCAGCCCTTTCTTTCGGCTTTATGCGATGATTATTAATCAGGGCTGTCCATATAATCGAATGGCTTGGCTAGACTCCGCAATTTTCCAATTCCACAATTCCGTGCTCGGCGCTCCACAGTCTCGAGTCCCGACGGACACTGTACACGTGAACAGCCAAAACTTAGCAGATTTTTTCGTGTCATTTCAGGTCAGTTTTGGGTTTTTTGGATCAACACAAACCCGACTCGTAAATTTCTACGTGTCAACTATTGAGACACGAACACGACCCAAAAATTATTTGAGTTGACCCTAGCCCGAATTTTTCGAATCGAGTTAGAGCAAGTTGTCGTGTCAAGTCATTTTTTGACACCCCTACTTAAGCTATTAATGCTGATTTCTAGTCTTGCTTTTGCCTAGGTAGCGCACTCTACCCTTAGAAACAATAAAACTGCCACTTATTCATTATGCACACTGTACTAAACAATACTGGTATCAACATTTGTGAGATGTCTGTCCAAATACTGGAAAGAACTTCTCTATTTTTTGCTATGCTAGAAATATTTGTAGGATAATTTTGGTATTTTTGACTGTCAACATAATAATTTGCATTGTTATCTTTAAATATTTTTTCCAATGTGTCTTCTTTCTTTATCTATTTTGTTTTCAAGTAAAACTACTTTTACAAACGCTTGGTTTAGTTTTCTATAAATTGCATCCGATGATTCATTTGAAGAAAAGCTGCATAACATGAGAATTTTTGTCAAGATAATATTTTAGATCTTTCAGCTCTAATATTTCTTTCTTCTTGACTGTCGACTGTGGTTTCATATCATTTCTCATGTCTGCCTTTCTATAATCACAAAATTTGACATGCATATAGTTGCATTAATTGGAGCATATATATTGCTTAAAATTGCTTCAATTATTTTCGTCTACGTCCAATTTATTCATGAAGAACACGCAAACAGTATGTATGAAAGGAAAGTTAAACATTGTATTGCAAATGAGAAGCAATCTGATATATAATTTAATAGATTTCAGGCAATTTCCATTTATTACACGATTTCTGTCTTTCCATCAACATAGCTTTGGTAAATCACTATCTGGTTAAATCTCTGAGCTTTTGTTTGATCAAACATTCTTACCAAACATTGAGCAGCTATATGTTAAACTGTCTCATATTTTGTTTAATGTTTAAGTTTCAATATTATTATGTTTTATCTTTAGTTAAAATACACTCCGTTATGTTTATCCTTTTACTGATGTGATATGTTGTGATTTACTAGCCTTTCGGTTGATGTGTTTGTAACTTGGATTTTAGGTGGCCATCCCAATAGTCCCTACAATTCGAGTTGTTATCACATTCACAAAATTTGAAGACTTGAGTCCTCCATCTGATGAGTTTGCAACACCACTGTCAAGTCCAACCCATTTCCAGGATTATAAAGCTAAGGTGTCAGAAACAGCAGGTTCATGGTACTCATGGGTAAGAGGTGGTCGAGGTGGGCAATCCAGTGATGAAAGTGAAAGCAAAAACTGGAAAGATGAGGTTGACCCCTTCAGCATACCATCTGATTACACCTGGGTTGATGCCAATGAAAAGAAGCGACGAATGAAGGCCAAGAAGGTCAAGAGTAAGAGGGGGGTTTCTAATAAGAAGCAAACATCGAGAAGCGCAGATGGCCAGCAACCCGACGGTGTTGAGGATTAGATGATCCTATATATGTAGCTAAATTACATATATGGTTTGCATGATATGTATGTATATCAGTTACTTCACATCGATTAGAATTTTCAGTTGGAGACATGACAATGCTGATCTCAAGTGCTTACATATTTTCAGCTTTGTGTATTGTGGGTGTTTTAACAGTTAGCATAAATTATATTGTCTTCGATGTAGGCCAAAAGGTTGCCTTCTCCTAATTGTTGTATGAATGAAGTTTTCCACTTCAAAAAAATATTGAGTGATTGGAGATAAAATTGTTTTGTTTGGAAGGAAACATGAGCATATATTTTGATTCATTTCTTTGTTTTTCTTTTGCTTTAGCTTTTCATCTTGCTATGATGATGTTAATTTGACCAACCTACAGACTTGATTTCTTCTCTATTTATGAATTTACCCAATAGTGATACTTTTCTTAGCTTTCAAGTTCCTCTTTACTGGCAGTGGCTTAGGTGCGGTTTTTGGCAATGATACGGAACCAGCCAAGGGATCATATCAGGAATTAAAAATGCTCTACTTTAGCAGTGGCTTTTATTGACGTACAGTTGGGTGAGGTGAGGTGGGGTGGGGTGGGTTACAGTGGTGATTGTGGGGATGGAGGTTAGATTGGATAAGGGAGATTATGTGAATTTTATCAATACATCTATCAAATATAAACTAGGTTTATAAAGTATGTGTTGGGGCAAGAGAATTAGTGCATGATTTCAATATTGGATTGTTTGTAATCTGTCATATGGATGACTACTTATTAAGAGATAAACATACATTTTCTTATTATGTGTATATTTTTTTGGCTACTTATTCATATAATTTAATAATTAATAAAATAATATAGAATGTGTCTAGTTATTTTGATAAGTACCTGATTGTTCAAACTTTTGATGATTAATCAAGTTTTTGACGACTTCGAGTTGCCTCAACACCCTTCTTGAGTCTCAATTTAGAGAACAAGAAAAGAAAAACAAGGAATAATTCTCCGGCTGCTCTGTCAGCATATTGTTCTATTTATTGTATCAAAATTATAACTATTACTATCTGTCTAGCAGTTAGTGAAGAAACGATAACTATTATTACAATTACATGTACTCACTAATCTTAACAAATTATCTTTGATGGCAATTCACTTGAGGGCTTCCTCTATATCCTATTTTGTTTATTTTTGATTATTTCAGAATAGTATCATATCATTACCCCCCATCGCTGAGAACGACCTTGTCCTTAAGGTCAAAGTCATGATAAGATTGACATAAATAATCTAATGAAATTCAAGATGCATCTTCCTTTAATAGATGATTCAACTACACAAGCACTTGCGCAATTAGTTTGGTTCCTTATATAATTGTTTTTTTTGTTAAGTATTTGTATGGGACAATAAAGCTTGTCCTGCTACGAAATGCCCGAGAAAGGCTGGATGAATATTGGTGTCTTCCTTAAATTTTTTTAAATGTGAGATATGAAAAACGTGCTGTATACTTGCTGTTTCTGACAATTCGAGTTTGTATGCAACTGTACCTACTCGAGCTTTAACAGGAAAGGGTCCATAATATCTTTGGTTCAACTTGATGACTAGGCAAGGAGGTTTGTCTGTATGCCCGTAGCTTTACTAAAATCAAATCACCATTCTCAAGTATATAACTACATGGATAAGCTCACATCATCGGGATTTTCTTTAGGAGATATCGGGAAGGAATTGGAATATAAGAATTATCGATTCATACAGAATAAAAGGTTCTCTATTGATTCAAATACTATTCTTAGGAGATATTGGGATAGTTCTCTTCTCTTTTCATATGTTAATTATTTTAACAACTTCTACATTAGAAGAACAAGCATATAAGAAATTATAGGGAGTGGAAGTCTTCCATAAACAATTTGAAATGGTGTTATTCCTGAAGAAGATATTATATAAAAATTTTGTCTGAGGCAAAAATTTTAGCCAATTTGTCAGTTCATCCATTACAAAGCTCCGTAAATATTGCTCCAAACCCCTATCTATGACCTCCATTTAGTCATCTATCTCTAGATGATAAGAGCTGCTATGACTTAAAGTTGTTCTACAAAATCGAAATAATTTTTACCAGAATGAACTCATAAAAATAGGATCTCTATCGGACACAATTATATGAGGAATGCTATGCAATTTGCAAACATCTGTGAAAGATGGCTGCTACTATCGTTGTAGAATTACTTTCAAAAGGAGAAAATTAAGCATATTTTGATAATCCGTCAACTGCCCCTAACATTACTGTTTTGCCTTGAGATTTTGGTAGGCCATTATTTAAATCTATAGATACTTCAAATTGCAGTTGTAATAACCCAGCAGGCTTTTGGTCGTCACATTTTGTTTGTTGAGAAATCGGAAAGTATTGACAAATTGTTGAATGTTTTTTTTTTTTTTTTTTTTAAAATTGGGCTGTAATCAGAGCTTGAGTTCGTTAAACTTTTCTATGCCCACCATTTGGACTACTGTGTAACTCTCTCATCACTGCCGTTCGTGATTGAGATGTTCAAAACAGCACTATTCGACCTTTATATTATATCAATCCATGTTGCAGTCAATGATGAGGAAAATTGTCCTGTTGAGTACTGATGTTATGAGCAAGTTATTGTAACTCCAATTCATTTGTTGTCTATTTAAGTTTCTCCAATAATGTATTATATTTTGTATAAGATATTAATGACTATTGATGGATTATTGATGTAATTTTGATATGTTTTTCTTGATAGGGCGTCAGGTACTTAATTTGATGGTTCTGGGTTATACTCAATTATGTAATCAAAATCTAATAATTTGACCAAAACTTATTGCTATTCGAGAGTCTGAATAACTCGTTGCTATTCTAGAGTTTGAATAATTTGTTGCAATAATTCTTTGATATTTTTATATCTGTTGAATTATAAAATTTTCCCCAAGTAGATATTGACGCCAACGGTGGACTGCTTCGATAATAGCATAAAGCTCTCGAGCATACGTCGATGCTTTTTTCATTACAAGTAATATTTTTTGCTGAAAAATGCTAAAGGGTGCTGTTGAATCAAAACTGCTCTACTAGCAACTCCAAATGCATCTATTTTGACTATAAATGGTAATGAAAATATAGGAATGCTAATATTGGCTATAATGTCTTTGCTTTCTTCAAATATAGGAATGCTAATAATGGTGATGAAAAGGAACCTGCACTTTCATGACCATCATTTTCTTAACCAGCCTTTCAATTTATGTTTTTTGGAAATAGGGGTATCTATAAGGCTTAACTTTTATTGGCATTGTATCCGAAACCAGTTAATATAATGATCTATTGTGCGTTGTGGTGGTAATCTCTTGGGTTGTTGAAAGATTTCCATATAATATTTCCTTAACTTACAGATGTAAAGATTGCAGTCACTTCTATGTCATTGTTGTAGAATTCAAATTTTCTTGCAACTGAAAACAAGATGGTATAGCTCGCTTAGATACTAACAACCTATTAAGGTAGTGAAAATTTATCTCTTGCACTGTTGGACTTTGCTCTCCTTGTAATTTAAATGCAGTTCTAATCCAAGAAAATTCTATTATAAGCTCTTGTAATTTGTAATGCATGGTCCCAATTGTTCCAACCATTGCACCCCCAAACCAAATATGCTCTTGAATTGGAAGGAAATAACAGTCAATTAATAATGGGTGCCCTTATATTTTAATTGGAAATTGTTTATATAACTCAGAGCATTGTAATACTTCACCATTCCCTACCAACACTTTTAAACTAGATACTGAAATAATCGGAAGATTCAAAATGCAAAAAAAAAATTTGAATAAATTTGTGAGTTGAACCACTGTCCACTGAGATCTGAATTTGTTGATTACCAATTGAAACTTGTAGAGGAAGTGTTCTCGGATTAGAACACCCTATAAAGGCATTAAAATTTATCTCTAAATACTCCTCATTGTGTTGGATATTGTTTAGAATTTCAACCTTCTTTTGATTTCCTGAATAATCTGGTTCATCATTGACAGTCATCAACAACAAACAGCTTAGATGTACAGATGTGGTCTCTTATGAAAATTTTCATCACAATTGAAACAATGACCATTTTAATGACTTTCTTCCAACTACGTTGCTGTTAGACGATGAATCGGTAATGTCGATCTAGCTGCTGTTACAAATCCTGAGATTATATTGGATGAAGAATATATTGTATCTGATATTGCTTGCATTTCAATATTACGAATTGAGTTCTAAAAAGCGGATGTAACCATTCTATCTGCTAAACGATCCTCCATTAATTTTGCCAATTGAAAGGCTAGCACCAAAGATTTAGGTTGTAATGCTTGAACCTCTTATCGAATATCTTTATGTAATATGGATTCAAAACAACTAACGCCTCAAATTGATTATAAAAATCTTGCACCGAAGAAGTTTGTTGGATCTTGGCCAGTTTGCCTCTCAAATTCCGATGTAGTGATAGACCAAGCGCTTTCTTTAAAAGCATTCTAAGAATCCAATTATTTATTTAAATGCATATTGATACCAACTCAAAGCAGGTTCATCCATAAAAATCAACGCAATGGTAAATCAGTGATCCTCAAAAAGATTTTAAGAAGAAAAACCTTGTTCAGTTTTTAAACAACCGAGCTTGGGGGTTTTCACCATTAAAGCAAGGCATATCAATTTTAACTGCACGAGAGCTCAGCGTTAGTGACTTTGGATGTGAATTCTGATCAAAAGATTCGCTAGAACAAATTGTTGTGTAATCCCGCATGCTGCTTCGAATATTCATTGAAGAATCCAATTTCTCCTCCTTGATGAAAGCCTGCAAGCTACTTAATTCAGAATTAATGTCATAGTTCTTCCGTTTTATTCAATCTTCCTGACATTCTTCCAATGGCTTGGATACATTTTGGGGTGCCTTCTATCATTACTCTTTCACAGGAACGATCCAATATATAGAAAAATCGAGTTCGAACTAACAAGAGCACCAATGATAGGTACCCTATTGTTCAGGCTTTGGGCGACTTCGACCTGCCCCAACTCCTTTCCTAACTCTCAACTCAAGAGGACAAGAAAAATAAAAAATAAATAACTAAGAAAATAATTCTATCTTTAACTAAATATCTTTAATGACAATTCACTATTGTTGATTTATAGTATCGAAATTACAGATGTCACTAACTATCTAGTAGTCAGTGAAGAAACAACTATTATTACAATTATTACAACTAAACTATCTTTAATGACAATTCACTTTTGAATGAACTACAGTTATATTTATTTGGTTTCAGGTGAGTTAAAAATATTTCATCCATGCTCCCTTCCTCTTTATCCTTTCTTGTTTATTTTTATTTATTTCATATAATATCACATCATATTTATAGATTTTATTTTATCAATTTAACATGACATAATAGTATATTTGGCTTATTATTTATTGCATGAATTCCCCAAAAAAAATCATCTACATTATTTGGCTGCTAAGAAATGCCCACTATTTAGATAAATCATGAATCATGTCAATACTATCTTTGTCGGGTCATTTGGTCAGTGAATTTGGTCATTTGGTCAAACACTATCTTTGCCGGGTCCCAAATCCTGGATGTGAAGAATAGAGGGTTGTGATAGGCAATCGACAGTTAGCGAAAAACTTGCCAAAATAATCAGAATCCTTTAAAACATTGTGCTAATATTAAAGCGTTTCTGAAGTGACGCGTTCTATGGCCTAAATACAGTAAAAAGTGTGCGAGGGCCACTACATTAACGCTTGGGTGCAGTGTTAAATAAACAAGGGTTCCCACATTATGGATAGATGCGGACAAAAAAATTAGTCCATGGAACTAAAATTAGGTGAGAAACTTGGAATATAGGTACTCTTATAAGTAAATTAATGAAAGTAATAGATATTATGGTTCATAAGAAGATAATTTTTTTATATATTGAAGAAACTAAGTAGGTTGGGGAGAAGGCTAAGGAGATTGATTTTAAATTTTGATTTTTAGGTAGGAGTCGAATTAGAAATGGTATAAGTGTGATTATAGATAAAATTTTGATGGATAATATTATAAATATCAATAGGATTGGAGATAGAATTATAAGTTTAAAGGTTGTTATTGATACTAAGATTATTAATGTTATAAATGTTTATGCTCCTCAAGTTGGTTTGGATGTAGGTTTTAAAAAAAAAATTAGAATGATTTAAAGGGATTAATATAAAAGACACATCTTGAAAAAAGGGTATTTATTGGAGGAGATTTAAATGAACATGTTGGTGGAGTGATAAAATATTTTAAAAATATTCATGATAACTATGAATTTGAAGTGCCTAATGAAGAAGGTAGGATTATATTAGATTTTTTTAGCTTATGATTTTATAGTTTCTAATACTTTATTTAAGAAAAGAGATGAGCATATTATTACTTATAAGAATGGATATAGTAAAACACAAATTAATTATTTTCTCATAAGAAAATAGATCGCTTAGATTGTAAAGATTGCAAGATTATTCCGAGTGAAAGTTTAAGTACCTAGCATAACCTATTAGTTTTAAATTTTAAGATGAATGATTAAAAGATGAAAAATAAATTAAATTATTATCTTAGGATTAGATGGGGGACTTAAAGAACACTAATAAAAAAAATTTTAGAGCAAGCTACAAAATCTTAGAATTTGAGATGTTCATAAAGAAGTAATAAGTGAAATTAAACAAGTTGCAAAAAAATGTGCTTGGAGAATCAAAAGAAAAATTTTCTTTTAATAAAAATAGTTGGTGGTTGAGTCAAAATATGCAAAAAAAGATAAGAAATAAGAAGCATTATTATAAAACTTAGTTTAGATGTAAAAACTCAGAGAATGAGAAAGATATAAAGTGCCCTATAAAGATTCTAAGAAAGTAATATATTATGCAAAAAATTTAGCTTTTAATGATTTATACAATGGATTGGATACCAAAGAAGGTGAAAGATGTATGTATAAGTTAACCAAGAAAAGAGATAAGAGAAGTAAATATGTAGTTCAAGTGAGGTGTATTAATCATGAAAATAATAGTGTTTTCTTAGAAAAAATATTGAAAATACATAGATTAGTTATTTTGATAAACTTTCTAATGAAGGATGTGAGAATATGATTGATTTTAGCAATCTTAATACCCTAAACAAAAATAGAAAATTTGATTTTATTATCATATTAGTAAATTTGAAGTTGGAGACGCTAAAAAAAAAAGAGTGAAAAAATAGTATGACCTGATGATATTCTAATATAACTGTGAAAATGTTTAGAAGATCAAGGAATTTTTTGACTTACAAATCTTTTTAATTTTATTTTTAAGACTAAAAAGATGTCAGATTAGTGGAGAAAGAGTTTATTAGTTCTTAGATTTAAGAATAAAGGTGATGCACAAGAGTGTGCATATTATAGAGGAATTAAGCTAATGTGTCATGCATTAAAATTATGTGAGAGAGTAATTAAAAATAGGTTACAATGTGATACAAAAGTTTCTCAAACTCAGTTTGGTTTCATGCTAGGTAGATCTACTATAGATGATATACATTTGTTGAGAGATTTGATGGAGAAGTGTAAAGAAAGTAAAGAGGATCTATGTTGACCTCACTTTTGGAGTGAGTTCTCAACTTCCTCATCATAGATCTAGGACTCTTGTGACACTAAGAGCTCCTTAGTCTTAAGAAACTTCTACTTATTAGGTGAACACTTAACATAAGCCTAGAGACTTAGAAGGATTAGCCATAAGAATAAGTTATGCCTTAGGGACTTAGGAAAACTTGCCTACCCTATTGCCTAAACTTAATCCATGCTTACTTCCTCAAACCAAACCTCAAATCCAACTCAAATACCAAATCTAAATACAAATTTTAAACCAAATCATTGAAACCCATAATCAAATCCAAGATCAACATTGTTCCTAAGCCATTTGATTTTTTCCTATGGACTTAACCTCAACCAAATTCAAATCAACTCCAATTTATCTGATTTTCTCAAGGATCAATTCAATCTCTCAATCATTTACCGAATCCAAATCCAAATTCCAAACCAAATGATTTAATCCCAAAATCAATTCCAAAGTTCCAAAATTCATCCCTAAGCCATATGACCCATTGATGCAGGGCATCATCGTCACCGTCATCGACATCATCATCATAAAGCTTAAATCCATGATTGAGCCTTTTGTTATAATTTAAGTTATGTATTATTATTT
This sequence comes from Cymbidium sinense, assembly GCA_021442155.1. NCBI lineage: Eukaryota > Viridiplantae > Streptophyta > Magnoliopsida > Asparagales > Orchidaceae > Cymbidium > Cymbidium sinense. The sequence continues at coordinate 172,288,163 of CM038221.1, read as the reverse complement.
TTATATTTTATATGTCTTGAGCTTATATGTATTGGGCTATTCTTATGTCATGGCCCATGAGTCATTAGTAGTGATACTTTGGGTAGGTATGGAATGAGTGGTAGGTTTGATAATGGTGGTAGGTTTGGGTAGGTGTAGATATGATGTTAGGTTTGAGTTTGGAGTTAGGTTTGAGTATTCTTAACTCTCTTTCAATCATAAATAGGGAGACTCTTGTAATGCTTGTACTTGAATTTGGAATAAAAGTTATCTTCTTAAATTTCTTTTACTATTCTTTTGTGTGCTTTCCTCGAATCTGGACTACTTGAGTGTGAGTTCACCCCCTTAGAAGGACTTCTAAGGAAGGAATGCGATCTCCACAATGACGGACTGTTTGTAGAGGTCGACTTCAACTTATCCCGCTTCGCTGTTGGTTATTTTAAATCTGCTACAGGTTAGATCGTTCATAACTTTTCAGTTATTTCTTTGCACTTATAAGATTCAGGTCTCTAGTGTGGTTGACATAACTTTACTAAGATCTTTTCGACTTCACTAAATTCATAATATTGTGAATGTGCTCAATAGTAGTGTGCATTTATCATTACTCTTTGTGAGGATTTAAGAATTATCGGTGTAATAAACATCACATCATAAAAAGTACCATTGTCCTACATCATATTTGGTATCAGAGCAAGTATGTTTCTTTGGGAACATCTTGTTTAGTATTGAGTTTTATTTTTGCATTAGAGTAATCTTGCAATTCATTTTTTTAAAAAAAATCATACAAAATTTTTTACTTTTAATCGTGTCTTTGATTTCATTACATTGCATTTTGTTAAAAAAAATTATTAATTAAGTATTTGCTTATATTAATATTTTTAAAAGAATATCATCATGTCAACTCGTAGTGGTATTAGATATCAAGATCAATTCTTAGATGAAAGGCATGATTCCTATGAATTTTTACTAGAAAAAATAGAAAAGCTTGCCCTTATGCACCAACAAACTTTAATGAATTCCAAAAGATTTAAAAGCCTTAGAACAAAAGTTAGTAGGCTTACAACACATTCACAAAACTAACCCAATCTAGAACACCAACTTGAAGAGAGAGAAGGTCATCATGTTGATCCCATTCCTCTTCCTCTCCCACCCCATCCACATTCTCCTATTAGACCCCGTTATCGCCCTAGGAATAACTTTAATGAATATCCTGAGTTTGATGAGGCACTTCCTCACTCACCTCATCGAATAAGAAGACAATTAAGACGAGATGAAGGTTATGCTTATCAAACTCCTTATGAGCATTATCCTCGACATTAAGAGCCATTATCTAATTTTGTTGCCCACACGCATACACTTAGAGAACTGATGATGTTATTCATAGGGTTAAATTGATCCACCTACTTTTGATGGTCGACTTGATCTTGAAATTTTCTTAGATTGGTTAGTAGACATGGACCAATATTTTGATTGGATGCCCATGAAGAAAGACAAGTTTTGCACGCATGAAACTAACTAGTCATGCTAAGACTTAGTTAATCTCACAAAAATATCAGCGATTAGGATAACCACCTATTGCTTCTTGGGATGAGATGAAAGAAATTTTAAAGCAAAAATATGTACCATTAAATTTTCATGATCAACTTATGGATGAAATGACTACGCTTAAACAAGGATCTATAACTATTGTTGAGTATATGACACGATTTGATGAATTGATGACCCGTTGTGATGTTAGAGATCACCGCACAACAATCTCTAGATTTAGATCGTTACAATGATATTCGTAATGAAATGATAACTAGAAATTTATTCTCTTGAGGATGCATTTCGAGTGGTGACTCAAATTGAACAATATCTTAGATCACAACCTTATAAACGATTCACAACTTTATCTACAAACAACTCTCAATCGTGTGTTAACCCTCCTACTTTAGTAGTTCCTAAAGGACCTAGTGAAACAAAAGGAAAAGCTTTAGTGGGAACATCTTCTAAGACTTCTAGCATTACTTGTTTTACATGTGGTAAAATTGGTCACTATGCAAGTACTTGTCCTCGAAACTTATACTTAGATTATGAAAATGAGGATCAACAAAATGAAAATAATGATAATCAAATTAGTTGACCCTTGTGAAGAAGCTAGTGATGCACATTAGATGAGTCTCATATGTTATCGTTGTGTGTCGAACCCCAATGAGCTAATAATGATTGGAGCACATCAATTTTCCACACTTATTTTAAGAGTGGTGAAAAGACGTGTAAGTTAATCATTAATAGTGGCGTTGCATGAATGTTATTGCTACCTCTTAGCTAGGATGAAGCTCACCTAGAGACCCACCCACAGCCTTATAAGGTTGCTTGGGTAGATAAGACCTCTATCTCTATATCTCAACGTTGTCTTGTACCCATTCAATTAGGAGAATATAGTGATAAAATTTGGTGTTGTTCTTCCGATGGATGTTGCTCATATACTTTTAGGTAGACCTTGGCTTTTTGATATGGATGTCACAAATTATGGGCATCTAATACATATGCTTTTAATTTTCAAGGTAAGAGAATTGTCTTAAACCCTAAGCCAAAGAGGTCACTCCACTTCAACCCCAAAATTCTTCTCCACCCATAGAAAAGAAATCCTACATATTATTAATAAATGTCAATTTCAACAAGAGATTAATGGGAATATCATTTTACATTAGTTGTCCTAACCTCAAAATCAACCTTGTGTTAAATCATTCTCATATGAAGTACGTGAACTTTTGTTGGAATATCAAGATATTTGTCCTGAAGAACTTCCTAGTGAGCTTCCCCCATTAAGAAGTATCCAACATGCCATAGAGCTAATTCTTGGATCATCACTCCCAAATTTGCCACATTATCATATGAACCCAAATGAACATGCAGAGCTAAAATAACAAGTTGATGATTTATTATCAAAAGGGTTTATCATGAGAAGTTTATCTCAAGGCTCGCTTCTTCTTACCTCAAAGAAAGATGGTAGTTGGCGTATGTGTGTAGATAGTCGCTATAAATAAAATCACAAGTATAGGTTTCCCATACCTAGATTGATGACATATTAGATATGATGGCTAGATCAATAGTTTTCTAAAATTGATCTTAGAAGTGGATATCATCAAATATGAGAAGGTGATGAATGGAAAATTGCATTCAAGACAAAAGATGGTTTGGATGAATGGCTAGTAATGCCTTTTGGATTGACTAATGCTCCAAGTACATTTATGCAGTGATGACTCATATATCTACCATTCATTGGAAAATTTTTTAGTTGTGTACTTTGATGATATTTTAATTTTTAGTCAAACTAAGAGATCATGAGAAACATTTATGACAAGTCTTTGAAGTGTGAAGAAAGACTATATGTTCACTTAAAAAAATGCTCATTTATGACATCTTGAATCTTCTTAGATTCATTGCTTTTTGTAATGGCATCTCGCCGATCTCAAAAAAATGGGCTATTCAAGAGTGGCCTACCCCAACCACAATTCATGATGTATGTAGTTTTATGGGTTATCCATATTTTATCGAAGGTTTATTCTGTATTTAGCACTATTATGGCCTCGATAACTCAATGTCTTAAAAAAGGAGACTTTGTTTGGACAAAGGCAACTGCTGATACATTCTCTAAAATTAAAGAACTTTTAACAAGTCCACCGATATTACAATTGCCAAATTTTGACAAAGTATTTGAGGTATCATGTGATGCTTCTGGAGTTGGTATTGGAGGTGTTCTTAAACAAGAAGGTCATCCTATTGCTTTTTTTAGTGAAAAATTAAATGAAGCGCGTCAACGATATTCCACATATGACCGTGAGCTGTATGCTGTCATCCAAACTTTACGTTATTGGTGATATTATCTTCTTTCACTAGGATTTATTCTTTATTCTGATCACAAAGCGCTTAAATATCTAAACACCCAAAAGAAACTTAGTTCTCGTCATGCAAAATGGGTTCAATTTCTTCAAGAATATACGCTTTGTTCTTAAATATAAATCGGTGTCGAACAAAGTTGATGCCTTAAGTAGAATATTTACATTATTAAATACCATGAGTGTGAAGGTTACTGGATTCGAAAAGGTTAAAGATGATTATCCTAATTGTAAAGATTTTCAACAAATTTTTGAATCTTTGAAATTTGATGTTTCAATTAATAGTCTAGATTATCAAATACGAGATGGCTATCTCTTTCGTGGCACACAACTATGTGTCCCTGATTCATCACTTTAAAATTTTCTTGTTGAGAAAATTCATTCAGGAGGTGTATCCGGTCATTTTGGTGATAAGATATAGCTATGATGGAGGATAGGTTCTTTTAGTCTTAAGAAAGATGTTTCTCATTATTGCCCAATGTCATACTTGTCAAGTGGAAAACAAAATTATGGTCATATATACACACCCAATCCCTCACAAACCTTGGGAAGATCTTAGTATGGACTTCATCTTAGGATTACCGACCGCATACATGTTTGACTCTATCCTAGTAGTTGTTGACCGATTCTCTAAAATGGCACACTTCATTCCATGTTATAAGACATCAGATGCCTCACATATAGCGACAATTTTCTTTCGTGAGATAGTTCACTTACATGGACTACTTAAGACAATTATGTCTGATCGTGATGTACGATTTATGAGCTATTTTTGGAAAACTTTATGGAAAAATCTTGGCACAAAACTCTTATTTTCTACGCCACCACCCTCATGGACAAACGAAGTTGTTAATAGAAGCTTAGAAATTTACTTAGGTGTCTAGTGATCGATCATACTACTAGTTGGGACCTAGTTCTTCCTACAGAGTTTGTTTATAACAGCTCAATTAATAGGTCAACCCAGATGAGTCCTTTTCATAGTTATGATCCAAGAAAACCAATTGATCTTGTTGAATTGCTGTAACATATAGGTCTAGTGCATTTGCATCTTCATTTGCACAAAGCATGCATGATTTACATCGTAAAATTCAACAAAACTTACGAGTTATGATAAATATAAAGCTAATGTTGATGCACATAGATATGTAAAATTTAATGAGGGAGATTTGGTTCTTGTTAAAGTTAGACGAGAGATTTCAACCGGAACTCTTAAGAAATTAACTCTCAAGAGATCCGTCCTTATAAAGTTGTAAGGAAGATAAATGATAATGCTTATGAAATAGATCTTCCAATGAATGCCGGAATTTCTCCAATATTTAATATATCGATTTAACGTTGTACCATGGGCAAGCCATGGATGACACTATTCCTCTCGAAAATAGTATGACATGCGTTCATACTTTCTCACCTACCATACCATCTCGCGCTTAAGATCTCATCATCGGATCAAATTTTAGAAGACCGATTATCATCACATCGATGGAGGCACTCAAAGGTTTCTCGCGTTGGAAAGGTCTTTCTCCACTTGAAGATTCATGGCTTACATTTGATGAGTTACATCAACTAGACTCATAATTATTACAAGAGTACTTGATTTTCATTCTCCGGAGGAGAATCCTTTAAAGTCGGGGAGTTGATCTGGCATCATCGTCACTCATCGACGCCATCATCACAAAAGCTTAAATCCATGATTGGGCCTTTTGTTATAATTTAAGTTATGTATTATTGGGCTTTTATATTTTATATGTCTTGAGCTTATATGTATTGGGCTATTCTTATGTCATCATGAGTCATAGTAGGTATGACACTTTGGGTAGTATGGAATGAGTGGTAGGTTTGATAATGGTGGTAGGTTTGGTAGTAGGTGGTGGTAGTAGTTATGATGGTGTTAGGTTTAAGTTTGGAGTTAGGTTTGAGTATTCTTAACTCTCTTTCAATCCTATAGGGAGACTCTTGTAATGCTTGGTACTTGAATTTAGAATGAAAGTTATCTTCTTAAATTTCTTTTACTATTCTTTTGTGTGCTTTCCTCTTGAGTACATTTGAGTGTGAGTTCACCCCTTAGAGAAGGACTTCTAAGGAACGGATCTCCACAACAACTTGAGAGGTCAACTTCAACTTATCCCCACTGGTTATTTTAAATTTATAGGTTAGATCGTTCATAACTTTCGCATTTCTTTGCACTTATAAGATTCAGGTCTCTAGGTGGTTGACATAACTTTAACTAAGATCTTTTCAACTTCAAAATTCATAATATTGTGAATGTGCTCAATAGTGTGCATTTATCATTACTCTTTGTGAGGATTTAAGAATTATGTAATAAACATCACATCATAAAAAGCACCCTTGTCCTACATCACCCATTCTCATAAACTAAGTCAAGCCTCCACCCAATTCAATCTAAACTTAATTGATCTCTTCATGAATCATTTATATCTTTATTCATATTCACAAATATAAATGAGATATAAACTCAAATAGCCAAAACTAAATTAAACTAAATCAAAATCCAATTAAACCCCATCTTAAGTCTTATGGACCCACCTCCATAAGCTCCATAAGCTTAGTCAATCTTGTACAAATAAACCCAAAGTCAATTGGTTTATTTATAAACTAATTACTCCTTCATTTATATTCATAAATATAAATGAAACCCACCCTCCAAGGACCAAAAATAAATCAAACCAAATCAATTCCCTACTTAAGCCTTTTTTGAAATGAATCCTTAAGCTTGGTCAAATTTGTTTCCAAATCACTCCAAACTCAAGTGATTTTCTCATGAATTATTTATATCTTCATTTATATTCTCAAATATAAATAAAATATAAATTCAAATAATCAAAACCCAATTCAGGCCATTTAAGCTAATTTCTTGGACTTAGCCAAATCCTATCTAAATCAAGCCAAAATCAATGAATTTTCTCTTAAATCAATCATTCATTCAATTATTTATCCCAATATAAATGAAATCTACAATTATCAAACCAAACTCAAGTCAACCCAAGTCAAGCCCAAGTTATCCTTTGACTTGAAAACTTCAAATGAGCCTAAATCCATTTTAATTCTAAATTTATAGCAGTTGGATTAATATTTCAATCCCAAGCTTATATATAAGTTCAACTAAACTTGAATCAAGCTAAAATCAAACCAATTGATCCATTTAGGTCCACTTGACCCAAAGTGACTTAAAGAACCCTTTTGAACCAAGTTCAAATTCAACCCAAATTGGATTGGACCAAGCTCATCCAAATCTCATATCATGATCAACAATCACCCTAGGATGATCAACCACCTTGAATTGGGTCAAATCAAGTCAATCTTTAGCCCAAACGAAACCTAAACAAGCCAAAATCCACCATACACCAAATTGATTCAAACCAACTCATGATCAATGTTTGAACATGACTTGACCCTTAATTATGTCAAACTAAGTCCAATTGGTCATTTGACCTAAGTTGACCCAAATTGACCTAAAAAGCCAAAATGGGTCAAATCTAACTCAAAAAAAAATGGGGTATACTCATTTGAACAGAACTAGACAATTCATTCGGTGAGCTTCCAAACACAAAGTTGAGCCCCCTGAGTTCTAGATCCAAGCATCCCACTCTCAGCATTCTCTCTTCTCGTGAGGAACAAAAATAGGGAGGCTAGCTTTGATCCCAACTTCACCAATACCCCACTTCAATCAAAATGCTAGCTCCTACACTTTCCTCACACCTCATCAAGGCTACTGATCATTTCCTGAGCTCCAAATCAACTCTATGTTTGAGTTCGATCAAAGCCGCATGCCAAAAAGGAGGATCTTCCTCTCCAAAGAAATTCACACTAAATCAAGGCCCATGCTGATCAACAGGGCTTTGCCTCAACTAGGCGAAGCTTCCTCAAACGTGTGAGCCATCGATCTTAGCTTTGGTGAGGTATTTCCATGAAAATTGATATGTAGCTTAAGTGTGGTTGGTCCTTTTCGAAGGAAATTTTTATTGCATGTGATCTTGACCATTGGATGTGCTCGTCTCCTTCCTTTGATGGTGTGGGTTGATTTTGAAGTTCATCCGAGCTCGGGTGAGCTCGACGAATGATCCATGGACATTATCGCTCATCACCATGAGAAGGAGGATCACTGCCCCATTTCACATGATTGAACGACGTTGATCAAATCATCTGTTAGATCAAACGAGATTTATTCCTTACCGAGATTTTTATCGTCCGATCCAGATCAAATCGGATCAATACCCGCCACTAGCTAACTTGGCTCATGGATGTGATAACTTAAATAACTAATCGTTGCCACGTGAAAAGTGCGCCAGGTGCACGCCACGTGCGTTTGAGATTTGGTTGGTTAATTAATGTATTTTTTAGGCTGAATCTTCCATAATTCATAACTAATTATCAAAAATTTTAAAAAATATAAATAATGGCTTATTTCAAAGGTATTTCAAAAAATAATTTAATAAAAATATTTTCAATGGATTTTGAATAATAAATTAGAGCTTAATTAAGGTTTAATTAAAAACTTAATTAGCTTAATTACTCTCTAATCTCTCAAGTGATTGATCCCAAATTTTTTGAGAATGTTTGAAAGGATGACTTCTGCCTCCTCTAATTTTCTGTGGATTTATTACTTGTTAAATTAAGATGATTGATTGAATAAGCCCTAATTACCCTCTTAGCTTCATTAAGGGGTGATTAAGCATATGATAAGTGATTAATTAATTATTTAGACTCTTTAATCACTGTAACAATGTAGACTAGGAAGTGATTGGAGCCTCCCTCCTAATCCTTTCTCTAATTTTCTCTCTTTTTTCAAATAAAGTCCTAATTATTAATTAATTAACTAATTAGAAATTTAATTAGCTAAATTAGATTTCAAATCATATTAAATCATGCTTAATCTAGTGGATGGTTTATGGAAATAAGTGGGGACCTCTTTCCCTACCTTTTCCCTTAAGCCCATCTCACTTCAAGCTAATTATTAACTTTGGTTAGCCTCTTTTTTAAGAGAGGTGAATTAATGGATTATTGGTTTAATTGATTTGAAAATTTCAATTAAATTTGATTTTTCCCTTAATTCATCTTGGGTAGAGGTTTAGGTGTTCAAAAAACTAAAGAAGCTTAATAAAATTATGATTAGCTCACACGTGTCAAAAAATCATGAAAGTAATTAAAATGGTTTCTTAAGCTTAATTATTAAATGATTATGAACTAATTGCAGTATACCCCTTTCATTTCATAGGAGCATTGCTATTAACTTTTCAATTCATTTGCATATTATATTAGCTCATAATCATTTAATCAATTATCTTAAGGTAAGGGTTAATTGATTTAATCCATGCTTAACTTAATCAATCCATAAAAATCATCTAATTACTTTTTATTAAATCAAACTAATTCACACATATGGGGAATAGGATTAGGATTAGCACCTCTTTCTCACATCTCTCTAAAATCAAATTAAACATAAAATCAAAAGTGAGTTCATGAAACTTTGGTGTACTTTAAATAAGCTTATTTAATGTGATTGTCCTTAAGATATAGTTGGATTGAATGAAATTACATTCTTGTGTTTCTTTATTTATTTCCAATCATATTAAAATATAGCATGCAACTTGATTCATGCATTCATTTCTTTCAAAAATCAATTAAAATAAATGATTGACTTTATGTCAAATTTGCATGTGTTTACTTAATTAAAAATATGTGTGGCTATTATCACTATTAAATAGAGAATTATTTGTAATATATATATATATAAATCAACTATAACATGTGGAGTGATGATAATTATAAATATTTATAAGCTTGCATGTGCTTACACTTCAGAACATGTGATATGAAGTTCTCTTTTCTTTAATCTTCATGAATTTACATAAGGATATGAATATTAACAAATGTATAGTTCATTTGAAAAGGACACAACACTTGCTTGGGTTTATTCTTATGTATATCCATGTTAGAATTTAGATAGAATTTTAGCTCACATGTATAAATAAATCAAAATACAATTCTTATATGATTTTCATTCTTATAGTTATTTGTACACTCCTGAGTATTTAAGGATGGTGGGTATATTTAGTCTGGACACTCGGGGACGCACGGCTTTAAGTAGCCCCAAAGAGATTTTTAACTTGTTCCCTTGGTCAAACAATGGCGAAGTACTTGCTTCTTGTGTGTGCATTTGGCTAATGAATAAAAATCTCACCTTATTCCATATGCATAATTTAAAACAAAAATACAATTTTTTTGCATAATTCTCTATTCTTATAGTTGTTTATACATCCATATATGTTTAAGAATAGTATAACTAGGACATGATTACGACTTTAAGTTCTATAGAGGCTCCTACCTCGTTTCCTCGATCAAACAATGGTGAAGTATTTGCTTAGAACTTACCTATATTTGAATGTGTATTTAGCTAATGAATGAGAATCCTCTTTTTCTATAAAACTCATTCATGCATCCTGAATTTAAGTGTACCAAAAACATATTATATGTATAGATATGTTTAGGACTTAATCATATGCATGCTATATATGATGAGAAGAAATGAATAAACATGTGTTATGTGATAGTACTTAATTCCAGTTAATCTTAAGATACCTTTCTTATTGAATAAGTCTATTTAAAATGAAAATAATCTTAGGATTAATTTAAAATATGTAATAAGCCATTCACTAAAGAGAAGTGATTAATTAATATGCTTTAGATGTGGCTTAAGGTAGGGACAAAAGAGGGTGATCCTTTCTTTTATTCTCTTTATAATATTTGATTATTAAGAGTATGTCAAGTGGAACAAAGGAAAACATTAAGTGAAAATTCCTAAATTAACTAAATCATTTAAAGCGGAACCATCCCTTATAATTAAATCATTTCATACTTAGAAAATCACAACAAAGCCTAGTATACATGCACACACACACTTTAGAATTAAGTCACCACTTTTAGCTTTATGTGAGTGATGTATGTTTGGTTTTATAATGTATTGTGACAGATGTTAGGGAGTATGCTTCATGTGATGTTAGGTAATTAGCCTAATCATATTTTCTATAGAAGATTAAGAGCTTAAAATAAATATAAATGCTCTCTTTGCGTTTCTTAACCTCTGCACAATTTAAATTAGGATAGGACTTGGTTACCCATGTGGTGTTAAGTCCAAATTATACATATAACTGCTTGTGTTGTATGGTGTGTTTAGCTAACACTTATTTTGTAGGTGTAGTTAGATTTACTTTTCATATTTTTAATACAATTATGCATTAGGAATTAGGATTAGTGTTATGGGGAATTAGAGATGAGTCTAGATTTGTCCGGGAGGCCTCCGTGATGCCTTTGGAGCAAGCAAACCCAAATGAAGAAGAAGAGATATGAATAAAGAAGATAAGAAGATCCCTCATAGTATTTATTCATTTATAAAAATTGTAACTATTCTTTCATATATCGGGTTGTATAAGGGTAGATCTCGGCTACCCATTTCTCTTTGGTGTACAATACACCGCCTATTATTCTTTTGTGTTAGATTTATAAATTTGCTTGATTTTTTGTTTACAATTGCGTAATAGAAATGACATGTCTTTTCCTAATTTTTCATATATAGTGATTTATTGTGTGGCCTGGATCTAATTAGGCTCTTAGGAAAAATTAAATTTTCTATCCCAACTACAACTCATATCTAAACTTCTAAATAACTCATAATCTCACATAAAGCCTAGGCATTAAATCAAGATAATTAAAAGATTTAGCAACCCCTTAACTGGATGTTGTATACTTAATGTCATGCATGTCATCTTATTTCACTTTTACTAAGAGAGGGTTTACATCCTTGCATGATATGAGAAGACTTGACCTCTGAGGGTCTCCTCTATGGTGGAAAACACATCATTCTCTCTTATTTATCCAATAACCTCATTTCAATATGCATTTAGGCATATAAAAAAATCATATGGCCTTTATCAAAATAAAGAGTCAAAAATCAAATAAAAATTAATAAGATTTGCATTAAACTAAGTCATTATTCATATCATTCATGCTCTAGTATCTTAAGTAGGTTTAAGGACTTTAGTTTCTTTCAAATAATAACAACCTAACCATCTTGCAAAAATATATGACTTGACCACATGATTTTAAAGCAGGAGTTAGGCCGCCAATTCAGCGTTATAAGTCCAGATGGTGATTTATCCTCTATTGTGGAGGTAAACCATATACTCATCTTCGCTTAGATTTAGGATGTGCTTTATCCCTCGCTAAAGCTCCTTAGATTTAGGATCTGAGATTGTTATTTCCTTCAAGCTACAAGCATAAATTATCACATCTTAGGCATTTTCACAATCTTGTGTTGTGAGATTATAAGTCTTAGCTTTCTAATAAAATTCTAATTCAAACATATAATTCTCCTCAACTTCAAACATATGAAGCCCAACCATAGGATAAGTTGGAATGCTTAATAGGTTTCCTAGTATCATGAGCATTCCTTACTCATCTCCCTTTGATTTCGATAATAAGTCTCTCCTTTTTTATCTATCCAGATTAATTTTCCAAACATAGCCTATTTATTGATAGTTCTATCTTTGAAATATTTGGAGACAATAATTATCTACTTTAATTGAGAGTATTCCTAAGAAACTCACCTTCCTTAGGTTGTAAATAACTATGGGGGCTTGTCCCCATTGGAAACTTTAGAACCCAGTTTAAATAAACACTACTTTATTCATCCATGTAAAGTAGGGAAAAAATATTTGGTATATTCGAAGACACATCATGCCTTAGGAGTCCTTATTAGGCGATTAGGTCTATTGTATGGTGGTGATTTCTATCTTTCGAGATAGTTCACCATTCCTTGATGTCGTACCCGATCACCTCAGTAAGTACACCCTCAGATCTGCGTGGAGTCCCTAATACGTATAATTGAAAATAAACACCACAGATTTTTTTGGTGACTTCTCTGGGGATGGTTCCTCTCTCCATATCTAGTGGATAATTGTTATCTCCAAACATCGATAGTAGACTTGTATTCAATATGAGTCCAAGATTATCTCTCTTTCTGTTTGCACTTGGCTTATTTCATTCTTAAGCAAAGCTAGCCAACATCCTCTATGTTTTAGGACCTCACTCCTTGTAGGTCTTAGAACCCTTATTGGATCCCCTAATAGGTGAAAGATAAAATTAACCAATGAAAGGAGATGAAAAAAATTTAGAACCTCCTTACCACTAGCTTGGTGAGGCGAGGTTCATCTTATATTTAAGAAAATAAACTCTTTTGCAAAAATGCCACTTTCCAAAAGCACTTTTTCCAAATTCACATAACAAAAGATCTTGCACAAAATTCTTAAGAAATTTTCAAAAAGCACAAAACTTATATAATCAAACCTCATCTAACAATCCCCATTATTGTTACATGGAGGTTCTTTTCAAAATCAAAATCAAAATCATTTTTCAAAAGCATCTTTTTAAAAATAGTTACCTTCATTCAACATACTCAAATTTGTTGAATGAAGATTCAATTTTCAAATAAAATCATAGCATAAAATTGAAACTCTGCTTAACATATTTCACATATGCTAGAGTTGGAGTTTCCCACTTTTCCAAAAGCATACTTTTGAAAATAGTTACTTCATTCAACATACATAAATTTGTTGAATGAAGATTCTATTTTCAAATAAAATCATAACATAAAATTGAAACTCCGCTTAACATATTTCACATATGTTAGAGATGGAGTTTCCCTCTTTTCCAAAAGCATACTTTTGAAAATGAAGACCTTCATTCAACATACTCAAATTTTTTGAATGAAGATTCTATTTTCAAATAAAATCATAGCATAAAATTTAAACCCCACTTAACATATTTCACATATGCTATAGTTGGAGTTTCCTTCTTTTCCAAAATCATACTTTTGAAAATGACCTCCTTCATTCAACATACTCAAATTTTTTGAATGAAGATTCTATTTTCAAATAAAATCATAGCATAAAATTGAAACTCCACTTAACATATTTCACATATGCTAAAGTTGAAGTTTCCCTTTTCAAAAGTAAGAAATCACACACATAAAATCAAGATATATTTTGAACTCTATTTGACACACCTAAATTTGTCAAATGAGACTTCCCCTTTTTTTTGGAAAACCAAAACAAAGTGAATTCTATTTAGCACACTTGACCCCTACTTAATATACCAAATTTGTTAAGTAAGAGTCTCATTTTTTTAAAAAAATCATAACACATTTGACTCCCACTTAACATACCAAATTTGTTAAGTGAGAGTCTCATTTTTAAAACACAAATCATAATCACACTTGATTCCTACTTAACATACCAAAATTTATTAAGTGAATCTCATTTTCAAATCATAATATACTTAACTCCTACTTAACATACCAAATTTATTAATTAGAGTCTCATTTTCAAATCATAATACGCTTAACTCTAGTCTCATTTTTAAATCATATCACATTGATTCCTACTTAACATACCAAATTTTCTAAGTAAGAATCTCATTCACAAATTATAATGCATTTGACTCCCACTTAACATACCAAATTTGTTAAGTGAGAGTCTCATTTTCAAACACATATCTAACACATTTGGCCTCTACTTAACATACCAAATTTATTAAGTAAGAAGCGACATTTTCAAATCAACATATATCACACACATAACCAATCATCACAAGCTAAAGATATTTTCACAAAATTTTCAGACATATAATCAAAACCTTTATAGCATACCTTAATTTGCTAAGTAAAGGTTTTCCAAATCAAAATTATCAAAAAGACATACAATGCAAATATCTTCAAAGGTCTCTCCAAATATTTGAACCCCGCCAACCTTCTTAAATTGGTTGAGTATGGGTTCTAAATTAAAATCATATGGCAAAGTCTCTCCTCCAAATATAAAAAATCTCTCCGAAATTCAATGAATCCCACTTAGCGTACCTAAATTTGTTAAGTGTGGGTTCAAATTCCAAATTAAGTATAGAAGTCAATGATTGAAGGCTAACATCAAAGCAAGGGTCTGACTCAATTATGTTTCAACCAATGCAGTGATTTCAGTACATTTAGTCTTTTCACCCCTAGTTAGTGAAATGATCATGGCTCCTAGTAAGTTTATCTTCTCTTTCCTTTCTGGTGTAGATCTGGCCTTGGATCAGGCCAATCTTGCCACGATTGATGTCGCACACCTGATCTACTTTGGTCATGGCTTTGAGGGGGTAGCCCTCACAACTGTTAGAAGGGAGGAGGTGGCGGGATAGACGCCACTCATTCGCTTGGATATTCCATCTTATTCTGAGTTTCTCTCATTGAAGAGGAAGGATAGTAGTTCCCATGTCCCATTCAGTGTCTGTCAGTATCTGCTTGTTTAGTTGCCCTTGCCATAGCCCCAACGAGAGTTGTTACCTCCTCTTTGGTTACCCCAAAGGGGAAGGCTATCATAGCCTTTGAGATAGTCTCCCCCATTTTCAAAGTAGGTTCCAGCTCCCACTCTGCTTTTCTCACCCACACCCAACACCACAATAAAAATTCAAAGATTAAGTATGATGATAAGCGAGCAGCCAGAGAGGTTGACGCTACTTCCCATATGGCTGAGGAGGGTGCTCCCCATGAGACGTCTCCACTTATGAGTGGTAGTAGTTCCACCCCCTCTCGGCCTTAGATGGAGAGGAAGACTACCAGAGGATCATTGCATCTCCTCCACCACCAGCATACCATGAGACACCAACTAGAGAGCATAGGAGGCCCTATGTTGGACTTAGGACTGTTCTATGCTAGGTTGGTAGAGCTTACGGATGTTCAAAGTCCGGTACCTTATTCAATTTGAGATCCATGTTCCATAGGAGTGTTAGGGGTCATATCCATAGAGAGATCCATGGACGGGAATTTGCCTGTGAGCGGCCAAGAGATCGACAGGTATGCGAGGTAGCCTCTGCCTTGAAGGATTTTCCTGATCATCGCCCTGTCAGGGTTGATTACTCAAACAATATTATTCTCACTGGCATAGTTTGATGTAGGAGAACTCCAATAAGAGGCGTTGTCATCACCGCCCCTCACCCCTCCATCACCGTCATACAACATCTACCACTCACCAAGATTTGAGGCCCATCGTGGGAGAGAGACCATCCCCACTGGTGATCCGGCTATGGCCCAAGGATCCCACTCCATTTATTCCACCTGTTGAGGTGAGATCGTGCTCCCCGCTGACTCTACCGTGGTCGTGAAGGAGCACCCGAGATCATCGCCATCACATCACCACCACCACAGATGAGGAGAGGGAGGACACATAGTCCCCATGATAGTTGATCCTCTGAGGAAGTCTTGACAAGAAGTAGTTTCCATTGCATAGAGAGGGAGCACCACGAGGTGAGTATTCATACCAATCCAGCCAGACATAGTAGACCAATCGATAGATGGCATATTAGCAAAATACTTTGTTAAGAAAAGGTGAATTCTCAGGAGTGGCCATTCAGATCAAGAGGAGGATAGAGTCAGCTTTGATCCTGATGAGGACATGTTGGATGACACAGGTGAAGTCCATATGGTTGATATACGGGTATCCTTACAACAGGATTAGCTTAGGAAGGTGCTGTGCTCGAGGAAGGTGACACTTCTCACTCAACTCAGTACCTCCTCCACTAGCTCAGGTAGAGAGATGACCACATTGATGAGATGGGGAAGAAAATTAAGGAGTTGATGGTAGTGATTTGCATTCACTTCGGCCCAGTTTCCACCTTCTCCCATGATACGATCCATAGTTGGTACATACCTTAGAGCATCCTAGGTACACTCCCATAGAGGATGACATTGATAGCTTGCATAGGAAGGTTACAGATGGCACCTCCATGCATGAGAAGGATATTATGGTAGAGCAGCAGGTGAGGGAAGTGATGGCGCAAGCCCGGGGGAGCTCATCTATTCCAAAGAGTAGGCCATACCCATTGGAATTTAAAGTAGTTCAATACCCCAAGGGTTTTTTGCCGCCTACCTTCAAGATCTTTGATGATAGTGGGAACCCGCGTCAGCATATTGCAAATTTTAGAGTCGGTTGTTGCAACATCGATGGTAGTGATGCACTTTTGTTCAGACTTTTTATCAGCAGTCTAGCAGGGGTTGCATTTGATAGGTATGTCGAATTGCCCAATGATTGATAAAGACTTTTGCTAAGTTGAAGCACCTCTTCATTAAGAGGTTTGCTGGAGTTCATTAAAGAGTGATTGTATGACCTCGTTGTAGTGAAACAAGTTCCCAATGAGTCCTTTGTTGATTATATTCTCAGGTGGGGCAACCTTAGCATGAAATATGACCCATAGCTGTCCGAGCAGCATGCCATTGAGATTCTTCTCAAGAATATTCATGGCCCAGCCGCCTTCATGCTTAAGAGCTTTATCATCCATACATTTAAAAAACTAATCAACAAGGTAGCTAACCTGCAAGAGGAAGCCAAATAGTTGCCCTCTCTCGACCAATCATTTCGGCCCAAGCCACATAAGGTGTTTGAGAAGAAGTCAGGGATAGTTGTATTAGTGGATAGAGGAAAGCAGCCAACCAGAGTCTAGTATGAGAGACCCCAAGCTCAGCACCCCTCTTTGCCACCTCCTCTACCATCACCTCGATCATCATATCACCCGCCATAATGGCCATTCCAACCACATTAGCAGCCTACCCATTAGCGATACTCTTATCCCCTACTATGTAGCTATTACCCACCTACTCTTGCTGATAGATTGAATAAGCCATATTCATTCAAGAGGGAGGTAGTTAGAAAAATCTTTATGAATCTCTTAAAGACCCAACTTTCAATTACCAGAGCCCAAGAGGTTGAAGGAAGTGGGCAAGAGTAATGATCTTAACTATTGCCCCTACCACCACATGATTAGTCATGTCTTAAAGGATTGTATTACTTTTAAGGACTGGCTTGAGCATTGCTATAGGTGTCGAAGTTATCCCAAAGAATACTTATTAGAATAACCTTCCCATTCTATTAGGGTAATTCTTAGGAAAACCTGCGATTCTCTTAAGAAAAAAGAAGGTTGGGATATTGCCTTATCCACCTCTAAAAAAGTAGTTTCTAAAATCAAGAAACTCTCTTTACAGGTGCCTGAGATACCTCCAACACCAAGGAAGGTTTGTAAGTTGCAAAAGATAACTTGAAGAAGGTGGACTAGCGGCAGTGAGTCCACCTTACTTGCACGGGATAGTTCGAGCACCATCGATTCCAACACTCCATCCACAGTTGTAACTAACACTTCTTCCTCCACTAGCTCCTCTTCTGCCAGCAGGAGCATTGTATCAATAGAAAAGGGCATTAAATTCCTTACCCCGCTTACTTTGTTGGATTTCTATCATGTACTTCCACCCAAAAAGAAATTAATAAAGAAAGCTTTCACTTACATCTTGTCCACTTTTGATACTCTAGATTTTATTCCTATTGAAAACTCTCCAAGTCTAGAAAATAATAATGATAACTCTAGTCATTCTAATCCATTCTCTTCTGATTCAAAATCAGACTTTCCCTTTCTGAATCAATCAGGTTCACCTCTTGAGATTGACTTGGAGTCAACTAACTCCGAGGATCCCATAGGAGAAGCTATAGGTATACCTGATGAGAAGGTAGAACTTTTCACAAGTTCTTCATTTTAAGAAGTCACTGAAGTCAACCTGCGTAGTGATAAAGTTCTACCTCTTGGTAGCACCTCAGAATAAGGGTAAACAAGTCATTAGTTCTCGTGAGAAAATAACCCCTCCACGGGATGCTCCATCGATGGATATGCTTATGGAGGACCAAGTCAAAGTTGATTACAATATCTTATCATATATTAGAGAGTTTCTAGCTAAGTTAGGCATATATGATGCCCTCGTCTTATCCAAAGAGATGAGGAAATCTCTAGTCAAGGATCTCCTTGATCCAGAGATATGCTTAGCTCAGCTGATCGCTACTAAAGAAGAGGCACACAACTCAAAGGACATCTTAAGAGTTACATTCAGTGATGAAGACTTACTTCTAGGAATGGCCAAGCATAACTGACAGCTTTATATTATAGTGGATGTTGATAGATACAGGTTATCAAGAGTTCGGTTGACCAAGGTGCATCAGTCAACATTATGAGTTTAAGAACCCTTGCCTACTTGAGGATCGACATCTCTAAACTTCAAAAGGAGAAGATGATGTTGAGAGGATTCAATGAATAGGGTGAGAGGCTTATGCTCCATAGTGTTTCCCTTAGAGATAGATGATTAGAAGACTGAAGCCAAGTTTCATATCACAGACTCGGATACATCTTTCAATGCTTTGCTTGGAAAACCATGGATACATGAGAATAGCATAGTTTCATCCTCTCTACAGCAGTTCATGAAGTTCATGAGAGGTGGAATTGAGTATTGCGTCAAAGGAGATCTCAAACCCTTCATAGTTCATGAGGTCAGGATATATGAAGATGCAGCCTATTTCCTTCCCCAAAACCAACAAGTCCATTCTCATGAATCTAGTCAAGATCCCTAAGAGGGACAAAAGAAAGAAAAAAAAAGAAAAAGAAAAATTAGAAAGAGAAAAGAAAAAAGAGAAAGAAAAAGAAAATAAAAGAGAGCAAGACATGGACACAGGGAAGATATAGAGCCTGACATTAGATTCCACTCACAATTCATTACTCCATTCGAACACATGGGTAGGATGACACAACCTCCACCAGATAGAGGTAGAGGACAGATCAGAGGCAGCCCCTGAGGTGGAAAGCCTCCCTATTGGCCACCCAATAGGAGGTATGTCCCAGCCACCAACGGTACACTTGCTTTCCACATAGACTTAGAATCTAGTTCAGAAGATGAGTCCTATGTGGTTAGCACACCAGCCAGCTCTTCTCAGCAGCGATCCCTTTTGAGGTGACATTTGAGTATGATAGTGATGAAGACCGGGCTCCAAAGCAAAGCATAAATGTATCCAAGTCTGCATATGAAACAGTCAGGAGTCAGTTGGGAACCTTAGCTCTAACCCCACTTTTCTCTCAAAAAGTTGAGAGTTTGGTAGTCAAGGAAGCCCTTAAGTCATCCACATATGGGAAAACTCAGAGGTTCTTTTTGGGAGCATCATCCTCAAGTCAGAAAGCTGATGTAGAACTTGAGAATGATTTATATAAAGATTTAATACAATTTCTTTTGATTGGTACTCGCCTTGTGTTATTAATTTAGCAAAGAAGATTAACCCCACATACTTGGTCTAAACACAGGTCAGACTACTTGAAAGGTTATGGGATAACCAAAATAGACATCCTCAATCAAGACTAGGACAAGGATGACAAGCATTACCTAGCCATCACCAATCACTTGGAATCTGATAAGTTCTTTTCAAATCATGCTAACTTATATGAGGAGGTGTGTTTAGAAACTTCAAATGATCCAAATGACTATGAAGTCAAGATGCATGCACTAGAGTTTGAAGAGGAGATCAGATAAATCATCGATGACCTCAAAAAAATTAATTTAGGAACTAAAGATAATCCACGTCCGACATACACTAGTTCTTTGTTGAATGATACTAAAACTAATGACTTAGTTAGGCTAACTGAGTTTAAGGACTGATTCACATGGAGTTACAAAGAGATGCCTGTTTTATCTCTTAACGTAGTAGTCCACAAACTAGCAATAGAACCTAGTGCTAACCATCAAGCAAGCTCCTAGACGCATGCGATTAGACATTAAACAACATGTCATTTCTAAAGTCAAGAAATTGATCGATGCTGGCTTTATCAAGGAAGAAAAATATCCTACCTGGTTGGCCAGTGTTGTCCTAGTTAAGAAAAAGAATGGACAAATTTGCATATGCGTCAATTTTAGGGATCTAAATAAGACATGTCAAAAAGATGAATTTTTATTACCAATACTAGAACTGATGGTGGACATTACCTCATCTCATGTAGTCTTCTCTATCATGGATGGCATATCTAGTTATAACCAAATAAAGATGGCCTGAGGATAAAAGAAATACTACATTTTGAACCCTGGTCAAAATCTTTTACTAAATGTTCATGCCTTTAAATTGAAGTAGTTTTTTGAATGGTTAAGACAATTTAACCTTAAGATGAATCCCCTGAAGTGTGCATTCGAAGTAGCTTCAAGGAATTTTCTTGGGTTTGTTGTCAACACCATGGAATAGAAATCAATCCGAAGAAGATCAAGGCAATATTAGAGATTCCACCCCCTAAAAGTCTAACACAACTCAAATCATTTCAAGGGCGATTGGCATATCTAAGATGCTTCATTTCCAACATATCAGGAAGGTGCCAACCATTTTCATCACTTGTCAAAAAAGATGCCAAGTTCAAGTGGGATGACAAGTGTCAACATGCCTTCGAAGACATCAAGCACTACTTGATGATACCATCAGTTCTAGCAGCCTCTATCTTGGGCAAGCCACTCATACTATATAATGCCACATTAGATGACTCCCTTGGTGCTTTGTTGGCCCAAACTAATGATGAAGGAAAAGAAAATGCACTCTACTATCTTAGTCATCATTTGATCCCTACTAAGTAAAATTATCCACCTATTGAAAAGCGCCTAGCTTTAATCTTTGCATCCTAAAAGCTATGACATTATATGCTTTCTCATAAGGTGAACTTGATCTCCAGGATCAATCCACTATAATATCTCATGACATGATTGATGCTATCCAGATGGTTGGCACGTTGGTCCATGATTTTATCATAATTTGATGTCACTTTCATACCCCTCCATCAAGTGAAAGGATAGACACTAGATTTCTTAGCTGCACACCCACTTCCTGCTGATTCCCTGCTTAGTGATGACCTCCCCGATGAACAAATCATGAACTTTGGGGACACTAACATTCATCACTGGGAGATGTATTTTGATGGTGCGGCTTCCTTTCAGAAGGGAGAAGAATTATAATCTACTCTTTCAGGAAAGGTAGTGGTAGGAATAATTCTCCTAACTCCGGACCGTGATGTGATGAGATTATCATATCATCTGTATAATCCATGCACCAACAACGAAGCTGAATATGAGGCTCTGATTGCCAGTCTGGAGTTATCCATTACACTATGCATCTAAAGTATTAACATCTTCGGGGATTCCTAATTAGTTATCAACCAAATTGCTGGGTCTTATAAAGTTTTAAAATATAAGCTCCATCATTACCATAAGTACACCATGGAGTTATTGGCCCAAATCCTAAAGGTTACTATTTATAAGATTCCTCGAGGAGAGAACATAAATGCATTAGCCAAGCTTGCCAAAGAGTTGGCATGTATGGAAGATGAGTCCATACTAATAAGGGTCCAAAATAAATAAGTCATGTCCCTTGTTGACGTTGAACTCATCGAGAGACTCTCTCTTGAAGGGGAGGTTGTCTTTGCCAAAATGAGGAGTTAGATTGGAGGCAACCATTCATGGATTATCTAAATATAGGCAAACTACCTCAAGAGAAGTCACAGGTGAAGCGAGCCCTTTCTGCTCTTATGGATAGCACCTTGTATCCGGTCCTTCGATCATATGTGGTTATGTTATTTGGACAAATATGAAGCTCATAGGATTATGACCTAGGTACACTTAGTTTATGCAGAGTGCATCAATCCGCTCCAAAAATGAATGCCAAGATCAAGAGACTAGGATACTCCGGCTTTGATGATCACA
Organism: Cymbidium sinense; assembly: GCA_021442155.1. Classification (NCBI taxonomy): domain Eukaryota; kingdom Viridiplantae; phylum Streptophyta; class Magnoliopsida; order Asparagales; family Orchidaceae; genus Cymbidium; species Cymbidium sinense. Next base: position 172,265,669 of record CM038221.1, on the reverse strand, counting down.
GACTGCATGGACACAACTAAGAGATGCCACCAATGTCAAGTGCACAGTGTGGTCTTACACCAATCACCCAACATTCTACATCCAACATTGGCCTCATGGCCATTTGAGTGTTGGGGTATCAATATAGTGGGTCTGATCAATCCTCCTTCTTTCAAGGGTCATCAGTTCATTCTAGCTACAACTACTCTTTTCAAGTGGAGGGTAATCCCACTTAAAGAGGTCACAGCTTAGCATGTGCTACAATTTTTCAGAAATCATATCGTATATAGGTTTAGGGTTCCTCGATGAATTATATCTGGTAATGATACTGCATTCAAGAGCACCAAAATCAATTGCTTTGCCCAGAGACACGACATAGATTGAAGATACTCTATCATCTGCTACCCAAGGGAAAATGGATTAGCAGAAGCCTTCAACAAAACTCTCATCTGGATATTAAAGAAGATACTCAATGATAACAAGCGGCATGAGTAGTTAGTTGAAGCCTTGTGGGCGTACCGCACCACATACATAACTTCAACTCAATCTACCCATTTCTCCTTGGTGTATGAGTCTGAAGCAGTTCTACCATTAGAAGTCCAACTCTCATCATTAAGAATAGTTGTGAGTAGCAAAATTACCACAGAATAGAATGCCAAGTTACGATTAGAAGAGCTCCAAGATTTGGAGGAGAGATGCCTCTAGGCATGCCAGAGCCTTGAGTTATACAAAGATAAAATGATTCAAGCTCAAAATAATTGGTCAATCTAGAGCTTTTCAAGTAGGAGAGCTTATTTTAGTTCTAAGGAGACCAATTGTTGCCCGTCAAAAGATGAGAGGAAAGTTTGAACTCACTTGGGAAGACCCTTTTGCCATAGAAAAGGCCTACCAAGGAGGATCTTATTAGCTTATAAATTGTAAGGGAGAGCACCCAATGCTTCCAATGAATGGGCTCTACCTAAAGAAATATTATCCATAAAACTTATTTCAAAATAATTATCAATAAAATTTCTTTCATCTTAAATTCCATCTCTTCATATTAGTGAGAAACATCTTTTCTTGCTATTCTGTCACGATGTGTTTAGAGTAGGTGTAAGAAAACCAAGCGACATCCTATCTTTTAGTGACACAGCACCAACACAAACTACACATAAACATATAAAATAAACACATATCTTTTATCTCGGGCTATTCCCCTTGTGGCACTCACTCATTAGCTGCTCTAGGTCGGGCTGACATGCTACCTTGCTAGTGTGTCACCCCAGTGGTTACTTGTTTGGAGGATGTAATTCTACAAGCTTTCTTCTTAATTTGACCATTGCAAATTGATGAGTGCCTTGTTAGTTTGGTAGGCCTTACTGCATAGTCGGTAAGCTACCTATGTTGACTTTCTTTGAGAAGATGTAAGCCTACACGCTTTCTTTCTTGAACTAGTCATCATGCATTGACTGGATCGAGTATATTTGAGGCTTAGGATAAGTCCCTGAGTGGCTCCTTTCCTCCTGAATACTTCATTCCTAGATCTAGTCCTTACAGGGGACTCCCAACTTAGTAGTTGCCCTAGGTCGGATAGCATCTGTCTATGATAGACTATCCGATGATCATTTTTGTTTGTGATGACGTAAGTCTACAAAACTTCTTCTCATATCGATTCTCGCAAACTGATGAGCACCTTAGGTTGGTTGGTTATCGCTATGCTGATAGTGGATACACTACTCATGACAGATGTAAGTCTACAAGCTTTCTCCCAGAGTTGGCCACCGTATACCTATAAGATTTCTTTTATAAGCATCAACATCTTTAGGCGGTGTTAGCCAAACTCCATATAGGAATCGCCTGACTAATTTTGAGTTAAGATAAGTCCTCGAGTTGGCACTCTCTCAGTAGTCACCCTTAGGTGGGTTGTTGTTGTACTGCGGGTCACTCGAGCGGTCATCACGCTTTGGATGATATAAGTCTATCATGTATTCTCTAACATGACACAGAAGGTAGTCTTAGGTTGGGTTCAATTTGTTATGTTTCCAATCGCTCACTCTAGTGTTGCTTTTCACTTTGGAAGATGTAAGTCTACATGCTTTCTTCTAGCATAGATCTTCCTGCTGAAAGGCACCCCAGGTTAGTTATAGCTCCTGGATTAGACTATCCCTTTGGATTTGGAAATCTATGATAGGACTAGGCTGATAGTAGTCCCTTCTTAGTGGATCCATCACACCCCCACAGGGTCCATTTAAAATGAAATTAATTTTGATTATTTTTTATTCGATATGAGTCCACAATGACATTCGCTCAATGGTCGCCCTAGGTCAGGTTTGATTTGTTGTGCTACCAGTAGATCACCCCAGTGGTTCCTTGTTTAGGAGGATGCAAGTCTACAAGCTTTCTTCCTAACTTGACCATTGCACACCGAAAGGCAACCCTTAGGTTGGTTAGTCTTACCTAATAGCCGATAGACTATCTTTGGATTTGTAAATTTGAGATAGGCATAAGCTGATATAGCCCCTTCTTAGTGGATCTATCACACATCGATAAGGTTCATTTTATTAAATCCACCATCCTTCCCCAATGGAGTTTAAATTAAATCCATCCACTCTTATCCCTACTGGATGCTTCACCAAAATAAACTAAAGAAAACCATAAATTTAATCCACCTTATCCCTAATGGATCCGTGTTCTTATCTTCAGCGAATATGCCCTCAAAATCAAAATCAAATTTCTCCCCAGCGAGGTACGAATCATATCCTCTCCATAGTAGATCCCCACAAAACAAACCAAATCAAATTCCTGTCCCTGGAAGATAATCTAAACCTGCTTCCATAGTGGGAGGTTCATGCACTCATCCCCAATGGGATACAAATTCTAATCCCTCGTGGATTCCCCCCCACCCAAATCATGTTTATGATTAAACTTAAACCCTTATCCTCTCTATGGATAATCTGAACATGCTTCCCTAGTGGAAGGTTCACATACTTGATCCCTTAGTGGATCATTTCTTCCTCTCTTATGCCCTTAGCATAAGTTGAGTTGCATTGCACTGAGATCTTGATTCTATCTACATCTCAAAAGTAGGGATATATTATTTTTGTTAGTGCTTGTGGTCCTTTGGATGTTGTTGATCATCTTGGTCAATGCAATATGTGGCTTGAATTACACCACACATATTGGGTCCTTGTTCACTTTTGGAGTGAGTTCTCAACTTCCTCATCATAGATCTAGGACTCTTGTAGACACTAAGAGCTCCTTAGCCTTAAGACACTTTTAGTGATTAAGTGGACACTTAACCTAAGCCTAGAGACTTAGAAGGGTTAGCCATAGGAATAGGTTATGCCTTGTACTTGAAAACTTACTAATGAAATCCATGCTTTCTTCCTCAAACCAAACCTTAAATCCAACTCAAATACCAAATATTAATCCAAATTCTAAACTAAATCATTAAATCCCATAATCAAATTCAAGATCAACATTATTACTAAGCCCTTTGATTTCATCCTATGGACTTAGCCTCAACCAAATTCAAATCAACCCAATTCATTTGATTTTCTCAAGGATCAATTCAATCCCTCAATCATTGCGATGTTTATTTTTAGATTACGTATATATGTGGGGGACACCACATAAATTTGAGGGTGTACTTATTAAGGTGATCGGGTATGACATCAAGGAATAGTGCATTATCTCGAAAGATAGAAATCACTACCCTATAATGGACCTAATCACTTAATAAGGACTCCTAAGGCATGATGGGTCTTCGAATGTATGAGATATTTTTTTCCTACTTTACATGGATGAATAAGTAGGGTTTATTTAAATTGGGTTCTAAATTTTCCTATGGGGCAAGCTCCCATTGTTAATTACATCCTAAGGAAGATGAGTTTCTTAGGAATACTCTCAATTAAAGTAGGCAATTATTGTCTCCAAAGATTTCAAAGATAAGACTATCAATAAATTGGCTATGTTTGGAAAATCAAGTGGGATAGATCAAAATGAAAGACTTATTATTGAAGCCAAAAGGAAATGAGTAGGGGATGCTCATGATACTAGAAAGTCTAGTGAGCATCCCAAACTATCCTATGGTTAGGCTTTATATATTTAAAATTGAAGATAATTATATATTTGAGTTGAAATTTTATTAGAAAGCAAAGCCTTATATTCCATAACACAAGGTTATGGAAATATCTAAGATGTGAGGATTTATGCTTGTAGCCCAAGAGGAAACAACAACCTCGGATCCTAAATCTAGGGAGCTTTAGCGAAAGCTAAAGCACGTCCTAAATCTAAGGAAAAAATAGGTATATTATTTACCTATATGAGAGGGTAAACCACTTGACTGCTGGACTTATAACCACCTAAAGTGAAACCTAGCTAACTCCTCCTACATTTTAAAACCATGTAGTCAAGTCATATGTTTTGCAAAATGGTTAGGTTATTATTATCTAGAAAGAAACTAAAGTTCTTAAACCCACCCCCTAAGAGACTAGAGCTTGAGTGGTATGAATAATGACTTAGTCTAATGCAAATTTTATTTAATTTTGGACTCTTCATTTTGACAAAGTCTATAGGATTTTGTATGTCTAAATGCATGATGAAATAGGTTTATTGGCTAAATCAGAGAGAAAGAGGTGTTTTTTGTCATAAGGAAGACCCTTAAAGGTCAAGACTTCCCCTATCGTACAAGGATGAAAATCCTCTTTTAGCAAGAATGAAACAAGTTGATATGCATAATATTAAGCATACAACATTCAGCTAAGGAGTTGCTAAATCTTTTAATTATCTTGATTTAATACCTAGGCTTTAAATGAGGTTATAAGTTATTTAGAAAATTAGTTATGAGTTGTGGTTGGGGTAGAAAAATTAAATTTTTCTAAGAGTCTTAGTGGATCCAGGCCACACATTAAATCATCATACATGAAGAAACTAGAAAAATGCATTTCATTTCTATTACACAATGTAAATAAATCATCAAATAATTTATAAACTCAACATGAAAGAATAATAAAGCTGATGCATGTATAACTAAACAAAGAAATGGAAGCTACCCTTATACATCCCGGTATATGAAAGAATAAATACAAGTTATAAATGATAAGTGTTATGGGGGTCTTCAAGTCTTCATGCTTCCCCCATTTCTTTATTTTATTTATTTTGGTAGGCTTCTAAGCATTATATGGCACCCCAAGATTATACCTTCTAGCCAGTGTTCATTCTTAACTCCCATAATACTTAACCAAATTCCTAATGCAAAATTACATTAAAAATAAGTAAATCTAACCATACAACCCAAGTAGTTATATGAATAATTTGGACTTAGCACCCTAAATATGGGTAACCAAGCTCACCTATCTTAATTTAGATTATGCTTAGGGGCTAAGCAACCTGCAAAGGAAAGCATTTATATTTATTTTAAGTGCCTCTTAAGTAAATATTTTACATAAAATATGATTAGGTTAATCACAGCCTAACATCCAGTCTACAAAGCATACATCCTAACATCTAGTCTAGAACAATACATCATAAAACAAACATACATCAAATCATGCACTACCCTAACATAAAGCTAAAAGTGGTGACTTAATCTAATGTGTGTATTAAGACTTGTGTGATATTTTCTAACTTGGCTTTAGAGTTATTATTCTCTAAGTATGAAGAACATTTAATTATAAAAGGTGGTTTCACTTTAAGTGGTTTAATTGATTTATAAATTTTACTTAGTATTTTTATTTTATTTTATTTGACCTACACTTAACAACTAATTGTTATAAAGAGAAGAAAAGAGAGGATCGGACTCTTTCAACCCTACCTATGGTGAAAAATTTTATAAGGGAGTCTCCTTTCAAATCTGTTGGTAGAAAAGAAAGAGGACACCTTTAAAAAAATTCATCTTGGTAAGACGCCACGTAGATCCACATATGTACTTATTTAGGTGATCGGATACGTCATCAAGGTATATCTCGAAAGACAGAAGTCACTACCCTTTAATGGAACTAATCACCTCAATAAGGACTCCTAAGGGCGATGGGTCTACATATACTGAGATTCTTCCCTACTTTATATGGAAAAGCGGGGTTTATTTTAAATTTTTTTAAGTTCCTTACCAAGCCTCCATTAATTACATCAAGGATGGGATCCCTTAGGAAAACACTCAATTAAGGTAAATGATTGTTGTCTTTGAAGATTTTAATAGGAAGGACTATCAATCGATTGGTTTATTTTTAAAAAAATAATCAAATGGGAATGGTCAAAGAGAGATTTATTGTCGAAGCCAAATGGAAATAAGTAGAAGATACTCACGATGCAAGGAAACCTAGCGAGCATCTCAAAGTATCCTAAAATTGGGCTTTACACTTTAGAAATTGATTTAGTTTATTTTAGTTGTATTTTTTTATTAAAAATTTAGGATTTATGATTTCTTAACCCAAGATTAATGAGATACCTAAGAGGTGAGGAATTATGCTTATGGCCCATAAAAGGGAAAAGCAACCTCAGAACCTAAATCTAGGGAGCTTCGGTGAGAGCCAGAAGAATAACCTAAATCTAAGGCGAAAATGGATAATTGGTTTGCCTCCACAAGACAAGACAAACCACCTGATACCTTGGACTTACAACCGCCTTGGGGTAACCACCTACTAACTCCTCCTACAATTTTAAATTCATGTAGGCAAGTTTTTATGCTTAATGCAAGATAGTTAGGCTATTTTTATTTAAAAAGAGATGAAGTCCTTAAACTCACACCCTAAAAAAACTAGATCATGTAAAGGGACATGCTTCAAATGACCTAAATCTAATGCATTTCAAATTTCATTTTATTTTTATTTTGGATAATTATTTTGACTCAGGCTAATAGGATTTTTATGACTAATGCATGAGAAATCAGATTATTAGCCAAAAATTAGCGAGAAGTTTAGGAGGTGAGTTTCCAGCATGACCCTCAAAGGTCAAGGCAGTTTCTATGACAAAGATGGATGCCCTCCAGTCAAGAGTGAAATAAGATGCATTTGTGCATGATATTATAAAGAAATGCTCATCCAGCTAAGGGGTTGCTAATTCTTTTATCTTGATTTTAATCCTAAGCTTTAGGTGAGATTATGAGTAGTTTATTTTTATTTCAAATTTTTAAGTTAGGTAAAAGATTTATTTTTCCCTAAGGAGTCTAATCCTCATCCCGGCCATACATAAAGCAAGGAAGAAACTAGGAAAAGCATGCCACTTAATGCAAAATCTAAACAAATCATCAAATAATTTATAAAGCTAATCACAAAAAGAATAAATGGATGTTTATGGTCGGGCACCATCGTACAAACCCAAAAATATCAAATGTGGGTAGCTGAGCTCTACCCTTATACAACCCGAATTACAAATGAATTAAATTACAATTTAAGCAAAGGAATTCATTGTTATGGGGTCTTCAAGCTTTATTCTTCTTTCATTTTTTTTTTCTTTTTTCTTCTTCTTTTCTTCTTTGGTTCTTCCTTTTAGATGGTTGGAAGGTGGATGCTCCAAGGCTTCACATGGTACATAAGAGGGGCTCTTATGACCTATGCTCATCCTAATCCTCATAGAAAATCATTCCAAAATCTTATTTATATAAATGTTTACATGAAAAGGAAAAGGGAAACCTAACTAACACCTGCAAAACAAAGTTAGTAAATCACACCACACAAATCCCAAGCATATATATTGGACTTATCACCTCACACATGGGTGACTAAGTCCACCTGGCCTATGGATTATGCTAAGGGGTATAAGCACAAAAGCGAAGCATTTATATTTTTTTATTTATGATAGCCTTCTCCCTGTAAAGAATAGTTGTTAGACTAAGCTACCATTCATTCTGAGCATACACCCTAATCTAGTCTAAAACATTCATCACAAATAAAATAGACATCAACCATGCACTAACCTAAAGCTATAAGTGGTGACTTAGGCTAATGTGTGTGCTTTAAAGGTTTATGTGGTATGCTTAGCTTAGGATTTTGGGTTTAAGTTTTCTAAGTGCTAAGAAGTTATTCAACTTAGAGGAAAGTTTCATTTAAGTTGTTTAAGTGTTTGGGTTTGTTTTATTTCATGTTTTTATTTTTTTAAGTGAAACCTACAATTAATTACTAAGTTATGAAGAGAGGGAAAGAGAAGAGAACTTCTCTTTCCTTCCCTAATATTAAGTAATTTCTAAAGAAGATTCACATTTTAGTTTGATTTAGGTGAATGTTTTGATTAAATCTTTTAATTAATTCTAAGTTTAGATCAACTCTAAACAAACCTATCCAAAAAGAAAGGCATTTTAAGATTAAGAAAAATGAATCAAAATTCATATAACACACATTACTTCAATTCTTTTCCAACATATATAACATGCATATGGATGGACCCTAAGCATGTTTATACATGCAAATGAGAATAGTTATCACACTTTATGATGCATGCTAAGTAATCCATTTAAGAAAATTTAGAAGTTAAACATGTTTGATTTTTCCAAAGTAGAAAAGGTTTTTCTAATAAAAAATTTCACATACATGCATGAAAGTAAGAAAGGCATAAGTGAGTGGATTAAATTGTGTGTAAGGTACAAGACATACCAGAGCTACTTAAAGCCACAACCTCGGGTTTGTCAGACAAAAATATACCTTAAGTACAAACATACATATAAAAGAAATGAAATGAAATGGAAAATGAATATGATAAAGTTGTTTAAGAATTTCATTTTTTTTGTTTATGCAATTTATTCATGCAAGTATAAGCAATCCTCCTTAAGTGAGAGCATAAAGATGAATAGGGTTTGTAATTAAGTAAGTGTTGGGTTCTTTTCAAATGAACCCTACATCTTACCAACCCATATTCAAAACTATGCTAACATAAGAAAAGAAGGAAATGCTACACTAAACATGACTTTATAATTCATCACATGCAAGCTAATAATTAAGATATGAATAGCACACTTTCAGATTTGATGTTTCATTTATAGGTTTTGAAAATACTTCATATTTAATAGTGATAATAGCCAATCATATTTTACTTTAGCCAACACATGCACATTTGACATAAAGTAAATAATTTCATTTTAAAACTTTGAAAACATGAAATCATGGATGCATAAATCACATGGCATACAGTTTAACATGTTAGGGAATATCTAAAACAATGTAATCATGTAAACAAACTCACTTTACTTAATTCCTAAAGACATTCTTAAAGAATAATAAAACTTAGAATAAATCAAAGTGAATTTCAAAATGATTTTGGTTTGTTTGAAGTTTGATTTAATTTTGAAAAGGTGAGATGAGTTTTCTATTTCTAATCCATTCCCACATGTATTTTGTATTCTTTTTTAATTTTTAGATAATTAAATCTATTTTTAAGTGTTGATTAGGTTAAGGTATGCATTAAGTGACTTAATTAACCCTTACCTACACCACCCTAGCAAACTTAACTAAGTAATTATGAGCCAATGAGATGACATAAAACCCACAAGATATGTAAATTTGCAATGCACCTAGTAATGAAAAGGCCTAATGCTATTTGACTCACAATTAAAATTAATTAAGCTATGGGGTTTAGCTTAAGTACTTTTAAAACACCCTTTCACACTTATGAAAGGGGTTTTAATTTCCTTAGTTAGACTTAGGTAATTAAACACCTAAGAATCTACCCAAAGTATATTAATTAAGTTCTGGAGATTTTTAGAATTTTTGAAAATTGTTTAAAGGGGTAATTAATGAATTAAACCCTTAATTAAGAAGGATTAAGGAAAGAAAAAAGGGGTTTAAGGAATAGCTTAAGGGAAATGCCCCAAAATTATTACATAAAACTCCTATTCACTCGATCTAACCTTAATCCAACTTAATCATAGGAAAAATCCACTAATTATACCTTAATTACCCTTAATTACATGAAGGGGAAAAATTAGGGAATGAGCTAGTAATTTTCCTAATTAATGCCTCAATAAATCTCAAGAAAATTAGGAGAGGAAGAGGTCATCCCCTAAAATGAACCCTAGAACTTTAAGATTAATTGGTTACTTATTTAGAGAATAATTAGCTAATTAACATTCCCAAAGAAACCCAAATTCAAAGAAAAATGGAAATCAAAATACATTGAAAATATTTTTACAATATTCTAGATGGAATTATCTATCAAGAGCATTTTTCCTTATATTTGTTTAATTTTTCTTGAAGGAGTTATGATTTTTTGAAGTTATCTGAATTAATTAAGAATTATAATAATCCCTAACTAATTCTAGGCTAATACTCGCTCACGGCGTGATGCATGGTGGCAGCGGTCAGCGTGCTTTACATGCATTGTGCCGTGAGCCCCTTACTTAACTTGTCAAGTCAATGGAATGGTGGTGGTGCAGCTTTTATCTTAATCCGTCAAAGATGACGGAGGATACAGCATGGTTTTAAAAGAATTAATTTCAAAATGTGTAATAATCTCATCGTCCATCTAAAATGCGTAGATGGACGGTGAAATCAGGAAGATCCTTCGATTTATTCAAGACTCAACCCACACCATCTAAAGGACCAAAGCGACCAATCCAACGATGGATTTCACATGAAGTGGAAATTTCTTTCACAAAGGACCAACACCTCTTAGCTTAAGTGGTCGAAAAAGCACTAACCTCATCGAAGGTGATCATCGGTGCTCTGGATCGATGAGGTAGCTTTTAGTGGAAACAACTGTTGAAGTTCCCTCTTGAGTTGGATGAATGGGTGGACCAACTCCTCTTGATCTACCTTGCGGCTTTGGTTGAATTGAGTTCTTCCTTGTGGGAACTCAATTGGATGCTTGGGCAAGCTCGACTTAGCTCCTAGACCAAGTGTGCAAGAGGAATTTAAGTGGGATTAAGTATAGAAGAAGTTGAGAATTCAATGGACCTCCCCTATTTTGCACTGTGCAAAATCAAAGAATGAATAATCCAAATCCTCCCTAGGGGCCTTGGGAAAGCTCTCTGATGTTTGCTAACTCTCTTTAGGCTCCAATCGATCAAGTGGAAATTCAAATTTTAGTGGGGGGAGTATATCTCCCCCTATGGCAATTAGACGGCCAATAATGAGCTTTCCATTTTGATCCAATGACACCATGGGATGGGTTGTTTGGGTTGTTAGAGCAATGCACATGGCCGGTTTGGCGGAGGGTGGAAGGCTAACTCTCATGTGCATCCAATTGAGCTTTGGGGGGAGTTTGGAAATTGAATTTCATGGCTATGGGTTAGGTTTGGTCCATGGGCCAAATGAGTTGACCCAAACTCATTGAGTTGGGTGCACCACTCATCATTAGATCCCCTTGAGCTTTTAGGAAAGCCTCAAGTGATTGTGAGTGTATGACCAAAATACCCATGGGCTAGGCTAAAATTTGTTCTATGGCCTAGGGGTAAATGGTCATTTTGCTATTTTTTTCAATTTGGTATGTTTGGCCAAGTTTCAATGGATTTAGAATCCATTTGATAGGGTTTGGCTTATGTTCACCCATTTAGGTCAAAAATGGGTCAACTTAGTCATGTTGACTAATAGGTTAAATTGGGTCAAACCAAGGGTTGGGTCAAGTTCATATGACTATTTGAAATATTTTGGTGCCTTTGGTTTGGTTCAATTTAGATTAGATTTGGTTTTGGCTCATTTAACCTATTTGACCCATTTGACCTATTTGGTTAGGTCAAGGGTAGGTTTAGGTTTGTTAGTCATATGAGTGGATTGGTATCTTTTTTCAATCAATTTGGGTTAAGTTCAATTTTGGCTCAACATGACCCCTTTAGGTCATGTTGGGTCTAAGGAATTAGGCTGTTGGGTCTAGTTGGCCAATTGAGGCTTTGGTCAAGTTCAACAAGTGATTTGGAATGAACTTGGCCCATTGGTTTTGATCAATTTGGCTTAGATCAAGTTTTGACACATCTTGGCCCTTTAGGTCAAAATGGGTCAATTTGGGTCAAGTGGGCTAGGCATTTGGGTTGCTCAAAGGTTGACTTGGTCAAGTTCAAACATAGGTAATGAGTGAACTTAGATCAAGGGTTTCAATCAATTTGGCCTATGGTGGATTTTGGCTATATTAGGTTTCATTTTGGGTTAAGAGTTGACTTGATCAACCATTAAGTTTGACCTAATTTGATTGATTGATCATCCCATGATGATTGCTGATCATGGTGAAAAGGAAATATGAGTTTGGTTCAATCCAATTTCGTTAGGATCAAAAGTTGGCTCATAAGGGCACTTTAGGTCACTTTGGTCAAGTGAGTCCAAGTGGGTCAAATGGCTTGGTCCAAGTTTGTTTAGAAGTTGATTGATCTTGTATATGGACTTATGATTGAAATATAAATCCATTTACAGGTGATTTGAAGTCAAATGTATTTTGAACCATTTAAAAAGTTCATATTCAAAGGAAGAATATGAAGAGGTTTTGGGTTTGATTTTTGATTTGGGTTTTGATTGTTTGAGGATTGGAGTTTGGACTTATATATGAGCTCATGATTGTAGGATTGATTGAACCATGAGAGAAAATCAAGGGTTTGGCTTGATTTAAAAATGTTTTGGCTAAGCTCAAAATTTTGGCTTGAAAGGCTTAGATTTGATTTCGAATGAATTTGAGTTTGATTTTTGGATTTGGTTTTGATTGTTTGAATTTATATTTCATTTATATATGTGAATATAAATGAGAATATAAATTGATCATGAGAAAATTTCAAGAATTTGAAGGGGTTTAATCATGATTTGGGATAAATTCATTAAAGGGAATTTTTAATTAGAAATTTAATTTTTGAGCTGGATTTGATTGATTTATATTTATATTTCATTTATATATGAGAACATAAATGAGAATAAAAATATGTTTTGAGAAAATTCCATGAGTTTGAAGTGATTTGATCAAAGTTTAGGTTAAATCCATTAAAGGGAATTTAAAAGATTTAAGAGAATTTCAAGGATTTTGAATTTGGAATTTAATTTTTGAGTTGGATTTGATTGATTTATATTTATATTTCATTTATATATGAGAATATAAATAAGTTTTGAGAAAATCCCAAGGATTTGAATAGGTTCGATCAAAGTTCAGAGTTGATTTTGGCTAAGTTCTTTAATGGAAAATTAAAGGGACTTAAGAAAATTTCATGGATTGATTTTAAATCTTGAGTTGATTTGATGGGTTTGAATTTATATTTCATTTATATATGTGAATATAAATGAATATAAATGAATCATAGAAAGATCTCAAAGATTTGAATAGGTTTGAATCATGATCTTGGTTAAGTCCTTAAGGAAAAATTATGGACTTAGGCAAATTTTGGACATAGGAATTTTTGATGGATTTTTGATCATGGGTTTCAATCAAGAGTTTCAATCATGGATTTGATTTAAGTGGAATTGACTTGATTTGGAGTTTTGATTTGAAAGAAGGAAAGATGAGGAATGGTGCAAGCTAAGGGTAGGCAAATTTCCTAACACCCCTAGGCATGACCTAATCCTATGGCTAAACCATTCTAAGTCTTCTAGGGCTAGGGGGGTGTCCACCAAATCACTAGATGTGTCTTAAGACTAAGGAACTCTTAAGAATCCTATGTCTAAGATGGAGGTGTTGAGAGCTCATTCTAAAAATGAGGTCAACAAAGGTGAATAGGTGTGGTGTGGCCGACCAAGTACACTTACGTGTGTGTTGTGAAATAATCAACAAAATTGGAAGATCACAAGAATTAGTAGAAACAATCTATCCTTAACACAAGAAGTAGAAAGAATTCAGAACCTAACATAATGTGGCTCTACTTATGTCCAAGACATAAGAGAGAGGGAAGAAATCCACTAAGGGATGAGTGTGAACCTTCCACTAGGAAAGCAGGTTCAAGTCATCCACAAGGGGATGAGAGGTTTGACTTGAGTTCCACTGAGGGAGAGGGTTGAATTTATTTCAATTTTATTGTTTGATTTGATTTGTTTTTATTTGTTTTAGAATTGTTTTGATTAGACTCCACAGGGAATAGAAAGGTGAACTTTCCACTAGGGAAGCAAGTTTAAATCATCCACAAGGGAGGGGTTGAAAAATCCACTGAGGGATAAAAATCCTAAATCCATTGGGGGACCAGAAAGATTTGCATCTCACTGAGGAGAAGCAAAAGGAAGTGGTTTAGATTAATTGTTTGTTTCTTTTTATTTTAGTGGATTTTGTTTGTTTCAAATTTTTAGATTTATTTCAGATTTTAGATTTTGAAGTGAACCTTGTTGGTTTGCGATGGATCTTGAGTAGCCATGGAGGCCTAACTCTTCAGTTACAATCCAAGGGAGTAGTCTACCACAGGTAGGACTATCCAACCAGGGGATACCTTTGGTACACATTGTAGGAAGAAAACATAGTAGACTTTCCTCCAAAGTAGGGATTGGGGTGATCTATTGGCAGAACATGAACCATCCAGGGGTGACTATTGAGTGAATGCCACTGGGGAACTTAGATCAACTCAAAGATAGTCAAGAGGAGATTTCATTTTTAGATTTGTTATTTTGATTAGGGCTGATCCTATTGGTTTGTGATGAGCTACACTGAGTAGGGGCCATGGAGGCTTAGACCTAACTCAGATTTACCAATCCAAAGGGAGTCATCTACCAACCATAAGGTAGGACTATCCAACCAAAGGAGATGTCTTTCGATATGCAATGATCATGTTTTAAGAAGAAAGCGCGGGGACTCGCATCTTCTAAGACAAGGAACAATTGGGGTGAATGGTTGCTTTGGGTAATAAATCAAACCGACCTAGGGCTCACTATTGGGTGAATGTCATTGGAGAACTTAAATCAACTAAAGATAGTCAAGATTAGTTTCATTTTTTAAATTTTATTTATTTTGATAGATTCTATTGGTTTGCAATGATCCAACTAAGAAGAAGCTTCTGGAAGCTTAGACCTATCATTCACCAAAGGGGAGCTTGATCGATGGGAGAACTATCCGACCAAAGTGCCTTTTATTGATGATCAATTGAAGGGAAAGAAAGCTGGGGACTCACATCTTCCACTAGAAAGATCAGGTGATTGGTTGCTTTGGGCAACAAATGACATGCATTGATTTATATGTCATGCCAAAGAAAGCATCATAGTCTTATATCTTTCAAAGTGGAATGAGGTAACCTTCTTGTGGCAAAATAGATTCGACTAAGGGCAACTTTGAGTACACGGTGATTTATCTTAACTCATCTAGTCAGACAATTCTTATAGGGAGCTCTGCTAACACTGCCCTAAAGATATAATGCCTACTTGGGAAAAGGAGCCCTTTGGAGGCTTGAATTCTTAATCCACAAATGAATTAATTTTTTTTTTTGTTTATCGTGGACCCTGTTGGTTTACAAGGGATCAAACTTAGAAGGAGCTTATATTAGCCTAGACATATCTCAAATTTACTAAACCAAGGGAGAATCTGCATATCCGCTGAACAAATTCTCCAACCACAGTAACTGAAAAGGGGAATGTCAATCCAAAGTAAGAGTGTCTAAATGGGATAAAGGACTTGATCCAAATAGAGTGCCTACAGGATGGGGCCGAAGGGCTTAGTCTAACACCACGGAAGATGACATGGCTAGTCATAAATTCAATAGGTATTAGGTGTCCAACTCAGAAGAAAGTGGAGTCATATCACAAGAGTGGTGTACTCATGTGAGTCATGTGACATAGCATCAACCAACCTAAGGAGCTCGTGGGTTTGCAATCGACTAGAAGAAATGGGGACTCACACCTCTCTGGCATTTGTTGTGATGATCATCATCATCTTCGATGGGGCTAGACTGAGGCGACTAATGAGTGAATGCCACTAGAGGACTTATATCAACTCAAAACTAGTCAAGAGGAAATGAGCCTCTGGGGGACTTACCCTAAACCTCAAATATACTCAACCTAGTTAGAACATGATGGCTAGTTCAAGAAGAATGCACAGGGGCTCACATCTTCTTAAGGAAAGTCAACATGAGATAGCTTACTTACTGGGCAATGAAGCCTACCATACTAACAAGGCACTCATTGGTTTGCAATGATCAAATTTAGAAGAAAGCATGGGGACTCACATCTTCCAACAAATGACCACTAGGGTGACATCTTAGCGAGGTAGCATGGGCAGACCTAGAACTAATGAGTGAGTGCCACAGGGGCTTGCTTCCACATCAAAGTAGCCTGAGATAAAAGATTTGTGTTTGTTTTCGGAATATGTCAAAAGGAATCGGACACCTTTGGGGGACTCTTATACCTACCTTAAAACATGCGGGAGAATTATGAAATGATGCCACAGATGTCAACAAGAATTCCTACTAAGAAAGTATGCCACGAGGGGACTCTTACACCTAACTTAGTTATGCTAATCGAAATAGGATGCCTCTTGGGTTCTCTCACACCTATTATAATAGCGACGGGAAGTTGTGTTTGTGATGTGAAAGAGGGATAACATGCTGCTGGGGGACTCTTACACCTACCCTACAACACGTCATGGCGGATTCGCAAGACAAGTATACAACACTTCGAAAGAAGAGAAGATTTCCTGAATGGAATTAGATTTTTTGTTCTTTTTATTAATGATTGTTTTCAAACATGATTTATTTTATAGGTAATATTTGTTTAGATAGAGCCCATTAATTGGAAGCATCGGGTGTTCCCCTTACAATCAATAAGTTAATAAGATCCTCCTTGGTAGGCCTTCTCTATAGCATAGGGGCCTTCCAAAGTGGGTTCAAACTTGCCTCCCATCTTTTAATGGGAAACAATTGCTCTTCTTAAGACTAACACAAGTTCTCCTACTTGGAAAGACTGTCATGACTTGTTGTGAACTTGAATCATTTTGCTTGACAAATTTGGCGCAGAGGTGACTCTCCTCCAAACCTTCGAGCTCTTCTAATCGCAACTTTGCATTCTATTCTGAAGTGATCTTATTACCCAATGCTATCCTTAGTGAGGTGAGCTGAACTTCTAAAGGTAGAGCTTCAAACCCATACACTAAGGAAAATAGGGTAGACTAAGTCAAAGTCTGGTATGTGGTGCAGTAGGCCCACAAGACTTCAACCAATTGCTCATGCCACTGTCATTTGTTGTCATCAAGAGTTTTCTTTAGTATCTCAATAAGAGTTTTGTTGAATGCTTCTACTAAACCATTAGCTTTGGGGTAATAGATGGTAGGGTATCTCCATTCATCTTTATCTAGTCTGATCTTGTGCTTTTGAATGCGGTACCATTATCGGATATAATTTATCGAAAGAACCTATATAATGGTTCTAAAAAAAAGCGAAGCACATTGACCTCTCTGAGTGGGATGAGTTCCACCCACTTGGAAAAGTAGTCGGTAGCAGCTAAGATGAATCGATGACCCTTAGAAGAAGGAGGATCGATCGAACCCACAATGTTGGTACCCCAACACTCAAATAGCCATGAGGCCAATGTAGGGTGTAGAATGTTGGGTGGTTGATGGAGGACCACACCTAACATGATGGCATTTCTATCTGCAGAAATCATAGAAGGTCAGCAATATCTTAGTCTCTTGATCTTCATCTTCATCTTCAGATCAGATTGATGAGATTTGCATAGAACTGTATGTACCTCAGTTACAATGCTATGAGCTTCGTGTTTGCTTAAATAATGTAACCACAATTGGTCAAAGGACCAGCGGTATAGGGTGCCATCAACGAGAGCGTAGGAGAGAGTTCTCTGTTTCACCTGATGGGCTTGTGACTTTTCTTGAGGTAGTTTGTGAGTGTTCAAGTAATCTATGAATGGTTGCCTCCAATCTAGCTCCTCGTCCTTTTTGGCAATGTTAACCTCCCCTTCAAGATAAAGTCTCTCGATGAGTTCAACATCAATAAGTTATAAGACTTATCTATTTTGGATCCTTATTGGAATGAACTCATCTTTCGAACATGCCAATTCTTTAGCAAGTTTGGCTAAAGCATCTGCTACTACATTCTTTGCTCGGGGAACCTTGTAGATGGTAACTTCGGGAATCTAGGCCAACAGCTTCATGGTGTACTCATGGTAGTGATGAAGCTTGGGTTTGAGAACCTTAGGACTTGATGGTTGATAACCAATTCCCAAAGATATTGATGCTTTTAACACTGATAGTGATGATTAACTCAGACCACAATCTACCTATGGAATTTGTTAATTTAAATAAAGCTTATGATAAAGTTTCAAGAAAAGTCCTTTGAAGAGCTCTAAAAATAAAATAAGTTAATATAATTTATATTCAAGTCATTAATGATAAGTATACTAGAGCTGTTACTTGTGTCCAAACACAAGGAGGATTGACAAAATATTTTCCTATTTTAGTAGGATTACATCAAGGATAGGCTTTAAGTCCTTATATATTTGCTTTAGTTATGGATATTCTAACTAGACATTTATAAGAAGATGTACCTTGGTGTACATTTACTGATGACATTCTTCTTGTTGATGAGACTAGAAAGGGAGTCTAAAGATTCATGAATTATAGAGGTCAACCTTAGATTATAAAGGTTTTGTTTGAGTAGATCTAAAATTAAATATATGAAGTGTACTTTTAGTAAGACGATTGACATATCTAAGATACTTTATTTCTAACATATCAGGGAGATGCAAGCCATTCTCATCACTTATCAAAAAGGATGCCAAGTTTATGTGGGATGACAAGTGCCAGCATACCTTTGAAGATATCAAGCAGTATTTGGTGAAGCCGCCAATTCTAGCAGCCCCTATCCCGGGCAGGCCACTCATCCTCTGCAGTGCTACATTGGATGACTCTTTCGATGCTCTGTTAGCCTAAGCCAATGACAAAGGAAAGGAGAGTGCTCTCTACTTTCATCGTCATCCTGAAGCAAACTACTTACCTAACATTGCTAGCTTTAATCTTTGCATCTCCTTCGACACTATATGCTTTCTCATAACTTGATTTCCATGACCAATCCACTAGTACCTCATGACATGGACACGCTATCGGATGTTTGGCATGATGGTCCATGATCCTCACATTTGATATCAAATTTTACCCCTACGTGCGTAAAGGTCAAGCACTAGCAGATTTCTTAGTAGCACACCCACTTCCTGTTGATTCTCTGCTTAGTGACGATCTCCCTAATGAACAAATTGTGAACTTAGGAGAGGTTGACAACCATCAATGGAAGATGTATTTTGATGGTGTAGCTTCTTTTCATAAAGGAGAAGCACCACGATCTACTCTTCCAAGAAAGATAGGGGTAGGAATAGTTCTCTTAACTCCATATCGTGATGTGATGTGATTCTCATACTATCTCTCTAATCCCTACACCAACAACAAGGTCGAATATGAGGCTTTGATTGTTCGTCTAGAGTTAGCCATTACTGTGTGTGTCAAGAGCATCAATATCTTTGGGAATTCTTAGTTGGTCATCAACCAGATTGTTAGGTCCTATAAGGTTCTCAAACCCTAGCTTCATCATTACCATGAGTATACCATGAAGATGTTGGCCCAAATCCCTGAAGTCACCATCTATAAGGTTCCTCGAGAAGAGAATACAGTAGCAGATGCTTTGGCTAAACTTGCAAAGAATTAGCATGTCCGGAAGATGAGTCCATTCCAATATGGGTCCAAAATAGATGAGTCATATCCCTTATTGATGTTGAACTCATCAAGAGACTTTCTCTTGAAGGGGAGGTTGTTGATTGCCTATAAGAACAAGGAGCTAGATTGGAGGCAACCGTTTATTAACAATTTGAACACCGACAAATTATCTCAAGAAAATTCACAAGCCCATCAGGTGAAACAAAGATCTCTCTCCTATGCTCTCATTGATGGCACCCTGTATCGACAGTCCTTGATAAAATGTGGTTACGTTGTTTAGATAAACATGAAGCCCATGACATTATAACCAAGGTACATTTAGGTCTATGCAGAGCGCATCAATCTGGTTCAAAGATGAAGATGAAGATCAAGAGACTATGATACTACTGGCCTTCAAAGATTACAGACTGCATGGATGTAGCTAGAAGATGCCATCAGTGTCAGGTACATGGTGTGGTCCTACATTAACCACCCAACATTCTACACCCTATATTGGCCTCATGGCCTTTTGAGTGTTGGGGTACCAATATTGTGGATCCTATTGATCCTCCTTCTTCCATAGGTCATCAATTCATCTTAGCTACCACCGACTACTTTTCCAAGTGGGTGGAGGCAATCCCACTCAGAGAGGTCACAACTCAGCATGTGCTTCAATTTTTTAAGAACCATATCGTATATAAGTTCGGGGTGCCTCGATGAATTATATCTGATAATGGTACTGTATTCAAAAGAACTAAGATCAATAGCTTCGCCAGAAGACACGGTATAGAATAGAGATACTCCACTATCTACTACCCAAGAGAAAATGGCTTAGCAGAAGCATTCAACAAAACTCTCATCCAAATACTAAAGAAGACTCTTGATGACAACAAGCGGTAATGGAATGAGCAGTTGGTTGAAGCCTTGTGGGCATACCACATCACATACCAAACTCTAACTCAATCTATCATATTTTCCTTAGTGTATAGGTTCAAAGTTGATCTACCTTTAGAAGTTCAACTCCCGTCACTGGGGATAGCATTGGGTAGCAAGATCACTACAGAGTAGAATGCAAAGTTACGATTAGAAGAGCTCAAAGGTTTGGAGGAGAGTCGCCTACGGGCGTGCTAGAACCTCGAGGTATACAAGGCCAAAATGATTCAAGCTCACAACAAGCTGGTCCCCTAAGTTTTTCAAGTAGGAGAACTTGTGTTGACCAATTGTTGCTTCAAAGATGGGACACAAGTTTGAACCTACTTGGGAAGGCCCCTATGTCATAGAGAAGGCCTACTAAGGAGGATCTTATCAGCTCATTGATTGTAAAGAGGAACACCTGATGCTTCCAATTAATGGATGTTATTTAAAGAAATATTACCCATAAAACATGTTTGAAAATAATTATAAACAAAAGAATAAAAATCTGATTCCATTTCATCAAAATCTTCTCTTCTTTTGAAGCATTGTTTGCTTGTCTTGGAATCATGACCATAGGAAAGATGTAAGAGTCCCCAGGCATATCCTCTTTCACAATATAAACACAATCAAACACAATCTCCCAATACTGTTGGAATAGGTGTGAGAGAACCCAAGTGGCAATCTATTTTGATTAGCACAATTGAGTTAGGTGTAAGAGAGCCCAAGCGACATTCTTTCTTAGTGGAAATTCCTGGTTACCATTCGTGGCACCATTTCATTAAATTCCTTAAGTGTGTTTAGGGTAGGTGTGAGAGAACCCAAGAGGCATCCTATTCTCTTTAACCCAAGCACAAAAATAAACACATATCTTTTATCCGGGGCAATTTTGATGTGAGAGCAAGCCCCTGTGACACTCACTCATTAATTTCTCTAGGTTGGGTCTACAAGCTACCTCGCTAGTATGTCACCCCAGTGGTCACTTATTGGAAGATGTGAGTCCCTGCACTTTCTTCCTAACTTGGCCATTGCAAATCAACGAGCACCTTGTTAGTATGGTAGACTTCACTGCCCAGCCAATAAGCTACTTCATGTTGATTTTGTTTAAGAAGATATGAGTCCCCAAGCTTTCTTCTTGAACTAATCATCATGATCTAACTAGGTAGAGTATATTTAAGGTTTAGGATATGTCCCCCAGAGGCACTTTTCCTCTTGACTACATTTGAGTCGATATAAGTCCTCGGTGGCATTCACTCAAGTCGCTCTTAGGTGGCACTGTCGAGCGAAGATAGCTATCGCAATCGTTTAGTTATAGAATGTGAGTCCCGAGCTTTCCTAGGCGATTATTGCAAATCGATAGGCACCTTAGGTTGTTTGATGTTCGCCATGCTAACAATGACTCATCCGTTGGATACACCACTCTTGGTAGATGTGAGTCCCCGTGCTTTCTCCTTGAGTTGGCCACCGAACACTTATTTCATATATGACTAGCCATGTCATCTTCTTCACTATTTTGGATCAAGCCCTTAGCGGCCCCTCTCCTTGCGAGAATTCTATTTGGATCACATCCTTTGCGACTCCATTTAGACACTACCTATGTTACTCTTGGATTAGACAGTCCCCCTTTCCTAGTAGCCGCCCCTGTGGTTGGAGAATTTATTCAGTGAATGTGCAGATTCTCCCTTAGTTTTATAAATCTGAGATAGGTCTAAGCTGATATAAGCTCCTTCTTAGTTTGATCCCTCACAAACTAACAGGGTCCACGATAAACAAACTAAATAAATAAACAAAAATATTCGCTTGGGATTAGGATTTCAAGCCCCAAAGGCCCGGACATCTATCTTTAGGGCGGTGTTAAGAACTCCCTAGAATTGCGACTACGAGTTGAGATAAATCCCAGTGTACTCACCGTAGTGGCTCTTAGGTCGGGTTCAATCTATTTTGCCACAAGCAAGTTGCCCCAACAGTCATTCTGCTTTGGAAGATGTAAGAGTATGACACATTCTTTCTAGCATGATTGTTGCAAATTGACAGGCAGCCCTAGGTCGAGTTTGATTTGTTGCCTAAAATAATCGATCACCACAATGGTCATTTGTAGTGGAAGATGTGAGTCCCCGAGCTTTCTTCCCTTGAATTGATCATTGCAAACCAAAAAGGCACTCCTTTGGTCAAAAAATTCTCCCATCGGTCTGGAAGCTATTCCCTTTGGTTCAGTAAATCTGAGATAGGTCTAGGCTAATATAAGCTCATTCTTAGTATGATCCATCACAAACCAACAAAATCCATCAAAACAAAATAAAAAATAAAATTAATCTTTGACTATCTTTGAGCTGATTTAAGTCCCCCAGCGGCATTCACTCAATAATCAGCCCTAGGTCAGGTTCAATCTATTGCCTTATCAATAGATCACCCCAGCAATTGTTCCCTACTTTGGAGGATGTAGGTTTACTATACTTTCTTCCTAATACAGCTGCATACCGAAAGGCACCCCTTTGGTTGGCTAGTCCTACTATGTGTTTAGTAGACTACCCCTTTAGATTGGTAAATCTGAGTTAGGTATAGGCCTCCGTGGCTCTTACTCAGTGCGATCCATCACTAACCAACATGGTCCATCTCAAAATCAAAATTCTAAAAATCTGAAATAAATTCAACCCTCCTCTCATCGTGGAGTGAAACAAAAGATATTCAACAAAATAAATCCAATCAACCTCCCCAAGTAGAGTCAATCAAATCAAAATAATCAAAACAAAGTAAATAAATCAAATTGATTTCTCTCCCTAGTGAGATTCAAATTGATTCGAACCTCTCAATCCCCTAGTGGATGACATGAACCTGTTTCCCTAGTGGAAGGTTCATATACTCTATCCCTATTGGTTTCCTCCTTCCCTCTCTTATGTCCTTGACATGAGTAGAGTCACATTGCACACTAAGCTCTGGATTCCTTCTACACCTTGGGTTAGGAGTAGATTGTCTCTGTTAGTGCTTATGATCATTCAGTGTTGTTGATCATTTCGGTCAACACCAATATGTGTGGTGTTCCTTGTCAGTCACACCACACCTATTGGGCGCCCTTTGTTGACCTCATTTTTAGAATGAGCTCTCAACCCCTCCATCTTAGGCATAGGACATCTCTTAGATACTATGAGTTTCCTTAGTCTTAAGACACTTCTAGTGATTAGGTGAACATTTAACCTAACCCTAGAGACTTAGAAGAGTTAGCCATAGGAATAAGTTATGTCTTAGGGTGTTAGAAAATTTGCCTACCCTATAGCTTGAACCAAATCCTCACTTCCTTCTTCCAAGTTAAAACTCTAAACTCATATCAACTCCAACTCTAACTCAAACCTTGAACCAATTCAATGAATTTTCTTAAATCATGAATCAATTTCAAATAATTGAAACTTATGATTGAAGCCCATGATTGTATTCCAAACTCCAAAATATTTCCTAAGTCACTTTGATTCTATCTTATAGACTTAGCCTAAATCAAATCTAAATCAATTCAAATTCAAGGAATTTTCTCACAACCCATTTATATTCCCATTTATATTCACATATATAAATGAAATATAAATTTAAGTAACAAAAACTAAATTCAAAACTCAAATCCAAATTCTAAAAATCTTTCCTAAGTCACTTTGATTCCATCTTATAGACTTAGCCTAAATCAAATCTAAATCAATTCAAATTCAAGGAATTCTCTCACAACCTATTTATATTCTCATTTATATTAACAAATATAAATGAAATATAAATTGAAATAATCAAAACTAAATTCAAAAATCAAACCCCAAATTCAATTAGAATTTAGCCTAAGCCTTTCAAGTCAAATTCTTGAACTTAGCCACATCAAATTCAAATCAAACCAAACCCTTAATTTTTCTTCAAGATTCAATCAATCCTTCAATCATGAATCCAAATATAAATACAAACTTCAATCATCAAACCAAAACTAAATTCAAAATCAAACCCCAAATTCAATCAAAATTCAACCTAAGCCTTTCAAGTCAAATTCTTGAACTTAGCAAATTCAAATCAAGCCAAGCCCTTGATTTTTCTTCATGATTCAATCAACCCTTCAATCATGAATCCAAATATAAATACAATATTCAATCATCAAACCAAAACTAAATTCAAAAATTATAACCAAGTCAAACTCATGTTCACCATTTTGAAGTTGAAATTATCAAATGAATCAAACCCATTTGACTTCAAACCACTTGCAAATGGATTTATATTTCAATCATATGTCAATATGTGAGTTCAACCAAACTTGATTCAAGCTGATCAAGTCAATTGACCTACTTAGGCTCACTTGACCCAAAGTGATCTAAAGTACCCCTATTGAGCCAAATTCTAATCCTACCCAATTTGGATTGAACTAAGCACTAAGCACACATTGAGCAACAATCATCATAAGATGATCAATCACTCAAATTGGGTCAAACCAAGTCAAACCTAAGGGTTGACCAAGTCAACATTTAGCTAAAATGAAACCTAAACTAACCAAAATCCACCATATATCAAATTGATTGAAACCATTGATCAAAACTCATTCATGATCAATGTTTGAACTTGACCAAGTCATCATTTAAGCCTAACCTAGCCCAACTTGACCAAGTCATCAAAATGTGTCAAAACTTGATCTAAGCCAAATTGATTAAAACTAATGGGTCAAGTTCATTCCAAATCACTTGTTGAACTTGACCAAAGCTCTAATTGGCCAACTAGACCCAATCTAGCCCAATTATTGACCTTGAACCCAACTTGACCTAAAAGGTCAAATTTAGCCAAATCCAAATATAAATCAAATTGATTGGAAACAAAGATACCAATACATTTCATATGACCAATGGAGCCTAAACCAACCCATGAACTAACCCAAATAGGTCAAATGGGTCAAATTACTTAACTTGACCCATTTGACCTAAATGAAATCAAATGAACCAAATTCAAATATAAATAAAATTGAACCAAACCAATGATGCCAAAACATTTCAAATGGTCATATGAACTTGACCCAACCCTTAGTTTGACCAAATTTGACCAATTGGTCAACTGGACCCAAGTTGACCCATTTTGACCTAAATGGGTCAACATGAGCCAAATCATATCAAACCAACCCCAAATTCATTAAAACTTGGCCCAACCCATTTTTCAATCATACCAAACATATTCAAATTAAAATCCAAACCAGATGACCATTTTACCCCTAGGCCATAGGATAACCTAAAATCAAAACCACTTGGAATTTGGTCAATTCCTTTTTTATGGACACTTGACATCCTCTTAGTGGACCAAATTATCACTAATGAGGATGGTGCACATGACCCATTGGGTTTGGGTCAGCCAAACCCAACCCAAAGTCAAAATCGACCACCTCACTTGATATGAGCACATGGGAATCCTTCCTCAACTCATTTCAAGCACATGGGAGCTTCACTACTCCACGCCACACCCAAAATCGAATGTCATGACACTCTAAATGGCCTAACAAACCCATTGAATAGGGTTAATTGGATCAAAATGGTAAAAGAGCTTGCGGTTGTCCAATTCACCTTGGGGAGATATACTCCCCCTAATTCCACTTGAATTCAAGTCTCACACACTTGATTGAGCTTAGGGAACTCAGAGCTAACACCCCAAGGTTCTTCCAAGCTTCCTCAACCCATTTCCAATTCTCCATTTTGGTTTCTCTTAAAAAAATAGGGGAGCTCCCTCAAATATCCATCTCATCCAATACACAAAATCAAGATAATTCCTCCTTCAAGCACCTTGAGGGGACCTGAGCTCACTCCAAGCTTCATCCAAGTTCTCAAGGCAAGGGAGAGGGGACTTTGATCAAGACCATGAGCATTTGAAGGGTGACTTGGTCCATAAGAATATCTACTCAATCCCAAGGCTTGAAACTTTCAACAGAGCTTTGTCTCCACTAGACAAAGCTACCTCAATGAATTCGAGTGCCAGTGATAGCCTCCTGTGAGGTATGGATCAAAATCGATCCAAGAATAGAGTGTGTGTGGTCTTTTGTGAAAGAAATTTTTATCTCAAGTAAAACTAGATGTTGGATGTCTTCTCCCTTACATGATGATGGTGTGGGTTGAGTTTGAGCTCAATCTGAGCTCAATCGAGCTCAAATCATGCCATCAAAGATGGACAGTGACCATCTCCCGTAGGCGAGCTCGGGACAGATCATGGGCCATCCATCCGCGTGTTTTGGATGGACGATCATGATAAAGTCGCATAGGATGCATAGATTAATCCCTTAAGAACCGCAGGCTTGATCTCAACCATCTGATCTTTGATCAGATGGATGGGGAGAAAGCGCCAGAAGGCCATCGCTGATGCGGCACTGTGATGTGATAACTTAAGTGAGCATTCTCATCGCACCACGTGGAAAGCGTGTCGTGTTAGCCTCCACATGGCACTGATGGGATTAGTCATTTAATTAAGCTATTTAATTAATAGATAATCAAAGAAACATCAAAATAACATAACTAAATACAGAAAAATTAGAAAATACAAAATAAAAAGCATTGTGGAGATAATTCAAAGAGGAATAATCTAAAATTAATTTCAAGTAATTTTGAACAGTGATATTTTTTGAATTTGGGTTTATTGGGAATTTAATTATGTTAATTACTCTAAATCCACTGATTAATTCCAAACTTCTCATGTGCATTTAGTGGGATGACTTTTGCCTCTCCTAATTTTTTAGGATTTATTAGTGCTTTAATTAGGGTAATTGCTTGTTTCATTCCTAACTATCCTCTTAATCAATTAAATGATTAATTAACCTTTTAAGTAGTGATAAATCCATTAATTAAAGTTGCTAATCACTTTAGAATATTGAGTGGACATAGGGAATGAGATTAGGGTTCTTTCCCATATCTTCTTTTCCTAAGTTCATTTCATTTGGATAAAATCTAATTAAGGTAAAAATTAATTAAATAAGTTTAATCACATAATTAAATGGCTCATTAATCAAACATTTCAAAATCAAAACTTTTCATAACTTAACCAATTCATCTTAGGTAGGTGCTTAGGTGTTCAACAACATAAGTAACTTAAGAAAATCAAAATCCAACCCACATGTGTGAGAAGGGTTATGAAAGTACTTAAATTAAATCCTTTAACTTAATTAATCATTAATTGTGAGCCAATTGCATTAGGTACCTTTCTTTCCTAGGATGCATTACTGATTTAAACTCCTTGTGGTTTTATGTTATACATTGTCTCATAATTATTTGATTAAATATGTTAAAGTGGTGTAGATAAGGGGTAATTAATGCACTTAATTCACACCTTAACCTAAAGCAAAATATAAAAATCATCTAATGGTTCTAAAATTAAATTAAAACAACATACACATGTGGAAATGGGCTAGGACCAGTAAACCTCTTTACATTTCTTATATTCAAATTAAACTCAAACAAAACTAAAAATCTCTTTAAAATAAATTTGATTTACTTCAAATAATTCTATTTCATAGAATTATCTTTAGGAATTAATTGAGGTGAATGAATTTACATGCTTTCATCACTTTATTTCTTTCCTAGCATGCTAAACTATGTATTCCATATAAAAATCATGCATTCATGCTTTTTGAAAATCAAATTAAGAGAATAAAATATTTTCTTTATGTCAAATTGTTTATTTGGCTAAAGTAAGAATATGAATGATTATTATCACTATTAAATCCAAAATTACTTTCAAAGCTTATAAATCAAACATCAAAACTATAAGGTATGCTACTTACAATTATTTATGAGCTTGCATGTGAGTAAAAATATAAAGATGTGCATAGTGCGACTTTCCTTCTCTTTTCTTTTAGCATAGTTTTGAATAGATTTGGCAAAGTGTATAGTTCATTTGAAAAGAACACAACACTTGCTTAAATCCATTCATATTCATTCCTATGTTATTACTTAAGAAGAACATCCACACTTACACATATAAATTTTACAAATAAACACAAACTTTTGCATCTTTCTTTTTCCATTCATTTCTTTTGTACATGTATATGAAGATAACCAGAAATGGGAAGAACCTTTCATGGGATAAGGTGGAACATAGAATCCCAATAAAATCCTCATAAAATCAATTAAATATAAATTCTCTTAGCATTCATCATCACATAGATATACTTTATATCATCCATAATAATTAAAAGAAATGAAGTGATGTGTGTTCATGAAAGTATTTCACTTTACTTAGTCTTAAAATTCCTTTCTTTTTGAATAGGTTTGTTTAAGGAAAATTTAAACTTAGGATTAATTAAAACATATAATAAAATATTCACTAAATAAAAATTAAATATGAATTTACCTTAGAAATTACTTAGGAGGAAAGAGTTCTCTCTATTCCACAACTTAGTAATTAATAAGATTCACTTAAATAAAAATACAATGTAAATAAAAT
The DNA here is from genome assembly GCA_021442155.1 of Cymbidium sinense. Lineage (NCBI taxonomy): Eukaryota > Viridiplantae > Streptophyta > Magnoliopsida > Asparagales > Orchidaceae > Cymbidium > Cymbidium sinense. The sequence goes on along the minus strand of CM038221.1, from coordinate 172,236,881 downwards.
AAATCAACTAAAAAAAATACAAAATAAAACCAACCAAAGCAACTAAATCACTTACATGAAATAAACCCTCTATGTTGAACATTTTCATACTTAGAAAATTTCAACCTTAAAGCCTAACTAAGCATACCACACAAACCTGGGCAAGGGTATATTTGCTTTTATTTTATGATATTTTATTTAGTGATGTTAGGGTGTAGTACTAAATGGTAGGACGACCTTAGTCTAATCATTATCTTTTGTAAGGCATTGTGCTTAAGGGGCGCTGTAATAATAATAAAACTGCTTTTACTGTGCACGTGCTTATACCCCTAAGAATCAAAATAGGTTAGGTGGACTTGGTTACCCATGTGTGAGGTGTTAAGTATAATTTATATATATACATGCTTGAGATTGTATGGTTTGTTTAGCTAATCTTTGTTTTGCAGGTGTTAGTTAGATTTTCTTTTTCCCAATTTTATGTACTTTTGCAATTAGGATTTTGGAATGATTATTATGGGGATTAGAATGAGCATTAGTCATAAGATCATGTCTTATGTACCATGTAAAGCCTTTGGAGCAACCATATTCTAACCAACCAAAAGAAGAAGGAAGAAAGAAGAAAGAAGATGGAAGAAAGACCAAAGAAGAAATGAAGAATGAAGACCCCATAACATGAATTCCTTGCTTAATTGTAATTAATTCATTTGTAAATCGGGTTGTATAAGGGTAGAGCTCGACTACCTAATTTGTTTTTCGGGTTTGTGCGATGGAGCCCAATCACAAATGACCTTTTATTCTTTTGTGCTAGTTTTATAAATTGATTGATGTTTGTTTAATTTGCGCATTAAGATGACATCTTTTCTTAGTTTCTTCCTTGCTTTGATGGATGGCCTGGATGACGATTAGGCTCTTAAGAAAATAAATTTTTTATCCAATTAAATAACTCAAATTAAAAATAAACAACTCATAACCTCACTTAAAGCTTAGGCTATAAAATAAGATAAAAGAATTAGCAACCCCTTAGAAAGATGTTATCTTACTTTTCTAACATCTTGTATAAAAAGTATATTATTCATTATTGATTGGAGAGCTTCCACCTTTGCCGAGAACTTAGCTTGACCTGTAAGAGCCATGATGAAAACACACCTCCTTATCTTGTTGATTTTGACCCATAATCCAATTTCTCATGCATTGAGCATATAAATTATAAAGCCTGTGTCAAATTGATTGTCCAAAATAAAAATAAAATGTAATAAAATTTGCATTAGATTTAAGTCATTAAAGCATGCCCTACATGATCTAGTCTCTTAGGGAGTGTATTTAAGGACTTAGTCTCTTTCTAAATAAACAACAACTTAGTTATCTTGCAAAAGCATTTTACTTGCCTACATATTTTAAAATCATAAGATGACTTAGTTGGCAGCCACCCCCAGACGGTTGTAAGTCCAACAGTATGGTGGTTTATCCTCTTGTGGAGGTAAAACAAACATCCATTTTTGCCTTAAATTTAGGTCATGCTTTTGGCCCTCCCCAAAGCTCCCTAAATTTTGGTTCAAGGGTTGCTACTTCCCATTGTGGGCTACGAGCATAAATCCTCACCTCTTAGGCATTTTCGTGACCTTGTATCATAAAATTATAAGCCCTAGCATTCTAATAAAAATTTAACTCAAATAAATTAATTCAATTTCAAAAATATAAAATCCCACCATAGGATAGTTTGGGGTGCTTACTAGGCTACAGAGTATCTTAAGCACCCCCTACTTGTTTTCATTTGACTTCAATAAAAACTCCCTCCTCTTGATTGATCCCACTTGACTTTTAAAAAATAAACCAATTGATTGATAGTCCTACCTTTCAAAATCTTTGGAGATAATAATCATTTACGTTAATCGAGAGTATTTCTAAAAAATCATATTCCTTATGATGTAATTAACTATGGGGACTTGCCCCTATAGGGAACTTAACGAACCTGATTTAAAAAAAACCTTACTTTACTTTTCCATGTAAGGTAGAGAAGAATCTCTGGTACATTCCAAAGACCCATAGTCCTTAGGAGTCCTTATTGAGGTGATTAGGTCCATTATAAAGTGGTGGCTTCTATCTCTCGAGATAGTACACCTTTCCTCAATGCCCTACCTCATCACCCTAATAAAAATATCTACGTGATGTCCCAACAGTGTATTTTATATATATTTCTATTTTTTTCATTTATCCTTCTTTTCCCTAAAAAGAAAAGGGGGATAGATGAAGGAGAAGATATATATATAAAATTTTTACCACAAGTATATTCAGGAAAAGGTTGGAGTAGCTCCAATAAGATAAGATTAGAGAGAGTCGCCTTAAATGGTTTGGCCACATAAAGCATCGGTCGTCCAAAGACCCAGTTAAGAGAGTAGATGTATTAGATTTGCCTTATGTTAAGAAAGGCAAAGGTAGATAAAAAAACTCTTAGTTAAGATGTATAAAAAATAGCCTTAGTTTATCAAAATTAAATAAAAATTTGACACATAATAGGACACAATGGAGAAAAAGGATTCATGTAGCTAACTCCACATAGAGGGATAAAGGCTTGTTGTTATTGATGTTGTAATTGAATTTAGTCATATTATAGTTTTTATTAAGATATTTTATGATACTTAAAATCGTATAGTATATGCTTGTGTGTGATGCAGGTATTGTTTATTAAACCCTTTAGGATATTAGCCAATCTAGTTGATGGATACACATAATGATGATTTTCTTTTAAGAAATCATTGAATTATTATGAAATTGGTGCCTATCTTTCTTAATTTTAGGGTGTTATAATAAACATTTATATTAATAACTAATAAGGAATTAATGGATGACTGGATAAAATAGTGCACATAAGTGCACGTGTTGTTCAAGTAATATAATAAAGAGTAGAGTATCGTTCCCACGATGACCTGTTTCAAAATTTTACTCAATTAAAGTATTAATCTATCATTAGCCTTGATTTTTATCCAACAAAATGAAAATGTAGAAAAAAAATTTTAAATGCTAAAAGTAGTAAAGTGACTATTGAAAGTAAGAATTTTCTTAATTTTGAAAAATATACTATGATTTTAGAAAAATTTTGATTGATGTTATGTACTAAATTAATGTGAGATTTTAAAAATTATTGTTGCCAATCAAGAGCTTAAATGTTGTACCTTCTATGCCTAGGTCAATACAACCTAATCATTACCTTTAATTAGTTATATTCTATAATCTAATTAAACATAAGTGATTATGTGACATTCATCTCCCTTAAATGATTATGGATCCCAAATTTCATATGCCTATGTATATTTAGTAAATCCAAATACTTTTCTTAATGTTCTACTAGGACTCTTCTGATATCTTTAGATCACACTAAGTTTTAACATCATAATTGGTCTGATAATGAGTAAATTAAATATTGAAAAAGCAAAATAACATAATCATTAAAAGCATAAATAATTTTTTATATATTACTCACATCAACAAGAGTACATAACATTTAACACAAAATCAACATAAATCCAAAGCATTAATGCTTTATTGCTCATTTTGATAAAGAGATAAAATATTAGCATCTACAAACATATGAGATCATTTTGAATAAAATCAAAAGAAGTGAAAGAGTAAACCAAAAAAAATTCTCATCCTTCAATCTCCAACACGAACATAACAAAAACATCGAGATAAAGCAACAAACACTGTGCTCTCCAAGTGATACACTAAACACTCACACTAATATATCATACTACAAGCTTTGCCAACCATGCAAGTAAATGCTTATTTATAAGTGATATAACTCTATCTCAATTATCCCCCATGTCCTCTCATAAAATCTTCCATAAAAAAAATTTTAAAAGAATTTGAAACTCCCAAAACTGATTGTTGAAACTAATCGTTGAAACTACTTGAAACCGAGTTTCTGGATCGTAGCACCTCGACACTTATTCTGTAGCGCCATGACACTATGCTCTCTTATTTGTAGCTTCAAATCTTTGACTTTGGCTACAATGTAGCACCTCAGGTATGACACCTCGGTGTGCAAACCTTATACCATGGTGGTAAGTTTAGCTCTCCACTCTACAAATTTGGCATCATGATGCTATCTTCTCTATTTTTGTATAGCTTTTTCTTCTGATACTAGTGCCTTGATCTTGGTTTTGTAGTTTCATTGTACTGTACTTAATTTCAACATGTTTTTCTTCTTTTTTCTAATAAGAAATTTTATGTTATAAATACTTAAAATTATGAAAATAAATCATAAAATAATATTTTTTACTTAAAAAAAATCATGCTAATTTCACTAAAATTTTCACTTATCGATGGATATATAAATATAGTTTGCATTAAGTTGGCGTGTTCACATCTGAACACCATAATCATTAATTTACCTAAGATAATTCTTTATGAACTTATCTGAATAATGAGCATTACCAAATAATTTTTATATTTAAAAATCTTATTGTATACATTATTTATAATTATTATAAAGTAATATCTATTTTATTTTTTCTCTTTTATATTTATGTGTGATTTCTTTCCATTTATACTTTACACAATAAGATTTCACCTACTGAGTTTATTTAGCATACTCGTAACTATTAATTTCTATTTTTTGGTCATTAACTATATATAATCTAGAGGAGCATCCATATTTATGCTTCAAATATATGTTAGAATGTGATTAATGTTAGAACATTGTTGACCTCACTTTTGGAGTAAGCTCAATCTTCTCTTCTTAGACTTAGGACTCTTCTAGACACTAAGAACTCCTTACTCATAAGACACTTCTAGTGATTAAGTGAACACTTATCCTAAGTCTAGAGACTTAGAAGGGTTAATCATAGGATTAGGTCATGCCTTAGGACTTAAGAAATCACCTATCCTATAGCCTAAACCCAATCTAGATACACTTTCTCAAATCAAACCAAGATTCAAATCTCAAACCAAACCTCAAATTCAAATCCAAAATCCAAATCCAAATCCATATCCTAAATTTGACTCCAAATTATTAAAACCCAAAATCAAGTTCAAATCCTAAGAGCCTTCCTAAGCCATATGAACCACATTCATAAGCTTAGCCAAAACTCTCTTTAGATCAAATCAAATTCAATTGATTTCTTTATAAATCAATTGTTCCTTCATTTATATTCACAAATATAAATGAAATCCAAATTCAAATGACCAAACTTATATCCAAAATTAAATCCAAACCCAATCTAAGCCCTTTGAGCTAATTCTTTGGACTTAGCCAAAATATATCCTGATCAAGTCAAAAGTAATGAATTTCTCTTGAATCAATCATTCATTAAATTATCTACCCAAATATAAATGAAACATACAATCATCAAATCAAATTGAAGCCAACTTAAGTCAAACCTAACCTAGCCCTTTTGACTTGAAAATTTCAAATGAGCCAAAATCTCTTATACTCCAAATTGATTGTCGTTGAATTTATATTTCAATCCAGAGCTCATATAAAAGTTCAACTATACTCAAATAAAACCAAAACTAAACCAATTGACCCACTTAGATCCACTTCACCCAAAGTGACCTAAAGGACCCATTTCAGCCAAGTTCCAATCCAACCCAAATTAGATTGAACCAAGCTCACCAAAACCTTTCCACCATGATTGTTGATCACTCTAAGATGATCAATTATAATCATTGGGTCAAACCAAATCAACTTAGTCATTTGACCAAGTCAACCCTTAGCCCAAATGAACCAAAACTAACCAAAACTCATCCTACATCAAACTGATTGAAACTAATGATTTGAATCAACCCAAAATTAATATTTAAATATGACTTGACCACCAATTAAGTCAAACCAAGCCCAATTGGCCATTCGATCCAAGTTGACCCAAATTGAGGACCAAACAAATTGGGTCAAATCATGATCTAACCCAAATTGATTGTATGGGCTCAAGTTCGTTCCAAATTGATTATTGAACTTGATCAAAGCCATAATTAAACTGAATTTGATCAATCAAGCCTAATTGAGCCATTTAGCCCAAATTGGCCTAAAGGGTCAATTTGGCTTAAATCCAAATTAAATCCAAATTGATTCAAACCAAAGACCACATTCATCTTCATTTAGCCAATTGAACATAAATAAACCCATAACCCAAGCCAATTTGGCCAATTTTGGTCAAATTGGTCAACTTGACCCATTTGACTAATTTGATTCTAAATGAGCTAAAATCAATTCTAGGCCAAATTAAATCAAATTGATCATATCAAAACTCTTCAAATTATCATTTGAACCTAACCTAAGCCTTGGTTTGACCCAATTTGACCAATTGGTCAACCTAACCCAATATGACCCAATGTGACCCATATGACCCAAATTGAGCCAAATCTCTTAAAACCAAGAAATGACTCATTGGGGGCTGATCAAACCAACCCAAACCTATTTTGGATCAAATCAAAATCAATCCAACCCAATTAAATCTCTCATGGGTCCTCCTCACATAGGATTCCACCTAACTTCATTTAATTCTCCCATCACATGCATTTAACTTCCCCCCATCCATGGCATTCAATGGAGCTGATCATATGGAAACAAGAGAGGACTTTGGAGCAAAAATCCAAAGTCCTCAATCAATTCATCATCCATCCCAACCTCCCAAGCAAAATGACAACACTTTGGAGCCAAAAATTCAAAAAAATGTGAATTTTTGGCCACTATTAAAGGAGGGGGAAATAAGGCTTTATTTCTCTTTCTCCTACTACTATTCAGTCTCCAAGAGCTCCCCAAAGTAACCAACCACCACTTCCCCACCTCTCTTGAGCCAAAAATATCAAAACCGGGTGGATTCCAGCGAGGAAATGGCAAGCATTGGAAAATACATCATTCCAAAGTGAAGAAGAAGACTACACTTATTCCAAAGCTTTCTTGTACATAGTAGCTTGCTCGGATCTTCACCACCACTAGAACCACCCCCAACAAGGTAAATTTTGCTAAACTTTAGCCATCCTTAGGATTTCTCACTTTTTATGATTAATTTTTTGTGATTTTAGTAATTTTGTTTAGATAAACCCTACATTTTCATTTTATTTGATCCTAATACGAAGTAGAATTTTTTTGGAGAAAATCGATGTGAAAATAAGCTCAATCGAACCTCATTTCACATTTTTTTTGCATTTTCTCACAATTTTCTCAATGAGCGCCCCGATCCACGGTGGATCGGACAACTTACATCGTGTCGAATCCGCATCCTTCTGACAATCAAAACATGCGATCTGTTCTCTGATCCTGCAGATCGGATATGGACCGTACGATCCATACTCAGACGGTCCAGATTAAATCGCGCATCATTTTCCCAGATCCCGCATTTTCTCGCACGCCGCCCACGCGCCCAATCGCGCTATTTTATGGAAAAGTAAATCTATTTTCATGAAATTATAAAATGATAATGAATTAAGGGCTCGTTGGATTCGTCCTTACAAGAGGAATCCAAAGAATCAAAAATTTCCAAATTCCACTGAATGGTTTGAGCTTAATTTAGGTTTTAGTGAAAATAAAGTTTTATTAATTATTCTAAAAAAATAAGTCGGATTGAGTTGAAATTTTCAGTGATTGAAATTAACGTTAAAGCACACCTAAATCTTCAAAATAGCTTAAATCACTTCAGTTAACATCTAAGATCCTAATAATAATAATAATAATATGATCTTTTGAAGCTTAATGAACCTATAATAAATATTTAGGATTAATATTTAACAAATTAAGGAATTAATTAAAATGAAATTCATAATAATCTAAATAATAACTTAAAATCAAAAATAAAATAACACTTAAGCAATCATTAATCAAACCTCAAATCAAAAGAAATATCATATAATTATCAAAGGAAATTAAATTAAATATGATTAAACTTATTTAAGTTAATAAAACTCAATCAAATGATTAAATCTTAAATCAAACTTAAAATTAAACAAATATAGGAAATATTAACATGGGTCAAACTAGTATAACTAAACCTACACTAAGCATGAAATCTTAATCTTGTGAAACTCCTTAATGAATATAAATAAATTAAAACTAATTAATCATTAAGTAAACTCAAAAGTTAAATTAATTATAAATCTAATACATCATAATCACTTAATATTATTCAAACCAAATTAATCAAATATATAATTAATGCAAACTTAATGAATTAATCCATCATTTTAATGAATCAAATTAATTTAAATAATTTACATTAAAACTAACTCTTAAATTAAGCTTAAATCAAACCCCTAATTAAATTTAGTAATTAATCACACCCCTCAAGTAAACTAATTAAGTTAATCAAATTAATCATATTAAACGTAAGCTTAATCAAACATAAATGCAATTAAATACCAATCAAATCTAAATTAAACATAAATCATTAAGTCATTAATAATTAAATCTAAATAAATGTAAAACTAAATAAAAAAGTAAATAAATCTTTATTTAATTTAATAATTAACTAAAATACACTTTTTAATTAAACTAATTACCTTTAAACTAATCAAATTGAATAAACACCTAATTAATGCAAACTTAATGAATTAATCCATCATCTTGATAAACCAAATTTACTTTTCTTAAATCAAATTCAAATCATTACCTAATTAATCTACTAATTAATTTGATCACATATCTAAAATAAGCTAATTAAGTCAATCAAATTAATCGTATTAAACTTAAACTTAATCAAACATAGATACAGTTAAATAATAATCAAAACCTAAATTATTAAATCATTAATTATATCATTAACCTAAACAAATATGAAATCAAATTGAAATTAAACAAATCTTTATCATTAACATAAGTACACTTCTTAATTAAACTAACTACATAATCACATTAAACCTAAGCATATCCATAGACTAATAAAGCTAATCAAATCAAATTAAATCAAATCAAATCAAATTAAGAAAGATGCTCGTCAATTTAATATGTAATCAAATCAAATCTCATTCAACCTACTTAAATAAGATAAACTAATTAACTATCCAATGTATGAAATTAAAATACAAACCAAACTTTGATAAACATGAAAAATGGATGAGATTAAAAAAATCATAACTATAAAGAATCAAACTCAATTAAAATCAAAATAAAATCTTAATTAATCTAATCTGATCAAACTACAAATAAATGGACCATAATCAAATCAAATAAACATAAAATTTAGTCACATAACCATAATCAAATAAAATAATTAAATATTAATTTAAAAGGATATTGAATTATCAAGATTTAATTAAACCAAAACATCAAATCTAAAATTAATCAATCAAAAATGCATGGATTTAAACAAACTTAAACTTCATTAGATATTAAGGATATTGAATTATCAAGATTTAATTAAATCAACACATTTGATCCAAAATCAATCAATCAAATATTTAAACAAACTCAAATTCTAAATGCTAATTCAAACCAAATAAATTACATAAATTCAAATGTAATTAAGATACTTAAGGACCTTAGTTAGATTCTTTAGGAGTTAGGATGTAGAATAGGGTGAGTTCTGTCTACAAATGGAATTCTTTCTACTCTTCATTCTTGAAAACCTAAGCATCATTTCAACCAAATAAAAGTGTAATAAAAATGAAAAATAAATCATTAAATCATTTAAATTGAAATCATCAAAATGTGAAATTTAAACAAATTCAAACTCCAAATTGAAACTTAAACTAAAGAAGCCTAATAGAGTCTTACCACACAAGCCTTAAGCACACACATTAGAATACTAAGTCACCACTTCTAGTGCTAAGTTAGGACATTGTATGTATGATGTTGTATTTTAATTTTTTATGTAATATTTTATATTAGATGTTAGGGTGTATGCCTCAGACATAGGGGTGTGATTAAATTTAATATTTTTTGACAAGGGGGCTTGTGGGTCATTGTAATAAAAATATAAGTGTGTTTACTGTGCAGGTTGCTTAGCCCCTAAGCATAACTCTTGTTAGGATAGGTAGGCTTGGTTACCCATGTGTGGGGTGTTAAGTCTAAATTATTCATATAACTGCTTGAGTTGTATGATGTGTTTAGCTAACATTTATTTTGCAAGTGTAGCTAGATTTACTTTTACTATTTTGAATGTAATTTTATATTAGAATTATGATTAGTGTTATGGGGATTAGGATGAGCGGGCTAGAAGGCTTAGTCCTTGGGTGCCTTGTAATGCCTTTCGAGCAAATCAAATCAAAAGGGAGAGAAGGAAGAAATGAAGAAAAGAAGACCCCCATAGCATGTATTATTTTTATAATCTAGGTTATATAAGGGTAGAGCTCGACTACCCATCTTTTTTTTTTTTGGGTGTACGACGGAACCCGACTGCACTGACCTTTTATTCTTTTACAGTAGTCTATAAAATTATTTGATGTTGTGTTTATATTGCACACTAAAATTTCATGATTTCTTAGTTTTTTCATGTTTGATGTTTGAATGTGTGGCCTGGATGTGGTAGGCTCTTAGGATGAAATTAATTTTTTTACTCCAATTAACAACTCAAAATTAAATTTTTAAAACAATTCATAACCTCATATAAAAGACTAGGAATTAAATAAAGATAATATAATTTTTAGCAACCTGTTAGCTAGATGAATGAATGTATAACATCATGCATGTCATATTCTTCCACTCTTATTAAGAGGGGGCTTCCATCTGTGCCGGAGAATAAAAGCTTAACATGTGAGAGCCTTTAATAGAAGAACACCCTTTCTCTCCTGATTTGACCCATAAACAAGTTCTCATGCATTTAAGCATACAAAATCTCATAGCCTGTGTCAAAATAAAGAGTCCAAAAGAATCAAATAAATTTGATAAAATTTGCATTATATTAAGTCATGAATTCATACCACTTATGCTCTAGTCTCTTAGGGATTGACTTTAAGGACTTAGTCTCTTTCTAAATAAACAACAGCCTAACCATCTTGCAAAATATAAGACTTGCCTACATAGATTTAAAGCATAGTGAGGAGGCCACTCCATCGAATAAGTTCAGATGGGTGGTTTATTCTCTCTTATGGAGGTAAACCATATACCCATTTTGTCTTAGATTTAGGTCGTGCTTTGGCCCTCGCCAAAGCTCCATAGATTTGGGATCCGAAGTAACTGTATCCTATCAGGCTACAAGCATAAATTCACACCTCTTAGGTATTTTCATAATCTTATGTTGTGGGATTATAAGTCCTAGTATTATAATAAAATATCAACTTAAATAATTAACTCTCTTCAATTTCAAAATTATAGGGATTTCATTCGCACCTCCTTGATCTATCCCATTTGATTTTCCAACATAACCAATCCTTTGATAGTCTTGCCTTGAAATCTTTGAAGACTTTAATTCCTACTTTAATCGAGAGTATTTCTAAGGGATTTCATTCTTTATGATGTAATTAACTATGGGGGGCTTGCCTTCATAAGAAACTTAAAAAACCCAGCTTAAAATAAACTTTTACTTTTTTTGTAAAGTAGGCGAAAGATCTCTGGTACATTCGAATTCTCATCATGCTTTAGAAGTCTTTATTAGGTAATTAGGTCCATTATAGGGTGATGATTTCTATCTTTAGAGATAGTACATCATTCCTTAATATTGTACCCAATCACTTCAATAAGTACCCCTTATGATCTGCGTGATGTCCCACATCTTAAAAAATAAACATCACAAACATTTAGTTAATTTTAGTGGTAATTTGTTCTTTGGATAAATTAGTAAGATAGTTAAGTTTTTATTACTTTTAATAAATAAATTAGCAAGTATTATTAGATTTAAATGACCCAATGAATTTTGTATAGATTAAAAATTATTAAATTCACATGTATTTACTATTTGGAATTATTTCTAAATATTTAGCTTGCACTCTTTTGATGGGATTCTATACTTTTCTTATAGAGCCAATGGTTGAATGTAATTAAAAATGATTTCTTTATTTTATTTATAGAAAATGTCACCTCTATCCATATATATCTTTCAAAACTTAGAAAATGTTTTATTTAAATCAATATCAAGAAGATGTTTGCTCTCTTTTGTGATAGTTAAAATACTATTCACTTAACAAATAATATTGTCTTTCATTCACAAACAACTTACATACAAGTTAGGCATCTTTATATATAACTTCCATAAAGCTAATGTTTTAAATTTATCAAAATTAAAAGAGAAAAAATCCCCAATAATAAGCTAACAAAAGTTATATGTGTTTAAAAATTGACACTTTATACAAACTTTGTTAACCTATGTGAATAATGACATACAAATATCACACAAAAAAAATATTCAAACACTATTGTGTTTAGACTCAATGTGGGAGATTATAAAGCGAGAAGTCAAAATTTTATTTATTTAAAATAGTGACTCTCTTCATAAAATTTTAAATGAAAGCTACTATAAAGTCCATAAAGTCCTAAATAAAATTATCATAAAATTATAAATGAATGCTACTATAAAATCATTAATGGAGGCCATCACAAAAGTCAATAATGAAGACTGCTAAATTTTTTAATTATGGTTGAACATTAGAGTGGAAGGTGAACTCTTCATATATAAACTCATATAATTTTCACTTGCAAAGTATCCCACAATCATAAGTAAATAAAGAGAAAGAGAAAAAGAAAGAGAGAAAGAAGTTATCAAAGTAAAGAAGGTAAGAGAATGAAAAGCATTATTAATGCTTTTATCCACATTTAGCTCATGTCTTTATAAAAGATAATTATGTCCTTTCAGACATTAACAAAAGTAAAGTAATACCTTTGTCTTTATTCAAATGAAGTGTAATCTCTCTCTATATATCTCTTTTAAAGCTTAATGAAATATTTGATTTCCATGCAGCAGCAAACATTGGTAAATCTCATCCAAACTACACAAATTTATGTCTCTTATGTTTGAAATCTTTGGTGTTCATTTTTTCATCATGATTTAATTTTTGCTCAAAATTTTAGCATTATCCTAACATAACATGCACTATATGAATAAGGTAAAGAGGCAAGTGGTTGTTTAATGGACCTAAATTAATGCAAGAAGTCATAAGAATTGAGACAAATGTTAAAATGAAGTTAAAAGAATGGACAAAAAGATAAATGACATAATGCATCATATTACATGCATTAAATTGAGAAGCCTTATGAATAAGTCAATATATAATCATTAGAAAGAAGAAAATGAGTGTATTGTCGAAGTTGCTTAATGACAATTTTAGATGGAAGCCGGGGATGCATTATATGTATTTACTTAGGTGAGGTGTGATTTTCTTTAAAGAAGTAAGCATTTAAATCTCTTTAAAGAACTAAGGGTATAATTCCCCTTAAATAAGTGAGGATATAATTTTTTATAAAAAATATTATAAAAGTTTCTCCACTTATGACTTGTAAGTAAGTAAACTTGTGATTATAAATGTGGATTGAGAAATGTTGATTTGGGTTGGGGATTAAGCTTCAAATAGCCTATTAAGTGGGATAAAACACATAAATATATATCAAATTCATATTACTTCGTAGTTTTGTTTATATTTAATATATAGTTATTCCTCATCATTGCCTTGACCCTTTGCTTTGCTTAATGCTTTGCTTAGCCTTTTCTTTTATCTTTGGGTGATGCTATTTGGGAAGCTAATGAGGCTAAGCTTGAAATCATTTGCAGCACATGAGCTATCATTATATTTACTTTTATTAATTGGTGGCTACTTTTGTGTGGCCAACTATCACAATATCAGTCTTTTTTACTTTATCTTTCTTCAAAATAGTTACTTGTGATGTGAATGCCTTCATTTGTGGTGTTTGCTTTTTTCAATGCTCTATGGATTGTCTTCTTGTCATCTTCATGCCATGGAAAGTGCTTCATGAGATGAGACCCTTCTATTCTCTACTTTGGCAGTTGTCTCATGACATTCCCATTTCTTAGATAGTTGACGTGAGGTCTCATTATATTATTACAAATATGGCTTCTTCAAAATTGAGTTTTTGTGTCATGGGAAGCTTGCTCTAGTTGTTGATAGATAATATTTTTTCTAATTTTATCTATCCATTATTTATGATGCAAGAGATCAATTTAAATATTTAAATATGAGAATAAGATTATAATTACATTTATTCCATTCATGAATAAGCCTTTGTATAACATTTGAATTTGAATTCATCCTTGCATTTGTAACCATCTTCCTCTTATTGTTGTCCAATCATATGAGTTTTATGACCCTCTATTTTTTAAAACTTTATGAAATGTAACTTTGCAATTTGAATTATTTATACATCTATATTTTTGAATTTCTTAAATCTCCAAATCAAATGATTGCTTTTTGAATCTCATTTTTAATTCTAAAGTTCTTTTTGAATGCTTATGAAATACAATTCCTTAACTTGAATTTTGTATAACCTATTTTATTTAGAAAGATAAAACTTCTCTTTCAATACTTCCAATTAACCAACTTCACAAATGTTTAAGCTTATGTTAAATGAACCACAAAACCAACTTGCTAAAACAAAGTAGTTTACATAAGTAATGAAGTAGTTTCCTTAATTATATATATACAATAATTTCTTAATGTATTAATTCATTTATACTTTTTTGTGATATTAAATTTGACCTTCATTAAGCTTCTTGTGATTGTTCTCCAAAAGTATGATGAGAGGATGATATGTCAATGGTGGGAAAAAAATAAAAGGAGAAAATTTTTATGGGTACCCATTAATTTTTTTTTTCCATTAGTTCAAATTGTGAAATTTAAGCTTTAAAATTTTCTTTTATCAATCATTTTTTTTAAAATAGATAGATAATATTTAGATAAATTAATACTAGTAATAATTTTAATGGCATTTAGAGATTACTATTATATAATTAAATATGAAGATTTAGATGTTAGATATGTAAATGCATAAGAATTTAATTGTGTGTGTAGATATGTAGATATTTTAGGTGATTTAATTCTATCTCAAAATTGCACACATGGCTTCTTCCTTGCTCAACCCTAGCTACCCAAGCCTCTCTTCCCTCTCTAAATCTCTTTTCTTCACTTCTCTCTCTAAACAGAGAGAGAAAGCTCTCTCTCTAACTTTGTCTCTCTCCAACTTTTTCTCTTTATAATTCAACATACCAAAAAAAGGTTGAGAGAAAGGAAAAGATCCTCCCCTCCATACCTAGCATCTTGCCACAAAATTCATGCCATTTGCCCATCTTGCCTCGAAACTCGTGTGAAGATAAAATGTAAAACCAATTAAGTACTCATGCATATTGTTCCAACGTGATGGGAAAACTTGTAATTAAGTACTCACACACATTGTTCCAACGCAGCAAGGAAATACTATGTTTTGTTCATGCGAGTACAAGAAGAACTATGTGTCACTTCTTATAAATGTGGTAGGTACGAAAGACCACCTGGTTGAGCTGTCATAAGATATTGACCATGCACGCTTCTTAATGGACATGCCTAATATTCTCGATATAACCCCTTATGCAAGGATGACACCAAGCATTAATAAAGGGACTTAAATCACCTAAAATAAAATGAAACTTAAACCTAAAATTTAACCATAAACTGAAAATTGTAGGCACACTTGAAGGTCTATAGGTCATTTTCTTATAAGTGGGTTTGAAGACTTTAGGCCACAATATCACAAGACATCAACCATGCACGCTTTTTTAAGCATGGAGAGAAGTCCCAGCACTCTTGATGTAGTCCTTTAAGTGGAGACAACACTAGGATATTGTCAAGATATTGCCAAAGTTTGGACTTGAACAACATAACTTGAAATCAGACTAAACAATCTTACATTGAGCTTAAAGGTTGAACTTAAATAAAAAAAAATTCTAATATCTCAATGTGAAGGCAAATTTTTAAGTTTGTACTCGAACAACACTTATAAGAGACTCAATAGCTCATTAATGATCATGAACGAAAACTATAAAAGATTTAAAAATTCATTCTCATATAAGAAAAAAACTCTAATTGAATATGAAATAAAGATGTCTTCAACTTAATACTCATCTATGAGCGAGAATAAAACTTAACAGCTCATCGAATGAAGGATAGTTGAACTTTTTTCTATGATCATTTGAATAACAATATAAATTTTGTTGAGTCAGAAGAGGCTCAATAAAAACTTGAATTGAGCCTCAAATGCACCTTCACATGTATAACAAAGCAACCAATCACTCTTCTAAATGTGCATAGATGCTCCAATAAAATAAATCCATCACATGCACTTTAGGAGCAACATTACACCAAATTCATGTACTTCAAGTTCTATGTCAATTTTTAAAGAAATGAATTCTTCAAAGTGGAACAATTGTGATTTTGTTCATCCCTAGTTCGGGTGCTATTAACAATCTCATGAGAGACTCATGATTGATTTATAATTCAATTTCTAAGTGAATGAGAAGTCAAGTTGAGATTAAAGAAGAACTTGAATTAGTTAGATTGCATAATATTAAAGTGTGTATATACATTACATAGTTGTATTAAGGTTCATGTGAACATGCAATGTAAATACACTAAGAATATGCAATCAATTCAAATTCACCTGCATTGGCCCTAACATAATGCTCAAAACTTAAATCTAGTGTCTGAGGATACTGACAGATTAAAACAGAATAGACTCAAAGTCTATATTACGTCAAAAAGTGTGCAATATTTTAAAAATTAATAATTACTTTAAAAATACATATATCTCTCATAAGTCTGATTCTTAAAGACTGATACATATGCACACTATTAACGGATTGATTTATTCATAGTGAAGTCACAAGTCATAACTAAACAATTTGATCATCCTCTATATAAGGACTGAAGTTGATAGGATTAGTTACAAGTAAAATGCTGGACCACTAAGAAGAAAATAATATTTTATATTTGCATGACCATCAATGATGCTAATAAAAAAAAATTTCTTATTCAAAATGTGAAGTCTCAGTATTAAGTCTGAAATATGATTATAGATTTCAATTATATACTCGATCCTCTGCTAATAAAAGAGCAAAATTTACAAAGTATAAACCCTAATGATGATTATGTTGAATGGAGATTTCAACCTGGGATGCTACTTTCAAAATATATTTACAATTTTAAATCAATTTAACCTAAATCAAGTTTCAATCCAAATGCAAAAAATGTAATAAGTTATTAAGTTTTAAATAATTAAATGAAATTCAACATTTAAATACTTAAAGCAAAATCTACTCAATCTACCTTCTGCAATCATTTATTGAGGTGATAAATTAAGAAAAATTTAACTCACACGGGGCCAATGTCAAGTCAAGTGTATAACTATGTTCACTCTAAAATAATCTTATGCTTGTCAGGATGTGGCTCGTATCTTTTGTTTGCGTGATCTAGCCAATAGACTCCACATATAATATTATTATGATTAGAGTAATCTGACTGGGCAATTTGTCACAAATGATATCATTATGATATGATAACTACTGTAGCTCGTATATTCCTCAATGGCTTTATCCCATGAATTGTGAACCATATGGTACATTTGATAAGATAAAAAGCTCTATGTTAGCTAAGGTAAACTTAAAATTATCTCTTTGGATAAATACATCCCCAAGTCTATAAGGTTACATTGGATGATGCAACTCATAGTTGTTGATAAAGATCATTCGGTCAAATTTGGTCAATTATCTCATTCGACTAAGTAAACTAGAGATCACGACTACCCGGGATAATAAAATCATGAGATCTTGATCGGGTGCATCATCATTCCTCAACCATTAGCTTTAAGCTAATAATGTTGAATTTTATAAATATCTAAACTCTATTTGATGCTACTATACACTATGCAATTAGTGACTAAACGACTAGCCTAAATTGAAAATTCTCTCTTAGCATTGCGAAGAATAAGTAACTATAAGTACTTATTCCTATAAAAAAAAATCTAGAACCAGACCTAAAGTCCTCACAAAATGAGAGGAAAATCTCTAAGTAGTGTATTAGAGTGATAGATATTAATCAAACTCTCTTAATTGAGAGGCCAGATGTGAATTTTCGAAGCCTATAATATCCTACTAGAAACAAACTCTAAATGTCTGTTTTAAGCGAGAAAGATCATTCCTTATGAACCAAACGTTTCCCTTATGGGTTTTCTTTAGTGATTCTTTTGGTTGCTCAACAAAGGTCCCCTCTTATGACTGACTATTTAGAAAAATCGATTTTGTGTAGTTGATATACTTAAAAATTAGTTTAGATGATATGAAAGTATAAAAAATTAATTTGAAATAAAACTTTAAACATATTTAAAAATATAAATAATAGATATATTCTCTCAACTTTCGCTATAATATTGACAAATGAAGTTTTTCAAATAATATGGATATAAATCTCCCAATTAGACTGCATTATCTTTATAGCTGGACACGCTTCCACCACGAACATCATCACTACTATCTACAGTATCGTCGGGTGGGTGAGCCATTCTGCCCGAATCAATGGCTGCTCCTCCCTCTCCTTGGTCTAGCATTTCACGCTCTCTGCTTTGCTCTGCTTCCGCGTCCACTTCTCTTCGCTGTGCCTTGCTCTCCCCTGTTGCGGGAGACTTCGGCGGCGGACCACGGTGGCGGGTTCTGAACTCCGAGTCATCGTCTCCCACTCGGAGACGCCGGCGAGAAGGTCCTGTCCGGCGATCGGCGCTCAATAATGAGTCCACTTTAATTGATCCACAGCCCTCCCTCTTGGTGCTCAAGATCAAACTACTGAATGGTTCTAATTTTCAATGGTTTACCTGAGACTTTACCACACGAAAGAACCATTTGAAAGGAAGATGAAGTGATTAGTGGAAATTAATAGGGGGGCAAAAAATTGCTTCGAAATATTTAGAAATTCTAGCTGAATCCTGCAAAATAACCCACTGTAGAAGCACCTCTTCTACTAGTATTTCACTGATATGGTCTCTTCTACTAGTATTTCATTGATATCTGTCGGTGTTATTGGTGCAATTCTGTTATTCCAATGCAATTTTTTCTCTATTCAAAATTTTCGTGTATTTTCATCTTGTCAATTTGTTACTAATGCATATTTTTTACCATTTTGCTGCTAACGTAGATGTAATGCTATTAATAATTTCTGTTAGTAAATCTACACTTTTTCTATTAAAAAATACATGCTGTTGGTATAAAAATTAATCTTTGTTTTGTTCTTTCGCTCTATATCTAATTGGAGAATTAACTATAAGCAGGTCAAACTTGAGCCCAAATATGCTTTGCACCAACCAAATTGGCCCGAGCCAGACTGCATTAGTCGTCTCCTTTCTTGTGCATTCCTGTCGCATACGTGAACTAGTAAGCAATGACACATGCCTCATTCTATATGTGACATTGTTCACTTTAAAGCCAAGGGGCAACTTGCTCTTCATGATGAAGCTTTTTGACATGGTATCATTTTGGATCATAATGACTTATGGAGCATATAGTGCATGCACAGTAGAGATTTTACAATGAGGTCGTAATGCATCGTGATCATTTTCAAAGTAAGGATCATAATAATATATCCTATCAGAGTAAGATCTTGAAGACATGAAAAAATTATAATTATTTTGAGAAAAAATATAAAAAAATTTTTTTTAAAAAAAAATTATAACACATACAAAAATTATTTTCTCTATAATAATTTATAATCAGTTTTTTAAAAAATTATAATTTACCCTCAAACAGACCCTTAATTTACGTTGATTAGTTGTGGAGCTTTCGGTCAATAGGAAGTCCCTGTTCCGTAAAGGGGTTAAGGACAAATATACATAGCTGTGAAAGTCTTTTGCAGGGAGGGAAGAAAAAAAAAAGTAATTGTTTTTTTTTCTTTTTGCATATTTATCCCGCAGTTAGCAGAACCGACCCCTACTCCTTTTATGTTCTTTGTGCAGTTTGCAGTTCGCTCCACAATGTTTTGTCAAAATAAAGAGCTGATAACAGTTAGAAGTGCAGCTACAATTGTTGCTAGTAGTGAGGTTGAAATCATGATATGAATGATGTAGGAGGCTACAACTAGGGATCGTGGCCACAATATGATAAAATGAGGTAATTGCAATGATGCAAGCTATGCTTAAAGATTTAGAAATCAAAGCAAGCTTTCAACTTAACAACATTAAACTTTAAACAAATAAATTCATTGACAATATTTTTAAATGAATTATCCATTGTAGAATGTTATGATTTTTTCGACAAGTTTTACGTTGGCTATCGGCTGCCTAACTCAACCCTTCACTTTACTCATTCAGGACTTGGGACCCAGCAAAGGCAATGTTATTAGTAGAATTCAAGCAAAT
Organism: Cymbidium sinense; assembly: GCA_021442155.1. Taxonomy (NCBI): domain Eukaryota; kingdom Viridiplantae; phylum Streptophyta; class Magnoliopsida; order Asparagales; family Orchidaceae; genus Cymbidium; species Cymbidium sinense. The sequence continues at coordinate 172,216,660 of CM038221.1, read as the reverse complement.
TGGTTGAAGTGGAGGAATGCATCTGACCTATTGTGTGATAGAAAAGTACTGCTTAATCTTAAGAGAAAGTTTTATAAGATGATGGTAAAACCTGCAATGATTTATAGTGCAGAATGTTGGCCAGTGAAAGAGAACCATAAATTAAGTTAGGTGTTGCAGGGATGAGGATGCTCAAGTGGATGAGTGGCTTTACTCTTAGAGATAAAATGTGAAATCAATATATATGTGATAAGGTTGGAGTAGCTCCAGTGATAGATAAGATTAGGGAGTCGCCTTAGATGGTTTGACTACATAAAACGCCGGCCATCCGATAACCCAGTTAAAAGAGTAGATGTATTAGATGTGCCTTATGTTAAGAAAGGTAGAGGTAGACCTAAAAAGATTTGGTTATGATGTATAAAAAATGACTTTAATTTATTAGATTTAAATGAGAATTTGACACTTCATAGGACACGATGGAGAAAAAGGATTCATGTAGCCGACCCCACATAGTGGGATAAAGGCTTGTTGTTGTTGTTGTTCGTATCCATTACAGTAATGGAGTGAATAGGAGATATGAGAGAGCTTTGTTGCATACAAATTTGCAATGGGTTGGTGCTATTAGTGAGTAAGATACATACAATAAAAGCAAGGTAAACTTTTTCAATCTGACATGACATAACCCCTATACTATAATAAGTCACATCAAGTTGACTATACTATTAGGATGTTTAAGATCTATTTGGAAAGAATTCCTTATACCATCTAAATTTTATAATACAAAGCCATTAAATCATTAAAATCTAGTAATAATATAGAAGTCGTCATCCACCATTTATATACATATGCTAGAATTGTTTGCAGATAAATGCTTATATATAATAATCATGATGCTTCAAGATCCAATAAAACACATGCAAACCATAAATATAGTTGAGTGCATATACAAAGAATCAATTGGTGTCTCAACCCATATAAGTTATAACCTTGCTCCACCAAAGTGTCGTCCTTCCTTGTAAATGCAGGAGTTATGAGCAACAATTCAGTAGATTACATGAGACCTAAACTGTATTCAATGCATAAAAGGGAAAACTTAATATATACTAGCAATCATTATATTAAAAAAAATAAACATATGAGGAGTAAATGAATCTATATGCTTATAGTCATATATAGGTATCTCTGTCAACAAATGCATTACCCATTAACTTAACATTTTCAACTTCTAAAATGTCTCTTATGATACATCAAAAGCACCACACATCTTGGATTGCTCTTTTGTAGTGGACCACTCACCCTCCACTCTTACTCTAACTTAGAGTGGGCCACTGATCCCATAGACAGAAAGTCTACATATGGATATTGGTTCTTCTTGGCAAGGACCTCATTTCCTAGAGTGTTAAAAAGCAACCTACGATTGCAAAATCTTCAACCGAAGCTGAATACAGAGCTCTCTGCTACTATTGCTGAGATAATATGGTTCACCATCTCCCCCAAGACTTCAACATTCCTATCAACTAATGCGACAATAACTCTGGCATCGCCCTTTCAAATAACCCAGTATTTCACACCAAAACTAAACACATTGAGATTGATTACCATTTAATTTCAGAGAGAGTTCAATTCAAAGAAATCATGGTCTCACGTATTCGCTATACTGATCAACGAACAGATATCCTATTAAAACCTCTTCCCAATGCTCGATTTAGACAACTCCATACCAAACTTACCATTCAATCCTTGGTGAATCAGTTTGAGGTGGCATGTAATGTACTTGCAGCATACATGATATGCACACACCAATATGTTATAATAAGATTATGTGTGTATCACAAAATCCCCATCACCATCATTGCCTGCCAATAATTGTATTAATCTTCACAATTGAGATGTAACAATCATTGTTGTATTCAAATATAAATACACCATCATCTGTACTCAATGTATTTAGAAAGGACAGTTAGTATAATTTTTGCCTTTGTTTTTCGCATTTCTATAGTGAGGCCCATATAACTGAGCCTAGCATGGATAGGAGGAAGATGCTTTCAAGTGTTTGGGGGTCGCAAATGTGTTGATGGAGAGGACTTGCAAAATGAATAAGAAGTGTTACTGAAATTATTTAGAAGGCATCGTTAGACTTTGATACAAATAATATGGTGAAAGGGTGTGTGGGTTTTGAAAGAGGAACCTAAATAAAGAGATAAGTGAAGGAATGGGAGAGATATAACCACTTGTTGAGGAGAGAGAGAGAAAGAGAAGGTAATAAAAATATCAATCTTTCATATTAATCTAATAATCAATCATCCTCAAAATATAAGACTATCTCTTTGTATAGATTAAAGTCTCTTATATGTCTAAAATGATAAGGAAGGATACTATCTTGTCTTTGTTGCATACTTAAACATTGGATATATTAAAATGTATGTGTCTATATATATATATATCTGAAGATGATTTTTTTGATGTGGGCTTTCTCCAACCTTGGCTACTGTCGGATCATTGATGTTAACTGTTAACTAGCAGAATGTGGTATTGAGATGAAAATTCGTTAGCCATCTTGACAAGAATCATCCTGTTGGTTATGTTGCAGTTGGAAGCTTGGAGTTTTGAGAACTTGAGAGCACAAAATTTCTTATGGTAAAAGCTAGGGTTCAAATCATTGACAAACCTTGAAATTCTACAGATTATCAGTTGGAATGTTGTGTTATTAGGCATGATCACTACAATTGGATTGGATTCCCCATTCTACTTAGTAAATCCCAGTTAGTGGCAGAGCTGATGAATTTTCTTACTTCTAGGTGATAAGGTCAAGTAGTTTTAGTTCTTGTAACCTTGTGTATATATATTTTAACAACATTAAGGGTGGAGCATAGTGACTTCCAAAAATGGAGAGAGAAATCTTCCTCAACAAAAAATATGTGGGCTTTTAAAGAATGTTCCTTGGTTCTTTGGAAGCTTTGGAACAACTTTGTGGTTTCATGGTGGGGGAAATACCATATAAACAAATGCTAATAGATTAAGCCTTCATAGTGGTTTCATGTCGCTCGACAATACCTTTTATGTATTTGCTTTGTATTGATGTTCATATCATCTCGTTATTTTACTTTGTACAGTAGCATAATGGTTATTGGGATGGTAATAGATTCTATCAGAACCACTTGTGTCCATCATCCAGGGAATTATCGGGTTTGTCTTTGTCTAAAGTGTTGGGGAGCTTTCTTGTGCTATAATTATTTTCCTGTGAGCTTTCTGTGATCTGTAGCATTTGAGTCATTGAATTAATTATAACTTTCAGCTTGAATTAATGATCATTAGATGTGATTATTGGGCTCCTTGATAGCAATTATGGTTTATCTCATCCATAGCTATCTTTTAAGGATCGACAAGAGGTGACAGTATGCTACAAGGATTACCTTTTATAGTGAAACACTGATTTGTTTGAGGTTCCACCTTTGATGGGGGTTCAAAGAAATTAGGATATTCTTCCCTGATGTCACACTTATTAAGTTCTTGACATTATACCCAAAATTTGCACCTTGATTTTTGTTGCTGAGTCTTTTTATAAGAGCACCTTGTAGATGTGTGAAGATATAGTTTCTAGCTTCTCCATTTCGGGTGTCTTCAACATCATGCTTCAGTCAGCAAAGGACTTTAAAGTTTTTATCTATGATGCTATTTGTCTCTAACTTCAGTAATTGAGCCATACAGGATGTTGGGGCTTTCATGCTCAGCATGTAGCTATGCACTCATCATAAATAATACATGTACAAAGTCACCTATACATATATATCAACTTTGATCTGATCTTGATATGGCTAGATTTGAATCCTAGACCAAATCAATTCAAGTTTGATTCAAGATGGGCTTGACTCATTAGTTGGCTCATCAATATAGATCTCAGCTCAATTTAAGTTAAAAATTGTTCTGATGTTTTGAAAGATCTTTGATCTTTTAAGTCAAATTCACAACCCTATTTTGAGTTATTTCTGCCACATTAGTGCTTGAAGAGGATGACTTTGCATCTTTACCTTGTGTGAATGATACTCTGGCAAGAAAGCAGAGTCAGCAGCAAGATCATCGTCATGCTTGACAACAAGCATCTTGAGTTTGGGGTCTCTTTCAATATCGAGGCTTTATTCAGACCCACATAGCCTGGCTTGTCCCATTAACAATTTTTTGAGAACTCAGGATTAGTTTAGGAGAAGCTACTGCGATCTATTGGTTCTATTTTAGCTAACTAAACTGAAAATTCCTGAAATGAAAATGATATCTAAAATAAGCATGATGGAATAGTTTTCTCAGTATAAAGATTCTGTAGTCCAAACCTGATATGATCCTAATTCTTGGTCAGTATGGAATGGTTGGTCGTACAATTCCGTCAGTTTGAGTTTGGTTCGGAGACTCACTGAGTGGTCTGAGTTACTTGATAATGGGGGAAGGTGGATCGAGTGCTTTTTGAACCGTTGGATTAGCGCCTTGGTTCTTGGCCGTTGGATCTAATCACTTGGATTGAGTTTCTCTTAAACTGAATCTTGAACCGTCGGATTGAGTGGTTTCTTATCTGCCCTTGGATGTGTGTTTTGATGCGGTTCTTGATTCTAAGGGAGTTAGTGGATTACACGCGCTGCCTTTTGAGCGGCTGGATCCTTTGCCTGGTTTTGTGTTCCTTGGAATTAAATCTGAGCCTTTGATTTGGGTTAAGGTGGTAAGCGGGCTGGGATGAGTCTTGGAGGAAGCTTTCCTTAAGCACTCTTTTGTTCCTTCACCATTCGAGCCGACGCCTCGAGAGGGAAGAGGGTGCGGTGGATTGGAGGAGAAAACCTGGGTTCTCAAAGGAAGAGTTGGTGAGGAAAACCAGAGAAGACTTGAGAAGGAAGGTGGAGATGAAAAACAGAAGAAGAAGAAGAAAAGTTTCTTTTAAAATTCTTGATTCCCCTCTGTTTGTCTGTTATCCTCTATTTATACTATTTGTCTAACCTATCTCTAAGCCTTTTTTACATGAATAACTACTTTCTGTTACAATGGATCGTTTATTCACTCTGTCTTACTTCTGTCTCTCTGGAATAGTAGTTGGTTTTTAGTATCTTCTTGATTTCCGATAGAGCTTGTTGTTTCATCCATTCATACAAAATAAAAAGGTTATTTTGTTATTTTATATCTTGATTTCTTGATTTCGATTCTAAATTCATATTTATAAGCCGCAGGGTTTTTTTGGAACATCTTAATTCTTTTATTGATAACTGCTGGATCTTCCTGATTTCTGATATCGAGCATCTGTTCTTCTGTTCTTTTGGCAGTTATTTCTGTTCTGGAATTTGCTTTCAGTTGGATATGGTTTAGTTTAAGCTCTTACGCTTACGGTCTTTCACGTGATGTTTAATTTGGGATTATTACTATTGTAGTTGATATCATCCCATCTGTTATTTGTCATTGCTAGATCTATCTGATTCCTTTTGCTTATTATCTATACGTGATGTTTATAATATTGTCTTCTGACCGCTTTAGTATTATTAAATTGTAGGGAACTTGTATTTTAGCATTCAATTGAGTTAGACGTAATTTTCTTTTGTACTATTCTTATTATAAATGATGGATGTGTATGTTATAATTTGTGATTAGAGGATTTTTGAGCCATATCTTCTATATTGACGCAAATTATATTATGCCCTTTTATGATTCTTTGAATTCTACTTAGGATCATTGATAGCCTTTCCTTTGAACTTCTGCAGTTTGTACTGAGGGTCTTTTGTTCTCTGAGGTCTTATTTTGATGTAGTTGTAGGTTCACATCTTTTGTAAGTCTTGCTTACCTACTATTACTTGTAATGTGGTGTATTGTTGATTGTATTTTGTAGAATTCTTTGTGGCTTTATATGAGGTAAAGCTTGTTGTGCTACTTTACTTATAACTTCACGGCGTTTCTTCTTTGCATTATCTTGTATTTTATAGATTTGAAATTTTATATCGATATATCTTAAAAGTCAGTCGATTGGTTAGAAGAGAATGTTTATAATTATCTGACCTCTATGTTCGTCACTGCTTGCGATTGAATGGCGATAGTTTAAAAGCCTACTTACTTCTTGTATCTCTTGTCTTTCGGTTGAGTATCTTTCTTTGTAGTTGATACTCTTGGTCTCGTTAATGTCATGAAGAGCAATTTGGGACATATATGTCATACGTGATATTTTTTCCTTGATTGAAGCAATCTTTTCTTTCTTCTTATTTTTGTGTAGGTGTCATTATACGAATTCTTGTGTTTGTTTATTTTGATTGTGGTTGTGTTGATTGGTGTTTGTGAGAGTAGGCAGTATAGGTTGTTGCTGTAATTGAGGTTGTTTTTCTTTGGAGATTAGGTACGTCTTGTAGTTTAGTCATGTGAATGTCATATTTTATCTTCCATTAGTTTGTGATTGAAATGCTTGTTGTAAGGAATTGGTACGTAATGCTCTTACTTCCCTCTTGATATCATATTTAAGTCACGATTCAAAGCGACTTTGTAAGAATTGGTGGAATCACAATTTGATTAGTAGTTCTTTCAAAATCATTGTAGAAGTTACGAATTGTTGTTGTCTGTAATTTAGTTAATTCCGAATCTCTACGTAGAGAGGCGAATCTACGAATAGCATTCTTTAAATTGTGTGTGAAGTTGATTATTTAAGTGCGTATATAGATCTGGTCAAATGGCGGCAATTATGAACTTACGTTCTTACGATAAACTATAATATTGAAATCTTGTGCATTTTTTGAGCGACCGACTTTAGAATTGTCTCCATTAAACCTTGCATATCTTTTAATAGGGTAATGTTTTCTTTGTGTTTGTGTGGTATTTGGAGGATAACGTTACTGAGATGATGTATACAGATTGGATTTGTTCTTTGTTGAGAGTTTTCTCAATTTCTTATAGAAGATAGTCTTGAAACTTCATTTAATATCGTAGAAATTGAGGGGCATTTCTTCTTTGTTTAGCCTTTCACACACTTAGGGTTTTGATGTGTCTTGTTCCTTGCCATTTTATGATGAGAATCAGCGAGAGCACCAATGATATGATCTAATTCTTGGTGGTTGGTGAGAATAGTTACATTACGTGCAGTGTTAGTTTGAGTTTGGTTGGTGATTGACTCACTTGAGTGGTCTTAAGATTACTTGATAATGGGGAAGGTGGATGGGTACTTTTCGAGCCGTTGGATTAGCCTTGGTTCTTGGCGTTGGATCAATCTTGGATTGAGTTTCTCTTGAACTTAATCTTGAGCGAGTAGTGGTTTCTTATACTTGGATGTGTGTTTTGATCAAGCGGTTCTTGATTCTAAGGAGTTAGTGGATTCTGGTATTTTTTGGCCACTGGATCCTTTACAGTTTTGTGTTCCTTGGAATTAAATCTGAGCCTTTGATTTGGGTTAAGGTGGTTTCTGGGCCGTGGGATGAGTCTTCTGGAGGAAGCTTTCCTTAAGCACTCTTTTGTTTTTTCTTGACCATTCGAGAGTCAGCTCACGAGAGGGAAGAGGGGTGCGGGATGGAGGAGAAAGCGTGGGTTCTCGATGGAAGAAGCGGTTTAGGTGAGGAGAAGACTTGAGAAGGAAGGAGGAGATGAAAACAATGAAGAAGAAGATAAGTTTCTTTTAAAATTCTTGATTCCTCTGTTTGTGTTATCCTCTACTATTTATCTATTTATCTCTAAGCCTTTTTACATGAATAACAACTTTACATTTACAATGGATGGTTTATTCATCTGCCTTACGTCTCTCTCTGGAATAGTAGTTGGTTTAGTGATCTATCTTCTTGATTTCTGATAGAGCTTGTTGTTTCATCATCCATTCTAAGAAAGCTGTTATTTTGTTATTTTATATCTTGATTTCTTGATTTGATTCTAAATTCATTGTTATATAGCTGCTGCGGGTTTTTTGGAATATCTAAATTCTTTTATTGATAACTGCTGGATCTTCCTGATTTCTGATATCGAGCATCTATTCTTCTGTTCTTTTGACAGTTATTTCTTTTCTGGAATTTGCTTTCAGGTCGGCTCTGGATATGGCTTCTGTTGGTTTAGTTTAAGCCCTTACGGCTGCTTACATTGGTTTTTACGTGATGTTTAATTTGGGATTATTATTGTTGTTGTAGTTGATATCATTGTTGTCTTAGCATCTTTATCTTGGATTAGTTACGGAAGTCCTTTCTTCTTATTATCTAACTACGTGATGTTTATAATATTGTCTTGGACTATTTTTTTAACCTGTTATTAAATTTACGTAGAATTTGTATTTTAGCATTGAGTTGTATTAATTTTTTTTTTTGTATAGTTCTTGTTAAATGATGGATGTATGTTATAATTTGGCAATTAGAGGATTTTGAGTCATATCAAAACCAGTGCTATTTAATGACTTAGCAGTGCTATATTTTCATTTTTTAGTGCAAAAGTACTCGTCTTATATATGCAACATTTATTACGGTTGTCTTTGTAAACGAAGTGTACCACTGCATTGAGTCTATGTGCTTAATGTTTATTATAGCATAGTTATTTCTTCTTTCAAAAATTACAAGGTGATGGGATGCAGGGTGCTGTTTCTGGGCTGAACAGAGGTCTTGCAGCCAGTGAGGAAGACCTTAGAATAGCGGATTCTGCGGCGAAAGAGCTTGAGGATGCAGGTGGGCCTGTTGTCCTTACCAAAGACTTGGATAAGCTCCAAGGGAAGTGGAAGTTGATCTACAGCAGTGCTTTCTCCTCTCGCTCGCTTGGTGGAAGTCGCCCTGGCCCTCCTACAGGAAGGCTTATTCCTATTACGCTTGGGCAAGTTTGTCCCATATTTTTCTACTTTCAATCCAGCTCAAGTTTTATATGGGATGCGATTATTTGAGATTGTTTTCATGGAAATTTTGTAATTAGGTGTTCCAGCGGATAGATATTCTCAGTAACGATTTTGATAACATTGTAGAACTTCAGTTCAGCACTCCTTGGCCTCTTCCTCAAATTGAAGCAACAGCTACATTGGCTCACAAATTTGAACTTATAGGTCAGTGAGCATATGTCACTCCCACTAATTATTATGGACTTTTTTCAGTGATAAGAAAGAGTAAACTGCAAGATCTGTATTTTTATTTCAACAGGAACTACAAACATCAAGATAACATTCGAGAAAACAACGGTCAAGCCATCAGGGAATTTATCTCAGCTGCCACCTCTTGAAATTCCCCGTCTTCCTGACACACTGAGACCTCCTTCAAACACTAGAAGTGGCGAGTTTCAAGTGGTCTACCTCGATTCTGACTTGAGGATTACCAGAGGAGATAGGGGAGAGCTTAGGGTGTTTGTTATCACGTAAGGTTATGTAACCAAGGAATGACATTTAACTACAAATTTAGGCAGGTTGAGCCCCCCCTCCTTCATATGATGCGCGTGTGGGCTCATACAATTATGAAGGTATTCTCCTCTTTACAGGCGTGTGAATTCTCAGACTATTTGAATTCATACAGAATAGTATTGCTCTGAAGTCAAACGTTGGGTTCATTTCAAAGAATTCTGTAATGTATAAATAGTGCTCTTATTGCAATATGTTATATGCAATACATGCACATCACAAATCTAGTGTGACAATATGCATGTCATGTATCCATATATGTTGTGTCACAAAGGGAACATTTATATGCAATACATGCACTTCACAAATCTAGTGTGACAATATGCATGTCATCTATCCATATATGTTGTGTCACAAAGGGAACATTTATATGCAATACATGCACTTCACAAATCTAGTGTGACATTATGCATGTCATGTATCCATATATGTTGTCTCACAAAGGGAACATTAGGTGGCATGTTCATTAAATGATATATCATCAAGAAGTCATCGATCCTAATTTCATTCAAAGCTATACTAATAAATTACTAATTTAAGATGTAGGGTAATAATAGCCTGTCTTACTAAATAATAATAATAATAATAATAATAATAATAATAATAAATCTTTCAAACGACCTAACTCTTGAATGGGCTTAGTCTTCTTCATCATATTGATATAACGCAACAAGTCTGCATCCATTCTCGATATCCTCCTTAAGAGATCTACTTATCATGTATATTATGAAACCTTAAGAGGGAAAAAAATAAATAAATAAAAATAAAAACAAATACAATCCCAATTTATTTATGGAGAAATCCAATCTCATCTTATTCAAGATTAGAAGAAAGGCGCTTTAACAAACATTAGTTGGTCGTGTGAATTAATGCACTACAAAAACTACAATAAAATAAAGACAAGATCATTAATATATGTTATCAAGCTTCCTTGCCTGCACAATGTAAACAGAATGCCATAAAAATGAAATATTATAGATGATCATCATATGATCTCTTCATTCTCATTCATCCAAAATCTTCTTGGAGTATCTTATGATACACCTATCTAGCTCATCAATATTTTTATTTTCTTATTCATGCTACAATTCTTGATTTTATTCTTAAAAGAAAATTTATCTAACTCAGCTACTTTCACCTTCTATTACATTTGAATAGATTTTCTTGATATGTATATAAATCTTTATTTTATTAAGAAAATTTTAATATTTTCTCAAATAAGAGCTGTCGACAATTTTCTTTCATACATGAGATACTTGGGATGTTGTAGCTTTTATTATTGATCATAAACAAAGAGAGAGAGAGAGAGAGAGAGAGAGGAGATTTATATACATATCATATAATTCTTATATATTATATATTTAATATCTAATTTTTAATATTTATGCACATAATATTTAATATAACATGAAAATAGCACTATTATTAATCTTTTAAAAATATATATATTTTTATATAAAAATATTATTTAAATAAATATAAAATTTTAGAAGTTAAATATATACAAAAATAGTGATGTGCATGTATGTGTGTGTATATTAAAAAAAATGAAGGTTTAAATGTATATTACATTATTTTAATGCATTTTTGTCTATTTAATATCTAAAGTTTAATATTTTTTAATGAATGAAAAATTTTATTTTATTTTTAAAAAATAAATGTTAGTGATATTTTTTTATGTGATAAAAATTTTAGATATTATTTATATAAATATTAAAATTTATAAGTTTTAAATATGTAAATGATATGTACATAAATTCAAAAAATATTAAAAACCTCTCGCTCCCCACATGTTCGCTTCTCTTTTTCTGTCCTCGCCCTCGGTTCCCTTTTCTCTCACCTGGATCCCTTTGCTTTCATCATATTCGAATGCATAATACCTCCAGATGCAGAAGAAGCTCTCCGTCACGCGCCCGAAATCGTCGAACCCTTTTCTCCTCTATAATCTGCAGCCTCAACGACCGGAATATCCCCACCGTTCCAGATCCCGATACCACGTCGGAGATCCAGATGCTTCCTGATTTTCCGTCGAGCCCACGTGACATGGAGGGCTTAAGTGGTATCCCGGCCCGCTACGGGCCATCTCCCTTCCCTGTATGGCGTTTTCCGCTAGACGATTTCACTGCCCTAATCAAATACTTCTCCAAGAATTCTGACTGGAACTTAGCTCATCATGACATTCTCGAAATCGCTGAAAGCAAAGGCTTTTTCTTTCCTCCACCCAAAAGGTGGCGCCCTGGTGGCTACGAAAAGGTGATAGTTTTTGTTTGCATTTTCCTTCTCTGTGTAATTTGTCGTCGCTCTTAGGGATCTGAATGATGTCTCGTGTTTTCAGGTGCCATAGACGCTAGGTGTTATGAAGCTTTCCCATTTTGAGGCCGATACGTTGTACTTGCTGCTCTTCTTTACTTTTTCTGTGATGCCTTCACATTGTTTGATGAAATGGCAATGCAAGTTTTTTGGATGATGACTCTGTTTAGACCGTCTAGCATATGATCTCGATCGCTTGTCTATATTTTTGTGTGGGATAGATTGAGTCATTGCATTATTAACTACGAATGCTTATTTATATGTATACTGGTTAGAAAATGTTGAACATTTGTTTTGAGTTCTTAACTCTTGTTTTGTTATGCTCTTAGCTCGCAACAGCTAAAGATATTGGGCAAGCTGCTCTAGTTGGCTTAACATCCAAATTAATGGTGAGCAGTACAATCACATGACTTCAACTTTGACCTCCAAGCCACATTATTTTGAACTCATCGGGGACTCTTGGTGACAACCTTGGGATCATTAAATTAAGTCCCTCAATAATTGAGAAGGTGCACCATCACCACCACCACCGATATCAACAACAAAATCAAGACATCTGACCTAAGAGGTAAGTTAGGGATTTGTTGACCTATGTATCCTATCAAGGTATTCGATGTTTACTCTATTGTAAATGTCACTTCTGGAGATTGTGGATGCCATATGCGATAAGGAGTACTTCTATTAACCTTTGGCGATGTGCCCTACATCAATTTTCATTTGTTCATTAAAAGATTACATAATTCGCAAAGATCAAAAGCACAATACAAATGATTGTCTCCACCTTAACGATTTAGTCAAAGTGTTAATCCGCTGCAACAAACTAGAAGAATTTATCATTGCTGACCAAAGACAGGGACCTGACAAAGTGCTTACATATAAAGATAAGAATAAGCTTGTCCCAATCCTAGTGATACACATAATTTAGCCGTCCAAGAAGTTAGGGTGATGCCATTGAAATAGGCAAGCATTGAATAATTTAGGACAAAAAAAGTGTATGCTACTCTAAATTTGACCTCATCTTTGACGGTATTGATTACTATCATTGACACTAGTCATCCACCACCTAAAAATCCTTACAATGACATTATTGTTTAATGTATTTGATTTAACTACTAAATTTGTAGTATTATGATTGATATAAAGATCTATATAAGCATTATTTTTAAAGAAGTTTTACATACATACTACACAATTCTTATATATTTATATATCTAACACCACCACCACCAACAACAACAAGCCTTTATCCCACTAAGTGGGGTCGGCTACATGAATTCTTCGTCTCCATTGTGTCTTATTATGTGCTAAATTCTCATTTAATTCAAGTATACTAAGGTCATTTTTATACATCTTAACCAAGTCTTTTAGGTCACTCTACCTTTCTTAACATAAAGAAATCTAATGCATCTACTCTCCTAACCGGGTTATCTGGACTAGATGCTTTATGTAATAAACCATCTAAGGCGACTCTCTCTAATCTTATCTATCATTAGAGCTACTCCAACTTTTTCCCGAACATATGCATTTCGCATTTTATCTCTCAGAGTAAAGCCACTCATCCACCTGAGCATCCTCATCTCTGTAACACTTAACTTAGTCTTACGCTTCTCTTTATTGGCCAAAATTCTGCACCATAAGTCATTGTAGGTCTTACCACCATTTATAAAATTTTTCCTTAAGTTTAAGTGGAACTTTTCTATCACACAACATGCCAGATGCATTCCTCCACTTCAACCATCCAACTTAAATTCTACTAATAACATCTTGATCTATTTCACAATCATTTTAAACATTAGAGCCTAAATATCTGAATCACCCACTCTTATTAATGACTTGTTCACCTAATGTCACAACACTACCACTAGAACTTCTACAACTAAAATTATAATCCATATATTCAATTTTAGATCTACTTAAACGAAAATGTTTAGACTCTAATGTTGACCTCCATAATTCGAGTTTCTCTTGGACTCCCTCTCTAGTCATCAACAAGAAGAATGTCATCAGCAAAAAATATACACCAAGGTACATCTTCTTGTAAATGCCTAGTAAGAACATCCATAATTAAAGCAAAGAGATAAGGGCTTAAAGTTGATCCTTGATGTAATCCAACTGAAATAGGAAAATATTTTGTCAATCCTCCTTGTATTTGGACACAAGTAATAGCTCTAGTATACATATCCTTAATGACTTGAATATAATCAATATTAACTCCTTTCTATTCTAGAACTCTCCAAAGAACATCTCTTGAAACTTTATCATAAGCTTTCTCTAAATCAATAAATATCATATGTAAATCCTCCTTACTTTCTCTATACTTCTTCATCAAACCTTTTAACAAATGTATAGCATTCATAATAGATCTACTTGTCATGAAACGAAACTGATTGTGAGAAACTTTTATATCACATCATAACCTATGCTCAATTACTCTCTCCCATAATTTTAATGTATGACACATTAACTTAATTCCTCTATAATTTGCACACTTTTGTGCATTACTTTTATTCTTAAATATAGGAATCAACAAACTCTTTCTCCACTCATCTGACATTTTTTTAGTCTTTAAAATAACATTAAAAAGATTTGTAAGCCAAGAAATTCCTTGATCTCCTAAACATTTTCACACTTTTATTGGATTATCATCTGGTCATATTTTTTTGTACATTTCATTTTTTTTAAACCCTCTTTAACTTCAGATTTACTAATACGACGATAAAAATAAAATTATTTTTGTTTAGTGTATTAGCTAAAATCAATCGTATTTTCGGATCTTTCATCAAAAAATTTATCAAAATATTTCATCCACTTATTTCAATATCCTTTTCTAAGAAAAGTATTTTATTATTTTCATCCTTAATACACCTCATTTATACATACATCTTTCACCTTATTTGATATTTAATCTATTGTATAAATCACTAAAAGATAAAATTTTTGGATCGTATATTGTTTTTTTAGAATCTCTACAGACCACTTTATATATTTTTCAATTCTCTGAATTTTTACATCTAAATCAAGTTTTATAACAATGTTTCTTATTTCATATCTTTTCTTGTATACTCTGACTCTACCATCAACTGTTTTTATTAAAAGAAGCTTTTCCTTCTAATTCTCCAAGCACATTTTTAACAACTTACTTAATTTCATTTGTAGCTTCTTTATAAACATTCCAAATTCTAAGCTCTTGTAGTTTGTTTTTAAAAATATTTTTATTTGTGTTCTTTAAGTGTCCCCATCTAATCCTGTGACAATAATTTGATTTATTTTTCCTCTTATAATCTTTAATCTTAAAATCTAAAACTAACAATTGATCACTTAAACTTTCCGGAATGATCATATATTTTATTTAAACGCGATCTATTTTTCTTATCAAAAAATAATCAATCTGTGTTTTACTAAATCCATTTTTATAAGTAATAATATATTCATCTTTTTTCTTAAATAAAGTATTAGCAACTACAAAATTATAAATTAAAGTAAAATTTAATATAGTTCTACCTTCTTCATTAGTGACTTCAAATCTATAATTACCATGAATACTTTTAAAATCTTCTAACACTTATTAATATGTCCATTTAAATCTTCTCCAATAAATATTTTTTCTTCAAGAGGTATCTTTTGTATTAATCCCTCTAATTCATTCCAAAAAATATTTCTTTTGAGCTTACATCCAAACATACTTGAGGAGCATAAAATTTTATAATATTGATAATCTTAGCATTAACAATAATCTTTAAAGTTATAATTCTATTTTCACATCTAATAATATTTAAAATATTATCTTTTAAATTTTTATCTATAATCACACCTACACTATTTCTAGTTCTATTTTTATGTGAATACCAAAGTTTAAAACTTAAACTATCAATCTCCTTGGTCTTCTCCTTAACCTATTTAGTTTCTTGAACACATAAAATATTTATCTTTCTATAAACTATAATATCTATTAATTCCATTAATTTACCTATAAGAGTATATTCCAAGTTCCTAACCTAATTCTAGTTTCATAGACTAACTTCTTTTGTCGCATCCGTCCATAATATCAGAACCCTTGCTTATTTAACACCGCACTGGCCAATGTGCCATGTACATTTTTTTTATCAGTATTCGCCAAAATTGCCGCCTGTGACACCCAAGAATAACACATTTAAAAGATTTATGTCATGATTATTTCGACAAGTTTTACGACTACTTATCGCAACCCTCCATTTTTCACATCTGGACTTAGGACCGGCAAATGTAGTGTTATATCTAACACCCAATTTTTTTATATTTATTTATAGAACACTTTAGTAACACAATCATTTTAACACAATAAGATCAATATAGTTAATGATGCTATATTTTAATTATAGTTAATGATATATTTTAAATAAATAATCTTCATTCAAAAAGGAGAATATTTTAGTTAAGAAAATTTAATCATATTTGAAAGAAATTAAATAATAAATATATTTTTTTTATAATTATAATGAATCATGTAAAGTCTAATTTATCATGATTTTTGTCTCTCAAAGATGTTGAAATGGAAACTTATAAGATACTTAATTTAATGATCGAGAGTTTAAACTTCAATTAAGAGATTTTAATTTTAAATTTTTATTTATTATTTAAATAAATTAGGAATTTTTATAAATCAATTAATTATAATTTTAATTTAATCACTTTTTTTATTATTTTAAATTATTGAATTCATATATTTATAAGTGTGTCACGATTAAATTATGGAAAGTTTTATAAAAATAAAAAATAAAAGTTAAGAATTTATTATAAATTTTAATATTTGAATATTAATTTTAAAATTTGAGATAAAAATAATTAATTTATAAATATATAAAAATTAGATGCAATATAAAAGCCTCCAATTAAAAATTATGTATGCGAATTTGCGATTAACTGCAGCTCGTCGTTCCTGAAAAGCACTTAACTGGGGTGATCTTTTGGTCCCCTTTCGCTCCCACTCCCACGGTGTCTTGGGCTACGACAGTGTCCTTCGTTTGTCCCATTCACTTCGCTCATCGATTCCTGTCTTGCTTTTTCTAGGATTTCATCTTGACGCGCTTCCCGTCCCTTCTTCTAGGTTTAAGGTTCGGCATCTCATTTCTCTCGTATATAACCTGATTCGCGTACTTTGGAGAAAGATGATAGCATTGCAATTTTTTTTGTTCGCCAATGTACTAATTATTAAGAAACCGCCAAAATTAATCATGATTTTGGAATAACGTACCCACAAAAACCTTAACATTGAAAGAGTAGGTAGTTAGACTGTTCGATCTTGGAAGATCATTTAATCCTGAGGATGCACATTCCATCCGTTTTGGGTGATTGTGTTCATTTCTTTCAGAAAAAAAAGAAAATTTCTGCAGAAATCTGAAGTCCTTCTTTGTTAATAATTGACTTGGCAAACAGGATCTTTTAGCATGCACTAAGCGTAAGTGAAGTAAAGGTATGCAACCACCTTAAGAAGATTTTAGAAATTTAACTTTCTTCTTCATTTCTATTATAAATATATATGCATTTTGCAGGTTTTGTTGGACTATATAAGTCTCCGCTGATCAACATGGTATTTTCTTTAATCCCACAGCTACAAAAAATCCTTTTTTTTTTGGGAGGGATGACATTTATTTCATTTTTCAATTGATATGTCGGAAAATTTAAATTATTTTAGGTCAAATTAGAAGATTGCACAGATAGTGGGGGTTCTCCAAATGGTGAGGCTGGGGTTAGTTCTTCGGTTGGTGCTGGTTCCTCTGGCTTGATACCATGCGCTGTGCCTTTTGTAGTAAAGAAGGTAGTGAAGTTTTTCTGTCTTAGTTCTGTCATTTTCTGTTTTTTTGATGATGCATATGCAATTGATATATCTGCAAATTTAAATTATTTCAGGTCAAGTTAGAAGATTGTACAGATACTGGGGGTTCTCCAAATGGTGAGGCTAGGGTTAATTCTTCGATTGGTGCTGTTTCCTCAGGCTTGTTACCAAGCTCTGTGCCTGTTGTAGTAAAGGAGGTAATGTTTTTTCTTTATTAATTATTTTATTTTTAGTCTTCAAGCTTCTAATTTTGCATTCTTATTTGTTTCTTTTAACTCTTTGAGTTTTTGGATATGCACATTTTGTTGCTGTTATTTCTTGTGCAATTAGCTTCTTGTGGCCGTTTCTTCTTTAAATTACCGATGAACTGTCAAAATCAGTGATTTTTTTTTATAAAGGATAGAAACATCCTAAATATTTTGTTAATTTCAAGCAGTGCAAAAGACTGGTTATAGATAGGCAAGCATGAGGCCTGTCATAGATAAGAAGGTATAAAACCAGCTGAAAATTGATTCTACAGAGGGAGCTTGTGAATCTTTAGTTTAGAGAGATCACTGGCCAGGCTTGAGCACGTGGCTTCTATCATGAGAATTAAGGAGCCACTTGAATTAGAACTCTGTAGTTAGTGAAATTAAATCTTCATTACTTCAAGTAGATTGAACAATGTGCTGGACAGCATCAATGCAAATTCCAAGCTCATAAGACCTTTTTTTTTTTTTTGATAATACTAGATAGTTTAGTAGATCTAAAACTAATTTTAGTTTAAGTAGATCTAAAACTGAATATATGGAGTGTAATTTTAGTTGTAGAAGTTTTAGTGATAGTGTTGTGACTTTGGTGATCAAGTCATTAATAAGAGTGAGCGATTGATATTTAGGCTCTATTGTCCAAAATGATGGTGAAATAGATGGAGATGTTATTAGTAGAATTCAAGTTGGATGGTTGAAGTGGAGGAATATCCGCCTATTATGTGATAGAAAAGTTCCACTTAAACTTAAGGAAAATTTTATAAGATGGTGGTAACTGCAATGACTTATGCAGAATGTTGGCCAATAAAGAGAAGCATAAGACTAAGTTAAGACGAGATGAGGATGCTTAGGTGGATGAGTGGCTTTACTCTTAGAGATAGAATGCAAAATGAGTATGTTCGGGAAAAAGTTGGAGTAGCTCAGGTAGATAAGATTAGGAGAGTCGCCTAGATGGTTTGGCCACATAAAGCGTCGTCAGTGGACTAGGAGAGTAGATCATTAGATTTGCTTATGTTAAGAAGGTAGAGGTAGACCTAAAAGACTTGGTTAAGATGTATAAATAATGATCTTAGTAATGAGAATTTGACACATAGGACACAATGAGAGATTCATGTACCACCCCTAGTGGGATTAAGGCTTGTTGTTGTTGTTGTTGTTGTTGATAATACTAGATAGTAAAAGAAAAGGAATTGATGCCACCCATTGAAAGCTTCACTAAATCTCACCCATGCTTGGCATGCCAATTGACTCATGCTCTTGTAAGGGGACACTTCTCAATTTTGGAATCCAACAAAACTTGTTGTGACACATCTTTATAATTAATTCAAGTTTCCAAATTATGAAATTACCTTTTTATGGTCTGACTTTAAAATTTGTGATATATGCATTCTATCTTCATGTTGTGATGACTATGTTGTTCATTTCTAATGAACTAAAATTAATACCTCATCGAACACTTAATAAGGTGAGTATGATTTACGAAGGTTGCCCATAATTGTTATGATAAAGTTATTTATTGATGATGATGGTGTTGTCTCATCCTGAAGCTCATAGCGAGTGTCTTTGTGTGAGTTAAATGCCATGAGTTTTTCAGCATTAATCAATTGATTGTAATTGGATGACTTGGCCTAAGTTCTATATTGCCATGCCATGTGATAATTTTAAGTGGTTTTATTCACATCAATAACAAAAGTTCATTTGAATGCCATATTATGGTAGGGAAGGAGTTGGTAGTCAAGGGAAAAAAACTAGTTGTACTCCAACAAAACCTAAAATAAATGTAAAAGTTGTAGTAAAAGTGGTATGCAATAATCAAGTGAATTCAAAGGATTAAACATACTCAAACATTACGCAGTACGAATGATTTCAAAGTGAGGGAAAGCTTAAAATTCTTGTGCGTATTACATTGAGGAGAATAATTTATGAAAAGAAGTCATTACACCATGCGTGAGAGCTGACTATCAAGAAGTTGTGTTGTGACCTATAGGGACAAACTGGAGATGTTGCATGCCAAGAGCAAGGTGAATCTTCATAGTTGTTGAAGGAAGGAACAAAGGAGTAAGCACACTTGGTGACTCTCAGTTGAAGAAGGAAGAAGTTGAGGGGAAGGTATTCTTTCTCAATGATTGTAAGAAAGAGGAATAGAGAGAGTGCAAGGGGAGGTTTTTGGGGCTTCAAGAAGCGATGAGAGGGAAGATTTATATACCTTAGGCTTACAACTTATTTAATTAGGGCCATTTATGATGACAGGTGGTTGATTTGTGTACTAAAAGTGGTGATCATGTTAATTGCATGATTCACTTAGGTTCAATTCACGTTGACCAATTTGCTTGGCTTTTATTTGTTAGATCTATTGACTTTATCCTTTGATTTTGTTATTATAAATTACTGGAGATTTGTGATTGTAAATAGGAGTTGTTGAGGCATGTGAAGAGGAAATCCTACTTGATTTCTATTTTGATGAATTGGATTTTGGTTGGATGCAATTTGTTTTAAACTTCTAAAATTCAAAGGGAGGATATTTTTTATATGGGTGTGAGATCTTATTATTATATTTGTTGATCTTTAATCCTTCTTATTCTTATTTTATAATTTCTTATTATTGATTTGATTGTATATTTGTGTTTGGTTAAATTTCGTAAGATCAATTTTTTTTATTAAGGTGCGACTTTTGATTAATCGCGTGATTTTTTATGGCCTCGAATTTTTATATTAATTTATTATTTGATTTTCATTAAATTATCATTTCATGATTCTTGAATGTTTGCGCTTTTTTATTCAAAGAATAAATATTTGCTTAAATTGATAACGTATGTCCATAAATGTGAATTTTTGTTTATAATTCTGAACATTATATCTCAGAATTGCATAAAAAATTCTTGATTTTAATGCCTTGTATTTCAGATTTTTTTTAATTAATGTTTATGGTTGTGTTAACATATGCTAGTTAAACAAAGGATATATATATAACTATACTAATTAATTAAATAACAAAAGCTATAGTTTGAATGAAATAAGTTAAGTTTTAGTTCAAAAAAATGTCCTCACAATTAATACAATATTCAAAATCATATTTCTACATTCAGTGGTTAGTATGATATCTAGAAAATTTCATGTTGGATCAATAATTTTGAAGATTTCTTTGAAATATACAATATATCTAATTATCGATGAATTGAATTTATTAAAACTGGATAAATGGGTCTGCTTATCTATTTTGGTGAATTTTATGTGAAATAAGATTTATAAGAGTTGGATTGAAACATAAATTTAATGAGCAATACTTTCCATATTACAATCATTATTTTAGGACTATGGAATCTATACTTAATATACTTTAAAAAATCATCAGATCTCCTTTAAACTCAAAAAATTCGCACATACATAGGAATCATGTATGGCCACCGTTTGATCATTTGAAGAAATCATTACCATGAATATATTTTTTATGATGAATTAGATGTTGAAGAAGATTATCAATTATGAGATTACTCTTTATCAGATGTGAATTTGAAACCTTAGTAGAATTTATCTTAAAATGTGTTCTTGAATTTCAATATATACTGTAACAGTAGTCATAAATTGTGCTTAAAACTGAAATTGAACATGATATCATGTCATAACCAAAACTTCTAATATAAATTGAATCTACTTTTGATTTTGAAGAGGAACAAACCATGCCTATTATTGTTTATGAATCAATTGAACAATATGATAACACAATTATTGATAAATTTTCAACAAAAATTAGTCGTATACTTAAGAACCCGATTGATATTAATTTGATTCTTGGTTCTTGATTTTTCCTTTATAAATTCACAAAAAAGGTTTTATGGAGAAACATAAATTGTGTGAATATTTCAAGATATTTATTAATGATTATTACCTTTTAAAATATGAAATTTAAAATTTCATTAGTTTGATCAAATCTAAGTTTGCATAATTCAATACAACTAATATTTAAGGCATTTGGGTTGCTTTTCTTTAAAGAGCTATGTGTCCATATATGATGGCACATCATATTTATGTGGTTTAGCATTTTTTTTCTCTAAGAATTTTGTATAGTGTACTTATTAGTATTCATTCTGAATCATATCTATATTTTATTTAATTATAATCATTTTTATCATATATTGCATCATTTATTAGGCAAGTGCATGATTTGTATGGATGTATTTGTATTAAACTTACTTTTACTGATAATTCCTACAGATATGTGTTATTTAAAATATATGATAATGTAATGATTCACCTAAATCTTAAAATATTTTTTATAGGAACTTTAAAGAAATTAACTACTCAAAGGAAAAATCATATAACATTCAATGCAGTGGGATAAATGCTTATAATTTGCAAGTACATGGCCATTTTATTTTTGCTCTAGTTCTATGTATCTTATTTGACTTTTTATCATGAAGTCATGAACTATCAACTAATATGTTGGATTTTTCTCTTTACACCTCATACTTGGGAATTCACATTAGCACATCATCTCCACTCTTTTTAGAGTTTTGTGCTAATCTTATTGTTGGTGATATTGCTATGCCCATTCTTGATAATGAGCACAATAGATATTTTGCAAAGTGGAAAGAAAAGTCTACATATATTTTGTGATTTCAATAATTCTAATATGTTATGGGAGATGAATACAATCCCTATCTTTTAATTTTGTTATTATAAATTAGGGGATTTTTATGATTATAAATAAGGATGTTTGTGTTGACCTCCACATATGGTTCATATGTCAAATGAATCATAAAAGTTAAAATAAATGATTAACGAGATAAACTATCATATAAATTGGGTTTAAAACCCCCTAATCGTCGCGATCAGATTCAATCAAACTCGCTTCGGTTTGAAAATTCGACTTCACAATACGTCGAAAATACTAAAATTAATTAAATGAAAAAAATATCAAATCAATTAATAGTCGATCAAATAATCAAATTCAATTTTTAATGAAATTACGCACATACCGAAGTCGGGAAGTCCCGACGACGTCTGAACTACCTCCGTTCGCGAAATTGATCGCGCCGTTGTCATCGAAACGTTGAAACCCATCAAACGACGCCTCGGTGGTCGATTCGAATGCCAACGCCGATCGTCGAAGGGCCGACGTCGCGCAATTTAAACCCAATTTTACTTCGACTGTCGCCGATGTTGTCTAAACAACCTCCGATCGCGAAATCGATCGTGCTGTTGCATTCGGCACAACATAAATACCTAAAATCGACATCTATATTGCTAGGATTTATCGCACAAAATAATTTTCTCATATTTGATGCGAAATGATATTAATAAGTAATTAAAATAATTAAGCGGTTGCTTAATCCCTTAATAATTCCCCTTTTTATCCTAATCACCGTTTGTTGACTACAACTATCGTCATTTAAACTTAAGTAAATGACATAGAGTTTAACACTTCTAATCGCGATCGAGATCGATCTAATTTGCATATGAAAATTAACTTCATAACGCGTCGAAAGCATCAAAATTAATTAAATAAAACATCGAATCAATTAATGATCGATCCAAAATTAAAATTAATTTTAATGAAATTATCGCATATTAAAGTCGAGAAGCTCGGCGATGTCGCACTCCGTTTGCGAAATTGATCGGCCGCCGCCGAAACGCCGACACTATCAAACGACGCCTTCGCGAATTCGCAAAATGTGCGTGAACGCCGATCAAATCCAAGCGTGGCGATAATTTAAACCTAATTTCTACCGCCGCCGACGCGTCTCAAACCTCCGACAGGAATCGCAAATCGATTAATTAAACAACTAAAATTAAATGTATTGTTATTAATTGCATAAAGTAAATCCATAAAATTTAATTTGAAATGATATTAATTTGCAATTGGATTAATAGCTGCTTAATTTCTTAATCCCATTAAGACCTAACTTCGTAATCAAGAGGCCGCCGCCAAAGATCAAACGAGGGTTATCCCCTCGTTGACCCTCTCTCATTCGACCATTCCTCTCTAAGCTCACGACATTTCCTCTCTCGACGATCTCTTTTTCGCTCGGCAATCGAAGTTCTAGGCACGAGATACTCCCACATGACGCTCCTTCCTCTCACGACATTTCCTTCGCTCGGTTTCCTCATTGCAAGACGGCTTTCTCGTTGCTCTCGCATTTCTCCTTCCGCTTTCTGCTCCCACTAAAGACTTGAGCGGTTCTCCTTTCTCACTTCGTCACACGGCGTGGAAGTCGAATGGGATCGTGAACCCTCAGGCCGACTTCTTCTTGAGCTAGCGAAACCCTTTCCTCCTTTCCTCTTAGCATTCAAACCTGGTTGTTTCTCTAACCCTGCTTGTTCTTATGCATTTGAGTTTCTTTGGAAGTTAGGGTTTTTACTAAATATGCTATATCTTATGCTTGGGATTATGCTAAGAGTTTCCTTTAGGGATTTGGGTTGATGTATGGCTCAAATCTCATTTCTTATTGCCTTTATTCACGGATTTTGTGATGCTTAGCCTACTAAAAAATGATTTGGGATGATGTATGGCCCAAATATTGTGTTCTTTGCTATTTTTTCATGGACCCTTATGTGTTTCCTTTGCTGAAAAATTTCTGGATATGGTAAAAACGAAATTTATGCAAATATTTCTTACCCCTAAAGGGATAAAGCTTGCTGAAATTTCTTTTATCTAGAAGAAATTGCATTGTTTTACTTGTAAGTGAGTATGGTGCTTGCTGGAAATTATCTTTATCAAAGGGAATGCTTGTTGAAAATATTTTCCTCTAAGGGGGAGTCAATCATTTTGTTATTTAATGGGTAAGATGCTTGCTGAAAATATTTTCATCTAAGGGAAATCTAATATGTTATTTGATGAGTATGAGGCTTGCTAAACTTTTCTTATCTAAGGAAAAATCAATTAGTTTGCCATTTGATGAGATATGACGTTCTCTATAAATTTCACCTACTTTGCTTGATTGATTTCTAAGGAACTATATATATCATTCTCTTTCATATACAAATCGAAATGAAATTAGAAAGAGGGATTTTCAAATATTGCATGGTTTAAATCTTGGGCCTAGTGTCATGATTGCTTGTTATTTCTATGGATATCTATACTTTTATCTGAAAATAATTCCTTCTTGGGATGAAGATAGAATTCTAAGCTAAATGCAAGTATTTCATTTGATATCTTATTAACAGGAAATATGCTATAAGCATTCGCTCACCTTGTCCAACGCGGAAAAGTATTGTTGCTCACGCGTTCCAACGGCGGAAATATCTTCTATAAGCACGCTCACATTGTAACGCGAGAAAACTTGTGAAGACTGTTTCACGCGTTGTTCCAACGTGGACGGAAATATTCTTATAAGTATCCGCTCATTGTTCCAATGCGGCGGAAAATTTGATAAGATCTGCTCACGTTGTTCCAACGTGGCGAAATATCTCTTATAAGCCCGTCACATTGTTCCAATGCGGCGGAAACTCGCGATAAGACTTGTCACGCTTAACGCGAGAAATACGCTTTCTATAGTCCGCTCACATTGTTCCAACGCGGGAGAAACTAGAAAAATCTGCTCACGTTGTTCCAACGTGACGAGAAATATGTTCGCGATGCACGTCACATTGTTCCAACGTGGAAACTTATGATAAGACTGCTCACGCGTTCCAACGCGGGCGGAACCGATGATAGATTGCTCACGCTTGTTCCAACGCGCGAACGTCTTTGCAACCCACGCACGCCTTTCGGCGTGGTGCAAATAAATCTGACCGGTGTCTCACCATTATCTACCACGCGCCTTTCTTGGCGTGCGGGGGCTACTCCGAAGATCGGACGACGCCATATTGAAATTTTCAATAAAAAAAGAGGTGAAATGTGTCATATAAATGCTTTATACTTTAATTTCATATACATGTGAATGCAAATTTATCGTTTACGCTTATAAATGCTCACATTGTTCCAATGCTACGGGAAAGCGGCGGATGAAACGCGGAAATCTCACATAAGATTGTCATCGCGTCTAACGACGCGAATCTTGCCCTGCAACCCATGCATGCCTTTCTGCGTGCAATAAATTTCGGGTAGGTGTCTCACACTACTATGCACGCCTTTCTTGGCGTGGAAGCTAGTCTCAGTTGTGGACGACGGAGTCACGAAAATTTTGATAAATAAAATGTTAAATGTTTAAGTGTTTGAAGAAGGAATATATTACATATGATTATTCACGCTACTATCATCATACTATATGATAATTATAAGATCTTTACGCTAAATTTCTTTGCGGTGAATCTTCGTAGCGTATGAAATACTTATTTAAAGTCAAATCATTTTTAGTTGCTGGTAAGAATGATGCTTAATGCATTGGATGAATATGCAAAACGAAAATGCGTGCTTCAATGATACATGCAATATAAGCATAGCAACAATTTGTATTGTAATGTATATACAATACCGCGCTATTTTAAGATTATGTAATGTATTTGCTCACATAAAAGCATATTAAAGAAGCACGCATATTTTATGATCTTTTATACAATGAAAGAGAGTCAATTTGTTTTATGCTTTATGTAATGCATTTCTATTTGATGATAAACACTGAAATCACAAATTCATATTCAACAAAACGTATATCGGTGTTGATCAGTCCCGTTAACAAAACCTAAAAATCTAATTATTGTAAATCCAAGTTAATTATATCACTAAACGACTAAAAGATAAATTTATTCATCATCATAATGTATCCTCAAAGGTCTTAAGAAAAGTCTCAAACCCGATCCTCAAAGATAATCTAGATTTGACAAGGTTGGAGAACGATCTTGAAATAATTCCCAGATCCGATCCTCAAGAGAATGAGTCGATGGTATCCTTCCTGGTTTTGTCATTAACAAAACCCAAAAATGTCATATAAACTTAAGAAATGAACTACATTTCAACTATACATTTAATGCCCATACAACATTTTAAAAGAAACGATACTCATATGTATGTAAGTGTTCAAACAATGGACACTTGCAAGTTAGGTATAAAACAAAAGAAGATACATCTTCCGGTTTGGTCTTGAGTCAAGTTAAAACTCAAAATCAAAATTGACATATATGAACTCCAACTGACATTCTAATGTCCATATATTCAAAGAACGATATCCGTATGCCGGAGTAAATACTAAGTCAAATACAAGAAGTGATTTACATCTTCCGGTTTGGTCTTGAGTCGTTAATAAAACCTAAAAATTTGATATTATAAATTTCAAATTAATATCCGGTGTTTACGCCATATAATATAAGATATAACCAACTAATATACTTTAAAATTCAAATTCTCGGAAGAAAAGTCCCAAACGTGATCATGTTCAAACTAGACAAGGTTTGAAGGATTATACTGAGATAATAATTTAATCATCCTCTAAAATCAGTAGACAGCGCCTATCAATCGATATTAACCCTGGGATTAAGAAGGGTAATTATAATTAAAATTTCAATGATAAATGATCATATATATTCAAATCTAAATCAATCATAAAATGATCAAAATTCAAAGAAAATACAAAAAAAGAAATAAAAAAAATGAAATTAATTATTTAAATTAAAACTAAAAAAATAAATAAAATCAATTCACCCTCCATGATTGTTTGTCTTGTGACAAATTAAGAAAATTTTGCGAAATGAAATTACATAACTACCTTCACACTCAAATATTCTTAAAGCGAACCACCGGCTCCGACGGTGGTGATATGACACTACTAAAATTACGACCGTATGTTCCCAACGCTTTGTTTGAAATGTAAAAGATTGGGCAAAAAGCACATGTTAGGTTGACTTATATTTGTCCCCTGACAAACTCCACCCCGTGATCTACAAGGATACCTGACGACGAACCATGTGTTGCGAGGATTCTTCCGTGGGTCGACTACCTCCTCGACTTACGTGATCATGATCCGACGACTAAACCATGGGATCTGGGGCGTCATCGTTCCCCACAAAAGTTTTAAATTAAAATAATAAATTTCATAAGCAAGCTCCACTCACGAATTATATACTTCGCTTTTAACGATTCATCGACTACTTAAGTCTTCTCAAGATTGGGAGGGTAATTAACTATACGCGAAACTTGGAACGATATATAAAAGTTCACCAATGAACGAAATCTCTGGATAGTGTCTTATCTACTATTCATTCGCTCAAATTATCACCACACTTAAACGATTCTTTCTTTAAGAGAGAATTTTCGGATCCCACACCGCCATCTACCATTAGTGATAATTCTTATTGGATGGTAGTAACCAATCGAATCACGCTATTAGCCTAAATCCACTAATGATCATATCCCTCATTCACGGTATTCTCTTCATTCTCCCTTTCTCTAGTCCTCCTGCTCCTTTCGTAAGCTCGTGCGATTCTTCATGATCGGCCCCCCTCTCGCGTTCTCGCTTGTTTGACAATTCCCTTTCACGCAGAGCTCTCTCTCGTTCGTTATTTGACGCGATCCTCTCTTAGTGACTCTCGGTAAGTTCTTTCTCGCTCGCGGCGACTCCCATTCAGACTCACTTGCTCACCGAAACCGCTCCTTCTCCTCTTGTTGCACTTGGCGAACTCCCCTTTCCTCTCGTCTGGTTGAAGCACAACCCTACGAGTAAACAGAGGGCTCGATCCTTCCTAATCACCCTTCCAACCAAACCCCGTGTTTTTCGTTTCAATCCTAAGTTATATTTTGCTATGCGGGTCTTTCTTGAAGGGAATGATTTCGGTTTATCCTTATATGTTCTATGGCTGGATTACATTTCTTGTATGCACTTGTAATGAGATGAAGATATAATGTTGGATTTATGGTATAATGTGAGTTGCTTGACTGCTCTATTTCGCCATTCACTTTGAGCAACCGAGCAGCTATCCTCTTCTTCCTGACCGCTTACTTCAAGGGAAAACATTTTGGTTTTCTGTTGATGGAAGAAAGATCCTATTACAAACCTTTGAACTGCATTAGGGTCATTTAGAGCATCTGGATGGCAATGAAGGTTGGGTTTTAACCATATTCACCGCCTTGTCAATGCTTGCTGAAATATAGGATTGAAGCTTGCTAAAATATAGGATTGAAACATGGCATATTGGTGTCTTGTGCTTGATTGATACCTGTTTAAGCATGGTTATTTTCCTGATTATACATATTGGATGTTGACAAAAATCAGAAATAATTGCAATTACTTATGCTGATTTGGGGAAAGATAAAAAAGGGATTTTGAATTTCAGTTTTGTGGTTATATGGACATTTTACAAAGTCTGAAATTTTGCTTGCATGATATCAAATGCAATTTGGTTATTTGCCTTATTTAGTTTATCACTTGGCCATTACTTTAGAAAGAGGATGAAGGGAATGATTAGCTTTTGAGCATGTTCTCACTTGCATACTTGCTCTTTTTATCACTTGACCCTTTATTATCATGCAAATAGATATTTAGCTAAATCTAAAAGTTTCAGATTTGTGGTGATGATTTATGACATGATTGCTCGCCTTGTCTTGTCCTCATCCCTTTCTATCATTTGGTTACTTATAATTATGCAAATGAATGTCTAGCTAAATGCAAATGAATGTTTTAAAGTAAAATTTGATTTTGCATTTGGAAAAACCTAATATGGTTGTCCCATGAGGGTTGAAGTTTGCTTGAATATTTTACAAGCAATTATTTTATTTCAATCGAAATTTCATGTTTATATATGAAGCTTAAGATGTTACTTCCTAATGAAGGAGAGGATGAAGGAATGATTTTTTTTTGAGCTTAGTCCTTTCGATACTTGTCATTTCTATCACTTGGCATCTTATTATCGTGAATGAAATATGAAATTTCATTTGGAAAGATCTTATATGTAATTACAAGTTTTACGTTGTTGCTATTTGAATATTCCAAATACAAAATTCGGTGAAATGACGATTTAAATGATAGGGGGTATCGTTATATTTTAATTTCAAATGTGAAAAATTTATTAAATTAAAAGTGCTCACGCTTTCTAATGTGGCGAAACTTGTGATAAAGACCGTTCATGTGTTACGCGTGAGAAATCTATTTTGATATTATCTGCTCATTTCCGATGTAAAAAATCTGTTTTGATATTCGCTCACGCTTTCTCCAATATACAGAAAATCATTATAGAGCACTGCTCACGCCCAACGCGCGTGAAAGCATGAATATATTTACGTTGTTCCAACGTCGCATGAAAGATCTTATGTCTTAACCACGACGCTTTTGGCAGACGGGCATATCGTCATGCAGATCACCATCTACCATGCACGCTTTTCTACGGCGTGCCTAAGTCTCGAAGCTTACGCGATGATGAGCGCCAAAATTTTCAATAAATCAATAAAAAGTTTGAATTTGATATGATGCCAATCGAACTTTTAAACTTGATATGCCATAAAAAGAAAGTGAATCAAGACTCGAAATATTTATGAAAATAGTGATAAATTGATTCAATCACAAATGCTCAAGTTGAATCAAATCTAAATTATAAGAGATTTGATAATTTATTCACAAGCATAATATATGATTTGATATCTCAATAACGAATATGATTGAATATTTTCAATTACCATTTGAATCATAATATGTGCTTTACTGAATAATTTGAAAGGAGCTTAAGGGAAAATTGAACCATAAGCTTGATGATAAATGCAAATTAAAATCTTCAACATATGTTCAATGATATTATATCTTGTGTTAAAAAAAAAAAGATTGAGTGTAGATAAGTTCTTTTCTTATGGGGAGGATTAAGGACAATTCAAATTGAAATATAAGAGCTTGCAAAAGCTTGACAGCTCTTTTATGAACTTAAGCAATTGGACAATTAATCAATGAATATGAATGAAGCGACTTCATCAAACATTGATGTGAAATGAATATTTAGTTCGAGATCGATCTAAATATTGGAATGAATGTAAGTCATATTTAAACTTGTTGCTTTATGGTTTATGCAAATATTCAAAGGAACTCAATTCCTGCACTCATCATGATTTCATGTGAGTTTATAACTTTGTCATTATGCATGCTTGGAGTATTATCGCATGTCATACAAGCTAAACATACATACTTATATGCATGTAAGATGAATTTCGTGCTTAACTTAAGAAGTAATATTTTGCTTAATCATTTGATTCATGAACACTGAATCAAATGCATACTACAAAATAGATGCATGCTTGATTTGTTAAAGAACATATACATGATCTGGATAAGTGGTTGAAAAAAACCGATATATTATTTAACGACAATCACTTAGTTTGTAATGCGATCCACATTCTAGAATGACTCTCACGATACATGCAAATACATGAAAGAAGAATGCATATCTTATAAATAAATCTATACTTGACTCATGACAAATAGTTGAAAGAGTCAAACTCTATGTCTTATAGTCTTATAACGACCTGATACATGATAAACATTTGAAATTGAAATTCATATTTGATGAATAGATCTACATTTGATTTATAATTTGGTATCAAAGGCTTGTAATTCGACATTTATGGTAAACATCAATGCTTGAACTGACATTCAATGCCCATAAAATTTTAAAAGAATCAGTCAGAGCTCTGTTGAAGTATTCGATTTTAAATGCTCAAATCGACATGCAGAATCAAATGAAAGAACATATATTACACTCTCCTTGGTCTTGTCCCGTTAAAAACCCAAAAATCTAATAATGTTATCAGAATCTTAAGTTATCATAGAATAAAAAGATAAATTTATCGATCATTGTAATGTATCTTTTCAAGTTCAAGATCTCAAGAAGAAAATCTCAAACCCATTCTACGCACAATCTAGAGCCGACAAGTTTGGAGAATGATGATCTTAAATAATTAATTTATCTAATCCTCCGCAGAAGATAAATGAGTCGACAGTGTATTTTCCCGAATGGACCGCTAATAACAAAACCTAAAAATATCATATCAAGAACTAAACTTGCAAATTGATACCTATATTTCAACTTGACATTTGCATGCCCATACAAAATTTTAAAAGAACAGATACTCATATGTGTGTTGAAATGTTCAAATATTAACATAGTTACATACAAAAGAGAAGACATGCTACATCTTCCTGATCTTGACGAGTCGGGTTAACAAAACCTAAATATTTGATATTATAAGAATTTCAAACTAATAATCGAGTTTAATTTTGTCATATAATTATAAGATAATCAATCGACATACCAAAGTTCAAGCCCTCAAGAAGAGAAACCCATCCTCTATGTTCAAGTGGGGAGTTTGAAGGATTATACTTTTTGAGATAATGAATTTACTCAATCTCCGTAGAAAATCGAGAGTAACAAGGTTATTAAGTGATATTAGTCCTATGATCGAGAAGGGCAATTACTATTAAAACTTCAATGATAAATGGTCATATATTCAAATCTAAATCAATTATAAAATGATCAAATTTCAAATAAAATAACAAAAAATATAAATAAAATAAAATTAATTAGTTAAATTACAACTTAAAAAAAATCAATTCATTTCTGATTGTTTGTGACAAATTAAGAAAGTTTTGTCAAGAAAGAGCATGTCAAATTAAATTATAATTATCTTCACAAATATTCTGTGAAGCGACGCTTGTCCTCCGTCTGGTTTCTTGTGAACGACATCACATAAATGAAGGCACGACCGTGAGCTCCTGGTTCTGATATGACACCACTAAATTATCCACTACCAGTATGTTCTCCAACGACTTCTTTTGAGTTGTGAAATATAAAATATATTTGTCAAAAAGCTCCGTTAGTATTGACTTATATTTGTCCCTAGACAAACTCCTCCCAAAGTCCAAGGACATTGACGACATAACTCATGTTGTCGATATCCTTCGCCGTCGACTACTTTGACTAATTATTGCGATCAGAATAAATCGAGACGAGAAACGAGATCTGAGATGCCACATCATTCCCCCACTAAAAGTTTTAAGTAAAAAAATGATAAATTTCATACATTCTGAACTCCACTCATTGCAATTATATATTCGATGTAACGATTCATCGATAAATTTTAATCGAAAGTGCTTCTCGATGAGAGGTAACTATACTATAGAAACCTAGAACCAGATATAAAAGTTCTCACCAAATGAGGACGAAATCTGGTAGTGTCTTATCTACTATTCATTTACCTTCAAATTTTCTAATAAAAACAACTCTTTTATTCCAAAAGAGTGCAATTTTGGATCCCACGTAAAAGATGATTCTACTTGATTTTTACTTTGGGTGTATTTAGGATAATTTTTTGACTGACTTGTTTTTTAAGAAGCAACCCAACTGCGTTGGGTTATTAGCCTTCTGATTGCTTTTCTGAAAGTTTATGGTAAAAAGTTGCTTTCGAGAACCAGGTTTGTTTAAATATGGTGGATATCAGAAATGTGCTGCTTGAATTTTTTTTAAAAAGAGAATATTTGTAACAATAGCAACAATTTTTCAAAAAATTATTTTTCCCGTAACAATTTTACATTTATCTTCACAAAAAATTACAGCTGCTTCAAATGAACCATTAAAATAAATTATTAGTTGGGCGCAATTCCTTTTGGCCTTCTAAATTTTGGTGTAAAGAGAGTACAAGTATTTTTTGATTCTCAATTGATATTATACTAGATGCTAGGGAATTACGAAGTCTGAGATGCAACTCTTTCCCTCTATCTAAAGAACATCAAGGTTGAAATTGCTTAACTTTCAAGGCTCGATGCCATGTATATCCAACAATCTTTATGCCACTTCTAACTAAATTTGACTAGCCATATTATACTCATCTCAAAATAAATTCAATGGCTATAAAACCTATCCAAATTAGATTTGGTTCAGGACATCATGACCCAAATTTTCTTCCTTATGGTGTATTTTTGCTTTATCTTTTTTGTTTACTTTTGGCACATTGATCTGGATCTTGGTTGATACTTTTGTTTAAATTCATTTGCATTGTTCATTACATTATCCATTAATCATTAGTAGTTGACATTAACAATTTTGGGTTGAATTTTATTATTTAGCAGCTCATGCTTGTTGCAATAATGAAAGAAGTTCCCTTTCAGTCTCGTGTGTTTTTTAGTTGGTGGTAACTAAAGAACACAAAGAGGAAATTTTATTTGTGTTGCTTAAAAAATCCACTTGATAAATAATTATTGGCACTGGGCATCAATCCTTGGTTTATACCTGGTTCAAATAATTGATGTCAACATGCATTCAATACTTATTATTCAACTTCATCATTAAAAATTTGAAACTCAATCTAGGTACCAGAACGCTCAATGAGCTCTTTGAATTTGAAATTCAGTCGATTACTTCTAAGAGAAATATCAACATATGATATCTTTAAGGATTATTAAACAAACATGCCTTTTTATTTCTTAATTAATTGATTTGTCTTATACTGAAGTTAGCTTCTTACAATGATCTTGAACTTCATTATTTAGTTCTAACATTAAGGAGAGTTTGATAACTCCTAGGCTTCTGAATGCAAGAGATCTATGTGACAAGCTATTACTTGATTACGTCATCAGATGAGATGCTCCTCATGGGGAACTTGATGAGTCATCATTAGATGGCATACTTAATGGTCACCATGTGTATGCCCATTAGGGACTTAAATCCAATGAGATGCTCCATCAGGTCCATTGTGCACTTGTTTGTGTCCTGCTATAGAACCTTGAACCTTAGTGGGAGATGTTTTTCCATGATCTTTGCCTTGAAGGCAGAGGCTGGTGCTGTGGACCTCACAGGTTTTACTTGTGTTGCCCAGTCTTTATTATGAATCTGTATGCATACCATCCTTTGTTGGTAGCCTACATTAAGCTCCAGCGCTTTCTCCCCTTCTTGTCCCTTGATGGTGGGTTGTTGAGTGGAAGGGGGTCTCTTAATTATTCTCCTTTCTTGAGAAGTGTTGGAAGATAAGGAATTGACTAGAAAGAATTGAGTGACGTTGGTGATGTCAACCTACATCTTCATAAGTTGTGTCTGTGTCGCATTGGCCACCTCTCCCTTTATCTTCTATGGTAGGTCTTGTGGTGGTGAAGTCATAGAGGAACAAGCTTCATCAGGGCACCTGAATGACCTTTTTTCCTTTGCTAACTATCTCAACAAGTGCACCAAATGTTGGAATAATGCCTTGGAGAGTTGCACAAATTAGAGCTTCTTTAACCTCATGAATAAAGGGATGAGTGAAGAAGGAGAGAGCATGAGAAAAGAGGAAGAATCTATTCAATGGTGAGTCTTTGGGAGAAGATTTATTTTCTTATAATTCACTCACTAGATGCGGTTACGCTTGGATCACTTGGGCTCCAAGTGATGTCTCCCACACTACTCTACAGAGGTGGCAAGGATCTTAAGAAGCCATTAAGTTATTATTACGTTGCTACAAGAGATATTTACAGAGATGCATAGAGCAGCAAGGCATATGGAGGTTTTGTGGTGTTTGGACACTTATTCCCACAACCTGTTTACCATTCCTATTCCATGCAATTTGGTAGAAGACAATAGGTGTTCTGCTTAATGAGGACTAGGGGATGCCACGATGAAATGACCATGTGACATTCATTGAGTGACTGACAAAGTCGAGGCTTTTGCCATTCTCGTGGTGATAAATGAGAAGAGATAAAGGTGTAGTGTTAGTTATATTGGTAGCTGCAAAGGTTCCAAGGAGTGGCTAAATGTAAGCTACTAGGAGATTGATTGATATTATTAGGTTGTGCTTTTTGGGATGAGGTGTCTATGCATAGACTTTCTGGTGTAAAAAGGGTCGTCAAAAGTAGTTGGCCTTCAACTAAAGGAAAAGGTTGTTACCTATCATGTTAGTTTGTTGGTGTCTGTCGCTTCTTGGGCACAAATTTCTTGAAGTCCTTAGCAGCTGGGGTTCCTCAAGGTGTTGGAGCTTCAGTAGTCCTCGGGCACTAGTATTCTAGTCCTTCAAAATATTGGTGACCTGTGGTCACTTTGCATTAGCCTGAAGTTGGCATATTATACTGATTTAACAGTGCTTGATATGATTTAGGAAGGGGCCTAAATTGCCTCCCTTTAGTGGCAAGCTTAGTATGTTTAGGGATCTTTTTGCAGGAAATTATTATTATTTTGTGTCCTTTGTCTGTCTTATTTTCTTTGCACTATGGTCTTTCAGGAGTTAAGCTACTATCATTCAGCATTATATTTGAGCATTACACCTGATATTTTTCTTATCAACAATGCACATTGTGATACATCTATAAAGCAATCAAAGTTTGTAATTCTATTGTATTGTCATTGGCTTATTTTTTATTTACTGTAATATAGTTAACAGTGTCAAAATTCAGGTTTGATTGCCTATCAATAGTAGACTCCGTGGCCAAGTGTAGCTATGAAAACAAGTTTATGCTAGAGTAAAGCTATACATTGTCATATCATCATTTTTGTGATGCCATTGTTTCAGCATCTTCGGTTTTGATGCCTGATGCGATCCTAACCTTTCTATTTCATTTACAAATCTTCGCCCATGTGCTCCTTTATGCCAAATAAATTTTTGTTTAACCTGTTTCTTAGTTTGGAGTCCTGTATGGCTTGCTTTATCCTTTCACTTGTAAACCTATTAGTAATTTGTAATTTGAATGATTTATTTATTGATTTGTCTGAATTCTTGAAATGAACTTTGTTTCTCATTCATGTTTCACATGTGGCACCAATGTAGGAAAGTTTTCCAAGCTCTTCTAGCAGTCATTTCAAATCATATCTTGTTGGAATGGGGTTTTCATCGGTTCTTGTGGACAAAGTGATCGAGGAAAATGGTAGGTTTATGAATGTATTATGTGAGCACTTCTATGTTTAAATCTCTAAACTCTTTATATTTTTCAAAATGCACCTCTCTAACGTAGCAACTTTTTCTAATATTATTCTTGAATTTTGAAATTGTATAATAAATTATACTTTTTTTTTTAATTTTATCTAGGGGAGGATGATGTGAATGTTCTATTGGAGGCTCTCCTTGCTCAATCCGTAAGTGATAGTTAAATCATTTTGAATCTTAAATTTTTGTCATTTGAAGTTTAATCCATTGCAAACCTTAACACTATTTTATATATTGTTGACCATTTTTTGGTTCTTTTAGTAATCATGATATATGCTTAGCTCTATCGCATTATCTTTTTTTGAATAATGCCCGATAATGCTACAATGTAAATAAAAATATTACGATACATGGTAAGTAGAAAGGATATTTCTCAATAAAGCTAAGAGCTCTTTGAAAAAGAATTGATTTGATTCATTGAGAAATAGTCATGGTAGTTTAGTGAGCTATGAGGCTCAACAAGGTATGCAACTTTAATACATAATTCAAATATGTAAGAATGATAAGCAACATGCATGCTAATTATGACTAGACATAATCACATCTTGTAATTTCGAACATTAAACTTTGGTGGCACGAGATTTAACATTAATTTACCTGCATAAAATAATCATGTTTGAATATTAAATATAAATTTTCTCAGTGCATTATGCTAGTCAAAGATATACATACTTTCATATTTATTTGTGTCAAACCATTTATTTTCATACTTATTTTCATTACTTATTTTTCCTTCACTTCAACCTTAGAATGTGTCATGTAAGGTTATCTTTGTTTATATGGTCACCATAAGATAGTGACTTGTAGACCCATACGTCATAAATTCAATAGTGCCCAAGTGAAACTTGATATTATCACTATTGAATCACATTGGGGACTTTTTTGCCTCTATAAGGGACTCTTTTGCGCCATCAGAGATATTTTTGCCTCATCGAGGACCTTTCTACCCCACTTGTCATACACATATTATTGCCAACCTATATTCCCATGACTTGACATTTCTTAACTCAGTACATTTTCATCATTTAACATTGAGATAAATATTGCTTTATTTTTAAAATATGTTTGTCAACTATAGGAATGAGCAAATTACATATGTTAGATGCATTCTTTTTAAAATGTCATCAATTGACAGAATATTTGTAATAATGCATTTAAATAGAAGCTTATATTATTAAAATTCATGTGCGATTGTTTGAACGTGAATAGTAAACTGCAAC
Organism: Cymbidium sinense; assembly: GCA_021442155.1. Taxonomy (NCBI): domain Eukaryota; kingdom Viridiplantae; phylum Streptophyta; class Magnoliopsida; order Asparagales; family Orchidaceae; genus Cymbidium; species Cymbidium sinense. The sequence continues at coordinate 172,178,952 of CM038221.1, read as the reverse complement.
TATGCATCCAATAACATGAAGAATTTCTAAAGTAATTCATTCATAAACATAATTTACCTTTTAATGCATATGCAAAAAGATTAAAAAAATATTTGCTTTATGTATTACGAGTTGCATATCTTACCTAACTTGCAGCTGAACTCGAATCAGTCATTCTATAATTTTTTTCGTAAACAATCTAAAATAAATAAATTTCTCATTTTAAACTATGTTTTTAATTTTGAACTAAATTATGTCAACTTAATCTTAGAAGGATATTTTACCTTAACATAGTTTCTCCTCATATAAGTCCCAATACTTTTCCAACTCAAATTAGCTTAAATATAAAATCTCCCCAAGGGAGCGTATAAAATCTCCCCAAATAAGCTTAAATATTCACCCTATTCTCTTCTTCTCTCTAAGAGATTTTCTCCTATACTTCTTATGCTCTTTTTGCTCACTTACGTGCTTCCTATGTTAATGCTTATTAGTCTTATTTGGCAAACTTAGTATTGGTTTTTGGCGCCTATTTGTCACGATCTTTATTAGTTTTCGGCATCATAAGGTTAGAAAAACATTTTATTTTGTATTTTCATTTGTACAGTGTTCTCCAGCGCATTTTTTTAGTTTCATTTTGTTATGCTTTGAAAGAGTAGGAGAACACTACAATCATCACAATTGTACGTTGTAGTCTTTGCTTTCGTTATTTTTGTTATTAATATTACGATCATAATTATTATTAATATAATTATTATGATTATGATTGATATTATTAAATATTGTTATTGTTATTATTGTTATTATTATTATTATTATTATTATTATTATTACTTGTTATTATTGTATTTATTATTATTATATTATGTTATTGTTATTGTTATTATTACTTGTTATTACTATTTTTCTTAATATTACTCTTATTGCTATTATCATTGTAATAATAATAATAATTATTATTATTATGATTATTATTATTGTTATTATTATGATTATGATTATGATTATGATTATCGTTTTATGTTATTGTTATTATTATTCACATTAAAGTTTGTAAATATAAGTAAAAGGAATTCAAAACATATTTTCTATTAATATAATTTTACATAATATATAAAGTTTACCTTTATGGTCATTATTGTTAATGTGATTATATTTTTGATTAACATTTAAAAATTTTAGAAAATTACTTTTTTTTTTAAATTTTATATAATTATCTAAAAAAATATTATAAATTTTTCACTAATTACTTTATAAAATGTTTTCACATGAAAATTATTTTAAAGGTATTAGTTATTTAATAACTTTTATAATAAACAATCTGGATTTAAATAATTTAATTTTAAAAAAAATTTATTTATATGTATATGTCTTCTACTTTCAAAGTAATATAAAAACTTTATTAAATATTTAATTTCTAAAAAAATATTAATCTCTCAATAATATTAATAACATAAAATAACATAAACAGTTAAAGAAATTCCAATAAAATTATAATTTTAAAAATTTCAATATTAAAATTATAAAAATTCCAATACTAAAATCTCTCTCACACTCTTTCTCCCATTAATTAACCTAAAAAAAAGAAATCTCTCTCTCACCCAGCAACCCCCCCCCCCCCCCCCCATTCTCTCTCTTAGCTAGCAATTAAAATATATATATATATGTCGACGATCTGACCATCGACAATACCGATTTTCATAATTTTTTTATTGTCATTTATGTTAATTAAAAACAACACTGTCGATTTAAAAAAATTTCTCCAACACCTAACGCTGCCAAAGATTCTTTCTCCACAATCTTCGTAGCAACATATTTTATTTTTTTTCTCTATATTATTGTACCTTTAATAGCCTTGACAACAATATGCCTACTGTAGATTCCCACTCCAACATCTCCATTGATGGCTGTTGGCGATTCTTGTTACTTAAGGTTTTAGGTTTGCTCTCGTTGTTGAAGACACATTCCACATGCAAATGACTCATGTTTTGTCTATAAAGATGGATATTATTGGTGACGGCAATGGTGTCTTAGACAACTAGCCACTTGAGATCTTGAGATGGAATAAGAGATCTAGCGAGGCAATGATACATTTGAAAATTTTAGATAAAATTTGCCAGCCTAGATCTCCACTATATTGGGGGATTTACCTCTTATTCTCATTACACTTGACATGGGTGCTCATAGAACCAGTTGGGGAGGGAGTCCTTTGTGAAGGAAACTCACCTATGGAGATTCTTTAAAAATCATACAAATTATAAATTGGGAGGTTTTTTCCTCAGCTAGGATCAAGATCAGAAGAGTGGACAACCCATCTTACTTTAAAAGTTCTTGATCATAGTTTCTCTCTTAACCACTGCCCTCTCTTTTCCTCACTCTTGTACATCCTCAATCTTACTCTCCATGTATTTGTCGAACCTGTCAACCTCAGTGCTTACTTCTTAATCTCCCTTTTGTCCAAAATTAAATGTTAATAAGGTATAAATCTATTGATGGAGATGAGAAGATGGATGAAGATGAAAATGCAATATATAGTGTCAAAGATTCTATCATTCTAAAATTTTAATTAGTTTAATTATTTAAGTTATTTCTACACATCTTCTGGCATTTTTCAACATTTTGGAATTAAGAATGCAATGAACCTTGATTTTTTTTGCTTTGCCTAACATAAATGTGTGATAATCATCATTTTATGCTATAGAAAATACTTATTATTGAAAAAAATGGTAAAATGATGGCCTTTTGCAATTTATTTTATTATATGAGATTCCAAAGCAGTACATAAGAGCTTTAGTGTTGGGCAAGCATATCATCTTGAGGGTGCTTATTTGTTTTAATGATGGTTTTAAAACCATTACTCAATGCAGTAATATATTGATGCTTTTGACTTTGAGCATATGATCTGAATCTCTAACATCTTGAGGGTATTCACTATTTTAAATACATCAAATATAGGTGATAAAAGCCACGGCTTAGTAGGGAATCATGTGCCACTATGGAAAGGTATTCAACATTGGCATAAATGACTCACTCATCCTATGATGCACAACATAATAAAAAGAACTATTAGCACCATGGAAGGGATGGCATCTGGTTATTTCCAAAACTCATTAGTAGATCAATCAAAGTAAATGAGATACTGGCAACCCAAGTAATGGTGGTTTCACCTCACTTGAGAGAAATATGCTTCTTCAAAATTGTTGTTTGTGATCGGTTCCATCATCTTTGATGGTATGCTAGTCCACGAAGAGAATTACCAATTAATATTAGTGTCTACATCACTACCAATTATCAAAAATGCAAAACATGTCCCTTTAACTCATTCATTACCATATGCATTTGAGCACATAGAAATAAGCAGTGTGTGGTCATCTTCATTTTAACTGGAAGAATATTTGTGTAGCAATTCTATTATTAATTCATCTCTTCATCTACTAACAAAATAATTTAATTTCAAGAATGCCCACACCAAAGAAATAACAAAATTGATAGCACCAAATTATTTCAATATTTGCATCTAACCATGATTTATAATGGCTTACAATGATACTATATATATATATATATATATATATATATATATATATATATATATATATATATATATATATATATATATATAGATATAGATATATAGATCTAAAAAATTCATCAAAATCTAATATATTTGCACAAAATTTTATCTTTTAAACATGTATGTTCATAAATAAAAACCTGATGCATTTTTAGATGTACATATACTGAGAAATAAGTTTTTATGTAAAACGCATTTCCAATTCATGGTCTTCTTCCAAATCATGATCATATGATAAAACTTACAGGATTCTATTATCATTATGCTTCTCTCATCGCTAGTGATTGTCTTAGAGGTTTCTTGTGGTTCTAGAGTTGTTGCTTGAATCCCTTCTTGGTAGTTATAATTCTTCTAAGCCAGTGGAGGTGCAACGCTGGAAATGTACTACAACATATATCACACATAGCATTGATTGTTCACAAACAACAAATTCAGTTTTGAAGAGGTGGTTTCACTCTCATCACCAGTTTCTATCACTTTATATGGGCATCAAATTCATGTTCACAGCATTGATTGTTATTTAAAATCATTTGTGGGTTGAGTTTTCTTGTTCCGTTAAGTATATGAAAAAAATAAGGATGATAGGAAAAAATATTGAAGCTCCCTTAAAAGCCTAATTTCCCCCATGTATTTCACATATCAAAATGTCAAATATTCTCAAAATATTATTAACAATTCATATGGTTAATCTCAAACCATTTGAAAAATAGCATGATTGCTTAGGAAAAGTCAACTCACCTTTCTAAACTGAGGTCTAGGCGTCATTGAGGTAGATTATATTTTATTTTAATCAGTTTTTTTTCATATAGTTAATTATTGTCCTCTCATAGGAGAGCATTCTCAATTAAGGCTGTTGCTTAGGCTTATTTTTAGGATATGTTTATGTTTGGCATAATTAAGGCAGTAATAGTTGTTGGTATATTTGAGGTGGTAATGTTTGTTAACCTTATCATATACATGTTCTACAGGTTCAAAAACAACCATCTGCTTCCTCAAGAAATATAAGTACTAATATTAACATATACATATTGTTCTACAAGTTCAAACATGCTCCCTTCAAGAAAAATAGATTGAGTTTATGTGGACCCTTATCACTAGCATGTTCTGTAAGTACTATATGATTCTATTCTATGATTGAAATGAAAATGTATTATGCATAGTGATTGATGATTAGATCCAAATCTTTTAGATTCTACTTATTGTATTCTGGCAGCTTATGCTTTAGACACAAGAGATGCTTATTAATCAATTTTATCTCCTTCTCCACAATGAAAATCAAAATTTAAAGAACGGGCTTTTGCTTGATATGTTTGTGAAAATATATATCAACCTAAAAGAGTTAATGCAACACATGACAGGCATCAACATTATTATAATATTTTATATCATTTATAGGATTTTATTTAAATTTTAATGCATATAATTTTTATATTACTTTTATTTTAAATCAGATAGAATTTATAAGATTTATTTAGAGTTGAATTTTAACTACTTCAATTTAAAAGGTAACCCTATTTCTATAAATAATATTGTTATTGTTTGCAAATAAATAATCATACTAATAAATTGCATTCTAAAGAACATTTCGTATCCTTTATTCCTTCCATTCTCTCTTATCTGACCTCTCAGTTTCCAGAGTTGTCAAATTCTCTTTGTTTACCATACGAATTCTCTTTCTTTGCCTTTGATCATATACTTACTTTTTGACCTCCTTAGCACATTTATTGTGAAAGCAAATGTCTGGGTTTCTTTTCAGAATATGCATTCCAGTCATGATTCCCAAGGATTCAAAAACCTATTCCAATTGGTGATTAAATTCAAGGGAAAATCAAGTAATTTCATGGGAAAATTCAAAGAATTCAAAGTAGAAGAATGAAGAAATCAAAACTTTGGAGATCATTATTAATGGACGATTAACAATTTGGCAATGGATTCATTTTTCTTCCACATCAGTTATCTTCGGGCCTACCTTTTGACCGTTCCTATATCCTTGTGTTTCTGATTACTATGCTACTGTTTTTTGGTTAACAATTTTGAGGTGACCGTTGCAATACACATGTTGAACATAAAATGTTAGATAATTTTGTTGGTTTGCACAATTCAGTAGTTAAATGACCATATTATCGAGTTCTTAAAATGGGAAACCATATGAAATGAAAAATGTGGTAAACATGATTCATATGAATGGGTAATGCCATTTGGTGGAAAATTTATCAAATGTGTTAAATTTCAGTTTTTTTCCTACACCTGACCGTGTTTATCAATTCAATTGAATCACAAAGTTGATTTTAAGAAACTAATCACCTAATAATACGGTCGGTCTATATATTTAGGCAATATATACATGATTGATTAATAAATGTCAAGATAAATGCAGGTCATAACTTGCCCCATTTCAGAAGGCAGAAGAGGGTGAATATATATATATATATATTTGGATCTATGCTAAATTTTATCTAGGCGTGGATCTTGTCTGTTCTATTTAGAAGTGAAGACGGGGAAGAAGATGTAGATAGATTAGGCTAGGATGGATAGAAGATGAAGATCTCTCTGATTTCCTATGATCAATCATCCATTGACCTAGTCGATAGTAGCAACATTGATACCCGAGTGGGGCTTAGTTCTTAGGATGGACAAATTTATATGTTAGGACAAAAATTAAAGAGCAAAAAAAATTTTTAGAGGGGCCAAATGACCAATTTGATATGTCGTATAAGTGAAATTATAAAATTTAAGGAGGTAATTTCGCCCTCTCAACTGTGCCTAGATCCGCTCCTGCCAATAAACTCTTCTTGTAGCCAAGTCATTTTCTGCAAATCCTATTTCACTTCATTATAATCCCTTGGGATATCCAAAGAAGAGCTACATGACTCTTTCTAGTTTCTTCTTAAATGTGTGAAGGGTGTCAAAATTGATGTGGGTCTATCCCTCCGATTGTCCCAACATTACGTGGCTCTAGTCTCAGTTCTTAGGATGGACAAATTTATATGTTAGGACAAAATTAAAGAGAAAAAAATTTTTTAGAGGGGCCAAATGACCAATTTGATATCTCGTATAAGTGAAATTATAAAATTTAAGGAGGTAATTTCGCCCTCTCAACTGTGCCTAGATCCGCTCCTGCCAATAAACCCTTCTTGTAGCCAAGTCATTTTCTGCAAATCCTATTTCACTTCATTATAGTCCCTTGGGATATCCAAAGAAGAGCTACATGACTCTTTCTAGTTTCTTCTTAAATGTGTGAAGGGTGTCAAAATTGATGTGGGTCTATCCCTTCGATTGTTCCAACATTACGCGGCTCTAAGTCTACCCCTAAACTGAATAAGAAACAGAACATGGATACTATCTATAATCCCATAATTCTGAAATTGCTTGTATAACCTCAAAAATTGCAGCAAGTCTTCAAAATTGCAATTAATATTATGGTCAACATTAATTTTCCCAAGTGTAGGAAATCCTAGAGATAAGACCTTGTGTTTTCCTAACATTTTTTTCCCAAGAGCATATAGTAATTTAATAGTAAATTCAGTTCCCTTTTTTTCATAAAATTTCATGATTTATTCAGGAGAACTCAAAATTTTCATAATGCTTTGAATTGATCAAATTATTATCAATGTTATAAGTGTTTATGCTCCTCAAGTAGGTTTGGAGGTAAGTTCAAAAGAAAAATTTTGGAATGAATTAGAGGGATTAATACAAAAGATACCTCTTGAAGAAAAAAAAGTATTTATTGGGGAGATTTAAAACATGTTTGGTAGAAGATTTTAAAAGTATTCATTGTATGGATTTGGAGTGACTAATGAAGAAGGTAGACTATATTAGATTTTGCCTACTTATGATTTTGTAGTTCTAATACTTTATTTAAGAAAAGAGATGAACATATTACTTATAAAATGGATCCCAGTAAAACACGATTGATTATTTTTTGATAAGAAAAATAGATCGCGTTTAGATTGTAAAGATTGTAGGTCATTCCAAGTGAAATTTTAAGACCCAACATCGACTATTAGATTTTAGATTTTAAGATGAAAGAGAAAAATAAACTTAATTATCATGTCTGGATTAGATGACACAAAGAACACAAATAAAAAATATTTTTAAGCAAGCTACAAGAAATTAAAGTTTGGGATGTTCATAATTAACGCGTTATGTGGGAAAAGTATCAAGTCTTATTAAACAAGTTGCTAAAAATGAGAATCAAAAGGAAAAGCTTTTAATAAGAATAGTTGGTGGTGGAGTCGAGTGCGAAAAGATAAGAATAAGAAGATTGTTATAAAACTTGGTTTAGATGTAAAACTGGAGAATTGGGAAAGATATAAAATGGCTGTAGAGATTCTAAGAATATATGATAAAAAAATTTACTTTTAGTGATTTATACAATGACAAGAAGGTGAAAGATGTATGTATAAGTTAGCAACCAAAGAGATAGGAGAAGTAAAGACATAGTAGTGAGGAGATTAAGGATGAAAATAATAAAGCTTTTCTTAAAAAAGATATTGAAAATAGGTGGATGAGGTATTTTAATAAACTTTTCAATGAAGGATCGTACGATTGATTTTAGCAACCTTAATCTAAACAAAAATAGAGAATTTCATTTTATCGTCAGATTAGTAAATCGAAGTTAGTGAAGCTTTAAAGAAAATGAAATGTGGAAAAGCAAGTAGGACCAGGATAATATTCCAATAGAAGTGTGGAAATGTTTAGGAGATCAAGGAATTTCTTGCTTACAAATCTTTTAATGTTATTTTAAAGACTAAAAGATGGATGAGTGGAGAAAGAGTTTGTTGGTTCCTATATTTAAGAATAAAGGTGATGCACAAGATTGTGCAAATTATAGAGGAATTAAGTTAATGTGCCATACATTAAAATTATGGGAGAGAGTAATTGAGCATAGATTACGATGTGATACGTAAGTTTCACAATCAGTTTGGTTTCATGCCGTGTAGATCTACTATGGATGCTATACATTTGTTAAGAGGTTTGATGGAGAAGCATAGAGAAAATAAAAGGATCTACATATGATATTTATTGATTTAGAGAAAGCTTATGATAAAGTCTCAAGAGATGTTCTTTGGAGAGTTCTAGAACAAAAGAAGTTAATATTGGTTATATTCAAGTCAGGATATGTATACAGTCGTCACTTGTGTCCAAACACAAGGAGGATTGACAAACTATTTTCCTATTTCAGCTTGGATTACATCAAGGATCAACATTAAGCCCTTATCTTTTACTTTAGTTATGGATGTTCTTACGAGGCATTTACAAGAAGATGTACGTGTATGCTTTTGTCGATGACATTCTTCTTGTTGATAAGACTAGAGGGAGTCCAACGAAACTTGAATTATGGAGGTCAACTTTAGAGTCTAAAGGTTTTCGTAGATCTAAAGCGAATATATGGAGTGTAATTTTAGTTGTAGAAATTTTAGTGGTAGTGTTGTGACTTTAGGTGATCAAGTCATTAAGAGTGAGTGATTGATATTTAGGCTCTATTGTTCAAAATGATGGTGAAATAGATGGAGATATTATTAGTAGAATTCAAGTTGGATGGTTGAAGTGGAGGAATGCATCGCCTATTATGTGATAGAAAAGTTCCACTTAAACTTAAGGGAAAATTTTATAAGATGGTGGTAAGACGCAATGACTTATGCGAATGAATAATAAAGAGAAACATAAGAGTAAGTTAAGTGTTACGAGATGAGGATGCTCGGTGGATGCGTTTTACCCTTAGAGATAGAATGCAAAATGAGTATGTTCGGGAAAAAGTTGGAGTAGCCATGATAGATAAGATTAGGGAGAGTCGCAGATGGTTTGGCCACATAAAGCCGTCCAATGAACCGATTAGGAGAGTAGATGCAGATTTTCCTTATGTTAAGAAAGGTAGAGGTAGACCTAAAAGACTTGGTTAAGATGTATAAAAAATGATCTTAGTATACTCGAATTAAATGAGAATTTGACACATAATAGGACACAATGGAGACGAAGGATTCATGTAGCCGACCCCACCTAGTGGGATTAAGGCTTGTTGTTGTTGTTGTTGTTGTTTGAATTGATCAAATTTACTTGGTGGGGTATTACAAGTTGGATGAGCAACAAGGGAAAAAGGTTAAGTATCAATTTAAGTAGTAGATTATCACAAACATTAAGAGGATTGGAGTACCTGAAGTGCACATTGGAGTGGTAAAATATAAATACCGGATATTAACTAGCATTAAAGTAGATGATAAGTTACTTTAAGATCTTAAATAATTATTAGATACCCCGAAGGTTTTTAGTAAATCATTTTGGCCTTATATATCTTTACAATTGGTAACATATATTTTGAAGATAGTACCATGATGTGACTTTTCCAAAATTAAGTGATGAAGAGTTAAACAACTTGGTTTCAACATCTATATTTGAGACTATATGAAGCAATTGAGTACATCATAAATCCTTTCAGGTCACACCCCGTTTTGACTTAAGTCAATCTGAGGTGCAATAAAAGCGAATAATTCAATCAAACATTTTTTATAAACACTCATTCCGACTTTTTTTAATAAGGATTGGTTAGTTGAAAATTAATCTACTTAATTAATCACAAAATATATAATTTTATTTTAAACTATTTAATTAATTTATCATAAATAATAATATAGAAACATGCATAAAACAATCATCAAATAAAATACAAAATTTTTAAATAAACTTCAATTATAAATTCATACATATAAGAAGTTTTTAATTTGCATCATGCATATTGATATGCTATAATACATCCAAAATTATAAAACCAAAATTGATATGATACATATAAAATTGGTCACTTGACAACCGCCCCACTTGCTTTTTTCTATTCCTTAAAATCATAGTTTTATTATTTGATGAGCTTAATGTTCAATGAGGTAAGTTATTCTAATATAAGGCTTAACTATATAAGAAAGAAATAATAATATGCATGATTATTTGTGACTACCATGAGCTTTAATATTTATAATTATAAATAGCTTAGTGCAACATTAATATTAAATAAAGACATCTTTTGGTACTTAAATAAAAAAATAAAATATGATTATAAATATTAAGCTATTTGCAAGAAACAAAACTAGTTGTTAAGTATCAATCTTTATGACACTATGCTAGTCTATTTCATATATGAAATTACTTACTTTCATTTTCTTTCTTATTTTTAGTACTTAGTATCATAGAAATATCATATAATGTTTGTGTCGTCTTTAACACATTTAATTAATTAATTTGGCAATTAGCATGTTGGTCATAATAATTGCTGATAAACTTTGATTATCCTAACATTATAGTTAGCAACAACCCCTCGATGAAGGTTGGATCGTGCTAACTTTGGTATCAAGAGTTGAGAACTCTTTTTATTTACCTAATAAAGTTCATCTTGTTAAAATTCTTGTTTTTCTTTGCAGAGATCATCATAATCTGCCTATCTGTTACATTGATATAGTAGTTTATTATTTTTTTAATTTGTGGCATTGCTTTTAACTGCATTTATTTATGAGTATGGACAATTCCTGTTAACAATTAATTATGTACTAACATGCATCAAATATAGTATGACTTGTAATATTTACCAATTCATTCTTAATTATGTAATATATCTTATTAATTATTCTTAATTTGATGAATTAAATTTTGCTAATATCAATAGATTATGGTTAATATGAATAAATTCTATATGCATATGTATATAACAGATTAATATACTCATATGAATTTGCAAACATTAGACCTATATACAGTTTATTCCTTATATTAGAAAGAGAGTATCTCATCTCAATTATTGGTCAAACTTGTGATAGATTTTCTTTCTTTTTTATGTCTTTAGATCTTTTGTTTTCATAAACAACCTAGAAATAATAGTTTTTTTCAATTTATCTTAATTTTTTAAAATAACAAAATAAATCTATAATAAATATTGTTAAAATAATATTTTTACCTTAAAAATTACTTCTCATTCAAGCTTTTTAGACATATAACTCGAAACCAAATTCACATCGTTAGAGGTATAGTGAAAATGCCAATTTTCTTTTTTAAACCTTTCTTTCCCTTCTTTCTTCCCTTTCTTTCCTCCTTTTTTTCTTCTTCTTTTTTGTCCTTCTCTGTTTTCAGTCTCCAGCACTTGAGCTCTTTGTTCTGCCTCAGTTCTCTCGGGAAAGAGGGTATATGAGAAAATGCAGGGAATGGTAGTGATTTACGTTAATTAGGAATGTATATAAGTGATTAAATTATGAATTAATTTTTATAAAGTCTAATTATTTTAAATTATCCCAGCCGTCCATCAACCACCTTGCCATTGCATTTGTAGTCAAGTGAAAAAGGCCCATTATGAATAGTTTAATTAAACTTTAGGAAATTTATTTATTAGATAAATTAATTTATAATTATTATTATAATTATATTATATATTTTCTTCTATATATCAAATTGATCAGAATGAAATATGATTTTATAAAAGTGCTTTTGATGATTTTAGGAATGGGTGAAAAATGAAGAATAAAATTTAGGTGAAATTATAAAAATATACATATATATATATATATATGTATGTATGTATTTGAAAATTTTGGTATAACGTTTCACTTATACATTAGCATGATTGGTAGATCTTCCTTTGGAGAGAGTTGCGGGATAAGATAAGGAAGAGTGAAATGAGATGGTTTGCACATGTATGATAAAAATATTGTGAAGAAAACAAATATAATGCATGCTAGAGTTAATTTGTTAGCATCATGAAGGAGGTCTATCAGGTTAGCAGTTTTTTTATTTTATTTTTTTATTTTTGTGTGAAAAGTTAACCCAACTAAAGCAAATATAAATGTACTCTTAACATAAAGAAGGGAATTTAAACCGCTTTTGCAGTGATGCTATATGAGAATTTTGAAAATTGAGAACGCTAGCATTTTCATTAATGACATTGAAGTTAAACTGGAAGTCTGGTAGTTAATTCTAGTACTTCCCCCACAACTATTACTCAGTTTATTGCAATCTTCAACAATATTTTTCTTTTCAGTGTAAATCAGTCTTTTATTTTTAGTACAAAGGAAATATATTGTGATTTTACAATCGATTGTGTAGATTTTGTCACGTTTTGCAGTCCACTCCATCCTAATGCATCCAAATTCACGTTAATTTACTCATATTAACAGTTATTTCCTGTTTATCTTAACACTGACAGGAATGGACAATGGTATGCTATGTTATATGGCACTTGATAAATGCTATTTTAGTAGTATAAATGTTGTTATGTAAGCTCCATTTGTGCTAGGAGTTTAAATGTATCTTTGGGTTGCATTCTCATCTTGTATTTTGATTATTGTTTACATCATATCTATGTATTTTATCTCTTTTTTGTTGTGTTTGTAGTCTCATTGTTTTTAAAAGCAACGCAGTATATATGTTTTGCTGAATTTATATGATGTGAGGATGAAATGAACATTTGTACATTAACTAATTCTTTTGTAGTTGCCTGTAAGCATCAGGTTCATTTGGAATCAAGTCCAGCTTCAGTATCTTTATCTGAACATTCTAGTGCTAATAAAGAAGAAGATAGTTCACCTTTTGAGTTTATATTGGATGATGATGAGAATAAGGTGATTTTTCTTGCTCTTTACTACTTTTATCTATGCTTTATTTAATCTTAAAAGTATGCATTTGCATTGATTAAAATAAAGTGAGTACAAAATATAGTCCAAAAAGAGGAAGGCTAAGAAAAGATTACATTTTATCTACCATCCTTCAAGATGAAAAAAAAGTGAGGAAGAACAATATCCCTATTGCTATCATTCCAACCAAAATCAAAATGTGATGCAGTAAGACCACAAAAACCAGCTAGTTTGTTGTTTGTCCCTATGTGTGTAATGAAAGATAACTTGATGGAAGGTTTGGAGGAAACTGAGGTCCGGGCCAAGTTGAGGTTGGCTCTTCCATGTCTCCATGTGTAAGCTTTGTTTTAGGTGGCCCACCACATTGATGTTAATATGTTATCCCTTCAATCACAAGGCCTTTAAGCTCATTACATCCAAGGTCAAAAATTTGCTTGATAGAAAGCGTGGCTTTGATTCAATGAAAGTGCTGTCCCAATGCTCAAAGTGATAGCTCATGGCCTTAATGAAATCTCCATTTTCATTTCTAAGAGTATGCCAATGCTAGCCTCTGCTGAAGGAAGAAGTCCATGCACATTTGTCTTAAGCATTGATGCATTGGTATTAATCATAGAATGAGTCGCTCCTCATGTATGTTTTCAATTGTTGTGAAGGTGTGGAGGGGGTGAACGAATGGGGCAAGAAAGGTCTTTTATTTGTTTCTACAAATTAGAATTATGACTTGGTTTTGAAAGCATGGAAGTTGAAATACACTTCCAGATGAATCCCAACTTAGTTTGCATATATTTCTGGTTTCTTAAGTTTTTATTTCATCACTATTGTCATTCGGTTAATAGTTAACACCATTTTCTCATTTGTTTTATTGGAAATTAGAAATGTGAAAACAAGGGTCCAATGATTCACCAGCTTCATTGTATTCTTGTTTTTCCAAGTGCAATCTAAATACCTTTTTTTTTTGTTTCAAGACTTCTTAGTTCTATCTTATTTTTTGATCTAGTAGAAAATGGTGGAATACTGTTTAAGCACATGGTTCTAGAATGCCTAACTTCGTATTCATTGACAATATGTTTTTGTTGCAGATAATCATTGATTTGTGTAAGCAGATATTCTACCAAGAATAATTGTTATCTTCTATTTCACTTGTATTTAATTTAACTACTTGCATAATATTTTGATTTGTATTGATTTTGTCGCATACTCATAAGCAGGCTTTATTGTTGGTGGAACATGTTTTACTGCCATTTTCATCTAATAAACTGCATCATCTTTTCATTTACTTTCTATAATTATTGTTGTTTAATTTGGATAAATCTTTTTATGTGTCATATTTATTCGATTAGTTCATTTTGATTTGTTTCTTTTTTAAAATGCCATTCTAATAGTTCTCACGGGATGATGATGCAACGTCACATGTTGGTGTGGAAAAGAAATCTTATTTATTGATGATGGATTTTACAGAGGAAGAGATAGATTTGGCTATAAGTCGCCTTGGTATGCAGCAATTTCTTTAGCACTCCTGTGACTTATTTTGGAAGAGACAGATTTTGCATCATGATTTAGAGCAAATATGATCGTTAGATTTTCTTCTATCAAGTTATAAACAAGTGCTCATTTAGTTTTGGGCATGTTTTAATTAGATAATATGGATACATTATTTATTGTCTTATTTATCTTAAGTAATTTTAGTGTATTGATGATCCTATCTATATTTAAGCTGCTTTATGGTTGTATGAAGATGATGGAATGAACATGAAAGATTGTTGCGATTGTTGCTATCTCTTATCTTCTTCTGTGAAATCCAATTTAAGTGGTGAGATAGGGGGTGTATTGAACCAACTGATATCGGTTCAATTGATCGCCATCGATCGGTTTGCATTATTAAGAGTCGAGATTTGGCGTGGCGGGGCGGGGCGGGTGTCTTTTCTCGTGAAACATAGACAAAGAGAGACAGAGATGGGAGACGAACTGAGGGGGAGATGGGGCTAATATCGAGAGAGTACTAAAGAGAGAGTGAGTGAGAAGGGAAGGCTGAGGGGAGAGGAAGTGATAGTGTGGCAGTGTGAGTCGAACATGCATGAGCAATCGTGAGTGAGGGCATCTGCAGATATGATCGAATGCATGAGCAGGCTCGGGTGAAAGTGTCGAGCTAGGTTCAGGCGCCAAATCGAAGTTTAGAGGTTTTCACGGTATTACAAATGCATTTATTTATTATTTATTAGTTTTTCTTGAGTGTGAAATAATATTTTGTTATCTTAGGTTATTATATGTTGGAAATCATGAATTCAAGTTTTATCCACTAAATGATTTATTATAATTTTTTTATTTAGAATGAGAAAATAAATTGTGATATAAATGTGAAGGATTAACTTTTATTTACAAAAATATAGAACTTAATATTTTGTATGAGTTAGAATTGATTTATTAAACTAGAGTTTATGAGGAATTATTATGAAAGATATTTCAAAGTATTCAAAGTATTAATTAATATATATATATATATATATATATATATATATACACACACACACACACACACATACACGACTAATCCACTATTCCAAACTGCATTATATATATATATGTACAACACACATTTATATGTTGAAATAATCTATAAAATCTATTTTAATTGATTATAAATATTAACATTAATTACATAGTCAAATAAGTGGAAGGAATGCTATTTAATAATAAAGATTATTAAGATAATTTAACATCATTTTATTAATAATGATGATAATTAAATGATTTAAGATATGTTGATGGTTAATACGACTAAATAAGAGAAAAGATTAATTAATTTAGATAAGGTAAATCAATTTATTTTTAACAAGGAAATCTATATAGATCAAATAATATGCCTTTATTTATTGCTATTTGTGTCAAGTTTAGGGAGGTGAAATCTAAGTAGGGTAGCTGAAAATCAAGTCTTTTAAATTTTAAAGTGAGTATTCACACTCTTAATTTATGATAATGTTATTGTTTTCTTCTAAATAGCTTCCTTGTAGTGTTATTGATAATTAATTTGCGTTAATTTTTATTGCAATATTTATTTGATTTATCTGTTTTTTGATATTGGTCATGTTTAAACGAATGTTTCAAAAAAATTTCAATATTTAGTGTTTGTTTAAACTTTATATGTTATAGATAAATATTGAATGAGTTGAAAAATCTCAATATCTTGAATTATGTAGTATGCTTGTATGTGCATGTGAATACGATGAAGTTTCACTTCTTTATAGTACTAATTGGAGACAATAAGATACTCATGCACATATATGAAAAAAGTTATGAAAAATATTATTGATATTTAAGTGACTTAAATGGTATAACTTTAGACGATGACTTTTATGACAGAAGCAAATGATATATATATATATATATATGTAAGATAATATAATATTGTATGATAGAGTATTCTAAAATTTTTGATAGATTATAACTGAAAAAATTTTTTTGTTTGTTCTTAATACTGATTCATTATGTTTGACTATCATGCATATTATTTCTTTTTTATTATATTACTATAGTTCATAGGTTTGAGTATATAATGGTTATCGATAACTCATTGATATTTTGATCTAACACTTGCCGGTTAAGTTCTTGATATAAAAATGAATAATAGGGAGGACAATATTTATAGATGAGGTCATAATAGAGGAATGTATATTTATAATTATCTTAATTTCAATTATTTTTATCTGCAACTCTTTCATTTTCTTAAGTAATTACTAGATTATGATAGTAATTGTAAATTTATTTTTACCGTACAATCATCTGTTACCGCCTTGTTAATTTCAAATTTTTGGGTTGGGTTGTGACACCTTCTTTCATTATCCTCTTTTTTATCATCTTCTATCCCTTCTTCCTCTTTCTCTCCATCCTCAAGTCCCTCTTATTAGTACTTGTTCATATTTGCTCTAGTTATCATTGTGTTTCTTAGTAAATAAGCAAGCCTCACACTTGATTAGGGCTGCAAACAAATCGAGCCAAGTTGAGCATATCTATGTTAAAGTTCAAGCTTATTTACCATTATCGAGCTTGAGTTTGATCTGAGCTTTTTAGGATGGTGTTTAAACTTGAGCTCATTTATCATTATCGAGCTCGATTCGAGTTTGTTCACAAGCTTTGTTCAAATTGCATTATCAAGCCTGTTAATGAACAGCTCATTTAATGAAATAAATGAACTTTAATCAAGTGTTAATTGAGGTTGTTCGTGAGCTCCTTGTTGAGAAATATACATGAGTTGTATTAATTAAAGCTTATTAAGCCTAAAAAAGTAAAAATTCAAACAACACTGCTCGCAAAAAAATCTTAATCGAGCTGTAATTGAGCTATAATCGAGCTCCTTAACAAGCTTGTTCATGAGTTTAAATGATATTGTTTATGAACATAAATGAATAGAACGACAAGCTGTTCGAGCTTGTTCATTTAGCAATCAAGTATTTACAAAAGTGCCCAAGCTCGTTCGATTTGTTAATCAAACGATCATAAATGAGCTCTAATCGTTCCGAGCCATGAGTAGCTTGTCAAATGCTTGGTTCATTTGTAGTCGTACACTTGATCAAGAGATTAATACTTTGAGTGTCACAATTGATTAAGAATTATAATTTTTGAAGGAAAATTTTGATTTTTAGATCTAATCATAAGTTTAGTTAGACCATAAAGTGGTGTTCTTTTCTATGCCTTGACAATTCTATTTGTAGAACCTATCATGCACAAATTATAATATATTATATTTCCCAGGAAGAGAAAATCTTATTAATCTAATTATGTCGTAAGGGTTAAAAAAGTATTGCCTTACAAACTCTTTGGCTCCAAATTATTGTGTGTCCTAGTCCATTGCTTTGGCCACTGCACCCTATGCATGGAGCACTTGTTCTCATGTGTGGGGCTCTCGTGATCTCATTGCATACTTGGCATTTGCACGATCATGCCTCATGCGATATTCCATTTGCAATCAATTACACATGTCTAGCAGTGTATGTAAGTCAAATTGAGCTCGAGCCATAGGCAAATCAAACTTAGCTTGTTTAAGGTATAGCTAATTGAAATTGAACTCAAACTCATATCATGAACTTGAACTTGACTCAAGAGATAAATATTAGGCTGAGCTCAACTCGTGTGCTCGAGCTCGATTGATGTGCTAGCTTAGATTGTTTTTTTAAGCTTGATTAAATATGATCATTCAAAATTTATCAAAAATTTTGGCAAGTGAACTCTATACATCCAATTAAAATTTTATCTAAAACTTATGGTAATTATTTTTATATTTATAATGCACATTAGGTTCAAAAGTTTCATTAACATCATACATAAAAATAAATTTTCAATAATTAAACTCAATATAATAAATATTAAACCTAGCAAGCATATGAGGAAAATAAAAAATTTAAATCAATCTAAGAGCCTAAAATTCAATTGTTATAATTTTTTGCTTTAAAACCAACGTAAAGTAGAGCTTACAACCAACATAATATTAGATATCTTAATTCTTAACATAAATTAGAGTTTTTAATCAACAAAAATTTGAACTTGCAACTAATATAATATTTGATATCACAATAAACTAGAGCTTTTAACCAACATAATATTTGCTATTTCCAAATATAAAGTACATAACTCAAACTCAAATGATAATAAAATTCTTTGTCTCATCTTTACTTTTTTTTTAAAAAGCATTCTTTAGACTTCTATCTCATTTTACAGGTTATAAGGGGAGCTCCACCTCTTTGTTATGATCTTCTTTATGTAAAAAAAGAGAGCATAATATTGTTATTATTAAGCTATATGATTGTAATGAATTATAAAGAAATAAAGATTTATGTAAAAAAAAGAGCATAATATTATTATTATTATCATTTTTCAGGTTATAAGGGGATCTCCACCTCTTTGTTATCATCTTCTTTATGTAAAAAAAAAAGAGCATAATGTTATTATTATTAAACTATATGATTGTAATGAATTATAAAGAAATAAAGATTTATGTACGAAACCTTTACTATGATTCTTTCCTTCTTTTGTAATAAAAATGAACTTGATTTGACCTACAAATAAGGGCTTGCGCAACTTCCACATCAAATTTAGAGCAATATGTATCGACGACTCTCTCGACTTACTGGATGTTGATTTAGAAGTAACTATATGCTGATTGATATAGATAATATGTCTACAACTATTCTTGATAATATTTGGCATTTTATTTGATTACTTTTTCACTATGCAATGGCATTAAAGCTCTGACCTTTAGGTCAAATCTCTAAGTCATCCCCATTACTTGTCCAATTTTGATTTAATAAGCCTCTTGTTTTCCTAGTTATGAGGTGAAATCAAGCCAACCATTGTATTTCATGTTCCCAACTTGTAATGGTTTGGCTTGTTCTAGCTCTATTGTTTCTACTATTTGTAGTTGATGTTCTAGCTTTAAATGCATTGCCCACATCTTCAATTTTGAGTTCAAAACATGCAGCATACTCTTCATAAAACTCATAACAAGCTTCAAATTAAGTGAGGCATTCCTCATACTTCCATTACCCCTATAAAAATTATTATATGTAAAGTCAATCATAACAAAGCTCTTTGAGGATTCGTTATTTCACCAAATGCTATGAGAAGATTGCATGCATCCTATTATTTGTCTTTTCATTTTTTTAGTCATCTCCCTAATGAAATAATTAGAGGAATTTGCACTCTCATCTACATCTTTATTATGCAGAATTGGGAGAGATCAACCCCTGAAATGATATTTGTTATTTCATTGAAAAAACCAAGAACATTATTAACTTTTTCAGTTCAGGTATGCAACATCTTTTTTGTTTGATGTATGCAAAGAAAACTTCTCTCAACTGTACTGCAATTGTTAAAATTCTATGGATGAGTTTCATTTTGTTGGGAAATTCATCATTATTTTCTTCTTGACAATTGCAGTTGCAGAACTACACCTACCAATCTCATTAAATATTGTTTCAGAAGAATTTACAAAATCGATGGTCATGTATCTTCTAAACCATATCTTTAACCATCAAGTTTAGTATGAGTGCAAATCATATTTGAGGCATAATCCACTTATATTGTGAAAATCATGTTCTCAACTCACTAATCAACAAGGGCTAAATCTGTCAATAATTTCAGAAACCATGTGTAAAAGAGGCAAACGAGGAAAACTAAGTACACGTTTTTTTGATCTTTAGCCATAATCACTGTAATGTGTAATAATAATTATATATGATATTCTTGGGCTTTTTGGTTTCTATAAGTCTTTTTTGAAACTTATTGACATTTTAAGGTGATTACAAAATGTCAATTTAATAAGAAAAGGAAAACTAAGAGGGTGTACGAAAGAAAATAGGATCTAATGTGGCAAAGAAGTGCTACAGAAATCACTTAGGAAGTGAGGAACGAAGGCTGGAAGTTCCAATAAAGGCTGGCTCACAGAAATGTCTGGACGGAAGCAAACAATGGATCCTCATTCTTTATATCAGCGGGAACTATATAAGAGGTGAAAAACCATATATTGGACAACCAACAGAACTATTCTTGAAGGCAAACAACAACTTTTTGAATGTATAACTTCAAGTAACAACAGAAAACTGAAAAGAAAACAAATTTTAAAAATAGAAGATGGGATAGGGGAACTTTGATTCGATTGAGATACAGCCACACCGCCACACCGCCACACCGCCACACCGCCACACCGCCACACCACTCAACTGAGCCAACACAATCTCTCCATTGAGAGCCAAAACAGAGAAAAAGAATCTTTCTAATTCAAACAACAAAAAACTGAAGCCCTAATACTTAAATCCTATTTATTTTAACTAAACCAAAAAAAAAAAGAAGAAGAAAAAACTGAAACCAAACCAAAAGAAAACTGAACCGGAGTAATAAAGTTTGCATCGGCCAGTCAGTTCAAGTTTCTTGGACTGGTTCAAAAAGTTAGGTCCGGCTAGACATGCAATGACACCCCATGTCGCTTATTCTGCTTATATTTTTTAATATGTTCCTTAATTTTCTCTTCTTCTCATACATTAGCATATCATCATTACTAGTGGTTGCTTTTGAATATTTCATAAAATATGAGGACATTAAATTCAAAATAAGATTAAAAGCAAAATTTTCAACACTTAAGTATGGTTTTTCATTGATTAATATATAATTCACAATCATTTCTCTAATTTTTCTATGATTATATTCAAAAGTTTTTGAAATGCCTTCTTCAAGGCTTGATGGGACACTATTTGCATTTTCAGTATCAAATGGTTAGAAATATAATATTTTTTGCTTTCTATGAATCCAAGCAGCCCAATGTTTTAGATGCTTTCTAAATTGAGTTGTTACACCATTATTTTCTATTGCCATTTTTTTCTTGCAACGGCAACATTCTCCCTAATCATCAGGAAGAATTATTCGTCCAAACTTCTTCTAAACCTTTGATGTTTTCTTCTTTCTTTCCCTCTTAATTGGATTGCATTTTCGCTCTCATCATTCATCTCGTTCATTTTCCCCTTTACCATTGTTCCCCCCATTAGTTTTGTCTTTCCCATTATTGCTCTCATTGTAATTCTATTTAACTTTATCCTCTTCAATATTATTTATAACATTTTGTTGTCCAATTTTATAAAGTTGAGTTTATTCATCAAATTATTCATTCTCTGTGTTCATTAGCTCACTTCTGACACCTTTCATAAGCCGTCAAGTTGAAATATTAAATAAAAAATGCAAACAAAATGATATCATCATCCCCACAATATGATCTTAAGCATGAAAAAGATACTACAATATTTATCGGAAAATATTGATAAACATGATCAAATATTACTATATAAGGAACATAATATGTTAAAATATTAGTGTCTTGTTCCCCCTCTTAATCTTAAACAAGCACATTATATTCAACTGCAAAATTTAACTTCGAGGACTTAAAAATCAGTTAAGTTAATCTATAGATAGTGATCTAATTCTATATGTGCCATGCTCATAAAATTATTGACTCATGTATCATATTTGATTTTTAAATTATATGTATTGAATTTTTATGTGGTTATTCTGACATAAATTTGTATCAATTCACAAAAATACAAAATTACATTGCTAAGTTTACTTAATACACCTCATTATATACTCTACGTTTATAATAATAATTGCATCTATGGAGTAATCACATCTCAACCATAGGATTTGTTTTGTATTGTTGGAATTTAATCTAATAATTTAGTTGAGGACCACTAAAATCTTATTTTATTAAATTTTAATAATCCAAAATGAACTTTAATGTTGTGGATTGTTATAAAAAATTGTAAACAATTAATCACCTTCAAATCAACTCAGAATATTAGTGGGAATATTAAGTCAAAGTTAAAAAAAATGAATGCATAGTTCTACTATTTTGATTTTTAATCAATTTTTATGTGATTTGCATATTATATTTTTAAAGATATCTTAGTAATCGATATTCATTGGCTTGTTCCTCTTCTTAATCTAAAAAACATATTATTTTGTTTTTTAACTTTATGAATCAATTGGAAGTTATCAGTCACCAATATAGGCTGGCTTTTATAAACATCATAGAAAATTAGAGGAGAGATAACTATCCAAACTTATAAGGTTTGGTAATGCGTCAGTCAGGGAAGACGAACTTGGCAACTTGCCTTGGAGGTTCCGAAGTATTTCATGAAGCTTGCACTGGAAGTGATCGAAGAGGGTGAGAGAATGAGCTAGTAGCAAACAAGAGGGAGCTAGAGTGACGGCTGTGGGTTTCAAGGATTAGAGAAGAGGAAATCGAGCGAGTAGTGGGCCATTAATAAGGGGTGAATACAAAAAAATGAGTTTTTATTAGAACGAGATTTTGGAATTTGAACTCTGCCAAAGGTTCTTAAGTGTGTATTTCAGTTGCCCTGTATATGCATCTATTCATGTTTAAGAAATTAAATTCAAATTCATCCAATTATGTCTGCAGATTACTCGAGAAAGATAATTCAATTCAAATTATTCATAAATTAATCGAGTAGTTTGACAAGCGATCGAGTTGAACTGAATCAAACTCAAACTCAAGCTTGTAAAATAGACAAGCTCGATTATTAGCTTATTCTCAAACTCATGGCTTGACGAGCTTGAATCACTAGCTTGTTAACGAGTCAAGTTCAAATTAACTGGCTAGTTGGCTTTGGCTTACCTACACTCTTATACACACACATGTGGTCATGTTTTCTCAACAGGGTGTTATTGCATTTAGGCCCTAGTGGTGCTCATGTTGTCAATGACTTTGATGCTTAGGGTGGCTCCCTTGTTACTCTGGTCAGTTTTGGCATTTGTTAGTTTGCTCTACATCTCTTGTCCGATGCCATGCTACCTCGCTTTTTTTGGCTTCTACTCACTCCATAATACCCATTCCATTTATTTCATTGGATTTTATAATATATTTGATTGGAGAAAACTTTATTGGATTTTATAATCCTAGCCACATTATCATTGGATTATCTATTGAAGAAGAATACTCTAGACTTTTCTCATAACAATTGTGGTGTATGGTGTATGAGGGAATTAATAAATGACCCAACATGAACCTAGCTCAAAAATCTTATGTTTGGGTTGACCCAATTATTATTTATTTTGAGTTTGAATGGTAGACTCAATTATTATTCATCTTCAATTTTGGTTAGCCAGAATAATCTAAAATTAATTTGAAATTGACTTGATTACTATTCAGGTTCAGGTTTTGAAAATCTGGAAATGCATTGTTAAAATAGACATTCATTATTATGTAGATGTGTCATATTTTGGTTAATTAGGTCTTGTTGATCCAAAAAATTGTATGATTCATATAATAAATTGATGCAAGATTTGAGAAGCATTTTGACTCATATATTAAATTAGTTGAGTTTGTGTGTAGTAGATTCTAGTCAAATCAACTTTCTGGTCAAACTTGAATCTGACTTGTCAACTGAATTGACGCTCCTATTTTTATATATTTGGGTTTTTTATGCATATAATAAACTTGTTGTGCACCTCAAAATTTAAAAATTTCAACATAAAAATCTCTCCTAAAAATTATACTTCATTTTTCTCCTATTTAGAAACTAATCAAATATATTTTTATAAAATTTAATATTTTATTTCAATCATTTTGATATATAAAAATATATAAATGTTTGAATATAATAATAATAATTGATTTTATAATTAATTAATTAATAATGAAATATTCAAAGAATATTCCTTCCTAAACTTATCTAATTCCTTGCCTTATCTCCTGTGAAAGCACTGTAACAATGAATAAACACGCGTGGGGGATCGGGGATGGGTAACAGAGAAGGGAAAACAGATTGAGATGAGAAAGAAGAGGAAAAGGAAGGAAAAGAAGGAAGAAGAAGAGGAGGAAAATAAATGAAAAATAAAGAGAAGCAAAGGATGACCAAAGAAAATTATGAATCGAGGTTAGAAATTCAATTTTGCGTATTTCTTTTATAACTTAAGTTAGATTTAGAAGTAAATATTTATTTTTCATTTTTTTTTTTAGATTGAGGTTGAATTCAAATAGATATGCATTGAAATTTATGTGAGGAATTATTTTGGGGTAAAATATTATTTTGAGATTATGTTTAATTAATTATGTTGAAATATCAAGAATATAATTTAAAAAGTTAAAATTTATTTATTTTAGATTGTATACAAAAGAAAGAAATTATGTGATGATCGATTTGAGGAGGTCGACTGCTGGTTATGTAAAATGCGTAACTTATATTTCATGAACAAATATTCTTAAGCCTTTTTGCATGTGCATTTAAAAGTAAATTATATTTATGAGTGAAATGCATTAGAAATTCTTCATATTACAGAATGCATGGTTATAACGTGCTATTCATATGTGAATGACTACATATAAATTTTGATGAGATAAGCTTATAATTAAATGTATTATGATTATATAAATATTTCAACAATTGGCGATATTTTAAAAGAATGCATTTGATATATGTAAATTGCCCATTTATGCATACAATTGATAAGCATTTTAAAAAAATAAAACAAATGTTTATTTAAATGTTAAATGAAAAATGTGCCAAATCTAAGAAATGTAATCATGAGAAGATGTGTTAGTAGTAATATGATTATGATACCTGCATAGGTGGGCAAAAATGTCCTCAATAGGGTGAAAGGGTCCCCTATGGAGACAAAACAATCCTTAATGTGTTTTAGTAGCTATAAAGCTAGGTTTCACTTAGGATCTATAGAACTTTATGATTGTTATATGGTATGGGTCTACAACTCTCTACTTTATGATAGTCAATAAATCTAACATACATTGTCTTTGCTGCAGCCCATAATGCTTTCTTCAAAGCTATTCCTGTGAATCCGACAAGTTTGAAATTTTGATGCAAATATCTAACACAAAATCTATTAGTGACATTTGGTAGTACATGTTCAAAAGCAAAAATCAACCCTTTCTGCTTATCTGAAATGAATGTGAACTTCTCCTGATTTTCAAATATTCCTAAGTCCCTTCCAAGCAAATGCAAAAATCACTCTCAACTACTCTTAGTCTCATCGCCTAATTGGAAATATGCTATTGTTCCCATCAAGTGTAACAGTTGTTAGAAGTTGGCCCCCTTGTTGTCCTTTTAAAAAACAACCATCAACACCTATAATAAGTTTGCATCCTTGCAGAAAACCTTTCTTACATGCAGCAAAATAAACATATAATTTACCAAATGTCTTCTGACTGTGCAAATCTAAATCTTCACTTGTCTGTATAATA
Source organism: Cymbidium sinense (assembly GCA_021442155.1). Lineage (NCBI taxonomy): Eukaryota > Viridiplantae > Streptophyta > Magnoliopsida > Asparagales > Orchidaceae > Cymbidium > Cymbidium sinense. The sequence continues at coordinate 172,153,043 of CM038221.1, read as the reverse complement.
GTAGTAGACCCCGGATTGGTATTTGCAATCTCCAAACAATAATCTCAAATTTTATTAAATTGGTCTTATTCTTTCATATGAACTAGCATATGTGCCTTTTCAGAGCTTTTTTAGCTGGTACTTTAGAAACATGTAATTTCAAATCAGTAATCACTTTTCTTCTAAAAACATTGCATTTAATATGTGGGTTGATCCTAATCTTACTCACATATCTCTTTGCAATAACTGTTGAAGTCAAAGTTTTATAGTGATTCCGCATGTGTGTCTTTTTAAATGACCCTAATTTGTTGTTACTCATGAATATATATACAAAAAAGGACATTAGTCTTCTACAAATCACTCTACATCTCTTTTTATCATTTTTGATAAATTCAACTGTCTTTCTTGTATGAATTGATATCTTCTCTACTGCTTTAAAATCCTCCTTACTACGTAACATCCAATTTCAAAGCTAACCTTATCAAGATCAACTCTTGGATTAAAAGTTGGATACTTATCAATATTATCTTTATCACTATCAATTACACTATCATCATCTTCAGAATTCATACAATCTACATTACAATCTCTTCCCTTAACAAATTTATATAAGTGCTCATCATCATCATTAATAGCCTGCTTTCCTTTATCAAAATTATCATTAAATTCAATAAACTGATAAGAGTTATCTTCAAACAAAGCATCACTGCCATAAAGTTCTTCACGTTCTTCTAAATTATCAAAGAAATCAATCCTATCTTCATTGTCTTCATCGATAGTATTACTTTTATTTCCATGATTATTTTTTCTATTAAGCATCAATAATTCCACTCAAATTACAACATAATTTTGAAAATATATCACAAAAATAAAATTAACAAATATACCTTAACGTAGATGATAAAATCTCGCGATCAATTCTTTCTTCAGTTCTTGTATTTCTTGGAATGGATATGTTGAGAATTACAAAATAAAATGAGATGAATTTAATCTAAATTATAAATAATATTATTATGATTTTACATACACCGGGCATCCCGGATATCCTGATTGAAAATCCTTGACTCATTTCGGCCGACTACCGAGCGACCCCATGCGCAATATATGTTACACTTTCGATAGAAACTTCGATAAAACCTCCTCTGTGGAATAGCCTAGATCAACTCTCTTGGTTACGAAACACGCACCACTCTACTCCAGAGCGAGACTCCGACCTGTGTGATGACCCAATGTGCGGCAATGTACGCGTGCTCTCCGTATCAGGCACTACAGCCGCACCCGAACTACACTCTTCGGCCGCGTCTCCACCACGAGATTCCTCCGCCGAAATGCCTCCGTGCGTACCGAAGACCATTCTCCTCTCTTGCTTGGAGTAATATGTGGTGCTGCCACTGTCGTCCGTGAATGAAAACATTTCATCATCGATTTGTTATAACAATGCTCTTTTTATTTTTTTTATTCCGAAAAAGCCCTGCGCCATTCAGTAATTTTTTACAATTGTTCGTTAAATTTCAAATGGAAGGACCAATTTGGCCCCTGTTCAAATAGTCAGGGGACCAAATTGGTCTTCACATTTAGTCAGGGACTAAATTGGTCCCTCATCAATAGTTGAGGGACCAGTTTGATCTTAAACCCTCAGATGTTATGTAGATATATAAATAAAATATTTTGATTGTTTTTGTTGGTTTAAATTTATTGAATGTGTAAATGGCAATATGAGTTTATATGAAATTCGGGTGCATTTAGATGATTGAGTTTATCTCCCACTCAATTCTGGTGAGGAGGATGTCAAAAAAGGTGTTGAAGGTGGATTCTATTAATTGAATCATACCTACTTTTGTTATGTCCCACATCAATTTTAGAAAGGTCATCATTGGGCATGATTGAATCATTCACGGAACCACCTATTGCTTGAGTTTGGATTGCTTTTTCTCAGCTTTGACTATATTATTTCAATCAATTGAATCGTACAAGCTTCTCTTATGTCCCGTATTAGTTTTAGAAAGGTCGTCATGGGGCATGATAGAATCATTCATGGAACCACCTATCACTTCGCTTTGGATTACTTTTTTAAAGCTTTGACTATATTATTTCAACTAATCTGCATTATGTTTTTTGGGTTCTATCATGTTGCTATCACTTATCTTTTTAGACTATCCTTAGTTATAGTTTTGGTTGAAAGGGATGTTATTAAGCATGTGGACAAGGAGGTTTTGATCGACTTTTCTTATGGTTATTGATAGAATGTGGAATTTGAAGGAATTCATTCCTATTGTTCTTGTAAAGTTTTTGTAGCATAACTACTCTAAACGATTTAAAATTCACTGAAATCAAGGAAATCATCTATTTTGTATCCTTACATTTAGGAATAAAAGGAGCACACAAAAGATAAAAATATATCTTTATATGTGGTGGGTGTAGTTCCAACTTATTTAATTTGGACATGCACACAATTTTTGGAAACAACTTTAGATCGTAATTTGGAATTCTATAGTTCCATTTGGTGTTAAGCCTTAGGAAGGTTATCATCATCTCATCTGCTTCTATGAGCATTGATGTAGATCCTCTAGAAGAGCTAGTCCTTCATCCTCTTCCTATTTTTAAGGATGTCGCCACATATTCTTAGCAGCTTTCAATGTTGGTTTATTGAGTGCAATAGTGTTGTAAGGGGGGTTTTGGATTCTATTTTTCAGGAGCATAAATAATCAAAAAACTATTTTCAATCTCTAAGATTTATTAGGCTACAAGTTAGGCACTATAAAGAAGTGTTTTTCTCTGATCTTCTCACCTATCTAATGGATACTTTCTTTTTTGCAATCATATTATCTTTAATTGTATTTTTATTTTTAATATTTTAAATTGCCAAGTCCTTGTAGTTGGTTCTTGGAAACTCATTTCATCATTTGGTTATAAAAGTATGTTTTGAAAGAAAGAAAAGGTTATAGCTCAATATACAACAACAATAAGCCTTTATCTTACTATGTGGGGTTAGCTACATGAATCTTTTTTCTCCATTGTATTCTATTAAGTGTCATATTTTCATTTTATTTTAATAAATTAAGGTCATTTTTTATATTTTCATACCAAGTATTTTTAGGTCTATTTCTACCTTGACATATGACAAATCTAATACATCTACTCTCTTAATTGGGCTCTAATCTTATCTCTCCAACCTTTTCACGGATATATTTATTTCTTATTTCGTCTCTAAGTGTAAAGCCACTCATTAATCTGACATCCTCATTTGTGCATTATTTAACGTAATTTTATGTTTTTCTTTTACTAGCCAACATTCTACACCATTACCATTAAGTATTACTGGGTTGACCACCATTGTATAAAGGTTTCACATAAGTCTAAGTGGTACTTTTCTATCATACAATAGGCTCGATGCATTCCTTCATTGCAAGCACCCAATTTCAATTCTACTAATAAAATTCTCATCTATTTTACCATCACTTTGAATAATAGACCCGAGATATCTAAACATTCACTATTTTTAATGACTTGATAACTTATTATCAAGATAAAATAAAAGGTCTATACAAGGGGCTCAAGAAAACATGACTTGATCGATAGTACAAGATGGCAAGCCTAAGCGAGTGGAAAACTAGAAGACTCAAAAAATAGATTGAGTTGAATCTTAAAAAATTAAAAAGCCACTACTCCAAAATAGAAGTATTGAGCTAAACTACAAGGGCTTGAATTAGGATGATTATCTCCCAACAACTCAAAAAAAAAGGACAGAATATGAGTGGGGTAGGGAGGGTGGGGTGATAGTCAGAGAATTCACATCATTATACCATCAAGTCATGTTCACAAAGTTTTCCAAAGTCACACGAGATAGAAAGAGTGGCACAAGCATATATAGGAAAGTCATTCCACCTAAACCTGCAAGCGAAGAATATTATAAACAAGTTGAAGAGCATACAAAATATCTCATCATGAACAGTCAGGTGTGCTGGATTGTAAACCCATATATCACAAAACATACATATCGCTAAGTAGCACCACTATTAAATAATAGAATGAAAGGTGTGCAAAGCACTAAAAAAGAGGCAACCATCTTTGATGTCACGAATGACCCTTATCTTGGGTGTCACGAAGTGTAACGAATAGGATATTTCGATTGACAGATTCCGTTCCGGCGCCTCGGAACGAAGTGGAAGGTGTATCTAATCAAATCATCACTAAACTATTTACATATACCACTTAACTTAATTCATATCACATTCTTGGAGCGTAAATCTTAAGTTTGTAAATAAATCTGAGTAAAGACATTATATTTATGCGTCTCAAAAGCCTTTAAGCCCCTGATTAACAAAAAGCAAACCTACCTTCGTCTTTTCCGAAATTTTCACGGTAGCGTCATAAAAAGCTGAATGAAAAGAATCTTCGTCTGAGCGGTAGAAACAAGTGCATGTATATGTAAATTTGTAAAAGCTAGGTGGGAGTAAAACATCATGATGATAATGTAATATCAGAATAATATCGTAGGTCTTTGCGAAAATATAATATAAGCGAATAATATCTTTGTAAGTTCATCTTGTATCGATCAATGTCGAACGGTGATTTTCATTTCGATTTATTCTATCAAATCATTTTCTGAAATGTCATTTATAATTCATGGGTTTTGACTTTCATTCATAAGTTGGCGTCATTTAAAAGCAGTAGGTAAAGCGGTAGAACCATCTACATACCAACAACGACAGGTTAGACCACGACACCAACCTCAAAATGCGAGTCGGGGATCTTAAGATTCTAATCACGGCTCATCGTTAGAACTTTTTCTTTATCTGCAGATTCGTAACATAGCCTTCCTACATCGCAATTTTCGCGACATTTCTCATTTATCACATTCGCTTTACAACATGTATTAAAACATTTATACGCCAAATGAAATCAATCTTGACTACATTATTGTAAATCGAATCTAATCACGAATGAATAATAAACATTTGTATTTACATTCAATATCGATGCATTGATATGGCAATCACAAATCGTTCATACAATTTATCTGAGCGGTAGAAACGATTGCATAAACCTGAATTTACATTAGCGATTATGTCACCTCGATTAATGCAAGTCTGTGATGTGACTCGATTATCCTCCTATACAAATGAAATAACTCTTAGCAATTCTATAACATACAACTCATAAATGAAACATAATGAACACCAATCTTACGAAATTGATCTCTCCTCGTACACTATTGACTCCAGTAATCTCCAAAGAAATCTCCTAACGTCACTATTAAAAAAAACTAAAATTAACAAACATGCCGTCAAATCCCATAATCCTCACTCCTAGCGGCCAAAGCGGTTCTGAACTCCTCAATCACGATTTCAACGCCAGGAAGGCTGTGAAAGAAAAAGGAGAGGAAAGAATAGCAAAATTACAAAATGTTTCCCATGGAGCAGGGAATCCGGCGAATCGGTTCCGGAAACGAGCGTCGGTTCGGGATTTCAAAGCGGCCTACGGATTTTGCGTCGTCTTACCCTGGACGGTGCGGCGTTCCCAAACAACGACGGCGGAATTGGCTTCCACCGAGTCGGCAGTCCAGCGAAGGGTTCGCTCGAGCGTCGCATGCATCCAGGGGAGCGTCCGTCAGCCGATCGAGGAAGGGCGGCGGTTCTGCGCTCTGTGGGCGGAGCTAGCGCGTCGCCAAGGAAGGGAAAGGAGGAAACGAAGAAAACGTGTGAAATGAAATAGCGGTAGGGAAGGAAATAAAATTACCTTCGATCGATCCGCCATACACGCGAGGCTTTAATCCGCCGTTGCACAGTAAAGTGGATTTGCTTTCTGATAACAGATAACGGGTTAATTAGCTTAAACAAAAATTAATTAGGAAATTAGGAAATAATTAATTGGATATTACATTTGAAATTAACGAGAGTCACCAAATAGAGATATGTTGCCAACACCATAGAGACACCAATGAAGAACAATTAGAGTTTTTTGGGCCTGCGTTGTTGCAGAATTTGGGAACTAAACGCAACCAAAGTTACGCTTTTTTTTTTATGCGGTTGCATCATGTTTCGTAATTTTTGCAGGTAGTTGCTATGGTTTTGAAACCTGGGGAACAAGCTGCATTCCAGTCTCAAGCTCGCCAATTATAATATTGTGCAGTCCGTGTTCTGCAGCCCTCTTTTCTATTCAAAATCTTTGACTGTTTACACTTTGAAAGTCTCACCTGCGAGAAGCTTCGCCATTTGAAACCCTCGATCTCCACTGCTAGAAGCTTCACTTGCCAGCTTTTTCTCCCTCGTGTACCTTTGACAACCTCGACTATGGTAGGCTGATTGCCCACTGGTTTGTAAGTAACCCTCTTCCGCTTATCGCACGGAGGATATATATATATATATAATGAGAGAGAGAGAGAGAGAGAGAGAGAGAGAGAGTGATTTTAATATTTGATCTCATTTCCTTCACTTCTCTTCTTTCTCTGCCAATGCAAAGCTCCTTGTTGAGCTCTAATGGTCTAGGCTTGCAGAAAGTGATTTGTTTCTACTGCATGACTCTAGCCAATGAATCGAGATGTCTTTTGCTGCATTTTTCTTAGAAGCTTGCTTTATTTTGTAATTTGACATAATTAGTTTTTTTAACCTAAATCTTAATGGTGGTTGAAGTTTTTTTTTCTTTATTGGCATAATTTCTATTGTTCAAAGAGTACTAAATTGTTGAACTTGATACTTTCACATGACTATCTTCCTTTGTTATTGGGGTTTTGTCTCTTTTGATGCTTTCTTCTACGCTCTCTGTGAGAGCTTCTCCTGCACTGCAAATCTGATGCAAAATTGATATTTTTAAGAGTAATGAGTTTCTTACCCTATACCTATGAGATTAATCATGTGTCTTTCTCTCTTCTCATCAAGTACTTTTGTCCTCCTTTTCTTGGGCATGTTATTTCATGATCATTGTAGATTGGATTTTTCATTCATTGGAGCGCATGGGATTCTAGTTTTTGATGTGTTGAACCTCGAAATTTTGGGAATTTGTCTTTGATTTTTTTGAAATTGGTTGGTTTATTATTAGTATGTATAAATTAGTGGATAGTGGAGAGAGAAATGGGCCAACTTAATCAAAGGAAGCAAATCAATGGTTAATTTTGGTTTGTATTTTTGTTGATGGTTCTTTGAGTGTGTATTAGTTTTAAACTATTAGTATGTACTTAATTTCTAGTTATAGTTATGAAGCATTATAGCTTATAAGAAAAGATTTGTTGTATTCAAATACTTTTTTATTAGTATCTTACATACATGTGTATGCGCATAGTATCATAGGGAGGAAATAAAAGAAGTTTGTAATAAGAAACTCAAAATAGGGTGGAGCAAGTACTACATGATAGAGAAATGTGAAAATATTTTTTTTCTTAATTTTTGTTTGAAAGAGATAGAGTTAGGCAACCGATCAAAAACTTAGTTTAATAGGAAGGTTGGCAAAATATAATAAAAAAATTTTAGGAGAGAATCGGAAGAAAATATATTAGAACACATTTAAAAAATAAATGAGATCAGCTGAAAGATTAAAAGTTATGGAATGAATTAAAATGGGGATCTAGTAGTTTGGGATAAGATTAAAGAAAGAAGACCATTGATGCATTAGATGAATGGTGGATGTTAAGTATTTACGTGCACTTGATTCTTCATTTTGCTTTGCAAAAAATTCATTTTTACATAATTTTTATAGTGGAGGAGAAGCTAGATCTGATGTTTAGTGGTATCGTTGCTGCTAATGCTCATGCATGGATTCGAAACCAAGTGGTTGATGAAGATTTTAATGATCATGACTATTCTGAGCAAAGAGAGAGTTCAAATGACTTTATTGATGAATTATTGCATATCACCTATACCCATTTTGAATCTAGTCAATTAAGCTTCTACCATCCCTAGAGCCTAAAGGTCTAAAGAAGTTGGTATTGGATTTTTATAGGATCAAATTTCATAATTAGTTAATGCATGCACAAGTATGACATCTATATCAAATATATCGCATGCATCATCATCCTTTTCTAATGTTATTATTTTGTTAGACCAGATCACTGAAGTTTTTGAAGACATTCCTCTTTATTTGCATTCTATAAAACTACTTGAAGATGCTAATAAGAGATAGTTTTATGGCAATGGTGTCTAAGCGAAGTTTTCATTATCATCATTATTATTTTAAAAATTGTGATGTATAACAATTATTGTTAATGTATATTGTTAACTATGTTGCCTCAAACATTTTTGTGAAAAAGCTAATAGTTGAACTACTTAGCTTGTTTAATTTGTAGTTTGTATCATTGTTAAATGTTTTGCTTAGCTTTGCTATTTTTATGGGAGCTATGTTTTTATTAGCTTTGTATTGTAGTTGGAGCTATTATAATCTTTATTAATACTAAATATTAAGATTTTATTTTCTAATATTCACAATTATGGATAGTAATGATACATAACAATTTAGGAATATTATTGTCATCACTATATGTTTAATACATGAATATTGAGTAAAATATTTTTAAGACTCCATGCATAACCTCAACATTTATTGGAGAAATTGATCAATGAGTTAACCACAGATAACTCAAGGAGATTTCATAACATATTTTGCATATCATAATCAATTTATTGACTTCATGGATTTTTCAAAACAATAAGCAAAGAAGTGTTAATCATCATGTTATATATTTTATCACATAATGAATCAACAAGGGTAACAAGCGAGCGATTTCATCATTCATTTGAAATAATTAGCAGATATTTTTTTATTTGTGTGGACGCTTTAGTGAGTTTATCTACTAAAATTATAAAGCTAATATATTTAACATTTCAAAGTGCACCAATGGAGATATCTCATGATTGTCAATATATGTCATAATTTAAGGTAGATTTCATGTTTTATTTTCTTTTGTTATATCATAGAACTTTCATGTAATAATATTTAACTATTTGATACAAGATTACATTAGAGAGATTGATAGAACACATGTGAATGCCCATGTCTTTGTAAGTGATAAGTGGCATATATTAGCTATTGTGCCTTACCTACACAAAATATAATGACAATATGTGATTTTAATATTTTTCTTAATTTTTGTAATGGCTGGATAGGAAGACAGTGCACATAATAGTCGTATTTTCAAGTTTTCCATGTGATGTACTCAACAGAATTTCTCCATGGCTCATCTGGGATGGTTTGTACTTAATCATTACTAATTTAAGCTAAATGTATATAAACTCTTTGCAAGAAATTTAAATAAAAAATATTATCTTGTGGATGTTGGATATTCAATACAATGAGGGTTTTTAAAGTCATTTGTTGACACAAAATATCATATACCTGATTTTAAAAGGAGCAACCAAATGATTTGAGTAAAGAAAAAATGTTTAATAAATGACACTCATCATTATGTGTCATTGAGCGAGCTTTTTGAGTTCGGAAGTGTTGACCTCCACATATGATTCACAAATCAAACGAAGCACAAAAAGTTAAAGTCAATAATTAACGATAGTAGGATCGCATGAATCAAATTTAAAATGCCCTAATCGCGATCGGATTCAATCAAAGTCATCACGATTTAAAATTTTGGTTGCGTAAAAGCATTCTAAATATCAAAACAAATTAAATGAAGTATGTTCCATTAATTAATAATCAATTAATCAATCAAAATCAAATTTTAATGAAATTACACACATATCGAGGTCAGGAGGCCCTAACGATGTCCAAATGATCTCCGTTCGAGAAATTAACTGTGCCGTTGTTGCCGAAATATCGAAATCTATCAAACGACACTTTCTGACATCAATTCGGCAAAGTCTATGCGAACGTCAAGCGATTCGAATTTGACGTCACGCAATTTAAGTCCAATTTCACCTCGACCGTCATTGATGTGGTCCAAATGACCTCTGATTGCGAAACAGACATCACCGTTGCGTCCAACACAACGAAAATACCTAAAATTGATGTCCATATTTATACGGTTTGTCGCAAGAAATAATTTCATAATATTTGACACGAAATTATTAATAGTAATACTGTTATCTTGTTAATGCGTAATTAAGTGACTAACAACCGCTTAAATTTTTAATCTTTGCCCTAATCCGGCCGTCCCAAGCCACCATTTGGAGTAGCCGTCCAATTATTCCCATTGGGTGTCGTTTGAGCAACCAATCAAAGATTGCGGCTTGCCCTAATACCCAAAAGGAGTCCTCTTCGGCCAGCCCCATTCACACGAAAATCCTCTCGAGCTCTCCCTCTCTTGTGTGATTCTCCTGCTCTCAGCCGAACGAGACACTCTCGATCTCTCCCTAGTCGAGTAGCTCCCTCCCTTTCGATCCTTCCTTCGTAGCTGAGCGGCACGCATGAACCAAACTTCCTCCTTTTAGTCCGGCGGCAGAGATTCGAGCCCTCTTTTCTCGATTCGGCACATCTGCAGAAGGAACGGCGGATTTCCTTCTTAGTTAGTCCCAATGACGGTCGAACAAGCTGCTCCAATTTTCCTCCCCAAGACCAAGGTCCGATCCTCCTGTCAGATTTCCTTCATTCTCTCATCCATTCCTCCACCTAGGCACGACAGAACTCCCTTACACGAACTCTCCATCTTTGAACAACAAGCCCTAACCGGCCAAGCTTGACTCTCTATCTCTTCCTTTCCTGTTCAAATCAAGTTCCAGGTTGTTTTTATTAAGGTGATATAAGTATTTGCTCACGTTATTCCAAATGACAAGGAAATATGCTTTGTCATAAGTACCCGTTCACATTGTTCTAATGTGACGGGGAAATCCTGTGATATAAGTATTTGCACGCATTATTCTAATGCAACAAGAAAATATTGTGCTATACAAACCTATGCACGCCTTTCTTGGCGTGGTAGGTAATTTTATTTTATCGCGTGTCTTCGATACCATGCCTTTTGGTGTGGTTGGAAGGCTGTCTCTAGCGACCCTCAGCGGGGATGATCTTAGGAAGTTGTTGAAATTTTTAATATATTAAATCTATAAAAAGTTTGAATTTGATATGATTTGAATCATACTTTTAAATTTAACATGACATGAAAGAGAAGTGAATCAAAATTCAAACTATTCATGAAAAATATTGATTAATTGATTCAATCCTAAAGGCTAAAGTTAAATAAAATTTAAATCATAAAAAAATTGATAAGTTATTCATAAGCATAAGGTATGACTTAATACCTTAATAATGATCATGATTGGACATTTTCAATTATCATTTGAAGTACAATATGTGATTCCTTGAATGAATTAAAAGCAATATTTGACACATATGTAAACATTTGAAAGAGCAATATTTTGATAGAGCAAGGTATCATTGTAAAAGGTAAATCTATTGGCATCATTATTAATATAACTTTTCAAGTTTAAGCCCCCAAGAGGAAAGTCCCCAACCCGATCATCTATGTTTAAGCTAGAATTGATAAGGTTTGAACGACTATAAATCTTGAAGCAATGAATTATCTTGGTTTGGTCTTAGGATCGGATCCGAGTTAACAAAACCCAAAAATTCATATCAAAACATATACTTGCAATTTGACACATATGTAATGCCAAACATAATTACTTTAATTTAAACATCTAAATGTTCATACAATATTTTAAAAAACAGATACTTGTATGTATGCTGAAGTATTCACTAAATCAAAATCTAGAAAAATATGCAAGTTATGTGCAAAAACAAAATAACAAATACCTATATATCCCGGTTTGGTCTTAGGACCAGGGTTGGGTTAACAAAACCTAAAAATCTAATGATAATATTATATTATTTTCAGTTTGATAAAATATGATAAGCTAATTCTGTCATAAAATGATAAAAGATTAATCTATTAACATTTCTTAAGTTCAAACTCCCAAGAGGAAAATCGCAAACCCGATCCTCTATGCTCAAGCTAGAGTTGACATGGTTTGGATGATTATAAATATGAAAGCAACGAATTTAGAGTCGATCTTTTGCAAGAAAGTAGGTAGAGTTGGCAATATTTATTACATTCAAAAGGCTATCATCATTATATTTTAAATGATTAATAATCACATATTCAAATCTAAATCAATTATAAAATGATCAAATATTTAAATAAAACAATTAAATTAAATAAAATTAAATATTTAAATTTAAAGTTAAAACCATCTACCCCTCCGCAACTGTTTGTCTAGGGGTGACAAATTAAGAAGATTTTTTTCTACAAAATGATGTCAAATTTAAACTATTTTAGAAATAATCTTAAGGTAGGGATGTGACCCTGTCACTGCGTGGTTTCTTTGTAAAATTTACATAAATGTTATTCTAGAGCCTCGGCCGGTGACTTGTCATGAAAATGACTAAATTACGGTCATGACAGTATGTTCCCCTTTGCTCTTTGAGTTGTGAACTATAGAATGTATTTGATTGGGCAAAAAATCCTTAAGGTTGATTTATATTTGTCCCGGATAAACTCCAGATGAGGACTGAGACGAAGTAACTTAGTTCTTGACAAAGATCCTTCGGTCGGTTGGGGACATTCTCTAAATGGAAAGACGCTGCATTTACGTAACCACTTTAGATCGACGACAGCCAACGCTCCAAAATAAAAGCTTTAAATTAAATAATAAATCTCATAACATTTTAAACTCCACTCATTGCTATTATACGCTACACTATTTAGCTTATTCATCGACAAATTTTAATCAAAAGTTCTCAAGAGGGAGGAGTAATTAACTATAGGATCATTTTATAGAAACCTAAAACCAGATTTAAAGTCCTCACAAAATGAGGGCGAAATCTCTAGGTAGTATTTTATCTACTATTTTGTTTGCCTTCTGAAAATTTCGCCGATATTTTAAACCACTCTTCATAATGAGAGGTCGGCGGCGAATTTTTGGAGCCCACAGAAAGAAAAAAATTATTATTCTAATAGACGTCTCTATATATTCCTTCAAGAAGCATGTTAAAATATTTATGGTTACAATGGCTCTATATAATTACGTGCAATGTCACCTCTCACATTATGACATTAAATTCAATATTGTAAATGATGTTCAATCATGTGTGCTACCTGAAATGTTTAGAGTATCGAAAAGGTCAATCAATGCTATAAATTAATTAAGCTATAGTGGACTTTGATGGACAAAATGGGAAATGAGATGAGGAGATGGAGCTACGAGAGCAAATCACAAATGCTTTTGTTAGTGAATAAATCGAGAGTGAATGATAATTGTTACCGGCTTATAGTTATTGATGTTTCTATTAAATGCTTTAAACTTTGCATAGTAATGTTTGAAGGTCTATTAAAGCTAGCAAGTTTTATTACATAACTGCTTTCACGACTGCATATTAATATTTTTGTTTTGATTCGTTCTTAAAATTTAATTTTGCTGAGTTAATTTATACATATTAATATTTTTATTGCTAACGTTAATGTGTCTTAGGAAATATAAATTCAAATATCTCATTTGCCTCAAGATATATTGCAACTGCAATTTGTAATGTTGTGTATTTACTTCACATTGAAAAGAAAATTATGAGAGAAGATTTTATAAGTATCCTATAAATCAAATGCATGATGATTGCTGCTTTTTTAGATAGGCTGACGAATATGTGGAGGCAACTTCATATATTGACTATGTGTGGAGAGTACCATTGGAGAAAAAATTTTCAACAAACTTGACCATTTGGAGACTAAGCTTAATTTTATGATGTCATTAGTTGTAATTATAATTTTAATATTCATGTTATTTGATGTTATGTAATGCATAAACTTTTGATATAAAATAGTGGACTTATGTTTATTATGAATTTCAAAACATTTATTTCTTGTCATTATGTTTGATGTTATTATAATGAAATTTATGAAATGAAACCTTTAAAAATAAATCAATTCATATTTTGAAGTAAATTATCATACTAATTTTGATCAAAACTTTCTATTTAGAAACAATTAAATATTTAAGAACAGTTAAGTATAATGATTATTAATATTTAAATACTCTATATTTATTAACACATGCACATGAGAATATTTCAATCTTTTAGTCACAAATAACTATAGTACAACATATTCACAATTAAAATTTCAAATAGAAATACATCTTTAGCAACATCAATTTTTCTACGTTTGCTTCAAAATTTCTTTTTCAAATAGATGCGGTTGCCCTGAGCGGACCTTTATACTTTACCCTCAAAGCAATGATACATAATCTAATGATTATTCGAGTAACAATGAAACCAAACCATAATAATCTTGGCAATACTAGATGACAACAAAATGACATGGTATGACCATTCTTGTAAGAATAGTCAGTCGCACAATAAGTCGTCAAAAAAGTCAAAGAATCATGAAAAATGCATCCACAAGAAGCACCACACTTGTACATAAAGAAACTATGAAATAGGTAAGCTACCACTAGTTCTATAAAATAGCTGCACCTAACGGAAATCTTTCACTAAAATCCAATAAAAACAATTGCAACTTGAGGGAGCAATAGAGAATAGGTACATTAACCTCTACAAAACAACCGCACCTGAAGGAGAAAACAATAATTCAAATCACCTGCAAGGATAGGATATCAATATTATGAATATAATTATGGGCTCAAAAAATTTGCTCCCGACCTCTTGTTGAAAAAGAGTTTGGGTTTATGCCAAGTCAAATTTTTAAAAGGCAAATGAGAATTGTATATAAGACACTATTCAGATATTTTGGCCTTGTTTTGTGAGAACTTTAGATCTAGTTCCATATTTTTTATAGGCATAAGTACCTATAGTTAATTACCTCTTTCGAGGATGATTGAGAACTTTTGATTAAGGTTAATCGTTAGATCACTAATTGTTTAGCGTATAACAACAACAAATGGAGTTTTGAAAATTTAATGAAGTTCATCTTTTTTTAACCTAAAGCATATTGTTGGGGAAATGATGATGCGTCCGATCAAGATTTCATTGTTTCATCATTCCAGGCTATTATGATCCTTAATTTACATAGTCAGCAGAGGTGGTCGACCCAACCTGACCGAAAGATCCCTGTCAACAACCATGAGTTGCTTCGATTAAGTAATCTTTATAGACCTGGGTCGATGTTTGTCTAAGGAGACAACTTCAAGTTCACCTTAGCAAATAGATTGCTTTGTATCCTATCAATTATATTATATGATTCACAACTTAAGGAATAAAGTTATTAAGAAACATACGAGTTATAATCGTGACCATAATATAATGGAATAATTAAAGGTCTAAACCATGCTGTTAGAGGACTATTGTCATAACCGTTATTTTATGTGTCATTTAGGAGCAAGATCATGCGAAACAAAGGATACGGATAACGTCTTTATTGATATGAGATTGTTTAAGTTTGAATATAGTGATACATTTGATTTAGCATTAGCTCTTTTGTGAGCTAGAATTTTTTTAATTTGTCAATAAACAGTTGCAGATGGGTTGATAGATTATTTTGCTTTAAGTTTTTTTTTTTAAATGATGAGTTTCATTTAATTTGAATTTAGTTACAGTTTAGCTTTATGATGAATTAGTTTAGAGCTCAAATAATTTTTGATTGTGATAACCCCTCTAGTTGAGATGTTCATTTAATACGATCATTATCGGGGTATTTAAACATATTTGATTATTTAGTTTATTATTCTAGACACTATGAACTTTGTTAATTTAATATAATAGGATCAGATTTAGATTTATATTTTGAATTGAAATCAGTTAACATTAATATAATCTCTCTTATTGAAATCTACAATCAATATTGTCATCATTGGAGTAAATTTAGTTAACTCTACTTATTTATTAGCAGAAGATTGGGTTTATGACTTATGTGTATATTCACTTCTTTAAGAGATCGATCATATTGCAGACCTCGTCAACTCTATTACAAATGTAGAGGATTGGATCGATGATTTGAGTTTATTATTGTAGGTTTAATTTCAAGATAGAGATCGTACAACTTTGACTATAAAATTCCTTAAAGACCTTGATAGATACATGCAAACATAAGATAAAAAAATGAGTTATCTTTTTTAGAGTGAATGTTTAATTTTCAACCAACCTTGCCAACTCTTATCCCTATAAGGAAGATGATTAGATTGATTAAATGAGACTTATAATCTTGTTATATAGATAAAACAGCCTACCCGAGAATGTGTATAATTGATGAATTTAGATTTAGTTTTGAAACTTGCTTAAGTTTTTGGATTCAAAATTCTGGTTTAAAAGTGCCCCGAAAAGTTTATTTGTCTTTTGCTTTTGAAAAGGGGCTAAACGAGCTGAGGTGAGATGAAACTAAAACTCAGTTTCAAAAAGCACACTATTCAAATGGGTATCAAAATTAAAAATTCAGGCTCTCAAAAGCAAAACGCACTAAAAAAGCTCTCCCAAATGGAGCCTTAAAAGTAATTATTAATCATTCAAAATACACATTCATTCTCGCAGTGAAAGTGGGCATATATTAATTTTAATTTCAGCCTGCGTAGCATTCTCAGATCTTATAATTGAGCATTTAATACATTAGTTGGAGCACATGCAGGCAATTTAAATTTATTTTATGTTATCTTGCGCAACATACTTAGACATTAAATTTAAGCATTTAACATTATATTGGGGCCCATGCGGGTAGTTTAGTTTCAAATGCTTTCATGAATTTTAGAAAATTTACTTTTCTGTTGAAACATTTGTACACATTTTGTTGCAATAGGATTGAACATTAAGCTCTCTTGCAATACATGAGTATTTCATTTTAGGGTATTTACATGCTTTTTTATATTATGAGTTTTGAATGTGAAATCAACTCATAATGTGTGTAAACATTTCATTCATCTCCGTAGGAGCTTGTTTGAATTTTGAAAGCATTTGAATTGAATGAGAAGTTTGCTTTGCAATGCATGCATATGAGATTGATTTCATTGGATATCTATATAAATTATAAAAATACTTAAGCTGAACGAAACAAGTGCTTCATGATGTATGCAAAACTTATTTAGGATTTGAGTCAACACCTTATATTTATTTTTAGATTTGTGCTGCAACTTCAATGACGTTTGGATGCAATTATTATGATCGATCTTCAATTTCAATGAATTTTGAATATTCATTAAATTAAACTTGAGCCGGTTGATGTGTCGTCAAGCTCATTATGAATTCACTTAACTTTTCCTAATCGTGTTCATTCATGCGATTTAGATTGTGATATGATCAAATCACCCCTTTGAAGGTCTAATTCATACTCATTAGTAGGTTGTTTGATTCACTTTATTTGTAGGTTGGTGCTTAGGTATCTTGCAAACTCTCTCTTACTTCAACTTTATGGTCAATTAAGGATCTCTTAGCTGTTTCAATGTAATTTATAGAATAGTCAGATTATTTAATAATAACTCTTTCCTACATTCTTTAAGAAGCCTTCAAGTTCATTTTAAGCCTCCCACAGACTTCTGATTTCTCTCAGTTTGTTTGAAATGAGTTGTAATATAATCTAGTGCTCATTAGGAGGATTATTCATGGACAATGGTGAGCTATTTAAGATATAATGTAAGCCTCCCTATGAATCTTAGTCAAACTGTATTTATATTTGGAGGCTATGTTTCAATCATATTGATATCTCATTTGGATTGTGTTTATGTCTGGAAGCTATGTTTCAATTCCTTTGCATGCCTTTGATGATCTAATTATGTGTTCAACTAGATCTACTTTTAGTTCATTTGACCAAGGTATTGAAAGGTTAGCCATCAATCAAGTATTTCATGAACCCCTTTGTGATTCAATTATTTAATCAATTGAAATTCTCTTCATTTTTTTAATGTGAATCTCAAAATAATCCAAATGTTTGGAAGAGACTCTGCTTATGTCCATTTGCAAATATCCAACACATTTCAATTTCAATTAAGCTTAAATTTTATAAATCTATATGTTTCAAAACTTGATGTGCTCAAATTTAATTTAGAAATCATCTTAGTCTTCGATTTAAGTTTAGAAATTTCTATTTAAATTGGTTCGTTTTAGTCCTTAACACTATAAATTTCGCAAAGATTACATTATCCCCGACGTGATTACTTCTATAATTGACCATTATGCCAAGAAAGATGTGTATGTGAGGTATACCATTAAGGTCGAATGTGTCATCCCACCATGTCAAGAAAGACGTGTATGAGTCTTCAAGTACCTGCAACTATAATTTAAATTTTTTGATTTTAAACTTATAATTCAATTCAAATCCCAAAGATCTCGACGCCATTTTCAGATGTGGAGCTATTTCTGCATATGCCTTTACTATACCAAGAAAACCATGTAAAACACATTCAAATGCGCTATCCCACCACGTCAAAAAAGATATGTACGGGTCTTTATATCTACGTGAAAGTACAGACCTTTTTCTTATCACTCCAAGAGAGGTGTGTATGGTACTTATGTACTTGTAAGCAACACAAATTTTCATACTACATCAAGAAAGGCGTGTATGGGTACTTATTTTGGCTAATAGAAATCCTCCCAACTATGTCAAGAAAGTCATATATGGGTGATTTCATGTAATATCCAATTAATCCAATTAGCTTATTTCCTAATTGACTAATTAATTTTGTCGTATCAGAAGAGCTAAGCAATGCATGGCCGGATAAGCCATTCGACACGCGTATGGTTGATCTCTCCGCAGCCTTCCTATTTCATTTCCTTCCATAGCGCTCAATCCTTCACGCCGATTTCACTGATCGAAGTTCGCTTTCCTTTCCTTCCTCGACGGCTGACGGACCGCTTCCCGATTAACGAACCGGCCGCTTCGCTTGCCGGTTTCGAGAATTGCTTCGCGGGCGCAGATCGACCGCGCTTCGGCCATTGAATCGCCGCTTTCTCGTCGCTGACCTATTGCCCTGAACCGCGATTCGAAAGTTACTTGGTGAGAAATCCCAATCGATCGGGTGAGAACCGCTCTGTTAGGATTTCGCTCGCCGACGGATGCTGGATTCTGGATTTAATTTCTTTCCTATCCCTTTTCTTTCACCGGCTGGAAATGCGTATCGGGAGTTCAACCTGCTTTTGCTACTGCGGAGTAATTATCGAACGGATTTGTGATTTTTGTTAATTTTAGGCCATTGATCAAGCGAATTAATATCAGGATTACTTCGATTTCAAAAGCTGAGAGATATCACCGCGTATTACAGCTTGTTTTAATACCAGTTAATTATGAGTTTCAGTGAAGTGAAGAGTTATTTCATTATAGCACATATGGCGAAAGACATCACACACTAACCTGTATCATCAGGTGACATAATCGCTAATTTAAATTCGCTATTCCTATGACATCGCTTTCTACCACTTCAGATATAAATTTGAATTTACATATGATATTTCGCATGAATCAAAATACAACGCTTATTACTGACCTCAGATGACATCGATTTACAATGACAAAGCCGCTATCAAAGATATGATTTCATCAAGATATAAACGTTTTAAAACACGTTATTAAACGCAAGAATGCGATAAACAGAAACGCCGAAAATCGATGAAGGCTATATAAATCACAGCAGCAGTTCGAGATGAGCGTGATTAGTGATCTTAAGATCCCCGACTGACATTTTCGGAGCCGTTAGTGTCTCAATCGTGTCAGCAGTAAGAGATATTCCTACCGCCTTTACCTTCTTTTTATCGACCACACCTTTTTATAAGTCAAAACCTATGCAATTATAAACGACATTTCTAAAATAATTGATATAGAATAAATGATTTTAATGAAAATCACCCTCGACATCGATCGCATAATCTACAACATATTGTCGCTTATATTATTACATTTCAAAGATCTACAAAGATATTATTCGTTACATTGTTACATTATCAAAGATGCTTTACCGCTTTGTAAATTATATACATGACGATTATTCCTACTGCTTCGAACTTACTTTAAAGATTCTTGTCTCACAAAGTTTTAAATTTTACGACGCTGATAATTTCGTGAAAAGACGAAGTAGTTTCATTGTTTTGAATCGTTAGTTTAAGTTAAAGGTTTTTTTTTACATACAAAATTTTAATAATCGATGCCTTTTGCTCAGATTTATTTATTTCACGCAATCAGCATTAATTAAGAAGATATTTAATGAATATTTATGATTTGATGGATGAAATTTCACTCGCTTGCTCGCAAGAAGAGGGAACGCGGGTCCTTTTAATATCATCCTATTCATACACTTCGACCGACTAAGATAAGTGTCATCCGGGTGATGTAAAGTGATAGCAATAAGCCGGAATGAGCAAAAAAAGATCGATAATTGCAATGATTTGGATTTAGAAGTGTTGAATCGATCAATACGTAACTAGACGACATTTTGGGGAATCTATATGTTCTTAATTTCACGCATGTATGATATTTAATAAATGGTATCATATAAATACTTTTATATACATTAATTTGCTCAAGAAGAAATGTCGGTGGGCCCTCCGTGACTGCAGCTCAACGAATGCCAAGATAATTCTAAGAGTGAAATACAACCTGAAAGCAAGTGGTAGATTTAATCAGTAAAGCCGATTTCCGTTATCGAGCAAGATCATAAAAATCACCATGCGACGATCCAGATGTTCGTGTGATCAACATTTGAGAATATTTCAAACGCTCAAACCACCAAAGATTCAAGAGAGCCATGATCCCATATGTAAGATCATCGCTTAAAATTGGAAAAAGATGATTTGCCCTCGAAAACGTAAGAGAGAAGATCGCTACTTTATTATGGGAGGCAGGCAAAAGCAACATGGAAAGATTTGACTGAATTTATTACTGATCAAATGATGAATTTGTCAAAGATTCAAAGACGGTTTATTCCTCCATCACCTCGACTTGCTTTACAAGACAAATTTTTCAATCTAACTCGCCAAAACTATAATGCAATAATTTCGAAGTTCACTTCTCTTTCTGATACGCTCCACATTATATCAAGACACGAAGAGAACGCCATGATGCGTTTCGTGAGATCAATTAAGATCGACATTACACATTCGATATCATGAGTTCTCAGTTTAGCTGAAAATTGAAAAGAATTTTTTCAACAAAATGGATTTACGGCAAGGAAAAAAGCTTTAAAGAAATTTAAGTTTCATGACGTATTTAAATAAATTTAGAGAAATCTATTTGTGATAAGTGGAAAGCAACATTTCAATGTCCCGGATCGTGAAAATATTACGACGATTGGGCAACGACCGATCGAAAAGAAGAAAACATAAAAATCATATAATTATCGTGGACGGTCAACAAAAGGAAGCTAGAACAATTTTTGGGAAACCTTCAATTCAAGAAAAGGAGAACTTTAAAACCAACCCTCCAAGAAAGAGCTATCATTCAAATCAGAAGGGTGTATGTTTAAAATTTGCATCATTTGGTTTAGTCGCTTTTGGTCCCGGCCGATTCGCAATTCTCGATTCCTTTTCCATCGCTTTACCGATACTATTTATTTCATACAGATTGAAGAATGCCTTCTAAATGATAATACAAATGTGTTGCGACATTAACATTCAAAATAAACACTTTCCTACAGAACTAATTATCTTACGACATTTTGACGCTATACTGATTGGTTGATCAAATATTTTGCAACAATTGAATCAAGAGGAGAGTGAAATTTGCATGCGTGAAAAAATTATTTTATTTTTCTCGATAAGAACGCCTCTTCTTACGAAAAGTTGAGTAAATATTTAAGGGTGAAATTATATTTCTACAAATTAGATGAAATATGTTTGAACCAAAAACATTCCATTTTGGAATTTCTTGATGTGTTTCCTGAGGAATTACGCGCACCAACACGAAGTGGAGTTTCGATGATGTACAACCCGGTAACTTCTATACATAAATCTTCTTACGGCTCCTAAAGCAGAGAACCGTCCAATGAATTTATTAAAAGGATTTATTCTACCAAAGAACTCACCACCAAATATCAAAGATGTGCTATGACGTGATTGACATTAGAATTAAATAAAGTGACAATCAAGAACAAGTATCCACTAATTGATGATTTATGATCATGTGGAGCCAGATTTTCCGTAATCGATGAGATCCTGAAATCATCGTTAGAAAAGATATCGATATTTTAAAACATTTTGGAACAGACACATGAATTTCTTATTACGCCATTTAACTAACGCAGCCTTTTACTGAATTTAATTAATCGCTGCTCTCACGGCCATATCATCTTTATCGATGATATTTCGATTTATTCTAAACCCACAAGAAACACGCAAATCATCCGAGGATTGCTTTAATCAAGACAAAATCAATTATACGCCAAATTTTCAAATGAATTTTGACGATACGCAGATTTAGTCACATTATTACGAAAGAGTTTCTGATCCTCAAAAAAGAAAACAAGAATGGTCCGCAAAGAATGTTACAAAAGTAGTTTTCCTGCAAGAGCTTATTAGTTTGTCAAGATTTTCTATATATCAGAATGCCTCTATCTAATTTATCGAAAGGGATATCAAATTCTAAACAACCGAATGTGAAGTTTTAAGAATTGAAAAGATTCAACCCGCTTTATATTCCATCGTGGACCTGGGATTCCAAATATTTATGATGCATCTTTAAAGGCTTTTAATGCGTAAGAGTATCTTACGACAATTAAAACCTTACGAAAGAAATTATCCCACGATTTAGAATTAAGTGGTTTTGCTCTTAAAATTTGGAGACATTACTTATTTGAGTGAAATGCGAATTTTATCGATCATCGAGTCTTAAATATATCTTTACACAAAAGAAATCAATCCAAGACAGAAGACTTGAGTTTATTAAAGATTATGATTTAGATATTCAAGATTGCCCAGAAAGTTGTGGTACCGATGATAGCCGCAAGTCGTGAAATGCCATGGATTATTACTCAAAAGTCGAGCCGATCGAGAATTGCTTTACAAGTTAAGATTCAAATGAGATTTACAATTTATCTCAATCGATAATCAACTTTATTCGATAATCAAAGCACGTAACCTGATCGTGGATCGAATTCATCAACAAATCCAATTAGAATTTTACCAGATGCAGGGTATTATTCAAGAATTCACTTTTCGGGGATACGCTGAGAAATCATGCGAGGCCATCATCGATATATATTCATCCGTAGTAAAAATGTATAAAGATTTAAAAGCAAGATTTTGCGTATTGAAGAAAACATAACAATATGCCTCTAAACGTCTGATTGTTAAAGTCGATCACACCCGATTTTACCATTACCTATACCCGAGTGGGAAGAAATCATGGATTTTGTTATGGGATTTCTAGATCAGTGTCATGATAAGATCCGGGTTGTGGATAGATTGAAGAGTCACCATTTCTTACCCATGCATTCATAAAATTGTCATTATATGTTAAAGAAATCAGAAGACTTCATGAATTAAAAGTGATCGCTCATAGATAGAGATTTACTTCCGTGACATGAATTCGAGAGGCCAGCACACGCTACACTTAAGTACAACTTTTCATCCGCAGACGATGGACAATCGAAAAGAACAATTCAAGTCCTAAGATTTGTCGAGACTATTTTAGATTGAAATTTTAAAGATCATATTCCTATCGAGTTTGTTTACAATAAATACCAATCTAAGATTCGGCCCAGCAAGAGATTGTATCAAAAGTGTAAGTCAGTCAAAGTGGGAGAAAGACATATGTTCCGAGTTGGTCGATCAAGCAGAAAATCGATTAATAGATAGCCGCGATCGCCGTAAGTACTTAATTTTAAAAGAGAGAATTTCAAGTTGAGAATTTGTATTTTTGAAAGTCAAACCTATGAAAGGAATTAAGATTTTACTGAGGTAAATCGAGCCAGTACATGACCTTTGAAATCATCAAATTGGGCTTACAGATTACCCATTGAATCACAAGACATCGCATTTCAATTTCAGAAAATGGATCACGATGCAAAGATTCCATATACAAAGTTTGCAAATACAACCGATTTGACTTATGCACGAGTAAAAGATTTTGAATTTGATGAAGAATCATAAATAGACAAATTTCCTAAAATTAAATCATGCACTCAATCAAGTTTACTGAGGTAACAAGAGACGAGTAAGTTTCCTTCATGTTTGAATGATTCGTAAGAAATTTCGACTAAATTTTTTTAAGGAGGGGATTGTAATATCCAATTAATCCAATTAGCTTATTTCCTAATTGCCTAATTAATCGCATCAGAAGAATGCTAAGCATGTAATTTTATTGCCATGATGCCGGTATCTGATCTCCGCAGCCTTCCTATTTCATTTCCTTCCATACGGCCTCGCCCTTCACGATCGAAGTTCGCTTTTCCTTTCCCTTCCTGACGGCTTCGACGGACCGCCTGTGATTACTGCACAACCGCCGCTTCGCTGGCTGGCCAAATAATTGCGCCCGTATGATCGACCACGGCTAGAACCGCCGCCTCGTCGCCGCTCGACCTGCCGATTTCACCTTCTTAGCCTGGAACCGTGATCCGTTACTTGGGTGGAAATGAACCGATCGCTCGCGGATTTCCGCTCCTACCGGGGATGCTTATGGATTCGGATTTAATTTCTTTCCTATCCCTTTTCTTTTCACGCCTTTCCTCGTTAAATGCATCGGGAGTTCAACTGCTACCAGGTGAGTTGCAGAATTGATTTGGATTGATCGACATTGTTAATTTTAGATTGACAGCAGTAATTAATATCAAGCATTCGCAGATTTCAAAGTTTTACGAGATATCAAGTAAGATTCTGTTCAATACTACCGTTAATTTCAAAAGTATTTTAAAGAGTTATTTCATTATAGTATTTAATAAAGACACATCACCATTAATCGACCTGTATGGACATAATCGCTAATTTAAATTCGCCTATTCTACGATGTCAATCGCTTTACCACTTATAATAAATCAAATGTATGAACGACATGATATTTTGATATCAATGAAATACAAACGCTTATTACTGACCTGATTCGATTTACAATGATTATAATCCGTCAAAGATATGATTTCATCGCATATGAAATGCTTTAAAACATGTTGTTAAATGCGAATGTGATAAACGAAATGTCGCGAAAATCATGATGAAAGACTACGTATGTAAATCTGCCACGCAGAAAAAAGTTCACGAGATGAGCGCATTAGGGGATCTTAAGATCCCCGACTCGACATTTGAGGTTGGAGTTAGCCGTTAATCGTCGTACGCAGTAGTAGTAGATTGCTCCTACCGCCTTTACCTTCAAATTTTAGAATACGGGTGATCACCCTTTGAAGTCAAAACCTACGAATTATAAATGATATTTCTAAAAATGATTTGATAACCTAAATGATTTTAATGAAAATCACCCTCGACATACACAAGATAAACCTACAACATATATCGTTCGCTTATATCATATTTCGCAAAGATCTACAACATATCGTTCGTTATATCATTTACTACAACTTTACCGCTTTATAAATTTTTATAATGACGATCCCCACCCTCAGACCGTTTTACTTTAAAGATTCTTGTCTCACAAAGTTTTTAAATTTTACGCTACCGCTGATAATTTCTGCAGAAGAAGGGTAGTTTGTTTGTTTTTAATTGCTTTAGTTTTTTTTCGCATGCAAAATTTTAATCGATGCCTTTACTGCTCAGATTTATTTATTTCACGCCTGAATGTGATAGAATTAATTAAGAAGAGTATATGAATTGCAAATATTTGTGATTATTTGATTAGACGAATTTCAGTTTGCCTCAAGAGCATTGTTAAATAAATCATGCCTAATCGAGTCATCCTATTTTGTTACACTTCGACCGACCCCGGGTCATCTGTGACATTTCACCTTCACGAAAATACATAAATTTTTCTGTCATGCCAAGAGAGATGTATTCGGGTACTTAATTTTGACAATTCAAAGTTAGAGAAATTACTCATCAATGACGGTGTTTGTGGCTGATTTGGTAGCAAGGATTCTGGTATGGCTTAATTAAAACTCCACCAAACAACAAAAATGATGACTACAAATCGTATAGGATGGGATTTAACTTCATTTTGGCCAAACAATGGAAAGACAGAACCCATGAAGATCAAAATTCCTTTTCCTTTTGATTTTACCTTATCAATTAGAGTTTACTGGAATTGGTTGGTTGAAAGAGTTTGGCACAAAGGGTAAGATAGATGTGAGTCGGGATTTTCAGTTTGTGTAGGGTGATTGGCAGGTTGGTAAGGTCGATGAGATTGAGTTGGATGGGAGATGGTGAATATTGGGTCAGCCTTTTGTGTGCTTGAGTAGGTTCGAACAAGGGAAAGCTAGGGATAGATGGGGTTGTTGTCATTGGCAACTCGTTTAAGGCTTTAGGATCAGCGACTTGAAATTGGATTCAAATGTTGTGTGCGTGATTCGACAAGGTGTAGAAGCGAGACACGAGGCACAATTCTAGGTCGGATTGAGTTGCAGGTTTTGGATGGGATTGGAGACGAGTAGGTTGATGAGTATAGGATGAAGAGGAGGTTTTTTGGCTAATACAATAGGACGGTGTGTGAACTCATAAGAGATTCTATGTTTTGAACAGAGCAGGAGAGGTTGGGATTTGGCCTTTCTCCTCTAATGCGAACCTGGAGGACAGGAGGGAGATGTCGAGGGAGGTGAGGTTAGCAAGATTCTACAAGGCTTCCTACACTAGAGATGGAAGCAACAGGAGATAGGGATTGAGTGGGAGTTAGCAATTGGGAGAGAGCGACGGGTGTATGAGATGTGAAGAGAGGGGCGACTATGATGGGGTGTTTGTGTTTCGAACCAAGATATGAGACTCCAACCCTCTTCTTAGGGCCGGCTATATGCATTTACTAACCCGTACGAAATTATTAATTTCCACAATTAGAGATAGAGATTGCGAGATGTTAAAAATTCTAAATCAAAATTTAGGGTTGATTATATAATTATTCATTCAGTTGATTAAATACCATTTAAGCATGAATTTCAGTTTAATTTTGATGTGATTTAATTATTAAAAATTACATTCAATGTATTAACTTGAATATATATATATATATATATATATATATATATATATATATATATATATATTTTTTCATTTACTACGCAACATGATTTCTATGAATTGCATCGAAGTTCGTGTGAATTTCATTGAAATTAATCCTATATGATATGGTTGTAGTTTCTAGGAAAATTCGACATTTCTAATGCAACGACACAATCTGTTTCTTTATTAGAGGTCATTTGGGCAACGTCGCATTGATCGATGCAAATTTGGGCTTAATTCATGTGTTGTCCCATTCTATAGCTTGTCGTTCGCACCACACTCGACCAAATCGATTGTGGAAGATTTTGATAGATTTTGACGTTTCGACAACATCAGTGCAGTTCGTTTCGTAAAACGGGCTCAGTTAGATGATGTTGAGGTCTCTCAACTTTGGTATGTGTGAAATTGCATTTGTGACTGTATTTTCCTTCATCGAACGATAATTGGAATATGAGTGAAGTCATTTTTAGTCAATTTGGATGTTCTAAACGCATTGATGCAATCTATTTTACGAACAAGGGACATCTCAATAGATTTTCGGTTGTGATTGTGATGTTTTGAACTTAATTTTGTGAATGTTGCATATGATGTCTATCAATTTACCATTTATACTTGATTTTGCTTGTGGACACTTATGTAGGTCAACAATGATAGTCTCGTTGGAATGTCAATATAAACTCCAATTAACTCAATGAATTGATCACAATCAAAATTTATAATAGAAAATTTAAATTCTAATGATAAATTCAAACCTAAAAATTGTACAATCCAAACTACAAAATATTGATTTTAATGCAAACATTTTACTTTTTCGTGAAAGTTGACTTTGGAATTTGCATCACTTTTCTTCAGAAAAATATGAAAATTGAGTCAACGAACTAACTACAAGAAGCACTTAGGAGTGGTTTGTTTTGATGTATTAGGAGTATAAAGTAAATCAAATGTAGGGATTTTAACTTTTAGAGTATTTGACATGATATAAAGTAAAAAATCAAAGTATTTGTGGTGTATTTAGAATTTGCCCAATTTGGCCGAATTCTAAATACGTCGATTAGTAAAGTGAGAACCGCCGCCTCACGCTTCACCGCTACCACCGTGCACTACGCTACCTCCGGGCCACTATTATCGCCGATTGATGCTGCTGCCGTTGCCGCCACGCCGATGTCGAATGCCCCACCAACTCGCCGGCCGTCGCTTGCCGCCAACAACATTCTATTACCCGCTCAATAGTCCCCAACCACCACCGCCGATGATCGTTGGCCGCCGACAACCGCCGTCCGCCCTCCCGCCATTAATGACCACCTGTACCGCCACCCTTAATCACAAAAAAAATACTTTACATTACATTCATTCTTTCAAACAAGAAAAAACAAACTCATGTATTTGTCTAGTTTTCAACCAAACAACATAAAACAAACCAAATACATTACTCACTTTACACTATTTTTTTACACTGCATTTCTTTTTCCGGCAATCAAACAGCCCCTTAATCAGAAATTGTTAAGTTTAAGCAAAGGTTGTCCCTCTAGGTGGCCAAGCTCAAGTTGGTTTCGTGCTTAAGCTAATTGGGTTTTTTATGCTTCCTCCACATGGTTATGTCTTATATGATGTGGGAAAGTGGTCCCTGCCTACCAAAATAGCTGCTACCTTGATTTATGCTTGCCAATACTGATGGTAACACTCCTGATGATGACTTAGCTCTTCTTTGGAATGGGTGTGGTGAGGTATCACTAGATCTGCAGGATTTGAGCAAGTTTGATATGCAGAATGGCCTGTGACCTCCATCCGTGTCTTGGAGGATTACTAGGTTGTCTTCACCATTTTGTCTGCTCTTTGCTTGCTAGCAATAAGTCTTTTAGAGGATGAAAAGTACAACTTCAAATGACAAAATGCTAAATGAAAAAGGCGGATCAACAGTGACGAGGTTCTTATTAGAGTTATTGAAGAAGCTAGTGGTGGCAATGTCAAAGACAGGATTGCCATTTACCCACTAGAAGTGGAGCAGCCCACCTGCTTTAGTGCAATGAACTTCTTGATTTATAATGTTGGCGGTTAAGCAGCTATAGGTAGTTCAAGCATTTGTGAATCGTTTTCTCATACTCCTTGTAGAGTTAATCTGGACGGTATAAGCCTGTGATGGGAGAGTTGGCTGTAGCCATTATCTTACATCGCTAGTGAGATTTAAAGTGATCCACCGGCTAATGGCGTTCAAGTTAAGTTAGGTTGTAGCATCTGCAGCCAATGTTGCAGGCATCTTTCAAATACTGTTATCATGGTCGGTAGTTTTTAGAGTTACAAATTAGGATGATATATTGAAATTCTGAAGGTTAGGACTTTGGTATATTATATTAGACACTTTCTGTTTCCTATATCCTGACAACATTCCCTTTATTTATTTGTTATTCATAGTACCTCAGGTTATTACTTTTTTTTGGACTTGGTTGGCATTTTATTTGGCTATAATAGTTAGTAATTTTTTTGTGAATGCTGACTATGCAGTTTATAGTGTATATGTGTGGTACTGTAGCAACTATACTTGTGTAATCGACAACAAGTATTCCATGAATATATGAATAGTCTCTGCGTATTGAAGTAGGGGACAGTATGAACGTAAACCCAAGTTTTCTTTATAACAGACCTATTATTTTTATATCAAATGCTTAATATACTAGAAAATTCTAGAAATAGTTGATTTTTCCTGCTTCAAAAGAGGTTAGAACTTTGCTCATATATGAGATGGCACATTGCGTGGATTTTCGTTTTGCTGTTTTATAGTCTTTCTTTAAACTGGGAAAACATTGGCAATCTTTCCACAAAAAATTAATTTTTAAAATTTTGCTGTGCTTGAAAAGCCTAGATTTTTCTGGTATGTTAAGCATTTGAAATATATATATATATATTCTCTCTCTCTCTCTCTCTCTCTCTCTCAAGTTTTCTGTTTGCGTTTCAGGTGAAAAATCTTCTTTAACGGAGCTTGTGGACTTCATAATTGCTTCTCAAAATGCAGGGTCCTTTGGAGACAAAGGAATGCTGGGATCATTTAATAGTAGCATTGAAAACGAGGTAATCTCTTCTCTCGTTTTTTGGTTCTATTGCTTGAAGGTGAATCGTTGTTATCAATTATCCATGATAATCATGGACTAGTTATTCTAGAACAAATAGTGTTACTTTGCTAAATGCTAGCATTAGCATTAGTTTGTGAAAGTTTCCTATTTATAGTGAGTGGATCATGCTTATTTGGATGCCCTTTAGGACATTTTTATCAATTAATGGTGGAAATGAAAATGAGGTTACTTCCCTTAGGACATTATTACAACAATTTTCTGTCAAAAGGTCCTAGAAGAGTATGTGAAAGTCTCATGGAAAGGATCCTATTAATGAACTTCTCTGTATGACATTTAGATTTTAACTATAGAAATGCACCATTGAAAAGATACGTGAAGAATGGGGCCCCAAGAATGTTCTTACCAACTAACACTATGGTGGTCGCACCCTAGAGAGTCCTCTAGTTCCCCTTGTGGATCCCAGCATTAGATAGCTGCCAATACAATGGAATAAGTAGATCTTGGTCAAGTTGGCTTAATCAAAGTTGTCGTTACACCTTGGCTGATGCCAATGTTCTATTTGAGTCATCATTTAGAGGTTAAAGCTGAAAAATAAGAAGTGGTGTAAATTGAAATGATCTACATGGTCAAACATACTGGCAACTAGCTTGTACTTGTGTGCACTAGTGTGAACATATGGGGTGATATCCACTCCATTTCAGGGTATCACTCATCCAGGAGCTCCAAAAATTCTCTCCTGGTCTCTCGTTGAGAGAGTTTTGATTAGAGCCGAGTTAAATTTTTGAATGCTAGATTAGAATTGAGATAAGACACTGTTAGAGTTTTCATCCTAATTTTGCGAGGACTTTAGATTTGATTTTAGGATTTCAATAGCCACAAGCATCTATTGTTAATCACCTTTCCTAATGGTGAGAAAGAACTTTCTGTTAAGACTACTCTTTAGGTCACTAATTATTTAACGTATAGTAACACTAATTTTAGGTTTAAAATTTAAGAAAGTTATCATCGTTAATTTAAAGTAAATGATGGGAAAATGATGAGCTCGATCAAGATCTCAAAGTTATGTCGTTTGAAACTAGCATGGTCTCTAGTCCACTTAGAGGAGATGATCGATCTAACCTTACTGAATGATCCTTGTCAACAATCATAAGTTGTATCGTCCAAGGAGACCTTACAGACTTGGATAAATATTTGTCTAAGGGGACAAATATAAATCAACATTATATAATAGAGAATTTTGTATCATTTCAGGTGTATTTTATAATTTATAATTCAAGGAGCAAAGTCATTGGGGACTTGTAAGTTGTAATAGTAGTCATAATTTAATAGTGTCATTTGACAGTCAACCATAATATTAGAGGACTCTAATTATAACCGTTATTTATGTAGTGTTATTTGGTGGCAAAATCATATAAGATAGAGGACACGAGCCATGTCCTTGGATTGAGTGCGAATAAACGTATACTTGGTATGATCTTGACTCTTTGTGATCTTAAGTTAATCTTAATGAGTGGGTGGGTTTGCTTTAAGCTATTAAATGAATTATATTTAAACATTATGAACTTATTAGCTATCAAATTTTTACATTTTTATCAAGATTTGATTTAGGTAAACTTGATTTAGAATGTTTAGTACATTTTGATGATAATATTTCCTCTAATTGAGATGTTTATTTAACACAGTCATCATCTGGGTAATAACTATTTGAACCATTAAATTTATTTGATTTTATTTGACTAAACATTGTTAACTTTACTTTTTTGCTCATAGAAAATAGGGTGCACAACCTGTGTAGAATTTTACATTATTTAAATACTTGTTATGCAGGTGTGTGTCAATTAGTTTGGTTAGCAAGTGTTTTGAAAGTTGTTGTCAAGGTTTTGGATTTGAATTCCACCTACACTATAATAAAGCTCCACCTTACGTACTTGAGTGGGCAAAAAAAAAATATTTGTTTCACTATAAATTTTGTTGATTCTATTTAATGTAGAAGATTGAATCTAATGATTACATTTACTCTCCAAAAATTTTAGGATTTGCATTTAAACTTATCTTCATTGAATTATTGCTCTAAAGCTGCAGTCTCATGAATTCCTATTCCATTATGGAAGATGATCGAATTGACTAAATGGAGGCTTCAACTCTATCTTATTGATGAGGTGGTCTATTTGAGAGCGTGCACATGCATGCATATTTAGAATTGGGTTTTAAAAGATATGTACATTTTTTTAAAAGAATTGTTAGTTTGATTTATCAAAATATTTGCACACTTTTTAATGGGGAGAAATTTTTGAGTTGATTTCATTTTTAACCGACGTAACATTCTTAAACTGTGTTTAAGCATCCAATATATGTGTTGGAACTCATGCAGGTCAACTGATATTTTAAAATGCTAGCACTAATTTTCTTATGCATTTACATAATACACGTGCACATTTTTATGCATCTAGATATTGCACATGTACACTTCTAAATATGTTCACATATTATACTTTTGAAGTGACTGATTTAAAATTTAAATTCTCTTGAGAGCTGTTGCACTTTTCATTATATATATATTAGTGTGCTTGCATAATACATTTGTACGACCTTCAAAATTTTATGATTTGAAATGATTCAAATTTAATTCTTCATGCTTTTGCTAATGAGTATAGTCATTAAAGTGTGCACAAAGCTTTTTATTTCTAAACATGATTTTTGTGCTTATTTTGCAAACCCAATAATTATTATTTAGCAATTTAAAGTCTAATTACATTTAAATATTGTTAGTCTATGTCCACAATTTAGTTTTTAGTTCGTGGGATTCTGATGGCTCTTATTGCTACAGGAAAATCATATTCATGCTTGTAGGCAAGTTTTGAACATTTCATGTAGACTTAGTCATATGCATTGATGGGCCTCTATCTTCATTATAAATCTCATTTAAAAATTTTCATGTTTCTTTTCAATTCATTTAACGTGATGTGCAAGTCTATATAAGGCTCTACTTATATTCATTGACAAGCCTAAAAGTTTTGTTCTAGCATCTAAACAAGCTTCTAAATTCATTTTGTGCAAGTCACTTGTAAGCCTCATCTAAACTCAATTATATTATTACTCTCCTTAATTTGTTCACATCATATTTGAATAAAAATATCAATCTTATTTTATAAACATGCATTTATATAGTTTAGTTGATCATGTTATTCAATTTAAATCATCATTTTTTTTATTCTTTTTGCATAATAGTTAAGCAGATTTTCAATAGCATTCTGGTGTATTTCCTGTGTAGGAGCATCATCAAGAGTGCTAAACCTTTCCACTACGCCTAAAAAATCTACCCTTCTTATCTCAAAGAAAGATAATCGTTTGCATATATGTATATATAGTCGTGTCATCAATATAATCAATACAACAACAACAACAACAACAACAAGCCATAATCCCATATTGAGTATAAATTCCTTATATCTAGATTTGATGATATGTTAAATATGATGAGTTGAGAAATAATTTTCTTAAATATTGATTATAGAAGTGAATATTATCAAATTTGCATGCAAGAAATTATTGAATGGAAAATAGTCTTTAAGATAAAATATCTTATATGAATGGTTAGTAATGTCTATTGGCTTAACAATGGCCGAAATATATTTATGTAAATGATGGCTTATATCTTAGATCTTTTTATTGAAAATTTTGTTGTTGTATAGTTTGATCATATTTTAATTTTTTGTTAGAATAAGTGCGATTATAACAATCACTTAGGATAAAAATTTGAGGTGCTTCATTAGAAAGGTTATATATTCATTTAAAAAATTACATATTTATGACTACTTGAGTGATCATAGGATTCATCATTTCTTATGATGGCATTTTATTATTGATCCTAATAAAATTAGGACTATTCAAGAGTGACCAATCGTGATCATAGATTATGATGTAAGTTGTTTTTATAGGTTAGTCACTTATCATCGAAGGTTTATTCATGAATTCATCATTTTTAAAATTAAAGAGCTTTTAATAATTTTAGCAATGTTAAAATTTTCAAATTTTGATAATGTGTTTAAGATATCATGTGATACTTCTAGAGTTGACATAAGTGGCGTTCGTAAGCAAGAGGGTTATCTTACTTTCTTCAACAAAAAATAAATAAAGTGCATCAATGATATTCCATGTCACACCCCGCTACTAAAACCTACAACCAATCAAAGTAGGATGTAATAGAGGTGAGTAAATGTAGCTTACTAAATACTTTTCAAACAACTATTTTAACAATATCTTTGCCACAAAATAGAGTAGGAGAGACACTCAATCATCACCCAATAGTATAGATGAACATTTTTCATAAAAATAATAAAATAAAGTCAACCCTTTATTATGAGTGGATGCAATTTAAAACTAAATCTTTTTAAACTAAATTACATAACATCTAAAGCATCAAAATTTCAACATTAAATTTGAAGTTTACTAAAACTCATATTAAAACTTTATTTGCAAAAGCTTTTCATGCAAAACACTTCTAAAAGGGACAAAACCTACTCAGCAATCTTATCCTTTCATTTTTCTATAAGAATAATTATATTAATTAAATTAGTTATAAGACTCAGCATGATAAGCAAGTTTCATACAAAATTCAAATGTTGAAGAGTAGAAGTTAATATGCATGTCAATTGAAAGTGCGTATAACATAACTATAAACACATGAACAACATGATTTTACATTTTTGCATGTTCAAACTTTACCTAGTAATGCTTTGTAAGAAAACATAATATATTTGTAAGTGTAACTTTATATCATTAATTCGGTTTTAGAATGTGTCATGCATAATTGTCAAGATTATTTGTGATCGTAAACTAGCTCAAAAGTTACATTTAGGATCTTTTTATCTCTATAAGAGACTTTTTTGCTCAATTTCATATCATTTAAAGACTCTTTTACCTCTCTAGGGATTCTTTTGCCCCAACTTACAAGATAAAATAATATCATATTGCCAACTTGATTCCTATCACATGAAATTTCTCGGCTCTGTATATTTTGATAAGTAAAATAATCATTGAATAGAAAATGTTTAATATATATTTTATGGATGCGAAGTTAGTCCCATGAAACTAGTAATTAAAGTTAGATCTTGGAATATAGGTACTCTTATAGGTAAATTAATGAAATTAATAGATATTATGGTTCATAGAAAGATGAATATTTAATGTGTTTAAGAAACTAAATGGGTTGGGGAGAAGGCCAAAGAGATTGATAGTTTAGGTTTTAAACTTTGGTATTCGAGGTAACTAAACTACAGAAAGTGTGATTATTGATAAAGTTTAAGGATAATGTTATAAATATTAATAGATGTGAAGATAGAATTATACTTTAAAGATTATTGTTGATATTAAGATTATCAATGTTATAAGTGCCTACGCCCTCTCAGTTTGAGGAAGCAAAGTTAAAAAAATTTTGGAATGAATTGTATGATTAATACAAAGATACCCTCAAGAAAAAAGTATTTATTGGAGTAGATTTAAATGACATGCGGTAGAGAAGATTTTAAAAGTATTCATGTTATGGATTTGGAGTGACTAATACAAGATAGACTATATTAGATTTTCTTTAAATTACGATTTAGAATATAACACTTTATTTAAGAAAAGAGATGAATATATTATTACTTATAAAAATGGATCTAGAAAACACTGATCGATTATTTTCGATAAGAAAAATAGATCGCTTAGATTGTAAAGATCAGAAGGTCATTCCAAGTGAAAATCTAAGCACCCAACATCGATTGTTAGTTTTAGATTTTAAGATGAAAGGTTGTAAGAAAAAATAAACTAAATTATTGTCCTGAATTAGATGAGACACTTAAAGAACACAAATACAAATATTTTAAGAGCAAGCTACAAGAGATTATTTGGGATGCTCAAAGCTAATATTATAAAAATAAGAAAGTGAAATTAAGAAAGTTGTTAAAGATACGCTTGGAGAATCAAAAAAAAAACTTCTTAATAAGAATAGTTGGTGGATGATAAAGAAAAGATAAAAAAATAAGAATTATTATATAACTTGGTTTAGATGTAAAACCCGAGAAAAGATATAAAGTACCAGAGATTCTAAGAAAACAATATACGACGAAAAATTTAGCTTTTGTGATGATACAATGATTAGATACCAAAGAAGGTGAAATATGTATGTATAAGTTAGCCAACCAAAGAGATAGAGTAAATACATAGTTTAAGTGATGTATTAAGGATGAAAATAATAAAATACTTTTTTTAGAAAGGATATTGAAAATAGATATGAGGTATTTTGATAAACTTTTAATGAAGGATTTAAAAGACGATTGATTTTAGCAATCTTAATACCCAAAACAAAAATAGATTTCATTTTTTTATCGTCAGATTAGTAACTGAAGTTAAAGCTTTAAAGAAAATGAACTATGGAAAAGCAAGAGATCGGATAATATTCCAATGAAGTGTGGAAATGTTTAGAGATCAAGGAATTTCTTGGCTTACAAATCTTTTAATGTCATTTTAAAGACTAAAAAAATGCCGATGAGTGGAGAAAGAGTTTGTTGGTTCCTATATTTAAGAAGGTGATGCACAAGAGTGTGCAAATTATGAGGAATTAAGTTAATGTGCCATACATTAAAATTATGGGAGAGAGTAATTGAGCATAGGTTACGATGTGATACGTAAGTTTCTCACAATCGCAGTTTCTGCCGTAGATCTACTATGGATGCTATACATTTGTTAAGGGGTTTGATGGAGAAGCATAGAGAAAGTAAGGAGGATCTACATATGATATTTATTGATTTAGAGAAAGCTTATGAGAAAGTTTCAAGAGATGTTCTTTGGAGAGTTCTAAAATAGAAAGGAGTTAATATTGGTTATATTCAAGTCATTAAGGATATGTATACTAGATCTGTTACTTGTGTCCAAACACAAGGAGGATTAACAAAATATTTTCCTATTTCAGTTGGATTACATCAAGGATCGCCTTTAAGCCCTTATCTTTTACTTTAGTTATGGATGTTCTTACCGTGCATTTACAAGATGTACCTTGGTGTATGCTTTTGTCGATGACATTCTTCTTGTTGATAAGACTAGAGAGGGAGTCCAAGAAACTTGAATTATGGAGGTCAACTCGAGTCTAAAGGTTTTCGCTTAAGTAGATCTAAACGAATATATGGAGTGTAATTTTAGTTGTAGAAGTTCTAGTGGTAGTGTTGTGACATTAGGTGAACAAGTCATTAATAAGAGTGAGCGTTTGATATTTAGGCTCTATTATTCAAAATGATGGTGAAATAGATGGAGATGTTATTAGTAGAATTCAAGTTGGATGGTTGAAGTGGAGGAATGCATCCCTCTTATGTGATAGAAAAGTTCCACTTAAACTTAAAATTTTATAAGATGGTGGTAAGACCAGAATGACTTATGGTGCGAATGTTGGCCAATAAAAGAGAAGCATAAGACTAAGTTAAGTTACAGAGATGAGGATGCTTAGTGGATGAGTGGCTTTACTCTTAGAGATAGAATGCAAAATGAGTATATTCGGGAAAAAGTTGGAGTAGCCTAGTGGTAGATAAGATTAGGAGAGTCCTTAGATGGTTTGGCCACATAAAGCGTCCATGACTCGATTAGGAGAGTAGATGCATTAGATTTGCCTTATGTTAAGAAAGTTAGTAGACCCAAGAAAAAAGAAGATAAAAAAAAATGATCTTAGTATACTTGATTTAAATGAGAATTTGACACATAATAGGACACAATGGAGACGAAAGATTCATGTAGCTGACCCCACCTAGTGGGATTAAGGCTTTTTATTGTTGTTGTTGTTGTTGTAGCGATATTATCTCCTCTCATAAGAATTTGTACTTTATTTTTTGATCTTGAAGCTCTTAAATTTTTGAACATTCAAAAGAAAATTAACTCCTATCATGCAAAATGGGTTCATTATTTTTAGGAGTTTATATTTGTTCTCAAATATTGGTTTGGTGTCAAGAATAAAATTGTAGAGGCCCTAAGTAAGATATATATATTTTATTAAAGATCATGAGTGTGGATGTTATTGGATTTAAAATGATTAAAAATGATTACCCCAATTATAATGACTTTTGAATCTTTAATTTCTAATACACTAGTTATTAATTTAGACTACCAAATACAAGATTGATACCTCTTCGAGGTATACAACTCTATATTTCAAATTCTTCTTTTTAAGATTTCTTATCAAGGAAATATATGCAGGAGGCATGTCTAGTCACTTTGTTCATGATAAGATAATAATCTTAATGGAGGATAGGTTCTTTTAGCCTAGTTTTAAGAGAGATACTACTTGTATTATTGCTCAACATCGCACCTGTCAATTAACAAAGAGTGGTAAACATAAGTTTGGTGTATACACACCACTTCCAATCCCTTACAAACTCTGGGGAGGTCTTAGTATAGACTCTCTCTTAAAAATTATCTTACTTCATTTTAGCAATTATTGATTATTTTTCTAAAATAACATACTTCATTTTATGTTATAAGACGTTGGATGTATAGCTTCTAACTTCGATCTTTCTTCATGAGATAATTCGCCTGCATGAACTTAGGATAATTGTATTTGATCGTGATGTGAGATTTATGTATTATTAGAAAATTTTTTGAAAAATGATTGGAACAAGCTTCTATTTTCCATGGCTTATCATCCTCAAATAGATCATTAAATTGAAGTTGTCAGTAAAAGCTTAGGAGACTTACCTCGGTGCCTAGTAACTAATCATAATGTTAGTTGGGACCTAGTTCTTCTTGTCGTATGATTTGACTACAATAATTCAATTAATATGTCAATTGGTATGAGTCCTTATATTATTATAACTGGATATGAATAAAAAAAAATCAATTGATGTTATTGATTTGTTTGTATCGTATAGGTCTACTGCATTTGCATCCTCATATGCATAAAGCATGCATAATTTACATCCAAAAATTTAGCACAAAAATTTACTTATTGCTAACATAGAGATAATATTAATACACATAAACGATATGTAGAATTTAATGAGAGAGTTGATTCTTGTTTAAGTTTGATGTAAGAGGTTTCCAGCTGAACTTTTAAGAGATTAACTCTTAAGAAATCTTGTTTTTATGAAGTTGTGAGAAAAATAAATGCTAATGCTTATGAAATAGATTTTTCAATAAATATTAGATTTACTATAGTATTCAATGTTTCAAATTTAACATTGTACCATTAGCAAGCCTTAAGTACTCCCTCTACAAATGGTACTAATGTGTAGGTTGATACTTCTTCGCCAATTTCTTTATCATCTCATCCTTTGATCACATCTACTAAATTAATTTTTAGAGGATTAGATTATCACGACATTTGATGGTGACGATCAAGTATATTTTTAGTTTATTAGAAAGTTCTCCACTGAAAATTCATAGCTTATTTTTGATGAGTTGCATTAATTGAGCCCACAATTACTACAAGATTGTTTATATTTTCATTCTCCAAGGAAGAATCCTTCAAAATTGGGGAGTGTTGATATTGGACATCATTGTTGTCGCCATCATAAAAATTTAATTTTATGTATTTAAAAAAAAAATTGGACCTTTATGTTGTAGTTTGAGTTGAATTTTATTGGCTTTATTATCTTTTGTATCATAATCTTATATGTATTAGGCAATTCATGTCATGACCCATGTAGGTATTTCATGTTATTAGGTAGATAATGGTGGTAAGTTTGATAATGAATGGTAGATGTATGGTAGGTGTGAAAATAATGATTATAAGTAGAAGTTTTGTGATAGGTTTGAATGTAGAGGTTTGTTTGTGTATTTTGAACTCCCTCTCATTCCTATAAATAGGAGAACACTTGTAATGTTAAGTACTTAATTTTGAAATAAAATTTTTTTCTTGAACCTTTACTGTTCCCTTTTTTTTTTCAAGTGAAATGCTACTTGAATGTGTGAATTCATAGACTTTAGAAAAGGCCTTTTAAGAAAGAAATAAGCTCTCTACATCTACAGATGTTGCCAAGGTCAACTTCACTTATGCCCACTTTGTCATTAGTTACTTCAAATTTCCACAAACTAGTTTATTCATAACTTCTCAACTGTTTCTTTGCACTTGAAAGTATTATACCTTCAATGTGATTAACATAATATTTGCTTGAATCATTTAACTCTCATCACAAGTGCGCATTTATTATTACTCGTTTGGAAGAATTTAGAAATTATCGGTGTAATCAAATTCAATTCATCGTAATTTGTATTTATCTTACATAATTATATGCATGCAATTATCATTAATTAGTCAAACTTAAACTACATTTAGTAATAATTTTTTTAGCAAATCTAATAATGTTTCATAATAGTAGGTTTTAGATATCCAAAAGAAAAAAAAATCAAAGATATTATTAATGAAGTGATGAAAAGTTGCTTAATAATCATGAATATTAGTGAAATTGAGAGACCAACTAGAGAACAAGAGGCGTATATAATGTGAAGTATTCTTAGGAAGAAGCTTGTGAACAAGAAAGTTAAATTTCATTTTGATCCTGAGCTAAGCTAATGGTGCTACAATGTGATGTGATGAAGTGGTGTGTCGTGTGTTTTGCTGTAAGCTTACATTTCCTATGCAAGAGATGTTCAGAGCCAATACATAACCTTACTTCACTCTTAAAGCGTGCTTTAGTAACTCTGATATCAAAACATCAGTGCAGCAAATTGTGTTTCTTTATTAGAAAATATAGACTGTTTGACCGACAAAGATTTCATTCTTAAGAATCACCGTTCTATCACATTTTTTTATGCTTTTCTTTTATGAGTGCTTTCTATTTCCTTAGACGCTAATCTTATTTCGGCTGTTTGTAGGCCACTGCTGAAGCTCTATTTGGAACAATGGATAAGACGCTCTGCCTACTTCGCATGGGCTTCACTGAAAATGAAGTATCATCAGCAATTGCTAACTTTGGTAATTAAAATAATGTGTCAATTATTTAAATAGGATTTTGTTTCAAATGTTTGTGGCCTACTTATTGGGATTATGCCATCTCCTGCTAGGTTTATGATTTCTAATGTTTGCAAGAAAGCGTGGATAAGACTGCATGCAGGTCATACAATCTACGATATGAAGATTGCTTTATTTCTTATTTTAAATCAATTGGGTTTGTCTAAATGAATGCATATTTATTTTTCAGTGTTGGAATCCCAGAACTTTACTAATGTTATCATTTTTGATATTCCAGTTGTTGTGGGATCCGAAAATTCGCCACCGACCTCTTTTGGAATGAAAATAGTTGTTTTAGTGTCGGTGAAAATTTCAGAAGGCAGATGAAGATATTACCTAGAGATTTTGCCCTCATTTTGTGAGGACTTTTTATATATGGTTCTAGATTCCTATAGGCGCAAGCCTCTATAGTTAATTACCCTTCCCAATGTGAAGATTTCGATTAAGTATCGAATCGTTAAATAACGAATATATAATAGCAGTGAGTGGATTTTGAAATTTATGAAATTTATCATTTTAATTTAGAACTTTTGGTGGGGGGAACGATAATGCGCCCGATCTAGATCCCATCCATTATCCCGCCGTCACGGCCCCCGGTCTCGCTAGATCTAACCCGAAGGATCCTCGTCAAGAACATACGTTACGCCGCCCAAGGCCCCTTGTAGACTGGGTGGAGTTTGTCTGGGGACAAATATAAGTCAACCTCGCTAACATGGGATTTTTACCCAACCAAATACATTCTATATTTACCAAAGAGCAAAAGCCGTGAACATACATGCAGTGACTGTAATTTAATGGCCATATCGCTGAACCACGGCCGAGAGCTCTAAGCCATTTATGTAGTGTCATTTCTCAGGTAAAATCACGCACAGGGACATGAGTCACGCCCGCTCTTAGGAATATTTGAGTGAAAAATACATGATTGATTTGACATTGGTTCTTTGTGAGCAATTTTTTTTTAATTTATCACCCCCAGACAAGCAGTTGCTGAGGGGTGGATTGATTTTTAAGTTTTAAGTTAAATAATTCATTTCATTTTATTTATATTTTATTATTTTATTTGAATTTTGATCATTTTATGATTGATTTAGATTTGAATATATGATCATTTATTATTAAAATTTTAATAATAATCGTCTTTCTCGATTATAAGATTAATATCGATTAATGGATCTTTACTCGCTATTTTTTTTCTAGGACGCCTAAGTTATTGTCTCAAGTATAATCCTTCAAACTCACAACTCTAAATTGGCATAGATGATGGTTTGAGACTTTCTTCGGCTCAACTTCGTGTTTATGGTTGATTCATATCTTATAATTATATGGTAGAATTAGCTTCTCAGATATTATTAGTTTTAAATTTTTATAATATCATAATTGGATTTTTAGGTTTTGTTACTGCCCAAGACCAAAGTGGGAAATGTAGATCGTTTCTTTTATCTTGCATTAGGATCGATATCTTTCAGATATTTGATCTAATGAATACTTCAACATACATACGTGATCGTCTTTTTTTTTTAAAATATTATATAACATGTGAATGTAAGTTGAAGCGTTAAATTTGACATGATGATGAAAAATGCAAAGACGAGTTTTGATATGAATTTTTAAGTTTTAACTAACTGGCCCCAAGCACCAAACCGGCATATCATCTGTCATTTTTTATATCTAACTATGTTCTAAATGTAAACATTTCAACACATATAAATATCCGTTTTTAAACTATCGTATGAACACGTGAATATCTAAGTTGAAATGTAGTATCAATTGCAGTTTGATTTTTTTTTATGATATTTTTAGGTTTTGGCACACCCCAAGACCAAATTGAGATGTGTAGATCTTGTCAACTCTGACTATCTTCTTGTAGAGGATCATATCTAAATTAATTATTTCAAGATCTATTCTTCTCCAAACCTTGTCAACTCTAGATTAAATATAGAGGATCGGGTTTGAGATTTTTTTCTTGAGATCTTGAACCTGAAAAGATACATTAATAATGATGCCGATAGATTTATCTTTTGTTATTCTATGACAGAATTAATTTCTAAGATTTTGTTAACTTGAAAATAGTATAATGACATCATTAGATTTTTAGGTTTTGTTAATCGAGACCCGGTCCTTAGACCAAACCGGGAAGCGTAGATATATGTTCTTTTTATATTGTTTGGTTACTTGCAAATATCTATTTGAGCATTTAAACTATTGAATACTTCAAGGTGCATACAAGAATCTGTTCTTTTAAAGTGTTGTATTGACATTAAAATGTCTAAGTTGAAATAGTGATGTTTGACATGACATAAATGTCGAATTGCAAGCACAGATTTTGATACCTAAAATCATAAATCAAATGTATATCTGTTCTGTAAAATATGAATTTGACCAGTCATGTATCAAGTAAAGGCCCGTTATAAGATTATAAGACATGAGTTGACTCTTTCAACTATTTGTCGAGTCAGTATATCTATCTATAAGATACGCGTTGACTCTTTCACATACTGCATGGATCGTCAAAGGTTTCTATAAGAATGTGAATACACATTATAAACTAAGTGATTGTCATTATAGATATAGCCGTTCTTTCAATCACTTATTCTAAATCAAGTATGTATTCTTTTAACAAATCAAGCATGCATCTATTTTGTAGAGTATGAATTTGATTATTTCAGTATTGCATTTAATCAAATGGTTAAGCAAAAAAGAATGTTGCTTCATAAAGTGGGCATGAATTTCATTTAACTTGCATATTTTAAAGACATTCAAATCAATGAATGAGATAACTTTGAATATGCATACAATCATTTCACTAGGCATTTTAGCATGAAGCCAAAAAAT
Organism: Cymbidium sinense; assembly: GCA_021442155.1. Lineage (NCBI taxonomy): Eukaryota > Viridiplantae > Streptophyta > Magnoliopsida > Asparagales > Orchidaceae > Cymbidium > Cymbidium sinense. The sequence continues at coordinate 172,109,249 of CM038221.1, read as the reverse complement.
TATGAACTCATATGTAAGAATGGTTCATGATTCATGCTTGATTTAATTTCCTTGATCATTTGTATAAATCATAAGACATTAAACTTAAATGTAAGATTGATCATAAGCATATGTAGAATCTCATTCATTTGAATGTAAATAAGCCCATCTTGTCTTATCACTAAACATATAATTATGACATGATTGCTTTTTTCTTTACCTAAGTAAGTTGATATGCCTTGATAAGAACAAACTTATAATGTCATTTGCCATGAACTTGCATGTAAGGGGAGATTAACTTTTTTTTTTCTTTATCATTTTCTCCTAATATCATATGATATACACATACATGTAAGGATTATTGCCAAGTGAACAAATCTCATTTCATGACTTTGGCAAAGGGGAGACAATTATGTCATAAACATATGCTTACTAATAAGACTCATAAACATAAACATGAAGTGTTTTATTTTTAAATGACTCATTCATGTAGCATAATCACCATTTTAGCCAAAGGAGATTTGAATCTTAAGCAAGGTTTGCCTCATAACATGACAATTCAAATAGAGATTGAGCTAATCATTAATAAACACATCATAATTATCACATGGTAGGATAATTTGCATGATACTAAGTCAAGCATAAATACACATATGTATGGTATGAAAATTCAAATAATAACTTAAGCATTTGCATCTTCCTTTTTTTTTATAAAATTTTCGGTTTTTCCATCCCCGCGATACTAGTCGCCGGAGACAGCCCACCACGCCAAGAAAGGCTGCATGGTAGGTGTCGTGAATACACCGCTACAAAATTTATTTGCCCATCACGCGGTGCGCGTATGCACAAAGATAACATTGTTTTTTTTTTGCGTAACAACGGAAGTAGCATTTATATTATAACAAAGCTCACACGCGTTGGAACAACGTGAACAAATATTTATAGTAACAGATTTTCTTACCACGTTGGAACAGCGTGAATAGGTAATTATCACAAGTTTCTCCATCGCACTGGAACAATGTGAACGGGTACTTATAACAATATATTTCTCTCCCATGTTGGAACAACGTGAATAGATACTTATCACAACATATTTTTCTGCCGTGTTGGAACAACGTGTACAGGTACTTATCACAAGTTTCTTCGCCGCATTGGAACAATGTGAACGGGTAAGTAATAGAGGCAAGGTAGGATAGACTTCATAAGATAAATCCATAAAATCAATGTATGTTATAAACACTTGCATTAGAACTTAACAAACTCAACAAAAATCTTAAAACTAATATTCTCCTAAGTTATTATTCTCATAATAACAATTAACTATGCAATAGAATAAAAAGCTCCTCAATAAACGATTTCCCTTCCTCCCCCTTTTTTTTTAAGGAAATAACATATACATAAATCTGAATTTTCAGATTCAATGAAAAAAACACTTTTTTTTAATGTGGAAAGATGAGAATATGGCTTATTATTGATCAACAATTGCAAGAAAGTCAAAGTACTATGCTCATTCATAAGCTTTAAATTTTCAGATTTTAGCTAAAGGCATGCTTGTATATTAAAGAAATTTACTAAGAATAAAGCTCATCACCAATATGCATAAGCCACTTTCCTTCATTTTTAACCATCTCAAATCATAGGATAACCATTCACATTTGTTGTTTTATCATTTCTAGCCTTATTTTCACATTTACAATTTTGTTTTAAGCTTAATGAACATTATTCCATTCAAACAGAAATTTGAAGTATGAAAGTGAAGGAAACTTGCATACGACTTAGGATTTGAGCCATACATTATCTCAAATCAGATTACCACACTTTTAATTTCATTTTGACCAATGTGAAAGAGGTTTAGCAAGCATCAACCCTTCCAAACAGCAAAGTGAAGCATCAAAAGAAACAAGAAATTTTTCACATAATCTACGATTTAAGCCATGCACCGCTTCAAATCCTTTTTTCAATTTCAGATTTCAACCTAGCATGTGAAAGAGACTTAGAACTTTGCACATAATCTAGGATTTAAGCCATGCAACACTTCAAACTCTTTTTTCAATTTCAGATTTCAACCTAGCATGTGAAAGAGACTTAGAACTTTGTACATAATCTAGGATTTAAGCCATGCAACGCTTCAAACCTCTTTTTCAATTTCAGATTTCAATCTAGCACGTGAAAAAGACTAAACAAATATAATTTCTTCCATAGAAAATCACTTCAAGTAGAATAGAAGCATAACAATCCGTAGGTAAAAAGAAATAACAATTGATTTGGGCCATACATTATCCCAAATCTCAAAATCAAAACCCTAGCATCATCTCAAGCATAAGATAAGGTAGATTTACCAAAACCCCAACTTCCAAAAGAACTCAAATGCGTGAAAGTAAACTTAGGGTTAGAGAGAGAGACGACCTGGAGGTTTTGAATGCTAAGAAGAAAGGAGAGAAGTTTCACTAGTGGTTGGCTGTGGACGGTGAGTCACTGCCAGGTTGCTCTGCTTGTAGGGAGGTGGCCTTCGATTGCTCGAGCAAGGAGCAACATGGGAGGAAGAGGGAGCCGAACGAGAGAAGGATCTGCGTGAGAGGGAGAATCACGCGTCTTAGAGAGAAAGGAGAGCTTGCCGAGAGAGTTGCGTGTAGAATCAGGGAGTCGTGTGAGGAATCGAGAGTTTCGTTTCGGTCTTTAGGTTAGACCGCCCATTTCAATTGGCCAAATAAGCGGTATCCAATAGAGATAAAGGGGCGGCTGATTGGATTGGTTTAAGAAACGACGGGTTCAAGATAGGGATTAGAAGGTTTAAGTGATTAAACAACTGTTAATTATTTTAATTGTGAATTCACATAATTTCGCGCTAAATTTTATGAATTTACTTTGTGCAATAAACCCTAATATGTCGATTTTAGTATTTCGCGGTTGACAACGGTGATCGATTTCACGATCGAAGGTCGTTTAGATAACTTTGACGACGGTCGAAGTGAAATTGGGTTTAAATTGTGTGACGTCGCGCTCGAATCAATCGACTTTCGCGTACATTTGCCGAATCAACCGCGAAGGCGCTTTGATACCTTCGACGTGGCGAAACGGCGATCAATTTTATAACGAGGTCGCTTCTGACGCTTTCGGGCTTCGACTTTGATATGCACGTAATTTCATTAAAACTTGATTTTAATTGATTGATTAATTGTGAATTGATGGAATGAGTTTTATTTGATTAATTTTAGAAATACTTTAATTAGTTTTGATCGCAATTGTGAGGTTTTATTCTCCGATTATGCGACGTCACCATAGATTTTCATAGATTTTATCATATGCACTTAATTTGAGTAATGACATATACTTGTAGGTCAACAAATGCCTCCCAACAAACATGGTGCGTGCATGGAGAGGACCGTGTTTGTTGCATACAAGTTGGCCCTCTCTCTTTTTTTTGTTTTTTTTGTAGGATTTATTTGGTCCCCATATGACATATGGAAAAGTATCCCTTTTAAATGTGCATAAATTGATTCATACTTTCTTTATAGATAAGGGTTTTCTTTCTTTTTGAATATCTCTCTTCCCCCTTTTTTTTGTTTTGATTGTATTTTACACACTCATATATTTGTATATGTGTTTGCTTCTCATGACTCCTTATAGAAAAATGTTCAACTGGAGGAGATCATCAGGTTTGCCATCTGAGGAGCCCACCGATGATGCCATATAGTCAATCATTGATTCTCATGACCCTCGCAATAATGTGGACATTATAGACAAACTAGAGCAACATAATGATATGTTACTAGGGCGTGACATATTTCAGAATTTCTTCACCCGTTCTCCTATCCTTCCAGATTGTTCTGAGGAGCCTATTGAATTCGAGAATTTGCTAGAGTGGGTGACCACCGTTAGACTGAAGTATGGTGAATGTAATCCTCTGGATAGTACTGTTGACCAGGTGAGTTATGGATTATGTGAAATTCTTTAACCATCTGTCGATATTATTGAGCAAACGGGGCAATCACGCCTACTTAGTCATCGACAATTACAGTTTAACTCATTAGAGGCCTGAGACTCTATCACCACCCAAAGAACGGGTATGTTATTTGGGCTCGATATATTCTTCGAGCTCACAAGGATGTTCTAAAGGTGGTTGGGGTTTACAGGGTGATTTATGCCTCTATGTTTAACTTTGGGAATATTCCCTCTTCATGGAAGAAGAACTTAATTGAATTACGGGAATAACACTGCTCTGCCCAAGAATTAACTATTACATTGAGCGACCTACAAGCGGTATCGGGCCTTCCAATATATGGTAGTCATTATGAAGAGTACACTCCTTCCGACAATAACTTTCAGAAAGTGCCTCTACGACGTGAACAAAGGGGAAGATGATTCTATCCTTAGTTTACCCTGAGTTGCTCAACCACTATCGGCGAACTTATGAAGTTGTTGGGCTACTTATGCGTTCGCGAGCAACCATGCCTATGGATGTTTGGATCTACAGTTTCTTAGAGATATTTTATTACCTCTTTCATTCTATTATACAATTCCCTTCGAAATGGGTGTATAGTTTGGGATGACACAAGTTAAATAAGAGAGTTTCATCCACATTAAGGATAAATGATAAACCAAGTTAATGGATTTTTAGGTTTTGTTATCCCGGACCCGATCCTAAGACCAAATCGGGAAGCATATCAGCTGTCCATTTTCTTTATATCTAACTTGCATATGTTCTTAAATGTCTGAACATTTCAACACACATACGAGTATCTGCTCTTTTAAAATATTATATGAACATGTGAATACAACCATGATATGATAACACAACTCCATTTATATCCTAAGTGTATCATTTCAATGCATATGTAAAGGTAAAATTATAAAGAAATATTGAAGTTATATAAGTACCCATTCACATTATTCCGATGCGGCTGGGAAATTTATGATAAATACCTGTTCACGTTGTTTCAATATGGCAGTGAGTGGAGTTTGAAATTTATGAAATTTATCATTTTAATTTAAAACTTTTGGTAGGGGGAACGATGACGCGCCCGATCTAGATCCCATGGTTCCATCATCCCGGGCTGTCGCCCCTGTGCTAATGAGGAGTTAATTGACCTAACCGGAAGGATCCTTGTCAACATATGGGTTACGTGCCCAGGTGTATCAGACTGGGGTGGAGTTTGTCTGGGGACATATAAGTCAACCTAACATAGCTTTTGCCTAACTAAATACATTCTATATTTCATACAAAAGAAAGAAACCGGAACATACCGCTATAACCGCGGATGTAATTTATGGTGTCATATCGCAACCACCTGCTGAGGCTCTGGTCAGAATCGCCATGTTGCCATGCAAGAAACCACGAGACAGGACACGCCACGCCCCACGCAGGAATATTTGAGATATGATAATAATTATGATTTGATTTGACACGCTTTTGTGAGAAAATTTTCTTAATTTGTCACCCCCAAACAAACAGTTGCGGAGGGGTGGATTAATTTTTAAGTTTTAATTTAAATAATTAATTTAATTTCATTTATATTTTATTTTATTTTTTTATTTTGATCATTTTATGATTGATTTAGATTTGAATATTTGATCATTTAATAATAATCATTTTTCTCTGATCATAATCCTAATAGATCGCATTAATTTCGCTACTCTTTTTTTTCTACGGTAGCTCTAAGTTCATCATCGTCTGCAAGATAATCCTTCAAACCGTCATCAACTCTAAATTAGAGATAAAGATTATTGAGACTTTTCTTCTTGAGTCAACTGTAGTTTCCACGATTAATATCTTATAATTATACGACATAATTAGCTTCTCGATATTATTAAATTCTTATAATATCATAATTATTTTAGTTTTGTTAACCCGACCGTAGCACTAAAAAAAATGTAAGATCGTTCTTTTATCTTGCATTTGGATTGCATATCTTTCTAGATATTGATCTAATGAATACTTTAACATACGCAGATCTGTTTTTTTTTTTAAAATATCAGATGAAATCTAAGTAAGTATTGAATTTGACATTACGATGTGTCAAAATATATGAGTTTTGATATGAATTTTGTTTTGTTAACCCTACCCTAAGACCAAACCGGTAGTAGATCTGCTCATTTGCTTTATATTTAACTTGATATGTTCTTAAATGTCCAATATTTCAATGCACATACGAGTATCCGTTTTTTTTTGATATGTACAATATGAATGTCAGTTGAAAGGTATCAATTGCAAATTTGATTTTTTTATATGACATTTTAGGTTTTTTAACCATCCTAAGACTAAACCGGAAGCATGATCTTGTCAACCCCGACATCTTCGTAGAGGATCGTAACAGATTAATTATTTCAAGATCTATCATTTTTCAAACCTCACAACTCTGGGACATATGAGGATCGAAATTTGAGAATTTCTTTCGAGATCTTGAACTTGAGAAGACATTAACAATAATGCCGATAGATTTATCTTTGTCATTCTACGATAATTAGCTTCATATTTTATTAAGTTGAAAATGTGATAACGACATCATTAGGTTTTGGTGTTAATCCGACTGCCCCAGCCAAGCGTAGATATATGTTCTTTTATATCGCTCGCTGTTTGCAAATATCTATTTGAGTATTTAAGCTATTGAATACTTCGCATGCATACAAGAATCTGCTCTTTTAAAGTGTCGACATTAAAATGCCTAAGTTGAAATAATGATGTGCATGACATAAATGTCGAATTGCAAGCATGGATTTTGATACCTAAAATCATAAATCAAATGTAGATCTGCTCAGCAAATACGAATATGAATTTTCAAGTTTGTCATGATCAAGTAGACCGTTATAAAGACTATAAGCATACGAGTAATTCTTTCAACTATTTGTCATGAGTCATGTGATCTATCTATAAGATATACATTAACTCTTTCACATACTTGTATGGATCAAGTGAGAGTCCGTTTCTATAAATAATACATTATAAACTTGATGTCTGTGATTTATATGCTGATTCTTTCAATCACTTATCCTAAATCAAGACGACCGTTTCAAAAAATTAAGCATCTATTTTGTAGAGTATGAATTTGATTCTTTCATTGCATGAATCAAATGATTAAGTAAAAAGAATATTGTTTCATAAAGTGGGCATATATTTCATTTAACTTACATATTTTAAAGACATTCAAATTGAATAAGATGATAACACTAATACGCAAATAATCATTTCAGATTTTAGTGACCAAAAAACTATGAACTTATATGTAAGAATAGTTCATGATTCATGCTTGATTTAATTTTCTTGAACATTTGTATAAATCATAAGACATTAAACTTAAATGTAAGATTGATCATAAGCATATGTAGAATCTCATTCATTTGAATGTTTAAATAAGCACATCTTGTCTTATCACTAAGCATATGATTATGACATGATTGATTTCCCTCCGCCTAAGTAAGTTGATATGCTATGATAAGAACAAGCTTAATTGTTGTGGCTCTTTTCCTTTGAAGGGTGGATGACACTCTCTTATGAAACTTAGATTTGCAATAGATTTTGTAATGATAAAGTAGAGAAGTGGGAGAGTAGAGCCTCATGAGAGAAGGATTCTTTCTTATTTATAAGCCTCTTAGCATGAGATCGAAAAATGGGAGAGAGAACAAAAAATAAAAGTGAGACTTGTGTCATCCCATTAATTTATATTTCTTAGTGTCATTTGTCATGAACTTGCATGTAAGGAGATTAACTTTGCTTTGTTATTTCCTTTTAATGTCACATGACAAGAACATAGATCTAAAAGAAGGTTTTTAATTCTGTGTCTCTTAAGATGTCTTATTTCTAAACAACTCATTCATGTAGTATATAAAGACATACTTGACAATAAAGTAAAGTTTAAATCATGCCATGCATTTGGTGTTGCATTTATATTTCTCATCCATTCATATAGTATAATCACCACTTAGGAAAAATGAATTTGAATTTTAAATAAGTAATTGTCATATGCTATAAAGATTCAAGTAACAATTGAACTAAGCATGAGTAAGCATATTGTAATTATTATATGATATGATTAATGAGCTAAGCATAAATAAACATATGCATATACTTTCCTTCTCAAGCACTTAGGCATTTTACATATTTTTATTTTACCAAAAATTTTCGACCTCTCGGCCATCCATATGGGTTGCTACTGAGATCTCTTCCCACTACGCCAAGAAAGGGTGAGATACCGGTGGTCAAAGTTTATATGCCCACCACGCCAAAGAAGTTATATGAGCAAAGACAACATAAGATTTTCTCCACAGCCGAACAACGCGAGCAAGACTTATATCATAATAGATTTTTCTACGCCGGAACAACGCAACAACAATAGATTTCCACGAACACAACGATACTTGAAAGTTAAACTTAGAAACTATATAACTACACCATGGCATTGATATCGCCGCATTGGAACAATGTGAATGGATATTTATCATAGCAGATTTTTCTGTCACGTTGGAACAACGTGAACAGATAATTATAGCAACAAATTTTTTTGTCACGTTGGAATAACGAACAACTTATACATAGATTTCCCACGCCGGAACAACGAACATCATTAATCTTTGCAACTTTACCTTTACATATGTATTAGGGCAAAAGAAGCATTATACAAGTGAGATTTTTACCTTATGTCATGATTTATCACAATCTCATTCAGCATTTCATCCAAATTTTACTTTTTGGAATACATAATTAGCAAATTAATGTATAAGACCTCAACAAATGTAAGCCCCATATGATCTTTTCATGTTGAATATCAAAAATATTTTTTTCTTTCTTATATTCAGCAAATCAAAATAACACTTTGACAGTAAAATGCAAATTGAATTTTCAGCTTTGATGACATGAAAGAGGCGAAACAAAAGTAATATGCTTTTATGAAAATGATAACTCCATCTCATGTTAACAAAGAAAGTCTCAAGCACAAACTGATTGAATACTTGTGAGAACAAGTAGAACATGAAATAGCTAGATTTGAACGATTTTAGCTCACAATTAAGTATGGACAGCAAAGTGAATGTCTCCAAAATTCACAAATCTAGCAATTATATTTATCATTTTTCTCATTTTGATTCAATCAACAAGAAGAGATGTTGAATGGTTAATCTTAAATGCAAATTTAACATTTTATCATGAAATTCTAAACCAAATGGCGCGTTGAAATCCACTTCTCCATTTTGCAACAACATACACACAATATGATCACTTAATAACAAAGTGTGAGAATGATCTATTTATTCAAAGCATAAGATAAAACAAGAGGATTCAAATAATAAGATAAGAGCCATGGATCAAAATTAAAGCTTATGCATTTACTATTTCATACAGTATCACAATGACATTGAAATTTGAAGCAAAATATAATCAAGTAAAATAGAAAATGGCAGTCCTAAAGCTTGCAATATTTAATTCATTTAAGCAGCAACATGACAACCTTAAATATATGCAATCCCATCTCATATTTTCATATTGAATATCAAAAATGTTCCTTTTGAGTCACCTGACTCACTAATTTCTAGTGCCTCATAATTAGAAGGTGCTTTTGAGTCACCTAAAAGCCTGCTTCAAGGAATTAGATAATATAAATGAAACCATGACACATTCAGAAATGCATACTGTAAGCTTATCATCAAGAAGAATGCTAGAGAGCTCTATGTTTCTAAGTATAATAGGAGGTTATAGAACCAAAGGACTCCAAAGATATGATCATTTTGCATACACAAGGTAGTCAACGATGATAAGCTAGTGAATGAAGATGACAATGAACCACTCAAATTGTTAGAAGAAATATCTAAGTTCACTAGACTAGCAAGAGACTGGAAAGAATCAGGAAATTCTCCATTTAATAAATTTTTATTGAGTGGCATGTCAAAAAGAAGAGTTAAATCTACTAAAGAACTTGGGATCCTTCCCATGAGTTGATAGGCTGACAGGAGACAAAAAAATTTTTGCCTTAAAGTAAGCAGCAAATCAGGAAGAAGAGGATACCCGAGTGCCGCATGCAAGCTACTAATGGCATAGACATCTTTTTCGCATGTGTATCCCGAAGGAAACGGGATCATAACAACCATGACTAAGCTTTGTTCAAGAAAACATTACCCTGCTTCAGCCCTCAGTAACAGTACAAGTACAGTCGTCGAACCTCCAACGGGCAGCAGCTAAACCAGAGTAGTAAACGAAAAGAGTGAGAGATGGAGGGAGAGTCGGTTTTCTGCTGTGGGGAGGGATGGGGTTTGCTATTATTGAGAGAACTAGAGGTAGAAGGGCTCCTCGGCTGCTGAAAGGAAGCAAATTGGGGTCATCTCCAAAGCTGTGAGACGGACACACGGAGAGGAATCGACAGGAGAGTTCGTCTCTTATGAGTTGTTCAAGACAGATGGATCAACAGAGGAGAGCCGTGGGTCTCGAATGGGGAAGGGAGTGTGGTCGGGCTTGCTCGAGAGGGGAAGACTTCGGTTTCTCCAAACGAAAGGTATGAGAGGGAAGGAGGAGTCGTGTGAGCAGAAAAACGAGAGAAAGGAAATGGCGTACTGGAATGAGGGATCGGGAGTTCCCTTTCGGCTTTTAGGTTAGACCGCTCGTTTCGATTGGCCAAATGAGCGACATCCAATAGAGGCAAAGGGGCGGCGATTGGATTGGCTTAAGAAACGGCGGGCTCAAGATAAGGATTAGAGGGATTAAGGGATCATTAGCTAATTTCAATTGTTAATTAGCCCAACGACGAAATATTGGGATTAAATATAAATAATTTGTCAAATCCTCTTAATTAATAAATTATAGCAATATGGATGTCAATTTAAAGTGTTTATGTTGTGTCGGACGCAACGGCGCGATCGATTTTGTGATCGGAGGTCGTTTAGACAACGTCAACGACGGTCGAAGTGAAATTGAGCTTGAATTATATGACGTCGCACTCGAATCGATCGACGTTCGAGTACACTTTGCCGAATTGACCGCAGAAGGCGTCGTTTGATAGATTTCGACGTTTCGACGACAATGACGCAATTAATTTCGCGAACGGAGGTCGTTCAAATGTCGTCGGGGCTTCCCGACTTTGATATGCGCGTAATTTTATTAAAAATTGATTTTAATTAATTGATCGATTATTAATTGATCCGATATTTTTTTTTCGTTACTTTAAATATTTTAGACGCATTTATAAAGCCGAATTTTTTTTATCGAGACGATTTTTATCGAATCCGATCACGATTAGAGCATTTTAAACTCAATTTATATGATGTTCCTCTCGTTAATTATTTATTTTAACTTTCATTTAACTTGTGAACCATATGTGGAGGTCAACAGTTGTTAAGTTTGAAGTAATGGTCAGTTGCCTCAAAATTATGCCCTTATGTTTGCAACTGAAAAAACATAATAAATAATGAAAAAATCTCAACTTTAGCGCCGTGGTCACACCAATCACTCCCATATTCTTTTCGATGCTTGAGGGAGAGTGGGGAGTATTTAAAGAATGGGAACGGTTGAGATCTAACCCCTATAAGAAGAGGAGGGCTGATCTTCTTTCTCTCCTTCTTCTTGTCATTGCTAGCAATTGCCCTTGCCTCTCTCTGTGCTGCAGATTCTACTGGAAATTCCCTTCTGCCGCATGCTCTTCTTCTTTCACAAGACAATATTTCAGGTAAAGCTCCAAAATACTTCATTTAGACAATTCCTCATTTTATAGGAAGAATCTTAAAGAATTCCATCATTGATCTTGGATCTGGTGCAAAATGAAAATCTTCTCTCCGTTAACCTTGGATCCAGAACAAGAGAGAAGAATGTGATCACGTTAAAAATAAAATTTTAGGCATTGCCAAGATAAAATACTATCAGAATCAAGATTGAATCGGGTTTTAATTCACTAAAATTCAATTTTAAAATTTTAAAACCTCCGCCATCGATCTTGATTCCAGAGTAAGATGAAAAACTCTCCCTCCGTCGATCTTGGATCTGGAACAAAAAAGAAGAATGCATTTTGCACTAAAATATTTTGAAATATAGTATTGCTAAGTTATGCTATCAAAATTTTGTGGAAATTATTAAATTACACGAGAAAATTGCCTTAGAATAGGGTCTTCTAACTCGCGATGTCGCTGCATTGCTAACCAGCATTGCGACATTGAGCTCTCAAGAATCTTAACCCTTGGCGCATCGCTTTGTGGCGCTGCAGCGCTGTTCTATGGTGTCAAGGCACTAATGCTAGCGCTAGATCGTGGCGCCGCAAAGCTGCCTTCTCGGGTTGTAAATTCAAAATACTCACGTGCAGCGCCGCAGTGTTATTCTTCAAGCACCATAGCATTGTGTCAACTTTGCATCATTTAAGCACTGCCTTATATGAGTTTTTTTAAGCCTAAGTCCTATCACCTGCATTGTGGCGCTGAACCCTAGCACGGTAGTGTTGCCTTATCGGGTTGTAAGATTAAAATGCTAGCTTTGAAGCGCCACATCACTGACTTATGGCGTCGAGGTGTTGTGACCAACATCGTGGCACTGAACCTTGGGGCCGTAATGCTGCATTCTTGGGTTGTAAGCATAAGTCCCACCACCTGGCGCTAGCTTTAGAACACCAAAGCTCCGATCTTCAAGCACCAATGTACTAAATTTTAGGCGTAAATTCCCTGAGGCCACTAGCCTGTCGCTTCTCCTAGCCGTTACTCCCCAAGAATAAAAATCAGACATCTACTTGTTCGCAATGTGAACTCCTAAACTCTAACCGTAATCCAAAGGGAGGTAAGTCCAACCTATATGTTTGCCATGCGAATGTAAATCTAACTGGCATTCTAAAGGGATGTAAGCTCAATCTTTCCATTCATTATACGAACATTTTAAACCACAATGGCATTCCAAGGGATGTAAGCCCAATCTCTTTGTTTGTCATACAAACTTCTAAAATATATTGGCATTTCAAAGGATGTAAGTCCAATCCATATAGTTCATCATGCGAACTTTAAAATATACTAGCCTTTCAAGAGATGTAAGCCCAATCTATATGTTCGTCACGCGAATTTCTAAAATATAACTGGCATTCTAAGGGATGTAAGTCCACCCTTGTGTTCTCCTTGCGAACTCCCTGATGGCATTCTAATAGATGTAAGTCCTACATATGTCTGCAACGTAGACTTCATTGAATTATTTGATAAGCTTATAAATTTAGTTTACCCTTAATTCACTAAATACCTATATAATACCTCTAATATATTCGGGATATTTGAGACAAGGCAACCCATTGCTGCTAATCAGACTCTCTAGACATTATGGCTAATAGCCCTCTGATGTTGGTAGATTGGAATAATGGCAGTCCTGGGATGACGAAACCATGGGATCTTGATCGGGACTACCCTTCACACCTCTAGACACTGATTCATATCAGAGAAATATGTTATTTTCAACCTTAATCGAGAGTGCTCTCTTACTGCGATAAGAGGAGTAATTAATTATGAATGTTTGTGTTCATAGGAAGTAAAACCCATATCTAAATAAATCCTAACATAATATTAGGAGAAATCTAGTTGAATATATATCAATCTGTTTAATGAAGAATGAACTCTCTGAACATCCTACAAAGATGATGCGGAGGCTTGCAAAGTGCGTTTTCCCTGAGCGAACACCTTGACAACCATTTTTTTCTTTTTAAATTTTTGTTTTGTCATATTTTATAACTAATGTTTAAAAGTTCCTTAACCAAGATCATCTCAAGCTACTCATTTTTTTCTTATGAAAAGATATCTAAGTTGGCATCTCTTTTCCTTTCACTCTTATTAGCAAGTTTTCTTAGGACTACTCAAGTATGAAGATTGTTTGTAGATTGACGATTGATTTGCAATTGACTAGGGATTTTTAGTTGGGCTTATTTATTTTTTCCATGTTATCAAATTATCTTTAGAAGCTGATTTTACAAGACTTTCCATAAGGAGATCATGCTATGTTCATGGGTTTTCAAACTAAATGCTTAAGTTATCTTTCCACTTTTACAATGAACCTCTGGATTGCTTTTCTTTGTCTTTGGATTCACTACTTCAATCAATCCACTATGTTTTCTTTTGGCTCAGTTTTTGGTAAATCTATTCAAGTTAATGCTACTTCTAAGTTATCTAGTCCTTCAGTGGCTATGGTCTTGGTGAAAATGTCAATCCAAACTGTGTACCACAATTGTGGTAACCTCCTAGTAATTAGGATAGTGGTGAGCATTCAATTGATAAAAACCAACCTTTTAACATAATAGTATCAATTCTGATGACTTCTAATTTTGTTTGTACACAAATCTTTGAATCAACTTTAGATTCTATCTTGGAGTTAGAGCCTTCCTTGGATATTAGCCCAATGGTGGTGATCAACATCACACCTACACATAAAATAATTGATTTAAAGGTATATGTTGCTAATAATCATTGTTTTTGGAGATTTTGTTAATCAAGATTCTTAATTTGTTGACTCTAATATTAGCATTTGTAGTATAAAAGAACTGATGGAGAAAATGTTTCAAATCCTCTATGTCAAAAGGGACGTAATTATAAAGAAAATATAGCTCAGCTCTTACTCAGTTTCAAGTTAGATGATTTAAGTTGGGTCTCTTGGGTTTTTCTCTTCAAGAAAATGGCTCTTCTTTGTTGTATTCTAGTGAGCCTTTTGAATTTATTATGAATTTATAAAGTTTAAGCTACTTTGTGAATTTAAAAACCTATATAAACTTTTTTATGCATGGAAGTGATTGGACTGAACTTTACACATGGCATAGCCTAATTGGACTGACTACGGTTGACTTGTAAAGAGGTAGAATGGAGTCAATTAGAACCATTCGATTAAATATCGGACATTCCAAATCACATGCACCTTATAATTAAGAAACTGGTGGTTTATTTAATATAACTTAATCATCACCGTTCATTCCAAACAAAAAATTGAACAGTGATGATTTCGTCTCTATCCACCTACTAGAGAACAAGCGTCATTTGTTTAGATTGCTTCAATTTGTGACTTCAAAAAGCAATTTCTAAAATTTTGCACATTGAAAAGGATCTAAAGAATAAATGCAGTGATACCGGATCTAGGATGCCAAGAGTTGATAAGTGGAAGAGTAACAGCTAAGATAAAAATTGGGCTTGAATTATAGTAATAGGAAGGTCGAATGTTCACTGATCGTGTAGATACTAATTCCAAACAGCACCCATACGTGATTTGTATGGAAGAAAGACGGTTATTTGGAGCGGCTGTCAACAATTCTGCAGATGGAATCTTTGGACAGCAGTATGTAATTGTTTTACTATAGTAAGACAGTCTGGATTGCAGAGGGTTGTAACTAGACGGAATGGAACGGGACTTTTATTCCTGCGGCAGATTAGGGTGTATAATCTCAGAAATCTTCACGCGAACACTGGACAGCAACGTCTAATAGAGGAAACAATGGGCAGAGCTATGGACTAGCAAATGGCAAAGCAACAAACCGGTGCAAAATAATGTCTAGATAGTAAGAATCAAAAAGGACGATGCAAAAGTCACTGCCGACAACGCTTGGAATACAGACTCATCACCCAACGTTGAAGGATACTGCAGGTTCCGATCTAAGAACTCTAGAGAAAACAATCCTAATACAAAACAGCAAAAACTGAAACTCAAATACATAAAACATCCTATTTTTATCAGTCAACAAAGCCTAATTAAAACTAATTGAACCGGAATCAGCATAACCTAAACCGGCCCCTGATTCAGGTGAACCAATTCAGGGAAAAACAGGGATGAGAACCTCGTATGAGGGCTGTCCCGTTGCAGCATAAGCACCCGCATCATGCAAGTTTGTTGATGGTTGGATCCTAATGGAATGCAAATTCTTTTTCACAAAGTATGAGATCCTAAGGGTTTAGTAAGGTTTTTTTTTTTTTTTGGGAACTTACCTTGCTCAAACTGACGTTTGGTGAATTTCCTAACTTAGAAATCTTTATTGGATGGTTTCAAAGCTCCACTAAATGCTCTCCGGTTACCTTATCACCAAATATTTGGAAGTCGAGACTACCATCATACCTTACCAGAATTTGACTGAAATATGCTTTGTAAAGCTGTGGAGGAGTTGGGGACAAAGGCTTCAAGTCCTCTCCATAGCAGAAAACTGAGGTCACAAAAAATTTTTCCTTCCTCATAAAATTTTTTCTTTACCCAAAAGCTTGAAGGTGGCAACTATGCGAAACTAAATTAAAGTTGGAAATGCCAATCTTGTCCTCGTTTTGTTACTGACGAAAGGTTACGATATATTTAAATTGCCCTGGAAAGCTTAGGGATGATGTGGCTAGCAAGGAGTGGAGAATAGAGGAGGTGGTATGGACCACCTTTTGGTTATTCCATGGAACGTCCTTCACCATTTGATCAATCTCATTCCACGTTTGCATAACCAACAGAGGATTGGAGAAATGAGATTCAAATTAAATGAATTCAATTATTCTTTTTGGCTTAAGTATCTATTGTTAAAATCATTCTATCATTCTAACTAGAGTTCAAGCTGGTTGAAGATATGTAAACCATTTCATTAATTCATCTAACTTGAAGCTCAGTTTATCTAATTTGATTTAATTGGTTTGAATTAATTAAAATTTTAGAAATTTAAGTTTAATTAAACTTAATCATGGTTAAAGGTCTTAACTAGGTATTAAGATATATATATATATATATATATATATATATATATATATATATATATATATATATATATATATATATATTTCTAACATGTTTTTTTCCATTGAAAATTATTAAGGTTTAATATCAAAATGATTCAATTCAATTTCCTGTTTGAATTTTTATGTTTAAAATGACTAATTTTTTCAGTATTCTTAATGAGTTATATAGGGTCATTGGACTATTTAACTCAGTATGATTCAATTGAGCTTAGGTTTATATTGCAAACTTAACTAAATATCTAAAAAAGTACTTAACCAAGCTAAATTATGATTAAATTTAATTTTGATTATAATTCATTATAACCCAACTAGATCTTTATTAGTTTAATGATCATGTGAACCAAGATGATTTTTGTCAGACTTGAGTTTAGCTTGAGAAATTATCTCATGTCCTTTTAAAAGATGATCATTCACCTTTGGTCTGGATTGAATTGTGTTTAAATGGATTTAGCATCAGGTAACCTTACTAAGTTAAATGAAGTATTTAACTTATTTTAAATTAAGTTAAAATTTAATCAAGTTTAATTTCAATTTGAAGTATAGTTTAACTATTTAAAAGTGCCTAAACAATAACAAAAATAACAATAAGCCTTTATCCCACTACGTGGGGTCAGCTACATGAATCCTCTTTCTTTATTATGTTCTATTAAGTGTCAAATTTTCATTTAATTATAAAATAAAGTTATTTTTTATACTTCATAATCAAGTCTTTTTAGGTCTACATCTACCTTTCTTAGCATAGGTTGAGTTTAATACATCTACTCTCCTAAGTTGGCCATCGGATGGCCGATATTTTATGTGACCAAATAATCTAAGACGATTCTCTCTAATCCTATTTATCACTAGAACTACTCCAACCTTTTCACATATATATTTGTTTTATATTTTGTCTTTATGTGTAAAGTCACTCATCCATTTAAGCATCCTCATCTCTACAACACTTAATTTTGTGCTTCTCTACTGGCAAACATTTTGCATTATAAAGCATTGCAAGTCTCACCACCGTCTTATAAAATTTTCTCTTTAAGTCTAATCAATACTTTTCTACACACAATAAGCTCGACACATTCCTCCATTTCAACCATCCGATTTGAATTCTACTAATAACATCCCCATTTTTGAATATTCATTTGAAAAATTTTTAGGGAATACAAAATTTTAGGTATATTTTAAATAACTTATAATTTACATTTTTGTTCCTTTTGGGTATTACAATTTTCCTCTCATTATAAAAATTTCATCCTTGAAATTTTTTGAACAATCAATTGAATAAATAGAGAAACCTTTGCTTCATTTCATCTTTTTTTCCCAGGTTGCTTCTTTGTTGGCTTGTGTTTTCATTTTACTTTCACAAAAGGAATTTGTCTGCTTCTTAATTTTATTTCAAATTCTAATATTCTTTCTTGCTCCTTTATGTAAGTCAGATCTTTTTGGACTTCAATTTCATTATGTGATACTCTTTGATTTGCATCTTTAATTGAAGCATGAAATATATTATGTATATTAGACATCTAAAAGCAATGCTAATCCGTAAGCAACTTTTTCAAATCTTTTAATAATTTCAAATGGTTTAATATATCTAAAACTCAACTTCTCCCCTTGGCCAAATTTAGATATATCTTTTATATGTCTGACGCTCAGGAATACAAAATCACCAACTTCAAATTCTATCACTTTGTGTTTAGGATCATAATATTTTATTGATGGTATTGTGTAGCTTTTAATCTGCTTCTAATAATTCTAATCTTTTTAGTTGCTTGATCAACCAAGTTTGGCTCTAATAGCTATCTTTCTCCTGTTTCAATCCAACTCAAAGGAGCCCTGCATTTTATATCATATAATGCTTCGTAGGTGTCATTTTGATGCTAAATTAATAGCTGTTATTATAGATAAATTCTATCAAAGGAATGTGATTCTCATAGCTATTACCAAAATTTAAAACACACAATCTCAACATGTCTTTCAATACTTGAATAGTTCATTCTAATTGCCCGTCCTGTGGATGAAATGCGGTACTAAAATATAACTATTTAGTGTCCAAGCTTGCATGAATACCTTTCCATAGTCTGGATATAAATCTGTCATCTCTGATACAATACTCTAGGGATTTGATTTAATATGATGATTTTTTTAACAAATAGTCTTCTCAATTTCTCTATAGAATCATTCTATCGAATAAGTAGAAAGTGTGTTGGTTTTGTTAGTCTATCAATAATCATTTAAATGCAATCATGTCCTTCCCTAGATTTTGAAAAGCTCATAACAAAATCCATGACTATATGTAAACACTTTAACTCAGGTATAGGTTGTGGCTAAAGCATACTACTGGGTTCTAGTGTTCTGCTTTAACAACTTGATAAACTTTGCATTTAAATACATATTTTGTCACATCCTTTATTATTCTAGGCCAACGTAATAGTGTCTTCAAATCTTTATATATTTTTGTGCTTTCTGGATGAATTGCATAATCCGACTTGTGTGCTTCATGCAGAACATCCTGAATGAAGTTTCCTTTTTTTGGTACTCACAAATGTGAACTCTTCTAATCACACCCTGCTTATCTATGTTGATATCATTTATTTTATTTGTTTGCATTTGATCAATTAATTTCTAATAATTATTACTGACTTTTTGTACAACTTTAATTCTGTCTTTCAGAGTAAATTGAATATTTATATGATATAATCTACCTATGCTCTGATCACTCTGAATTCTGACTTCTAATTGTAAAGCTTCCATATATTGAATTTAATCAGTCTTCTGTGTTAATAGTTAGTTGGCTTGCCCATTAGATTTTTTGCTCAATACATTTGCAACCATATTGATTTTTCTGGGATAATATTGTATATCAAGACTGTAATCTTTTATTAACTTTAACCATTATCTTTATCTCAAATTCAATTCTTTTTGAGTGAAGATATACTTTAAACTTTTTGATATGTGAAAATCTCGCACCTTGCTCCATAAAAATAGTACCTCCAAATCTTCAAAGCAAATACAATAGTAGCTAATTCTAAATTATAAATTGTGTAGTTCTTCTCATGTGGTTTCATTTGTCTCAAAGCATAAGCAATTACATTCTTGTTTTGCATCAAAATATAGTCCAAATCTTTTAGAGAAGTATCACTACAAATCTGAAAACTTTCTATATCTAATAGAATTATTAAAGCAAGTGCAGTAGTCAACTGCCTCTTAAGCTCATAAAAACTATATTCGCAATCCTCGGTCCAATCAAATTTAATATCCTTTATGATAAGTCCGGATAAACATGTTGCAATATGCAAAAATCTCTTCACAAATAACCTGTCAATCCTAGAAAGCATCCAAATTCTGACACATTGGTTGGCCTTGGCCAGTCTACTACTACTTTGACTTTCTTTAGGTCTATGGAAATACCTTCATCACTAATAATATGTTTTAAGAAAGTGATGTCCTTCAACCAAAATTCACACTTATAGAATTTAACAAATAATTTATGTTCTCTCATTAGGCTTAATATTGTTCTTAGATGGCTGATATGATCTTCCTCATTCTTAGAGTAAATCAATATATCATCACTTAATACTATTATAAATTGATCAAGATAAAACTTGAAAATACTAGTCATCGTATCCATAAACATTGCAGGTGTGTTAATCAATCCAAATGGCATAATGAAAAATTCACAATGCCTATATCTAGTGCCAAATGATGTCTTCACAATGTCACCTTCTATTATTTTGACTTGATGGTATCCAAACCTCAAGTCAATTATGGAGAATACAGAACTCCATCTAACTGATCAAATAAATCATCAATCTTGAGAAGAGGGTACTTGTTTTCAACAATCACTTTATGTAATTCTTTGTAATAAATGCATAACTTCATCGAACCATCCTTTTTTTTTGACAAAAAAATTAGCACAGTCCAAGGGGATGTACTAGGTATGATGAAACCCTTTTCAATCAGCTCAGATAATTGGCTCTTCAGTTTTTGCAAGTCTTTAGTAGCCATTTTGTAAGGTGTTACAACTATTGGATCCATTTTTGAATGCACTTCAATTGTAAATTCTACTTCTCTCTCAAGTGGCAATCTAACAAATTCTTCAAAGAACACATTAATAAATTTATTTACAACTAAGAATAATATTTATGTCACTAATTTCTTCTTTAAGAGCTTCTAACTTGGCCATGAATATCAAATCTCTAGCTCTTACAGGTTTATCAATTTTAATTGAATTTATCAAAGATGTTAACACTCATTTCTCATATTGAAAGTAGAATGATTTTTTACCAGGAAAATCAAATCTAACCTGTTTCTTTTAATACTTAATTGTAGAAAAATATTTTATTAATCAAGTCATTCCAAGATCACCACAAATTCAGTTAAAGGTAGCAAACCTAAATCAAATTGGAAGTGTCTACCTACCCAGCACAATGTCAATAACACACATATTGTTGGCTAACATGCAATCACTAGACGATAATAAAATTTGAATATCATAATTTAAACAAACAAGTGTTAGATGTAGTTTATCCCAAAACAATGCAATGATAGCCTACTTTATAGTGAATGGTTTCCCATTATATCAAGAAAATTATTGAGTCATTTGTTAGTTGTTACTCGACTTTCATTATTCTATCCCAATTTTCATAACTGATGATGACTTATACTAGCCATCAACATCTAGCATTCATATGGTCCCGCTTACTATCTAGATAATGATTGAGTCAACCTCCAATCATTGCCCTTTCCTAACTTATAATTTTTTTCCCATCAACTACCGTTTTATGTCTGCCAACAATTGAAGTATAACATTTGTTAGCTACCGATACTCACATTCTCGGTCGCACAATCTCCCAACCTATTAAAAAATGATTAAATTGACTTGTGTCATTTCTTCTTAATCATTGCCTTATGTATAACAATGACCAACAACATATGTTAGCGAACGACATCCAAGACCAGTCTTCTCGGTTGCCCATTCTCTCATCTTATCATGAGACAAATTAAGTTGATCATTAACCATTACCCGACTTCTAATGTTTCTCATTATTCATTGCTCGATGCCCACTAACAACTAACATCTAGGGCTTAAATGAATTGAGTAAATTTGAGTCTTGTTCAATCTCATTTATTTATTTATCAAGTTTGGGCAAAACTTGAATGTGAAATTAATTTTAAAATCTTGTTCAAGATTATTTATTATTTTTTTTATAAAGTTTGAGCCATAATTGTACTTTAATTAAGCATACCTAATTATTTATTTGATGCTAATGATTTAAGCATATAACCTAATTGCTAGACATAATTGGATTTATAGATTTTAATATAAAATGGCAGGATTCATCAAGTATTTTTAAAGTTATTTATTAAATTTAAATATTTAAGTCTACCTACCTTGTGATGTATTTGATATTTTTATCATTCATCTTTTAATAATCTACATAATTTGGAGTATATAAAATATATACAAATTTATTTAAGAATATAGAAGAAGTCATCAAATAAGCAACTATGTTATTCATTTTATTGAGTTTTTAGTGAGTTAATGGTTTTAAACATAAATGAATAAGCAATTTAAATAACAAACATATTCATTTTATTGATTTCTTCACTTATATGAAAAGCTTTTTAAATTTTGTTAAAGCTTGTTCAATCACTTAAATAAACAAACATAAACTATCCTTATCAAATTTTCATCGAGTGCACTTTGCTTATAGCCCTATGTTTGATGTTGGCAACATCCATCTTTCTAATTGCCTAGCCTTCTTTTGTACTAGGAAACAACCAAACCGACCACTCACAATTGCCTGATAACAGCTCTAACACATCTAGTCTCCTACAAATATAAAAGATAACCCTTTTATGATTAAGCAACGGTCCATGAAATTAAGATCAAAACTCCCCTAATAAAACATGGCATACTTAAATATGGATCTTACCTAGAATCCCATTGATGGTAAAAGTTGACCCAAAATGTGTTTTAAGGTGTTATTGCATTTTAATGTTCTCAATTCACTCTTGTACTAATGCTCAAACTTGAATGCAAGAGTTGATATAAATAACCACTCAAAAAAAAATGCTCATGGATTAAAGTGACAACAAAGCCATCTTCCACTCCATCTTCAATAGACTTGGAACTTCGCAAAAACTGTCCTAGTAAATGCACACGTTGGTAAAGTGGAACTATATGCTCATGGAATTTCCTTTTTTTTTTTTTTTGAAGTCTAGAGGTCAAATACATTATTTTGCATTTTGATTTGCCAAGATGCATCTTGTTAGATCTGTTTTGCTTCAATTACTTGAGATAATATTTTTTCCTTGGTTTGCTACGATTGATTAAAAAATCTTGTGCTTTGTAGTCCTTTTTTATTTTTTCTGATAATCAAATGAAAAAGGTCAACATCAGCCTTCAATTTAATATTTCTATTCATGGTTAAGAAAATCAACTGAATTTTGCATGTATATGCTCTTTTTTCAGGTTCAGAAGTTCCTCTTGATAAGCTTGCTGATTCAATTTTGGCTAGCCGTCTTGCTTTTCAAGTTAAAGAAGAGGTGCCTACGATCTATATGCTATACTTTACTAGTTGAATGTACTGATTTGTATTGTCAATATACTAAAGAATTGCTAGTTTTAAATTAAAATTCAATTTATTTAATGTTCGATGAATTGTTCTAACAAATGCAACTTGGATATTGTACTACGATTCTTTAAAGCTTGATGGTCAGCAGTGATGTTATCATGACAAAAAAAGTTTTCGAACAGCGGAGTGATTAGAGATGTGACATATGAGGTCCACGTAGTTTAGTGTTATCTATTATTTGTAATCTGAATTTGTAAAAAAAAAAGTTGGTACTAATTGAAAACCATGTGCCAAAAATGGTCTAGAAAATGTTAGGATAATTAATTCAATATGGTAAAAGATATATTACAAGATTTAGTGAGAACCAAAGTAAGATTATTTAATTTTTGATTTACTATGGCATCGATTATCATATGATTGCTGGATGCCAAACATTAGGATTTATGTTTTAGACACTGTTCATTCAGATAACTTTAAAAGAATTTACATCTAGGTGATTCTATAAAATAATGTAAAATTCCACAAGTTGGAACGATTATAGAATGTAGAGCATGCTGTAATGCCCTTTTCTAAAGCAACTTGTTACTTGTAGTTGACATATCCTACTTGGGCAGATGTAAAAAAACGCTTTTATGCCGTTCTGTCATCATTATTTGTGATTTATGCAGGATTTTTCAAATGATGACATTTATTTCTCCCCACAAGAACTGAATGAATTTGAGCAGCTTGGCTGTGTGAAGGAAGAAAATCCAGTAGAATTTTTTCGTCCAGCAAAACCTTGGCAAAAAAACGTTTCTCATTCAAACCGTACCTTTGATGATTATGAGGACAATAAAATCCTGAAGAAATCCAAGTCTGTACATACAGATGGCACAGGAACTTCGCACTGGAGTCGATTCCAGAATGCAGGACGATTTGAATGTCCATCAACTGGGCGGGGAGGGAGTACTGAATACGGCTCAACAGATGCAGCATCTATAAAAAATGAAGTACCTGATTATGTGCCACACAATATCAGTGGAAGCTATCAGAATATGGAATCTAAGTCACCCTTTTACTTCTATGGAAATGTTGCAGATGTTTCACAAGACACTTGGAGGAAACTTTCACAATTTCTTCATGGAACGAAACCAGAATTTGTGAATGCCCAGTTCTTTTCAGCCTTGAACCGGAAGGAAGGCTATCTTCACAATCTTCCGATAGTGGGAAGGTTTCATATAATTCCCAAGCCACCAATGACAATTGAAGATGCCTTGCCACACACAAAGAAATGGTGGCCATCATGGGACACAAGGAAGCAATTAATTTGCATAAATTCTGAAACCATAGGAGTTGATCAGCTTTGCAATCGTCTTGGAGGGATAATGGAGTCTTCACAAGGAATGATTTCCAAAGAACAGCAAATGGATATTATTCATCACTGCAAGGCAATGAATTTGATTTGGATTGGCCCCAACAAACTACGCCCTATGGAGCCTGAGCATATAGAGCAAATCTTGGGTTATCCCAGGCATCACACAGATATCCCGGGAATGGAGCTACCTGGTAGGCTAAGTGCACTAAAATACTCTTTCCAAACCGATACAATTGGTTATCACTTCTCAGTCTTGAAGAGTATTTATCCAGATGGTTTGAGGTTGCTCTCCATTTGTAGTGGGATTGGTGGAGCTGAAGTTGCCTTGTACCGGCTCGGCATTCGTCTTAGATGTGTTGTATCAGTTGAAACATCAGAGAGCAACAGAATAATCTTAAAGAAATGGTGGAACAAAACCGGACTATCTGGGGAGCTCAGGCAGATTGCTGGTGTTGAGAAGCTGACTATTCGGCAGATTGAGGTGCTGATCAAAGAATTTGGTGGCTTCGACATTATCATTGGCGGTAATCCTGGTTTCTTTCCTACTTCAAGTTCAAATAGGGACAGTCAGGTAGGCATGCATCTAAACCATTTCTATGAATTTACCCGTGTTCTTCATCGAGTAAGAAGTATGATGGGAAGAAATCCGGCATCACCAGGAAGAAGGAACTGATGCTAGATATTACTAATTTTGACCTTCCCTTGGCAGATTAAATCTGACAGATGGTGAGCATTTAAAAATTTATGATGTTTTTTCAGTATACCCTTTTTATTTTATTATGATTCAGCTTATTGTGTCTTGTCTTAACCTGTCAATTCAGTGCACCGGAGCGTAATTAGTATTGTTTACTAATGCAAATACCCTCTTGACAACATTTCTACCTTGCCTGCTTTTAATCTTGGAACCACTACTCTCCCAGAAAGAAAGAAAAAATTGATATCCATACCAAAATTTGATCATGAATTTTATATTCATGAAATTTATATTGAGATGTGTAGCACAAACTTTACCACAATTCAATTGGCTGCAATATTTTTTATTATTTCTTAAAATTTTCAGTGATGAGAAGTACATTATCACAACCAAATCTCCTAGAGGGAGGCCATAACCGTAAGAGAACTGCAACTTCTTCTTCTTTTTTTTTTCTGCTTGGAAAAAACTGATGAGATTAATCTAAATATGATGCTTGCTTCTCTTCTGAAAGCCTAAAAAATGGTAGAAGATATTTTCATTGCCCACTTAATTGTGTAGTGATTTATTTGCATGTTTTGCTTTGCTTCAGTACCTAAACTTGAGAGTGTCATATTCTTTTGTTAGAGAATTCAATGTAGAGGATTGCTTCCATACCTCAACTGAACAAGTATTTATTATTAACCATTACCATTATATTAGCTTTTGTTGTGTTTAAGTACCAATAAAATTATAAATATTAATCCATTCCTGATCAAGCTTTAGCTCTCTTTTATATTTGTTCAAACTATCCTTCAATTTTCTATTGTCATATTTCCATTAGGTGCCTTTTACTATATATATTTATTTATTTTTATTTTACCAAACATCCATACTAACATTCTATGATGTTCATTTTGGAGGTTGCTTTAACTAATTCTTGCATTTGAAATAATGGTATTGACTTATAATGAAAAAAAAAATCCTTATTCTTTGAAGATAATAAAGGGTAGTCATTATGGCACCTCTACTCTGGTAACAATATTAACTTACTAATATCTTTTCAGGTCTCATCGAACAGATCAGTATTCATTAGAAAGTTCTTAGTTGAATAAACTCATCACCGCTAAGTCATTTGCCCTATAATGATGAATTTTTCAAAAATATTTATCACATGAAATCATATCATAAATCATGGAAGTTCAATTTAATTAAAGCTAGCCCCAGAACTCCTAAAGAGCTTTTTTTTTTTTTCTATTACAAAAAAAACAGTAGTTCCGAAAGTAATCAAAAGTTTTTTCTTAGCTACCCATTATTACATCTTTATTACATTACGAGAAAATCAAAATTGGTGCATTGTTTTCAATAAAGATTCTGATGCATCTTACCAAAACAATATTACCCATTTCAACCTTCACAACTCCCAAGAAAACTCCAATTTTTTTATCGAGAATCAAATGAAAAGTAAAACAAAAGAAAGAGATTAGAGCAATACATCACCACTGGAGATCTAATAGTAGATATACCTATGGTGCCTTCATGTCCATTTGGAGAACATAGCCTAGAGCAAATGAAGGTGATTGAATCATGAAAAGATTTCACCATTTCTGAAATTATTCAATAAAAAACATATAATAAATAGTATTGATGCCACGAATACTAACATCCTTTACATTAAGCATTTACTTTTTTATTACATTTCAATTGGGACATTAGGGTAACCTTTGGAGTGTTGGGCTCTTAGTCTTGGGAGTTTTCCTCAAAGCACTCTCTAGCTGATGGGATTTCAAAGTGTCCCAAAAAAAAAAACCCTCCATATAATGTTGGGATGAGGAGTTAAATTTCTATATCAAATAACTGCAAATATGTTGTCGTCCTCTCTATTTTTTTCTCAAATTCATTACCCACACCTTATACCTAACATCTACAAGCATGCTACCTGTTACCATGTACATATCTCTATTAAATGAATACCTATCACCTCTAAGCCTATAGAAGAAGATAATTGCTTGGTGTTGATTAGTATCCTACAATCACAAGCAAATAAGAGACGAGAGAAAGAGAGGAGTGGGGTTGAAGCTTTCAAGCTCAAATATGAGAACACGTTCAAAGGGTTTAAAACTCACATTAGTGTGTTGATGACCTAAATGCAATACTTAGCCAATAATGAAACTTTTTCCACCTCTTGCACCTTCTCATACCGATTCTAAAGATGATGATTTTTATTCATACCTCAATAAAGTTCAACTCCTTAGGAGGCAAACTTTTTAAAAGAATGGGGCTAAAGGAGGGCATCGAAATTAGTATACTAAAAATTTTAATATGTTATTAGGAGAATTAAAGTCTTCTCTATGATGGTGTATAAGATCCTAACAAATTTTTAGATTGGGTAGTACATATGGATGAATTTGTTGAGTGGCATAGGATGCATGATTATTAAATGATCACTTTTCATTTTATACTCTATTTTTGAATGTCACCATGATCTACTTTTTAAGATTTTCATTATTCTATATGCTTTATATTTACTTGATCTAGTGTTTTTTTTTTCCTTTTGTGAGGGTAGTCTTTTGTAATTGTATTAGCATACATATTCATTTCTTAGTTATTAAATTTTATTATTTTTTTTAAAAATAATAACCAAATTAGAGTTATGAAATATTTAGTTAAAAAGTGAGGGAGATAAAAATAATAGGGTTGAGATAAAAATATTGGAGAAGGAAAAATATTATTTTTCATATAATATGCGATAAAAAAGTTCATACTAATTATTGAAGGTTGGAATGGCATAAATGTTTTATTCACCCATACACTAATAAGAGTTAACTAAGTTGAATCTCATATGGGCCCTTCTATATGAGTTGGTACATTATATCTACATCTCTATCACTAATAATTAACTAGTGCCTATTAAATTGAGTAGTTATGAGAGCAAGATTTTGTGTGATGTTTTTCATATGATGGACATAATGCATATTTTATTGGATCATATGATATTTTATTGCTGGTCTTAAGTCTGGATGTGAAAAGTGGAGGATTGCAATAGGTAGTTGACATTCAGTGTAAAACTTGTCGAAATAATCATGACATGAATCATTTAAATTATTGTGTCAATGCTAGGGCGTCCCCTGCAAGCAATGCGTTGTGTGGTTTGAATATAATGAAAATTGTGCAATTTAAAATACATTGTAGTGTTAAATAAGCAAGGGTTTCCACATTATATGGATGCGGCAAAGAAGTTAATGAAACTAGAATTAGGTTAGAATTTTGGAATATAGGTACTCTTACAAGTAAATTAATGGAATTAATAGATATTATGGTTCATAGAAAGATGAATATTTTATGTGTTCAACAAACTAAATGGGTTGAGAAGAAGGTCAAAGAGATTGATAGTTTAGGTTTTAAACTTTGGTATTCAGGTAGAAGTCAAACTAGAAATGGTGTGGGTGTGATTATTGATAAAAGTTTAAAGGATAATGTTATAAATATTAATAGATGTGAAGATAAAATTATAGCTTTAAAGATTATTATTGATACTTAAGATTATCAATATTATAAGTGTTTATGTAGGTTTGGATGTAAGTTGAAAAAATGAATTAGAGGGATTAATACAAAAGATACCTCTCGAAGTAAAAATATTTATTGGAGGAGATTTAAATGGGCATGTTGGTAGAGTGGTAGAAGATTTTTAAAGTATTTACGGTGATTATGAATTTGAAGTGACTAATGAAGAAGGTAGAACTATATTAGATTTTGCATTAACTTATGATTTTGTAGTTGTTAATATTTTATTTAAGAAAAGAGATAAACATATTATTACTTATAAAAATGAATCTAGTAAAACACAGATTGATTATTTTCTGATAAGAAAAATAGATCGTTTAGATTGTAAAGATTTTAAGGTAATTTAAAGTGAAAGTTTAAGTATCCAATATCGATTGTTAGTTTTAAATTTTAAGATGAAAAATTGTAAGAGGAAAAATAAATTAAATTATTGTCCTAAGATTAGATGGGGACACTTAAAGAACATAAATAAAAATATTTTTAAGAACAAGCTATAAGAGCTTAGAATTTGGGATATTCATAAAGAATCTAATGTTATATGAGAAAAAATAGCAAGTGAAATTAAACAATTGCTAAAAATGTACTTGGAGAATCAAAAGGAAAATTTTTTTTTTAATAAAAATAATTGGTGGTTGAGTTAGAGTGTGCAAGAAAAGATAAGAAATAAGAAGCATTATTATAGAACTTTGTTTAGATGTAAAAGAGGTGAGAAAGATATAAAGTACCGTAGAGATTCTAAGAAAGTAATATATGATGCAAAAATTTAACTTTAGTGATTTATATAATAGATTAGATATCAAGAGAAAGATGTATGTATAAGTTAGCCAACTAAAGAGATATTAGAAGTAAAGATCCAGTTCAAGTGAGGTGTATTAAGGATGAAGATAATAAAGTACTTTTCTTAAAAAAATATATTAAAAATAGGTGGATGAGATATTTTGGTAAACTTTTCAATGAAGGATTTGAAAGTACGATTGATTTTAGCAACCTTAATACCCTAAACAAAAATAGAGAATTTTATTTTTATTATCGTATTAGTAAATCTGAAGTTAGAGAAGCTTTAAAGAAAATGAAATGTGGAAAACAATAGGACCTGATGATATTCCAATGAAGTGTGGAAATGTTTAGGAGATCAAGGAATTTCTTGGCTTACAAATTTTTTTAATGTTATTTTAAAGACAAGATGATGAGTGGAGAAAGAGTTTGTTGATTCATATTTAAGAATAAAGGGTGACAAGAGTGTGCAAATTATAGAGGAATTAAGTTAATGTGTCATACATTAAAATTATGGGAGAGAGTAATTGAGCATAGGTTACGATGTGATATAAAACTTTCTCACAATCAGTTTAGTTTCATGCTAGGTAGATCTTCTATGGATGTTATACATTTGTTAAGAGGTTTGATGGAGAAGTATAGAGAAAGTAAGGAGTATCTATATATGATATTTATTGATTTAGAGAAAGCTTATGATAAAGTTTTAAGTGATGTTCTTTGGAGAGTTCTAGAACAGAAAGGAGTTAATATTGGTTATATTCAAGTCATTAAGGATATGTATACTAGAGGTGTTACTTGTGTCCAGATACAAGGAGGATTGACAAAATATTTTTCTATTTCAGTTGGATTACATCAAGGATCAGCTTTAAGCCCTTATCTTTTTTGTTTTAGTTATGGATGTTCTTACTAGCAATTTACAAGAAGATGTACCTTGGTGTATGCTTTTTGCTGATGATATTCTTCTTGTTAATAAGACTAGAGAGAGAGTCCAAGAGAAACTTGAATTATGGAGGTCAACATTAAAGTCTAAAGGTATTCATTTAAGTAGATCTAAAACTGAATATATGGAGTGTAATTTTAGTTGTAGAAGTTCTAGTGGTAGTGTTATGACATTAGGTGAACAAGTCATTAATAAGAGTAAGCGATTCAGATATTTAGGCTCTATTGTTCAAAATGATGGTGAAATAGATGGAGATGCTATTAGTATAATTCAAGTTGGATGTTTGAAGTGGAGGAATGCATCTAGCCTATTGTGTGTTAGAAAAGTTTCACTTAAATTTAAGGAAAAATTTTATAAGATGATGGTAAAACCTGCAATGACTTATAGTGCAGAATGTTGGAGAATAAAAGAGAAGCATAAAACTAAGTTAATTGATACAAAGATGAGGATGCTCAGGTGGATGAGTGACTTTACTCTTAGAGATAAAATGTAAAATGAGTATGTTCAATAAAAAGTTGGAGTAGCTCCAGTGGCAGATAAGATTAGAGAGAGTCGCCTTAGATGGTTTGACCAGATAAAACGTCGGCTATCCGATGACCCAGTTAGGAGAGTAGATGCATTAGATTTGCCTTATGTTAAGAAAGGTAGAGGTAGACCTAAAAAAGACTTGGTTAAGATGTATAGAAAATGATCTTAGTATACTTGAATTGAATGAGAATTTAACACATAATAGGACACAATGGAGACGAAAGATTCATGTAGCCGACCCCACTTAGTGGGATAAAGGCTTGTTGTTGTTGTTGTTGTTGTTGTTGTTGTTGTATATAATATAAGAGTTATCCATTATGCAAGGAAATGATTTATGTATTCAAGCATCACAACAAGACCACTAAATTTTGACATGTAAAGCTTATAGAAAAGACACCTAGCCACCTCTGATATCCAACCAAGACTCACTCAAAATGAAAATTGTTATAGCACCGTTAATGATGGTTAAGTCCCCTATTAATATGGATAGTGACTATGTTTTTAATTCTTCAATGGTTGAGCCTATTATGATTACACTTCATTTCAAGATAAAGAGGATACGATTTAGTATCCTTAAGAGAGAAAAAATAGAAAATAGGCACGATCAGCAGCGGAAAATAATAATAATAATAATAATATGTAAAGCTTTTATAATGTATATTTAATCACCAAATAAAAAAGAAGAGTCATGAAAAATGTATATTGCCATTCCATACTTAAGTAAAGATTTTACAGTGACTCTTTAAAGTAAGCCTCCGGCTTGAGCCTTGGAGCGGGTTGGGCCAGGAGCGGCTTAGCCCTGACCAAAGAGAGACCATTCGACTTTTCTTCCATGTCTAAAGTCTGGGGCGTCTGGCCATTCGGTAGATGCCAGTCAAAAGAATGCACCATCGTGGCGGTCATGAGGCCGAGCATGCGGAGGCCCAGATTCATCCCCACGCACATCCTCCTCCCCGTCCCAAACGGCAATAGCCCGAAGCAACTCCCTTTCACGTCCACGCCCTCATGGAGCCCACCAGGAAGGAATCGGTCGGGCCGAAAGTCCAGCGGGTCGTCGGGCCAGACAGCCGGGTCACGTCCGATGGCCCATATGTTGAGAAGGAGAGTGGTGCCCTTGGGGATAACATAGCCATCGACTTGGCAGTCCTCGACGGCGACGCGAGGAAGGGAGATAGGAGCGGGTGGGTGAAGGCGGAGGGTTTCTTTTACGATGGCCTGGAGCAAAGGCAGGTTAGGCAAGTCGGATTCGAAGACGAGACGATCCCGTCCAACTACAGAGTCGATCTCGGCTTGAGCTCGTTTTAGAATGATTGGGTTACGAATGAGCTCTGCTAAAGCCCATTCCGCGAGTATGGAGTTGCTGTCGCTTCCTGCTGCGTACAAGGTCTGCATGCAAAAGGCACGGATAATTCACATATAATCGTATTATGAATGAAATTAAATATCTTCATGCTTGAACTGAACACGTGCATACCATGAGTAAAGCCTTGATGTCAGTGTCCGTCAGCTTGGCGCCTTCCTCATCTACGTTTGTCTCCTGAAGTTGGAGGAGCAAAGTTAACAGATCCTTCGGGCAAGATTGGGCGCCGCCATCTTCGACAGCACTCTTTGATGGCGTTATCTCTGCCAGTGCTGCTCGGCGCTCCGCAATGAACTTGTTCAAAAACTCGTCGAACTTGCGGTTCAGTTTCTTCATCCTTGCAATTAATCCCTTTAATTAATTTAAAGCAGTCATTTTAATTAGTATAAGTCCGGATAAACAAACTGTGTGCGTAGAACTAATAGACTCTTATTAGATTAGTAGAGAACATGCCTGTGGGTCGAGCCATCCTAGTCCGGGCAAGAAATCAGCGATGCAAAAGGAACCAGTGAGAGCCATAAGCTCCATCACCATGCCACGGAGCTCTTCTTCCACGTCCAAGTCTTCGTCGAACACTCTCCGCCCAAGTAGCAGCAGAGACAAGGAATTGCCAACACACGCCGCCACCTCCTTGCTGATGTCCACCACCGCCTCCTCTTTCTTTCCCTTGACGCTCGGTGCAGCGAGCCGCCGCACCAATCTCATGAATTCCGCGGCGCGTCCATCTTGGAAGTCATCCAACGCCTTGGCGGAGAAGAGATGAAGCGCGCATAGCTTTCTCTGCATGCGCCATCGAGGACCGTAGGGGAGAAAGCCTATGTCCTGGTAGTTATAGGCTATGTGCTCCGCGCCTGAGTTCTTTGGACGGTTTATGAATTTCATGTCATTGCGTAGAAGCTTTTCGGCTATGGCGGCTGAGCATGGGACGACGACATCGACGACTCCGAAGCGAAAGTGGAGGAGAGGTCCATAGGTTTTAGATAGGCGGTGGAAAATCTGGTGTG
Source organism: Cymbidium sinense (assembly GCA_021442155.1). Taxonomy (NCBI): domain Eukaryota; kingdom Viridiplantae; phylum Streptophyta; class Magnoliopsida; order Asparagales; family Orchidaceae; genus Cymbidium; species Cymbidium sinense. Next base: position 172,075,842 of record CM038221.1, on the reverse strand, counting down.
GGTTTGGCCCGAGCTTAGGGAGAAAGCCGAGGAGCGGCCAGCCTTTTGGACCCGGAGGTAGAGGTAAGCGATGGCGGCGGCTGCTGCTGCGGCAAAGACTCTTGAAGGCGGCGAAAAGCAAGAGGGTGGGCAGAAGAATTGCGAAGATCATATAGAGAAGTGGAGTCATTGTTAATTTGTGCTCCCGTGGCAATAGCCGTAGATGTATTTATAACGATATGATATCTGATTGCGATGGTTCGAATCTTTTAATTTGGGGGGAAGAGAGAGAGAGAGAGAGAGTCTAGAGACGACTCGTCAAAGTAAACGGACATATGGTGATCGTTTAAAAAGTTGATTGACTGCTTTGGCGGGGAAAGACGGGCGCCGAGGTTGAATGACGACGCGTTGCAATAGTTTGTTAGTTCTGTGGGATCAGAAAACCAACACCTTCCCACTTACTGACTTAAAAGTATATGTCACCTACCGTCTCTTAGCTCATTGGGGAAGTTAAGTGGGGACCTGACACATATTGGTGATGAATATGACATTAAGCCCCTGTGAGATTAATCACAACGATATCCCTACTCACAAGATGGGTGGGGTGTTGGGTGGATACCCATTCCAAAAAAAGTATATGTCGTATAGTTATCCAACCAGCTGCTACTATTTATATACATATATTAGTTTGCGCTCAGTCGAAGTAATTGATACGATTCGCTGCCCTGCTCGTGATAAAATTAAGTTAAATGCAAGTCACTTTAATTTAGGGGTTATTTGGTTGCGTGCATTTGGAATGCGATCGCTTTGAGCATTTCAGTGTTTGGTTGAGTAAATTAAAATTTCGTATTTCAAATCTCAGAAAGATAGTTTAATTGTATTTGGAATTCAGATTCGACGATTCAAATACAGCCCGAAAAATGTGTGGCACAGCCGGTCAGCCCACCTTGCCCGTACCACCTACCTCAGCTCGCGGCCGCGCTTCGCCGCTGACGCCGTAGCCTGCCGTACGTCATGCATGGCTGCCGCCGCCGTACCGTAGGCCATCGGGTTCGCGACCTGCCCGCCCATGCCGTGATGTCAAACTTTCAATTCTTTTTTCATTATATTTTGTTAACAAAAAAAAAGTCGAATTTGTAAAGCTCAACCAAACAATTATAAAAGTAAATCATTTTATCTGATTTCTTTTACGTATTTCAATCTGAGCCTCAAAGTGATTCAAAGTTTAATTTGACAATCAAGAGATTTTTAAATTAAAATGCTTGTTTGTATATATATTATGTGTGTAAATTTTTTATTAAATTTTTTCAAATATTCTCATAGAAATCACTAAAATTTTTCATATATATATATATATATATATATATATATATATATATATATATATATATATATATATATATATATGTATGTATGTTTTTATTTATGTGAATTTAAGAGGGGCAAGAGGAACATATGCCTATCAAAATATTGAGATATTTTAAAAAAAATTTATGTTATATTTATTTCAAAATTTTAAGATTTATTTATTAAGATTATTAATAAAATAAAATTTATTTATTTATTTATAATAAATAATAATAAATATGGTGTTAGATACATATCATTATTGGCATGGGGACTATATAAATCTAATGATTTTATTCAAATTATTTTATATTAGTTGATTTAATGATGATGGATAATCAATTGAAAATTTACATTTTGGATATACTTATTGATGAATAATTTTCATTTTTAGATGATATTTGAATGATTAATAAAAGTGAACTAGGTTTCATAGATAGAGCTTAAGATGATTGAAAGAAAAAAAAAAAAAAGATATTTTACATCATCTTATTTTTAAATTATTGAAATTAGCATAGACTCTATGGTCGCTATATCAAGTGTCCAAAGAGTTCTTTGTCTTATGAATATTATAAAAAATCCGTTATGAAATAGAATTGAAAATTAATGAATGAATGATTTTTTATCACTAATATTAACAAAGATATATTGGATTGTATCAATAATGATGTAATTAATTAATATTTTTAAAATAGTAATAGTAGGCATCATTAATTATAAATTGTTTATCTATATTTATTTTATTTTTAATAAAAATATTTAAATTAAAAAAATTTAAATTGTTAATATCAGTTCTAAGTTAGAAAGAAAAAGATTGAAGATATTTTTTAAATTGTCAAATGGTATCTTCATAAGAAAAATCTATTGACTCCATCATTGTACTGTATAAATATAGTGTATGATTATTAAATCGGAAACTTTGGATTGGGTGATATTAGTTATTTGGATAATAATAAAGACCTTCAGCGAGACAAATAAAAGCTTAGATTTCACAATCAAATCAACGCATGAAAGAATCATGTAACTACGAAAAGGCACAACTTGTATTCAAGAGTTAGATTGTCCGAAAATCACGTGGACTACACCGCTAAACATCACTTTAATCATCCTCTCATCTCCTTCGCTCTCTCTCTCTCTCTCTCTCTTCCTTAATTCCAAGTCAAAGTTTAGCACTGGAATGAAGTTACCTTAAGGCTGAAGTGCTTGTCATAAAATCTTCATGAATGAAAGTTAAAAACAAGAGAATAGATTCCATCATGTATTTCCCCATGCCGTGGCCAACAACGCCTCCAACCTAATCTTTTCCTGGTCAAAGTCTGTATGAGCCACCTTCCTTATATTAGAATAAACTAAAATGATGACATTTGAATTAAAAAAGAAAATACTATTTCTATTCTATTTTTTTTTCCAACTTAAAATGAAAGATTAATTGAAAGTGCAATAAGCACAATCCCTGCAAGAGTACCTTTAATTTATTGGTATAATTCAAGCATAATTTTGTTTCAAGTTTTTCTTTGTTATAATGCAAGTCGGTCATCGATATCTAATAAATCATTATTGATAAGAAAAAAGCGTAATTAGCATCACTTAATTAATTATTACATGTCAAAAAAATCTCTCCATATTTTCTATTTTGGAATAGTCAAATCAATGAAATTCAAAAGTTGGGAAGAGTTTATTATTTTGGACAGCTATAAAGTTGTGACTTTTGGGAGATAAAATTGCATGTAATATGGTAAGCACTTTTTGTTTTTATTATTATTATTTTTCTTTCAAATTCTCAAATAGTTCATAGTTTGGACTTGTTTTACCATGTGTTAGCCTACAATACATTTTGAACGGATTTACAATAAAATTACAACTAATGACTTTATTTTTCAAGGCTATGTTCTTAGGGATTTTTTTTTTCAAAAGAAGTTCATCAATATGGCAATATTTTGAGACTTCTTAGAGTATATTCCCATACTTTCCACGGCATAGAGGAGTTCTTAGCTTTTATGGTGATTTGTTACTTTATAATCATTGATACAATATGAGAACATTCATCAATCAATCACAAATCTTATTGCAAGAAAATTATATGATTGATTCTAATATTATCTGAACTTTAATTTTAATAAATTTATAATTAAATTAAATATCTTAATATGCTGAGCTCAATAGCATCAAAAAATGATCTGACTTCAAATGATCATAGATCGAGTACTTGAAATATTGTTGAAAATTTTATAACATTAATTTAAGTTTCAAATGATCTCTAATTTTTTGCTTTCCATTCAAAAATTGAACATTTTAATTAGAGAAATCTAATTTTTGCATTCTTTTTTTTCCTTTGTACTTTTTCATGAGCAAAAAAAATCTTGTACAAATTTTTTTTATGGTGTGCATACAATATCTTCCTGTAAATCTAATATATAAATTACTCTCTTTATTGCTATAAATTTTTAGCATACCGTAAGCACTTATAATAGCATCAATTAGAACTGCTTCTCAAGATTGCAAAGTGGATCGACGAACACAAATTGAGGCTCACTCCAATGTCAAAATTATGGCAAATATAATGAGATCAATACCAGTGATTTTATATTTTTAAGTAATGAATTATTAAATCCATTCATTATTCTATATCTAGGTAAACATAACCCAAAATATAAAAGTTGTCATGATAAAAGATTCTTCAAGTTAGTAAAAAATCACAAAATTAAAATTTTTTTTTCTAACATTTCCACCTTGCATATAATTCACAACTTAATATACTAATTATATTATGCTCGATCAAAATTGGACACAATGTGCTAGAAGTATCACATATTTAAAAACTAGAAATTAATATTCAAAAGGTACTATATAATTAATATATATATATATATATATATATATATATATATATATATATATATATATATATATATATATATATATATATATATGTGTGTGTGTGTGTGTGTGTGATGAAATAATAAAAATAAAGCAAAAGATAATTCTTATATAATTTACATATCTTAAATCAGAGTTTTTTTATATTTACTTAAATAACACTCAATTCTTAATTTATATATCAAAAATAGTATTTACTTTTTTTTAAATGAATCACACCTTTTTATGCATCGGAATAGTATTATTTTTAAAAAAAATATCAAACTTTATGTATTAGATATGTAAATGTATAAGAATTGCATTATGTATGTAAATATTTCTATAAAAAAACCACTTATTAAATTGTTTTTTATAAATTATAAACATTAATTTTAAAATATGTCTATGGTGTTTATTTTTGAGATGTATATGGGGGACACCACGCAAATCTGAGAGGGTACTTATTGAAATGATTGAGTACGATATTGAGGTATGATATACTATCTCGAAAGATAGAGATATCACCTTGCAATGGACCTAATCACCTAATAAAGACTCCTAAGGCATGGTGGGTCTTCGAATATACCAGAGATTTTTCCCCTGCTTTACATTGATGAATAAAGCAGGGTTTATATTAAACCAGATTTTAAAGTTCCTTATGGGGGCAAGCCCCTATAGTTGATTGCATCCTAAGGAAGGTGAATCCCTTAGTAATACTCTCGATTAAAGTAGGCAATTATTATCTCCAAAGATTTCAAGGTTAAGACTATCAATAAATTGACTATATTAGAAAATCAAGCAAGAAAGATCAAGGAGAAGACTTATTTTGGAAGCCAAAGGAGATGGGTAGGGAATGCTCATGATACTAGGAAACCTAATGAGCATTCCAATGTATCTTATGATTGGGCTTTATATATTTAAAATTGAAGAGGTTTATATGTTTGGGTTGAATTTTTATTAGATTACTAGGGCTTATAACCCGTCAACACAAGGTTGTTGAAATGCCTAAGAGGCAAAGATTTATGCTTGTAGCCCGAAGGAAATAGCTACCTCGGATCATAAATCTAGGGAGCTTTAACAAGAGCTAAATCACGACCTAAATCTAAGCGATGATGGGTATATGGTTTACCTCTATAAGAGAGAGTAAGCCACCTGACTATTGGAATTATAATCATCTGGAGTGATAGCCTGCTAACTCCTCATATGCTTTAAAATCATATAAGCAAGTCATATGATTTTGCAAGATAGTTGGGTTGTTATTATTTACAAAGAGACTAAAGTCTTTAAACCTTCCCTAAGATACTAGAGCATGAGTGGTATGAATAATGACTTAATCTAATGAGAAATTTTTTTTAAATTTTATTTGTATTTGACACTTCTTTTTGACTAAGGCTATTGGATTTTCATATGTTTAAATGCATGATGAAGATGAATTTCAGGCTAAATTAACGAGAAAAAGGTGTTTTTCACCACATATGAGACCCTCAAAGGTCAAGTCTTCTCCTATCGTACAAGGATGGAAACCCTCTCTTAGCAAGAGTGAAGTAATATGCACGCATAATGTGAAACATACAACATTCAGCTAAAAGGTTGCTAAATCTTTTAATTATCTTGACTTAATGCATATGATTTATGTGAGATTATGAGTTATTTAAAACTTCGGTTATGAGTTATAGTTGGGTAAAATATTTATTTTTCCCTAAGAGCCTAATCGCATCTAGGTCATACAACAAATACCAATCATAAAAAACTATGAAGATACATGTAATTTCTAATACATATGATCAAACATTTTATAACTACCACAAAAGAATAAAAGGTCAGTGCGGCCGGGTACCGCGTACAACCCAAAAAGAGAAAATAAGTAACCAAGCTCTACCTTTATACATCCCGGAATATGAAAGAATAATTATAATTTATAAATGAATAAATGTTATGGGGGTCTATAAATCTTCATTCTTCATGTCCCTTCCTTCTTTGATTTAGTAGGCTTCAAGGCATCACATGGCACCCCAGGACTAAATATTCTAGCCAATGTTCATCATATTCCCCATAACACTAATCCTAATTCTTAATATAAAATTATATTAAAAATAGAAAAAGTAAGTCTAATTACACCTGCAAAATAAGTGTTAGCTAAACACACATATAATCCCAAGCAGTTATGTTTGTAAGTTGGACTTAGCACCCTGCACATGGGTAACCAAGCCCACCTATCTTAACTTGGATTATGCTTAGGGGTTTAAGCCACATGAAAAAGAGAGCATTTATATTTCATGTAGCACCCCTTAAGCACAATCCCCTGAAGAAGACATGATTAAGTTAATCACTGCCTAACATCCAGTCTATGAAACATGCACCCTAACATTCACTCTAAAATAATACATCACAAAATAAAATATACATCATATCATGCACCTCCCTAACATAAAGCTAGAAGTGGTAATTTAGTTCTAATGTGTATGTTAAGGCTTGTGTAGTATGTCCTAACTAATCATTAGAGTTATATTTTCTAAGTATAAAAGGATTTAATTTAAGAGGTTGATTTAACTTTAAATTGTTTAATTGATTTGCAAATTTTACTTAGTATTTTTTTGTTTCAATTGACTTACACTTAGCAACTAAGTGTTATAAAAAGATGAAAAAGAGAGGATGACTCTCTTTCATCCATACCTTAAGCCATTTCTAGAGCATGTTAATTAACTTAGTTCTCTTTAGTGAATGACTTATTATACATTTTAAATTAATCTTAAGTTTAAGTCCACTTTAATAATCCTATTCAATATGAAAGGCATCTTAAGATTAATTTGATTGAATTACTATCACATAACACATGTTCTACCATTCCTTTCCATCACATGTAACATGCATATGATTAAATCCAAAGTATACCTACACATACAATATATTTTAGCACACTTGAATGATTGATATGAATATGTATATTTAAAGCTTATAATTCCCATTTGATTGAATTATTTCATCATGTTAATTTAAAACTCTATCTAAATTCTTATACAAAAATATATAGGGATGAAATTAAATAGGTACGTGTCATTGTTAACCAGTGAAGTGAGATAATCAAATGACCTCCTTGGAGCTAGCTAAAGCCTCGTATTCTCGGGATGTCCAAATTAAATACCATTACATTCAACCATATGTAAATTTGCATACATGAACATAAAAAGAAAGAGAGCTTCAAATCACATAATTAATTAATTCAATCACTTGAACAATTACAAATGCATGTATTTTTTGATAAAAGAAAAGGGGTTATCATTCCATAATTAAATACACATACACATGTATAAGTGACATAAGCTAGTACATGCCATTGTTAACCAATGAAGTGAGGTAATCAAGTGACCTCATTGGGAACTTAAAGTCTCGTATTCCCGGAATGTCCATACTAAATATTTACTTTTTTAAAATACATATGGATGTATACATAAGTAAAGGAAGTAAAACCATGCAAAGATTATATTTTTATTTGATTAAAATATTTATGCATGTGGATTAAAGTTCTTATTCAAATTCTAATATAGAAATACATGGAAATGAAATCAAATAAGTACTTGTCGCTGTTAACTAGGAAAGTGAGGTAATCAAATAAACTCCTTGAGGCTAACTAAAGTCTCATATTTCCAAGATGTCTGGACTATATACCTATTAATATTCAAATGCATGTAAAGCTACACATCAATCAAAGAATAGAAAGCTTCAATCCATACACTTAGGGTATAATCACATGCATTTTCTATATATTTATAACTATCATTCATAGCATATGTAATCATTCATTTATAAGCTTTGAAAAAAATATTTGGATTTAATAGTGATAATTGTCACACATATATCAGATTAAATCAACACATGCAAGCTTGACATAAGAAAATCATTTAATTTAATTAATTTTGTAAAAAGATGAATGCATGAATCAAATGACATACAACCTTTAATATGATTGGAGAGGAATAAGTAAACATAAGCATATAATTTCATTCAACCAAATTATTTTCTAAGGATAATTATATCAAATAAAATCATTTAAAGCAAACCAAAGCTTTTAATGTCATTTTTAATTTGATGTTTAATTTGGATTAAGGAAAGAGAGAAAGAGGGAAAGAGGTTTGCTAATCTAAATCCCATCCCATGTTTGCAAGTTAATTTGATTTAGTGAGAAGTAATTAGGTTGATTTTATAGATTAATTAAATAAATATATGAATTAACTCAATTAATTAACACTTACCTATTTTATTTTAAAGTGATTAACTAAATAATTATGAGCCAATGTGATATGCCTATGAAATGAAAGGGCCTAATGCAATTAGCTCACAACTAATGATTAATTAAGCTTAAGGAATGTAATTATTTAGGCTATTGAGCACCTAAAGATCTACCCATGAACTAATTAGGTTCAGATGTATTTTTAACTATTAATTAAACTAATTAAGTAATTAATTAATTCATTAATCCTTAATTAATTTCTCTTGAAAAAGTGAAGGAAATTTAGGGAAAAGATTAAGAGAGAAGCCCCAATCTAGTTTCCTAAGCCTCCTCTCTATTAAACAATGATAAATGTGCCAATTAATTAAGCAAGTTACTCTTCATATGGTTAGTTATCACTTAATTAAGTTAAGAAGATAATTAGGGCTTAATCAATCAATTTCCCTAATTAATTAACCAAAATATCCCAAAAAAATAGGGGAGGCAGAGCTTATGCCCTTGAATAATCTCAAAACATTTGAGGTTAATTAATTAACTAATTAGGGAGTAATTATGATAATTAACTATTTAATTAAACCTTAATTAAGCCTAAATTACTATTCAATTTCAATTAAGGATAATTTCAACGGATTCCTCTTTGAAATACCTTTAAAATGAGCTTTTATTTGTATTTTTTAATTTTCTAGAATTTATTATGAATAATGGAAGTTTCAGCCTTAAAAATAAATTAATTAGCCTTAATTAAGCTTAATCCTGTCGGCACCACATGGCGTGCTTTCGACGTGGTGCTGCGGGATTAACTATTTAAGTAGTCACATTCGTGGCTGACTGGATGGTGGTGGGACGCAGTATTGATCTCCGCCATCCGATCTTGGATCGGATGACACAGATTAAACCCACAATTAAAGAAGGATTAAATGAATGATCTAGCATGATCTGATCACGACCGTCCATTCCGATCATGCAGAACGGATGGCTCATGATCTCTTCCCACGAACGATGAACGATGGAGCCAATCCGCCATGGATCGCTTGATCCAAGCTCACTCGAGCTCAGATTCACTCCAAAATAACCCCCACACCTTCACGCGAGGGATCCATAAAGATCCAACGGCTAAGATCAGCTCTCATGCAAATTTTCTTCAAAAAGCTCCACCCCATTTTAAGCTGAAGCTCAATTTCAATGGATCTACCTCACCGAAGCTAAGATTGATGGTTCACATGCTTGAGGAAGCTTCGTCTAGTTAAGACGAAGCCTTGCTGAATGGAAATTAGATTGGTTCCAAGTGGATTGCTCGGTTGGCCAAGAACGGTGCTTTGGATGCTCGACTTTGATCGAAGTCCATCCTCTGGTGAGCTTGGAGCTCAAGGGAAGGTTCGCTTAGCTTCGACGATGTGCATGGAAGGTGTGTGCAAGAGCAATTAGGTTTTGATTGAGAAATGGAGAAGTTGGAATCAAGGATGAGCTCCCCTATTTCGGCTTTGTAAGGGAAGAGAAAATCCTAAGTGGGGAGGGCTTGGAATCACTCGAAAGCTTGCTAGGGAGTTTTGTTTCTCTCTTGGGAGCTCAGACGAAGCGAATGGTGTGATTTCCTGCGAGAATTGAGGGGGTATACCCCTCAATTTGTTGAGGTGGATGGATTGGGCCACACCACAGCTTGTTGATTGAGTCCACATGGCACGCCATGAGTGGAGGAAGGGATGGGATGTGGCTCAAGGCTTGATGTGGGCTGATGGTTTCTTCTTTTGTTCATGGGTTTCTCAACTTAGGAGGGAGGTGAGTTAACTCACCTCCCTTTGGTCCATGGCAAGCCTAACCCACTTAGGGTGGGCTAGGTGAGACCCCAAAATGGGTGCTTGATGGTAGCCAAGGATGATAGAAGACTGGAATTTGCTAATTTTGGAAAAATCCTATATGTGGAGGCATATCCAAGAGAGATTTGCCTTAGGTTTGGCTCCAGTTGGGTTTAGGATGATTTTGGGCTGACCTACGATGGGTTTTGGTTGGGTTAGGTCAGCTCTCAAGGTCCCATGGGTTGGGTTGACTAATTGGTCAAATTAGGTCAAACCAAGGCTTGAGTTAGGTTCAAATGATGATTTGAAGTATTTTAGTTCAAGTGTTTTCAATCATTTTAGCTAAAGTTTGATTTTGGCTCATTTAGATTCATATAGGTCAAATGGGTCAAATTGACCAATTTGACCAAATTGGTCAAATTGGCTTGGGTTGGGTGTTGGTTCAAGTTCAATTGGTTAATTAAAAATAATTTTAGGCGTTGGTTTGAATCAATTTGGATTTAATTTGAATTTTGGTCACTTAGACCCTTTAAGTCAATTTGGGCTAATTTGGGTTAGGTTGATCAATTAGTCAAATTGGGATTAATTATGACTTCGATCAAGTTCAATAATCAATTTGGAATAAACTTGAGCCATTGGTTTCAATCAATTTGGGTTGGATCATGATTTGACTCATTTTGGCATTTTAGGCCACTTTGGGTCAACTTGGGTCAAATGGCCAATTAGGTTTGGTTTGGATCAATAGATGGTTAAGTCATGTTCAATCACTAATTATGAGTTTCTTTGAATTAATGGTTTCAATTGATTTGGTGTATGGTGAGTTTTGGATAATTTGGGTTTCATATGGGCTAAGGGTTGACTTGGTCAAATGATCAAGTTGACTTTGTTTGACCCAATTTAAGGCAATTGATCATTCTGGGGTGATCAATAATCATGGTATGAGATTTGGATGGGATTGGTTCAATCCAATTTGGGATACATTAGAACTTGGTTCATATGGGTTCTTTAGGCTACTTTGGGTCAAGTGGACCTAAATGGTCAATTAGCTTGGTTTTGGTTTGATGATTGTAGGTTTTTTTTATATTTGGATAGATGATTGAAGGAATGATTGATCTAAAAGAAATTCCATTAATTTTGGCTTGATTTAGATGAGTTTTGGCCTAGTTCAAGGAAATGGCTTAAAGGGTTTGAATTGGGTTTTGATTTGATTTTGAAATTGGTTTTGGCTATTTAAATTTATATTTCATTTATATTTGTGAATATAAATGAATATATAAATGACTTATGAGAAAATCACTTCAGTTTGGAGTGATTTGGAGATAAATTTGACTAAGCTCTTGAAGGTAGGTCAAAAGGGATTAGAAGGAAATCGATTTAGTTTGATTTAGTTTTGATCATTGGAATGTGAGTTTCATTTATATTTGTGAAGATAATTGATTGAAAAATTGATTTATAAGAAAATTGATTGAGTTTGACTTGATTTAAATGAGATTTTGGTTAAACTCATGGAGGTAGGTCCATATGGCTTAAGAAAGGTCTTAGTTGGATTTGGGTTTGGTATGATTTAGTTTTGGTTATTTGAATTTATATTTCATTTATATTTGTTAATATAAATGAAGATATGAATGATTCATGAGAAAATCACTTGAGATTGAAGTAATTTGGATACAAATTTGGCTAAGCTCATGAAGGTAGGTCCATATGGCTTAGCTTGGGATTTGATTGAATTTGGATTTAGTTTGTTTTGGTTTTGGTTATTTAAATTTATATTTCATTTATGTTTGTGAATATGAATGAAGATATAAATTATCTATGAAGAGATCAATCAAGTTTGGCTTGAATTGGGTAGAGATTTGGCTAGCCCATAGAATTCAATCGTAAGGCTTAATGAGAATTTGGGAGTTTAAGTTTGATTTTGGGTTTCAATCATTTGAAATTTAGTTTAGACTTGAATTTGATAAATGATTGAGGGATAAAATTGATCTTAGAAAAAATCAATTGATTGATTTAGGTTTGGTTAAGGGCCAAGTCCATAAGATAATATAATAGGGCTTAGGCAGAATTTTGATTTTAGATTTGATCATAGGTTTCAATCATTTGATTTTGGAATTGGAAATGGATTTGGTATTTGAATTGAATTTGAGGTTTGAGGAGGTGAACATAGGTTGGGTTTAGGCCACAGGATGGGCAAGTCTCCCTAAATCTCTAAGGCATAACCTACTCCTATGGCTAGACCTTCTAAGTCTCTAGGCTTATGTCAAGTATTCACCTAATCACTAAAGTGTCTTAAGACTAATAAACTCTTAGTGTCTATAAGAGTCCTAGATCTATGATAAGAAGGTTGAGAACTCACTCTAAAAGTGAGGTCAATAAAAGGACCCCCAATAGGTGTGGTGTAATTGACAAAGCACACCACACATATTGCCATTAACCAAGACGATCAATAACGTCTGAAGGATTGCAAGCGTTAATGGAAATGATCTATACCTTAACTCGTGATCTAGGCAGAATCAAGATCTTAGTGTAATGCAACTCAACTTATGCTGGGCATAAGAAAGGAAGAAAGGATCCACTGAGGGATCGGGTATATAAACCTTCTAGGGAAGCAGGTTCAGGTTATTAGATAAGGGTTTGAATTTGATTATATGATTTGGGGAAAGAAGATCTACTAGAGATTAGAATTTATAATTTGTCAGGGATGGGTGCATGAACCTTCCACTAGGGAAGCAGGTTTGGGTTATGTGAGTTTGATTTCATAGATGTATCCACTAGGGATAGGATATGATTTGGTTTAAGTTGATTTGAGGTTGAGGGCATATCTGCTGGAGATATGAGCTTATATCTGCTGGGGATAGGGGTGGATTTAATTTATGGACCATATTGATGTGTGATGGATCCACTAAGAAGGGGCTATATTAGCCTTAGTTTACCTTACATTTACAAATCCAAAAGGATGGTCTACCAGCCACAAGGTAAGACTATCCAACCTAAAGGTTGCCATTTGGTGTGTAATGACTGAGCTAGGAAGAAAATATAGTAGACTTACATCTTCCATAATAGGGAGCAACCGCTGGGGTGATATATTGGTAGCACAATAACTTGAACCTGACCTAGGGTGACTATTGAGTGAATGTCACTGTGGACTCATATCAACTCAAAGATAGTCAAAATTAATTTTAATTTGATGGACCGTATCAGTGTGCGATGGATCCACTGAGAAGGGGCTATATCAGCCTTGTCCTACCTTATACTTACAAATCCAAAAGAATAGTATACTAACTGCGAAGTCTAACCAACCTAAGGGCTACCTTTCAGTGTGCAATGGCAGAGCTAAGAAGAAAGCGTAGTAGACTTACATCTCCAAAGCGGGGAGCAACTGCTGTTGTGATCTGTTGGTAGCACAACAAATTGAACCCAACCTAGGGTGACTACTGAGTGAATGCCGCTTAGGACTTATATCAATTCAAGAATTTTCATGCAATTCCTATAGGGAGTTTTGCTGGTACTGCCATGAAGATATGATGCCTACTTGGGAAATGATGCCGCTGGGGCTGTCCTCCTAATCCACAAGTGAATATATATCGGCCTTGTCTTATCTTAGACTTACAGGATCAAGGGAGAATCTACATATTCGTAAGAAAGATTCTTCAACCACAAGAGTGGCTACTAGGAAAGTGGTACTGTCCAATTCAAGAGTAACCCAGGTAGTGTCTAAATCGAGTCACAAAGGATGTGATCCAAATAGAGTGCCTATAGGGGAGGTGCCACTAGGGGCGTTATCCTAGACCATATAAAAGAAATCCTATAGGTATATGGTGGCCAACTCAAGAAGAAAATATAGCAGACTTATAACTGTCATGAATGGTGTATCCACCGGGTGGGTCACTGTCAGCATAGCAAGGACCAACCAACCTGAGGTGCACGTCAGTGTGCGATGATCAATCTAAGAAGAAGGCTTGTAGACTTACATCTTCTCAGATGAAAATGATCATCGAGATAGTTTATCGCCGGCAGGATAAATGTTATCTGACCTAGAGTGATTACTAAGTGGAGAGTCCCACGGGAGGACTGGACCCATACTTGAAGTAGTGAAGAGGAAATGAGACACTGAGGGACTTACCCTAAGCCTCAAATATACTTAACCCAATCAATACATGATGGCTAGTTCAAAAAGAAAGTATAGCAGACTTACATCTTCTTAAATAAAGTCAACATGAGGTAGCTTAGGGCCTTGATGAGGCCTAAAACTAACAAGGTCAATTTATAATGGTCAAGTCAGGAAGAAAGCATAGTAGACTTACATCCTCCTAAATAAGGAACCACTAGACACACTAGTAGGGTAGCATGTCTTCCCGACCAAGAGCATCTATTGAGTGAGTGCCATTGGGGCATTATCCCAACTCAAAGTAGCCTGAGATAAAAGATATGTGTTTGTTTTATATATGGTTGTGTGTAATTTATGTTTGTATCATGTTGACAAAGGATAGGACGTCGCTCGGGTTCCTTACACCTACCCTAAACACATCGCGGCAGATTCACAAATAAAGATTTTTTTAAATTAGAAGAGACGGAGTTTGAGATAAAATTTTTCTTTGATAATTATTTTGAAATAAGATTTATGGATAATATTTCTTTAGATAGAGCTTATTGATCGGAAGCATCGGGCACTCCCCCTTATGATTTATGAGCTGATACGATCCTCCTTGGTAAGCCTTCTCTATGGAAAAAAGGCTTTCCCAAGTGGGTTCAAACTTGCCACCGATCTTACGACGAGCAACATTTAGTCACCTTAGAATTAAAACAAGCTCTTCTACTTGAAAAGCTCTGGGATGGACCAACTTGTTATGAGCTTGAATTATTTTGGCTTTGTACAACTCGAGGTTCTGGCATGCCAGTAGGCATCTCTCCTCCAAACCTTTGAGCCCTTCTAATAGCAACTTGGCATTCTGCTCCATTGTGATCTTGTTACCCACAACTATCCTTACTGATGGGAGTTGGAATTCTAATGGTAGAATGACTTCAGACCTATACACTAAGGAGAAAGGGGTGGATTGAGTTGGAGTTCATGTGGTAAGCCCACAAGGCTTCTAATGCGCTCGCTTGTTATCGTCGCTTGTCTTCTTTAATATCTGGATGAGAGTTTTGTTGAAGGCTTCTGCTAAGCCATATACCCTCAGGTAGTAGATTGTAGAATATCTCTAATCTATGTTGTATCTTCAAGCAAAGCTATTGATTTTGGTGCTCTTGAATGTAGTACTATTATCAGATATAATTCATTGAGGCACCCCGAACCTATATATGATATGATTCTTAAAAAATTAGAGCAAATGCTGAGCTGTGACCTCTCTAAGTGGGATTACCTCCGCCCACTTGGAAAAGTAGTTAGGGTAGCTAGGATGAACCGATGATCCTTAGAATAAGGAGGATCAATCGATCCTAGTATGTTGATATCCCAACACTCAAATGGCCATGAGGCCAATGTAGGGTGTAGAATATTGGGTGGCTGGTGTAGGACCACACCATGCACCTGACATTGGTGGCATCGCCTAGTTACATCCGTACAATCTGTGATCATCGAAGGCTAGTAGTATTTTAGTATCTTAATCTTGGCTTTCATCTTTGGACTGGATTGATGCGCTCTGCATAAACATGAGTGTACTTCGATCATGATCTTACGGGCTTCATGTTTGTCCAAACAACCTAACCACATATGATCGAAAGACCGCTGATATAAGGTGTCATCCACAAGAGCATAGGAAAAGGCTCTCTGCTTCATCTGATAGGCTATAGAATTCTCTTGATGTAGTTTTCTTATATTTAGATAATCCATAAATGGTTTTCTCCAATCTAACTCCTTGTCCTTTTTGGCAACGATAACCTACCCTTCATGAGAGAGTCTCTCAAAGAGTTCAATATCAATAAGTGATAAGACTTGTCTATTTTGGACCCTTATTGGTATGAACTCATCTTCCGGACATGCCAACTCCTTGGTGTGCTTAGCTAAAGCATCTACAGTATTTTCTCCTCAAGGAATCTTATAAATGATAACCTCTGGGATTTAGCCCAACAACTCTATAGTGTACTTATGGTGGATGGAGCTTAGGCTTTAGAACCTTATACAACCCAGTGATTTGTTTGATGACTAACTGAGAATCCCTAAAGATGTTGATGTTCTGGATGCTTAGAGTAATGGCTAACTCCAGACCGATAATCAGAGCCTCATATTCAGCTTCATTGTTGGTGCATGGATTAGACAGGTGATATGAGAATCTCATCACATCACGGTCCAGAGTTAGGAGAACTATTCCTACCCCTGCCTTTCTTAGGATAGTAGATCATGGTTCTTCTCTTCTTTAAGAGGAAGCCACACCATCAAAATACATCTCCCAGTGGTGAATGCTAGTATCCCTTAAGTTCATGATTTGTTCATTAGGGAGGGCATCACTAGCGGGGAATCAGCAGAAAGTCGGTGTGCTGCTAAGAAATCTGCTAGTGCTTGTCCTTTCACCATACAGAAATGTACGAAAGTGATGTCAAACTATGATAAAATTACAGACCAATGTGCCAATCATCAAGATAGTGTCGGTTGTGTCATGAGATATTACAGTGGGTTGATCCTTGAGATCAAGTTCACCTTATGAGAAAGTATGTAATGTCGTAGCTTTTGAGATACGAAGATTAAAGCTAAATAATGCTTCTCAATAGGTGGATAGTTTGTCTCAGCAGGGACTACATGATGGCTGAGGTAGTAGAGTTCATTCTCTTTTCCTTCATCATTAGCTTGAGCCAACAAAGCACCAAGGGAGTCATCTAATGCAGCAATATAGAAGATTAATGTGTTTCCCGGGATAGGGGCTGCTAGAACTGGTGGCATCATCAAGTAGTGTTTGATGTCTTCAAAGGCATGCAGACACTTGTCACTAACTTGAACTTCGTATCCTTTTTGACAAGTGTTGAAAATGGATAGCATCTTCCTATTATGTTGGATATAAAATATCTTAGATACCCCAATCGCCCTTGAAATGATCTAAGTGGAGTCAGACTTTTAGGGGGTGGCATTTCTAATATTGCCTTGATCTTCTCCGGATTGATTTCAATTCTCCAGTGTTGGACAACAAACCCAAGGAATTTCCCTAAAGCCACTTTGAATGCACACTTCAAGTGATTCATTTTGAGGTTAAATTATCTTAACCGTTCAAAAACTACTCTCAAGTCAAAGAGGTGGTCTTTATTTTCTCTACTTTTGACTACGAGATCATCGACATAACACTCAACTTGATAATGAATGAGTTCATTGAAGATTCGAGCCATGACCCGTTGGTAGGTAGCACTGGAATTTTTAAGGCCGAAAGGCATGATCTTATAGCAAAAAATTTTGATCAGGGTTCAAAAGGCAGTGTTTCTTTCTTCCTCGGGGGCCATCTTTATTTGGTTATATCCAGATGAGCCATCCATGAAAGAGAAGACTACATGAGATGAGGCAATGTCAACCATCAGTTCTAATATCGGTATTGGAAATTCATCTTTTGGACATGCCTTATTTATATCCCTAAAATTGACGCACATGCGAATTTGGCCATTCTTCTTCTTAATTGAGATGACATCGGCCAACTAGATAGGATATTTTTCTTCCCTGATGAAGCCCGCATCGATCAGTTTCTTGACTTCAAAAATGACCTGATGTTCAATGTCTAATCATATGCTTCTAGGAGCTTGCTTGATAGGGTTAGTACTAGGCTCTATTGCTAGTTTGTGGACTACTATGTTAGGAGATAAATTGGGTATCTCTTCATAACTCCACGTGAAGCAGTCCTTAAACTCAATCAACATCCTAACTTAGTCATTGGTTATCATATCATTCAACAAAGAACTGATGTATGTCGGACGTGGATTATCTTCAGTCCCTAAGTTGATTTCTTTGAGCTCATCGATGTTTGATCTGATCTCCTCTTCAAACTCTGGTAGTGTATCCTTGACTTCAAAATCATCTAGAGCATCTAAAGTTTCTAAACACACCTCTTCATATGAGTTAGCATGATTTGAAAGGAACTTATTATATTCCAAATGATTGGTGATGACTAAGCAGTAATCATCGTCATCGACTGGACCCACTATTTTGAATCCTAGTCCTGGTCTTCATTGAGAGCTTTTGCATTTATTCTTTCATATTCTTTTGAAATAGTCTCACATGTACTTTGACCAAGTATGTGGGATTAACCATTTCTTTGCTAATTTTAGAACACATGGTGAGTACTAATCAAAAGGTAATTCTATTAAATTTTTATATGAATCATCCTTAAGTTCTACATCAACTTCTTGACTTGAGAATGATGCACCCAAAAAGAACCTCTGAGCCTTCACATTTGTAGATGACTTAGGGGCTTCCTTAACTACCAAACCCTTAACTTTTTATAAGGAAAGTGGGTTAGATCTAAGGTTCCCAACTGATGTTTGATTATTTCACATATAGACTTGGATACATTTATGCTTTATTTTGGAGCCCGTCTTCATCACTATCCTGCTTAAGTGTCACCTCGAAAGGGATCTACTGTTGAAAAGAGTTGGTTGGTGTGCTAATCACATATCACTCATCCTCTGAACTAAATTCTAAGTCTATGTGGATAACAGGTGTACTCCTGGTGGCTGGGGCATACCTTCTATTAAGTGGCCAATAGGGAGGCTTTCCACCTCAGGGGCTGCCATTGAACTATCCTCTTCATCTGCCTGGTGGAGGTTAGGTCATCCTACCCGTATGTTCAAATAGAGTAACAAACTGTGGGTGAAATATAATATCAGACTCTATGTCTTCCCCTGAGTCCATGTCTCACTCCCTTTTATTTTCTTTTATTTCTCTTTTTTATTTTCTTTTTCTATTTCTTTTCCTTTTCTTTTCTTTCTTTTATCCCTCATGGGGATCTTGACTAAGCTCACAAGAATGGACTTGTTAATTTTAGAGAAGGAAATAGAATGCATCCTCATATATCTTGACCTCATGAACTGTGAATGGTTTCAGATCTCCTTTGATATAGTACTTAATCCCACCTCTCATGAAATCCATGCACTAATGTAGAGAGGATAGAATTGTGTTATTTTAATGTTTCCATGGTCTCCTAAGCAAATCATTGAAAGATGTATCCGAGTCTATGATGTGAAACTTTGCTTCAGTCTTCTAATCATCTATCTACAATGGCAACACTATGGAGCCTAATGCCCTCTCACCTTGTTCATTGAATCCTCTCAACATCATCCTTTCCTATTGGAGTTTGGAGATATCGATCCTCATGTAGTCAAGGGTTCTTAGACTCATAATATTGATTGATGCACCCAGGTCAACCAGAACTCTGGATAGCCTATATCTACCAACATCCATTATAATGAAAAGAGGGCGGTTATGCTTGGTCATCCCTAGAAGTAGGTCTTCATTACTGAATGTAACTACTAAGATGTCCCTTGAGCAGTGAGCCTCCTCTTCAGTAGTGTTCAGCTGAGCTAAGCATATTTTTGAATTAAGAAGAGCCTTGATTAGAGATTCCCTCATCTCTTTGGATAAGATAAGGGCGTCATATATGCTTAACTTAGATGGCAACTTTCTAAGATGAGCTAGGATGTTGAAATCAACTCTAACTTGATCCTCCACAAGCATATCCTTAGGTGGAGCATCCTGTGGAGGGGCTATCTGCTCACTGGAACTAATAACTTGTTCACCCTTATCGTGAGGTGCTACCCTAGGAGGTAGAACTTTGCCACTACACAGGTTGACTTCAGTGACTTATTGGAATGATGAACTTGTGGAAAGTTCTACCTTCTCATTAGTATACATAGCTTTTCCTATGGGATCCTCAGTGGTTGACTCCAAGTTTATCTCAAGAGAACTGATTGATTGGAAAAGAAAGTCTAATTAGATCGAGAGAGGATTTGAATTACTAGAGTTATTACTATTTTCTCAACTTAGAGAGTTTTCAACAAGAATAAAATCAAGAGTATCAAAAGTCTGCCTTCTTCATTAATTTCTTTTTGAGTGGAGGTACATGATAGAAATCTAATAAAGTAAGCTAATTAAGAGATTTAATGCCCTTGTCTACTAATACAACACTCATGCTGGTAGAAGAGGAGCTGGTGGAAGAAGAAGTAGCTGCAACGGTGGATGGAGTTCTGGGCTCGAATGATGGTTGCGCTACTAGACTATCTCGAGAAAGTATGATGGTATTCATTCTTCTTTGGTAGTCACCTTCTTCAAGTTGTCTGGTTTTGTAAAATAGTTTCTTGATATTAGAAATAAGTTTTTTAGAGGTTTGAGATAAGGCAATATCCCAACCTTCTTTTATCTTAAGAGGATCACAAGTATCCCCAAGAATTACCCTAATAGAACTAGATGGTTATTCTAATAAGTATTTTTTGGGGATAACTATAGCACATGACTTGTAGCTATGCTCAAGCAAGTCCTTAAAAGTGATACAATCCTCTAAAATATGGCTAATCATACAATGGTTAGGGAAATAGTTAGGATCATTACTCTTGCCCACTTTCTCTAGCCTCTTGGGTTCTGGTAACTGAAAGCCAGATTTCTTTAAGAGATTCTTAAAAATTTTCCTAACTACCTCCCTCTTGAATGACTATGGCTTATTCAATCTATCGACAAGAGCATGTGGGTAATAGCTACCTAGCGGTGGGTAGGAGTACCGCTACTAGGTAGACTGCTGAGGTGGTGGGAATGGCCATTGTGGCGGCTGGTATGACAATCGAGGTGGTGGTAGAGGAGGTGGAAAAGGAGGCTACTGAGCTCGAGGTCTCTCATACTAGACTCTGGGCGGCAGTTTCCCTTTATCCATTAACATAACTGCCCTTGGCTTCTTCTCAAACACCTTCTGTAGCTTAAGCTGAGATGATTGGTTGAGAAAGGGAAACTATTTGGCTTCCTCTTGTAGGCTAGCCGCTTTGTTGATTAGTTCTCAAATGGTTTGATAATAAAGCCCTTAAGCATGAAGGTGATCAGGCAATGAATATTCTTAAGAAGAATCTTGATGACGTGCTATTTGAACAGCTTCGACTCTCATTTCATGCTTAGGTTACGCCACCTGAGAATATAATCAATAAGGGACTCATTTGAATTCTGCTTCGCTATAATAAGGTCGCCTATAGTCACTCTCTATTGAGCTCCAGAAAAAATCTTGATGAAGGGGTGCTCCAACTCAGCAAAAGTATTCACCAAACTATTAGGCAGTTTGACGTAGTAATCAAATGCAACCCCTACTAGGCTGCTGACAAAAAGTCTGAACAAGAGTGTGTCGCTGCCACCGGCGTTACAACAACTGGCTCTAAAATGTGTAATATGCTACCGCAGGTTCCCACTTCCATCAAAGATCTTGAAGGAAGGTGGCACAAAACTCTTGGGGTATTGAACTACATCGAATTCCTAGGGGCATGGTCTACCCCTTTAGAGCTCCCCCACAGCTTTGCATGTGCTTCTCTCTTATTCCACCATGTGTTTAAATTCTTTTTCATGCATTGAGGTTCCATCTGTGACCTTCCTATGCAAGCTACCAATATCATCCTCTATGGGAGTGCACTTAGGACGGTCTAAGGTATGTACCAACTCTAGTCAGTCGGCTACCATAGGAGAAGGTTGTGAAACTATGGCTGAGATCTACAAAGCTAAAATCCCATCGACTTCTCTACTTTCTTCTCTATCCTGTCAATATGATCATCATTCTTTCTAAGCTGGTGAAGGAGGTGGTGAGTCAAGTGAGAAGTGTCACCTCCTCGAGCATGGTACCTTCCTGGCTATGCTGATCCCGCTATAAGGGCCCCCGTGTGTCAACCATGTGGACCTTGGTTGTGCCATCCAACATGTCATCCACATCAGGATCAAAGCAGACTCTATCCTCCTCCTGATCAAAATGGTCACTCTCGAGAATTTATCACTTCTCGATAAAGTATTTTTCAAATATATCATCTAATTATTGATCTACTACTCTACTTGGTTGGACCGACATGAACACCTGCTGATGGCTGATCATAGGACTATGCTCATCTGACTCTATGCACTAGATGTTGCTTACTGATAGGACTTCCTCACTTGGAGGATCAACTATCATGGGGACTATGTCTGTGTCCCCTCCCTCTCTCCCTCTGTCTGTGGTGGAGGTGGTGTGACCACGACACTTTTGGGTTGCCACTCCCTTCTAACCATAACTAAGGTAGGGGATCAAGTAGGGGAGCTCGATCTCGCCTTAACAGGTGGAATGGATGAAGTGGGTGCCTTAGGCCATAGCTGGATCACTAGTGGGGATGGTCTTTCCCTGGATGGGGGCTTTTAAAGCTTGGCAGGGGTGCTAGATGATATAAGCTAAACGAGTGATGGTGGACGGTGAGTGGAGCGGTGTGATGGCAACACCGACTGCCTCTCAGCTGGAGATCTTCTCCTACATCAAACTGTGCCCATGAGAACAATTCTATCTGAATGATCAGCCTTGACATGATGATGATCAAGAAAATCCATCAGGGCAGAGGCCACTGACTGGCTGACATACCTCCATCTCTCCCTCTTTCACACTTGAGCTAATACTCGAGTCTCGGTGACTCTCTCCTTATGGATATGGTCACTGACATTTTTTGGAATCACAGACCTCAAATCAAACAATGCTCCGGATTCTGAGCATCCATAGGCACTGCCAACCTGGTGAAGCATGGTCATAAGATCGACATAGAGCCCCTTACACTCCCTAGTTGGTACCTCAAAATGTACTGGTGGTGGAGGCAATGCAGCGATCCTCCTGTAGTCCTCCTCTCCATCTGAGGTTGAGAGGGGGTGAAACCTACTGCCACTCAAGAGTGTAGAGGTCTCATGGGGAGAACCTTCCTCAGCGACATGGGAGGCGATCTCTCTCACTCATGGTGCTTGACCCTTTTTTATTGCGGTCTCGTGCGGTGAGCAAAGCGAGAGGTGGAACCTACATCAAAGGTAGAGGAGACCATCTCGGAGGCCAAGATAGCCTTCCCCTTTGGGGTGACCAAAGAGGAGGTAGTAGCCTTCATAGGTGCTATGGGAGCAAGTGAACTCGATGCTTAGTCTACATTGACACTGATCGGGATGTAGGAACCATGACAGCCTTCTTCTTCAATGAGGGGAACTCAAAGTCAAACGAAATGTCGAAGCAAATAAGTGGCATCTATCCTGCCACCTCCTCCCTGCTAATAGTTGTGAGGGCTGTCCCTTCACAAGTGAAGTGGACTCCCTTAAAATCATGGCCAAAGTAAATCAGATCTATAGTGGCAATCATGGTGATATTGGCGATCAAGGCCATCCACACTAGGGAAAGAAAAAAACTTCCAAGCCATAACTACCTTGGAAGGCGAAAAGACTGTTGAAATCACTACATTTGTTTGAAACATAACTGAGTTAGACCCTTGCTTTGATATTTGTTCTTCAATCATTGACTTCTAAATTGGATTTCGAATTTGAACCCACACTTAACAAATTTAGGTATGCTAAGTAGGGTTCATTGAATTTTTGGAGAGATTTTTTTTATACTTGGAGGAGAGACTTTGCCATATGATTTTGATTTAGGACCCATACTCAACCAATTTAAGTAGGTTGAGTGGGGTTCAAATATTTGGAGAGACTTTGGAGATATATATGTTGTATGCTTTGTTTGAAAATTTGATTTGGAAAAACTTTTACTTAGCAAATTTAGGTATGCTAAAAGCTTTTCAATTATATGTTTGAAAATTTTGTGAAAATATTTTTGTTTGTGATGATTGTTTATTATGTGTGTGATATATGTTGATTTGATTTGAAAATGGGGCTCTTAACAAATTTTGTATGTTAAATACGAGCTAAGTGTGTTTGATATGTGTTTGATTTGATCTCTCTTTTTGAAAAAGAGGGGAACTCTTATTTGACAAATATGGTATGTCAAATAGAGTTCAAATATGTTATGATTTTGAAAGAGGGAAATCTATTTAACAAATTTAGGTATGTTAAATATAATTCAATTTATTTTTTGATTTTTGAAAATGGGACTCTCATTTGACAAATTTGGGTATATCAAATGGAGTCCAAATGTGTTTTGATTTTCAAGACTTTGGAAAAGGGGAATTCTGCTTAACAAATGTATGTATGTTAAATAGAATTCAATTATTTTGGATTTTCTATAAAGAAAGGGAACTCTCATTTGACAAATTTGGGTATGTCAAATGGGGTTCAAATATGTCTTGGTTTTGTGGGTGATTTTTTTGGTTTTTTTTAATGAGGGAACTCCAACTCTAGCACATATGGAATATGTTAAGTGGATTTTTAATTTTATGTCATAATTTTATTCGAAATCTTCATTCAACAAATTTGGGTATGTTGAGTGGAGATAGAATTTTCAAAAATGTTCTTTTGAAAAAGGGGTTTTAAAATTATTAATTTTGATTTTTTGAAAAGAACTTCCATGTAAAAATTATAGGAATTGTTAAATGAGGTTTGGTTATCCTTATACACTTTTGAAAACTTCTTATGAGTTTTGTGCAAATCTTTTATTATGTGAATTTTGAAAAAGTTCTTTCAAAAAGTGTCATTTTGTAAAAGGAGGTTATTTTCTTAAGTATAAGATGAACCTTGCCTCACCAAGCTAGTGGTAAAGAGGTTCCAAATTTTTAGTAATCTCCTTTCATTAGTTAATTTTATCTTTTACCTATTGGGGGACCCAATAAGGGTTTCAAGACCTACATGGAGTGAGGTCCTAAAGCCTAAAAGATGTTAGCTAGCTTTGCTTAAGGACGAAATAAGCTAAGTGCCAATAGAATGAAAGATAGTCTCGGACTTTATATAAAATATAAGTCCACTATCAATGCTTGGAGACAATAATTGTCTACTAGAGATGGAGAGAGGAACTATCCTCAATAGTCGCCAGAAAAATTTGTGGTGTTTATTTTTGAGATGTATATGGGGGACACCATGCAGATCTGAGGGGGTACTTATTGAAGTGATCAGGTATGATATTGAGGTATGATATACTATCTCGAAAGATATAGATATCACCCTTCAATGGGCCTAATCACCTAATAAGGACTCCTAAGGCATGATGGGTCTTTGAATATACCAGAGATTTTTCCCTTGCTTTATATGGATGAATAAATCAGAATTTATATTAAATCGGGTTCTAATGTTCCCAATGGGGGAAAGCCCTCATAGTTAATTACATTCTAAGGAAGGTGAATCCTATAGGAATACTCTCGATTAAGGTAAGAAATTATTATCTCCAAAGATTTGAAGGTTAAGATTATCAATAAATTGGCTATATTAGACAATCAAGTAGGAAAGATCTAGGAGAAGACTTATTTTGGAAGCCAAAGGAGATGGGTAGGGAATGCTAATGACACTAGAAAACCTAGTGAGCATTTCAATCTATCCTATGGTTGTGCTATATATGTTTGAAATTGAAGAGGTTTATATGTTTGAGTTTAATTTTGATTAGATAACTAGGGCCTATAATCCACCAACACAAGGTTGTGAAAATGCCTAAGAGGTGAGGATTTATGCTTGTAGCCAAAGGAAATAACAACCTTGGATCCTAAATCTAGGGAGATTTAGCAAGAGCTAAAGCATGAACTAAATCTAAGCAAAGATGGTTACATGGTTTACCTCCATAAGAGAGAGTAAGCCACCTGACTACTAGACTTATAATTGCCTGTAGTGGTAGCCATCTAACTCTTCATACGCTTTAAAACCATGTAAGCAAATCATATGATTTTGCAAGATAGTTGGGTTGTTATTATTTAGAAAGAGACCAAAGTCCTTAAACTCACTCCCTAAGAGACTAGAGCATGAGTGGTATGAATAATGACTTAATCTAATGATAAATCATTTCAAATTTTATTAGTATTTGACACTTCATTTTGACCAAGGCCATATGATTTTCATATGTCTAAATGTATGATGAAGATGAATTATGGGCTAAATAAGCGAGAAAGAGGCATAGAGGAGACCCTCAAAGGTCAAGTGTTCCCCTATCATCCAAGAATGGAAACCCTCTCTTAGCAAGAGTGAAGCAATATGCATGCATGGTGCAAAACATACAATATTTAGCTAAGGGATTGCTAAATCTTTTAATTATCTTGATTTAATGCCTAGGCTTTATGTGAGGTTATGAGTTATTTAAAAATTTAGTTATGAGTTATAGTTGGGTAAAAGATTTATTTTTTTTCTAAGAGCCTAATCACATCCAGGCCATACAACAAACACCAATCATAAAGAAACTATGAAGAGGCATGCAATTTCTAATGCATAAGCTAAATATAACATGAAACATTTTATAGGTACCACAAAAGAATAAAAGAGGTCGCGATCATGCATTTCAAAAGAGAAAATGGGTAGTCGAGCTCTATCCTTATACATCCCAAAATATGAAAGAATAATTACAATTTATAAATCAATAAATGCTATAGGACCAGGTCTTCAAATCTTCATTCTTCATGTCCCTTCCTTCTTTGATTTAGTAGGCTTCTAGGCATCACATGACACCCTAATATTAAGCCTTTTAGCCAATGTTCATCATATTCCCCCATAACACTAATCCTAATTCCTAATACAAAATTACATTAAAAAATAGAAAAAATAAATCTAACTACATTTGCAAAATAAGTGTTATCTAAATACACATGCAATCCCAAGCAGTTATGTTTATAATTTGGACTTAACACCCTACACATGGGTAACCAAGCCCACCTATCTTAACTTAGATTATGCTTAGGGCATTAAGCCACCTGCAAAAGAGAGCATTTATATTTATTTTTAGAACCCCTTAAGCACAATCTCATGCATAAAACATGATTAGGCTAATCACAGCCTAACATCTAGTCTACGAAGCATACACCCTAACATCCAGTATAAAATAATACATCATAAAATAAAGCATGCATCATACCATGCACTGTCCTAACATAAAGCTAAAAGTGGTGATTTAGTTCTAATGTGTGTGTTAAGGCTTGTGTGGTATGTCCTAACTAAGCATTAGACTTGTATTTTATAAGTATGAATGGATTTAAGAGGTTGATTTCACTTTAAATGGTTTAATTGATTTGGGAAATTTACTTAGTGTTTTATTTTGTTTCAATTGATTTACACTTAGCAACTAAGTGTTATAAAGAGAAGAAAAGGAGAGGATGACTCTCTTTCATCCCTACCTTAAGCCATTTTTAAAGCATATTAATTAACTTAGTTCTCTTTAGTGAAGGCTTATTACATATTTTAAATTAATCTTAAGTTTAGGTCCACTTTAAAAATAATCCTATTCAACATGAAAGACATCTTAAGATTAATTTGATTGAATTACTATCACATAACACATGTTCAACCATTCATTTCCATCACATGTAACATGTATATGATTAAATCCTAAGTATACCTACACATGCAATATGTTTTAGCACACTTGAATGATGGATATGAATATGTATATTTAAAGTTTATAATTCCTGCTTGATTGAATTATTTCATCATATTAATTTAAAGCTCTATCTAAATTCTTATACAAAAATACATAGGGATGAAATTAAATAGGTACATGTCATTGTTAACCAGGGAAGTGAGATAATCAATTGACCTCCTTGGGGCAAGCTAAAGCCTCGTATTTTCAGGATGTCTAGACTAATTACCATTGCATTTAACCATATATAAATTTGCATACATGAACATAAAAAAGTGAGCTTCAAATCACATAATCAATTAATTCAGTCACTTGAACAATTGCAAATGCATGTATTTTTTGATAAAATAAAAGGGGTTCTCATTCTATAATTAAATACACACACACATGTATAAGAGACATAAGCTAGTATATGTCATTATTAACCAGGGAAGTGAGGTGTTGAGCTCACTTTTGGAGTGAGTTCTCAACTGCCTCATCATAGATCTAGGACTCTTATAGACACTAAGAGCTCCTTAGTCTTAAGACACTTCTAGTGATTAGATGAACACTTAACCTAAGCCTAGAGACTTAGAAGAGTTAGTTACTGGAATAGGTTGTGTCCTAAGGACCTAGGAAAACTTGCCTACCCTATGGCTCAAACCCAATCCATGTTTCCATCCTCAAACCAAACCTCAAATTCAAATTCAAATCCAAGTCATAAATCCAATCTCAAATCCAATGATTGAAACCCATTATTGAATTCAAATTCCAAATCCTTTCCTAAGTCATTTAATTTTATCCTATGGACTTAGCCTTAACCAAATTCAAATCCACCATAATTCAATTGATTTTCTCAAATATCAATTTAATCTCAAATCAAATATCAAATCATAAATTAATTCTAAACCAAACAAATCAATCTTAAATTAAATCTAAGACCAAATTTCCCTCCTAAGTCTTATGAACCACTCTCATAAGCTTAGTCAAATATCAATCCAAACTATCCCAAACTCAATCAATTTCCTTATAAATCAATTGTTCCTTCATTTATATTCACGAAAATAAATGATAACTACCCTCCAATGATCAAAAATAAATCAAACTAAATCAATTCTCCACTTAAGCCCTTCTAACCTACATTCTTAGGTTTGGTCAAATTTGCTTCCAAATCACTCTAAACTCAAGTGATTTTCTCATGAATCATTTATATCTTCATTTGTATTCTCAAATATAAATAAAATATAAATTCAAATAGCCAAAACTAAATCCAAAATCAAACTAAAATCCAATTTATACCCTTTGAACCAATTCCTTGAACTTGGTCAAATCCTATCCAAATCAACTCAGAACCCATTGATTTCTTCATGATTTAATCACTCCTTCAATCATTGTTCCAAATATAAACATAAATTATAATTGTCAAGCCAAATCCAAGCTAACCCAAATCAAATCTAAGTTAACCCTTTTGATTGGAAATTTTCATATGAACAAAGACCTATATGGATCCAAATCATTTGCAATTGAATTTATATTTTGATCTCAAACCCACTTATCAATATAACTAAACTTGAATCAAGCCATGATCAAGCCAATTAACCCATTTAGGTCCAGTTGATCCAAAGTGACTTAAAAGACCTTTTTGAGACAAGTTCTAATTCAACCCAAATTGGATTGAACTAAGCCCATCCAAACCCTATGTCATGATCAACAATCATCCTAGGTTAATCAATTATCTTGAATTAGGTCAAACCAAGTCAACCTAGCTTATTGACCAAGTCAATATTTAGCCCTAATGAAATCCAAAATAGCCAAAACCCATCATATGCCAAATTTATTGAAACCTTTGATTCAAACCAGTTCATAATCAATGATTGAACAAGATCAAACCCTCAATTGAGCCAAACCAAGTCCAATTGGCCATTTGACCCAATTTGACCCAAATTGGCCTAAAAAGCCAAAATAGGTCAAATCATAATCCAACCTAAATTGATTGCAACCAATGGCTCAAGATCATTCCAAATTACTTATTAAACTTGACCAAAGCCATAATTGAGCCCAATTTGACCAATTGGTCAACTTGACCCAAATTGACCCAAATTAACCTGGGGCCAACCAAATTAAATTCTAAATTAAACCAAATAAAAGCATACAATCATTTTTAATTAGCTAATTGAACTGGACTCAACACCTAACCCAACCAATTTGGTCAAATTGATCAAATTAGTCAACTTGACCCATTTGACTTATATGAACCCCAATGAGCCATAATCAAATCCAAAACAAATTGAATCAAACCAATGAAACCAACACACTCCAATTGATCATGTGAACTTAACCCAACCCTTGGTTTGAACTAATTTGACCAATTTGTCAACTTGACCCAACCTAACCCAATTTGACCTAAATTGGTCAAATCAAGCCAAATCAAGCCAAATAAACTCCAAACCACTTGAAAATTGGGCTAACCCACTTTTGACCCATCCCAAATCTACTCAAATCAAACCCAAAGCTAAATGACCACTTTGTCATTGGGTCTAGGGCAACCTATTAGATAAAACATGCATATTTATGTATTTTCCCCCCTTGGCTACTTGACACCCATTCGTAGGTCCACTTAGGCACCTGGACCATGGCTGACCTGACCCAAAGGTGGTTGGGTTGACCATGACTCATGGGGAGGTGAAATTACCTCCCCATTCCCATTGAAGCATTTCAAATCACCAAGGACACTCACTACTCCCATGGTAGCCACCTCCTACCCTTCCTCCACTCATGTGAGGCCAAGTGGAGTGATTCCCTGCCCAAATCGAGCTCCCTATCTTAGCCATTGATCCACCATGCTGAAACCATCACCACCGTCCAATCCAAGGAAGGAGGGGGTATACTTGCCTCATTCTCACTCAAACTCACACACTCACACTTGATTCAACCCTAGCAGCCAAGGAATGAGATCCCAGAGCCTCCCCTTGCATTTCCTGAGCTCCCCAAAATCCCCACTTTGAGTTTTATGTAAAACTAAAATAAGGGAGCAAATTAGTGATTCTCATTTCCTCATTTCACAACCAAAGTGCAATTAATTTTGTACACACCATCCGTGGACTTAGATGAGTCGAAATGAATTATTTTTCAAGCTTCTCAATGATAGTAGGGTGGAGTTTGATCAAGACCAATTGCTACGTGTTGTGGGTTGGTCTTCCGAGCAAACTACACCAAATAAAGGCTCATATGGTTCAACAGGGCTTCATTTCTACCAAACGAAGCTTCCTCAATTATTAGAACTGCCAGTCACAAGCTCCGGTGAGGTATGCCATTAAAACTGATCATTAGCTCAAAATAGGTTGGTCCTTTGTGAAGGAAACTTGGGTCTCATGCGATTTCAACCATTAGATATACTTTTTATGCTTCGTCGAAGGTATGGGATAAATTTCATCTCCATTTAAGCTTGGATGAGAGCGAGCAATCGGGATGTATCACGACGCCGCGAGGAGAATCACGAACCATCCATTTTGCATGATCGGGATGGGCGGTCTTGATCTGATCATGCATTAGATCCTCTAATTTCTCCTCTAAATTGCGGATCAAATCATGGCCATTCGATCTTAAATTGGACGGTCCAAGGAGTTACGAAGCCATCGATGGAGGATGTGACTTTATAACTTATCCCGCCACATGTAAGCACGCCACGTGGCCCGATGAGATTAAGGCTTTAATTAGGCTTAATTAATTTATTTTTAATGCTGAAACTTCCTAAATTCATAACTAATCCTAGAAAAATCCAAAAAAATATAAACTTAGGCTCATTTTAAAGATATTTCAGAGTCGAATCTAGGAAAATTATTATTAATTAATTTAAAATAGTGATTTTGGATTAATTAAAGTTTAATTAAAAATTTTAATTAGCTTAATTACTCAATTAATCATCCAATTAATGCAAACTTTTTGTGGATGTTTAGGGGGATGACCTCTCCCTCCCCTATTTTT
The DNA here is from genome assembly GCA_021442155.1 of Cymbidium sinense. Lineage (NCBI taxonomy): Eukaryota > Viridiplantae > Streptophyta > Magnoliopsida > Asparagales > Orchidaceae > Cymbidium > Cymbidium sinense. The sequence continues at coordinate 172,044,265 of CM038221.1, read as the reverse complement.
TTAGGATTTTGTTGGTTGAATCAATTGATTAAACCTTAATTACTCTCTTAATTTAATTAGTAATAATTAGTGAATGAACAGTGGTTTAATTAATTATTTAAGTCTAATTACCTTTGTTGAACAGTAAGGGAGCTTAGTGAATGTGATTGGGATATTTTTCCTAATTTATTTCCTAAGTTTTCTTCACTTTTTGGAATTTGATTTGTTAATGATTAATGAGGTAATTAATTGCTTAATTAATTAATTATTCCCCAAGATAAAAATCAGAGCTTAAATGATCAAATATGGGACTTGAGGATTGAGATCAAGTCCTCTTTCTTTCCTTAAATTTCATTAATCAAATGGATTAAAGATCTTGGTTAACTCAATATGAAATTCACTTTATACATAAATAACCTCTAATTAATCTTAGGTAGCTCTTTGGGTGTTCAATAAACCAAAGTGAGAGAAGATGAAATTATGGTTAGTTCACATCTGTGAGAAAATCATAAAAGTAGTTAAGTGAGATCCCTTAAGCCTAATTAATAATTAATCATAAGCCAATTGCATTAGGCCCCTTTCATTTCTTAGAAGCATTACGAATTTACTTTTCATGTGGTTGCATATCATATTGGCTAATTATTAATTAGTTAATTAATTTAAGGCGATGTAGGTAAGGGTTAATTAATCCACTTAATTCATACATTAACCTAATTAAAACATAAAATCAACCTAAATATTCTTCATTAAACCAAGTTAACTCACACATGGGGAATTGGATTAGGATTAGCAAACCTCTATCACATTTCCTAAATCAAATCAAACTCAAAATTGAAAATGTCATTAAAGAACTTTGGTTCATTTTAAATAGCCTTATTTAGTATTATTATCTTTAGGAATTAATTGGAATGAATGAGATCATGTGCTTATGTTCCTTTATTTCTTTTCAATTATATTAAATATTGTTTGCTATTTGTAATCATGCATTCATTTATTTTAAAATTAACTAAAATGAAATAGTTTCTTTTATGTAAAATTGCATGTGTTGATTTAAATTAAAAAATAGGTGAGGCTATTATTACTATTAAATCAAAAGTTATCTTCGAAAGCCTATAAATCAATTATAATATAAGGAGTGGTGTTAATTACAAGTATCTATAAGTGTGAATGTGTTCATAATATAAGATATGTAATATGAAGCTCTCTTTCCTTACCTTATATGGATTTGCATGAGATTTACAAATGTATAGTTCGTTTGAAAAGAACACAATATTTATCTAAATCTATTCCCATGTATCTCCATGCTAAGACTTAGGAAGAATTTCATATCATATATGTAAATCATATAATCAAACAAAAAAATGACTTCTTACATGACTTCTCATTCTTGTGGTTCTTTCTGTACATTCATATGTATATAAGAAAAGTGGTATATTAGTCTGGATATCTCAGGGCTGCGATGCTTTAAGTAGCCCTAAGTAGGTCTTGTACCTTATGCCCCTGGTGTAGAACAATGGTGTCGTATCTACTTAAAACTCTTATATATATGTATGTATGATATGACCAATGAATAAGAATCATAAATTGAAGAAATCAAATATAATTTTTGCATGGGTTTTCCTATTCTTATAGTTTCTCATATATCCATATGTATATAAGAAAAGTGGTATATTAGTCTAGACATCCTGATGTTGCGAGGCTTTAAGTAGCCCTAAGTAAGTCTTGTATCTTACGTCCCTCGTGTAGAACAATGGCGACATACTCACTTAAAAATTTTATACATGTGAATGTGTACTTAGCTAATGAATGAGAACCCCCATTTTCTATTAAAAAGGCATGCATTCATCCATTATTCACTTGGTTAAGTTGATTAGTCATATGATTTAAGGTTCTTTCCTTATGCTTTTGCATAAAAATCTAGATAGAGCTTTAAATTAATATGACAAAATCATTCAATCAAATGAAACATTAATTCAAAACACAGTTACTCACATTCGTCATTTAAGTGTGCTAAGATGCAAATTGCATGTATAGCTATGCTTAGGATTTAATCATATGCATGATACACATGATGAAAAGAAATGAATAAACATGTGTTATGTGATAGTAATTCATTCTAATTAATCTTAATATGCTTTTATAATTGAATGAGTTTACTTAAAATAAGCTTAAACTTAGGATTAATTAAAACATATAATAAGTCATTCACTAAAGAGAATTGTTAATTAATTTGTTTTAGATGTAGCTTAAGGTAGGGATAAAGAGTGTGATCCTCTCTTTCTTTCTCTTCATAACACTTAGTTATTTTGTGTAGGTTAAATGAAACAAAAGAAGATATTAAGTAAAATTTACAAATTGATTAAACCATTTAAAGTGAAATCACCCTTTATAATTAAATGTCCTTCATGCTTAGAAAATATTAACTATAAAGCTTAGCTAGGACATACCACATAAGCTTTAATACACACACATTAGATTAAGTCACCATTTTTAGCTTCATATTAGGATGGTGCATGGTTTGATGTATGTTTGGTTTTGTGATATATTATTGCAGACTCGATGTAAGAGTGTATGTGCATAGTCTGGATGTTAGGGGATATTAGCCTAATCATATTTTCTGCAAAGCATTATGCTTAAGGGGCTGCTGTAATAAAAATATAAATACTTTTGCTATGTATGTTGCTTATACCCCTAAGCATAACCCAAATTAGGATAGGTGGGCTTGGTTACCGATGTGTTGGGTGCTATGTCCAGATTACTCATATAACTGCTTAGGTTGTATAGTGTATTTAACTAACATTTATTTTGTAGGTGTAGCTAGATTTACTTTCCTTCTTTTAATGTAATTTTGTGTTAAGATTAGGATAAGTGTTATGGGTGATCAGGATGAGCATTGGTTACAAGACCAAGTCTTATGTACCATGTGAAGCCTTTGGAGCAAGCACCTCCAAATCAAATCAAAAGAAGAAAGAAGAAAGAAATAAAGAATGAAGAATGAAGAATGAACCCCTATAACATTTATCATTTGTAATTGTAATTATCCTCTTGTAATCCAGGTTGTATAAGGGTAGAGCTCAATTACCCACATTTCTTTTCGGGTTGTATAGCGGAACCTCACCGCACCAACCTCTTATTCTTTTGTGTTAACTTTATAAAATTATTTGATGTTTTATTTAGATTTTGCATTAAAGAAAGCATGTCTCTTCATAGTTTATTTATGATTGGTGATTGTTGTATGACCTGAATGCGATTAGACTCTTAGGATAAAAATAAATTTTTTACCCCATTAATGACTCATAACTAAACTTTTAAAATAACTCATAATCTCATATAAAGCCTAAGCATTAAATCAAGATAATAAAATATTTAGCAACCCCTTAGTTGGATGTTGTATGCTTAACATCACACATATCAATTTGTTTCACTCTTGTTAAGAGAGGGCTTTCATCTTTGCCAGATAGAAATGGGCATAACCTTTAAGAGCCTATGCTGGGAGAACACCTTTTTCTGTTTTGATTTAGCCCATAATCAACTTCTTCATGCATTTAGGCATATAAAATCCTAAAGCCTTTGTCAAATTGAAGTATCAAAAATCAAATAAAATTTTACGAGAGCTACATTAGACTAAGTCATTATTCATACCACTCATGCTCTAGTCTCTTAGGGAGTGGGTTTAAGTACTTTAGTTTTCTTTCTAAATAATAATAACCTAGCCATTTTGCAAAACATAAGACTTTCCTACATGGTTTTAAATCATAAGAGGAGTTAGTTGGCTTCCACTCCAGGTGGTTATAAGTCCCGCAGTCGGGTGGCTTACTCTCTCTTATGGAGGTAAACAATATACCCATCTTTTGCCTTAGATATAGGTCGTGCTTTAGCCCTTGATAAAGCTACCTATATTTAGGATCTGAGGTTGCTATTTTTCTTTGGGGATACAAGCATAAATCCTCACCTCTTAGGTATCTCAATAATCTTGTATTATGGAATTATAAGTCCTAGATTTCTAATAAAATTTTAACTCAAATATATAATTCTCCTCAATTTCAAATATATAAAGCCCAACTATGGGATAGTTTGGGATGCTCACTAGGCTTCCTAGTATCATGAGCATCCCCTACTCATCTCCTTTTGGCTTTGATAATAAATCTTTTCTTTTGATCTATCCCATTTAATCTTCCAAATGTAACTAATTTATTGATAGTCCAATCTTTGAGTTCTTTGGAGACAATAATTGTCTACTTTAATCAAGAGTATTCTTAAGGAATTCACCTTCCTTAGGATGGAATTAACTATGGGGGCTTGCCCCCATAGGAAACTTTAGAACCTGGTTTAAGTAAACCCCATTTTATTCATCAATGTTAAGTAGGAGAAAAATCTCTAGTACATTCAAAGACCCATCATGCCTTAGGAGTCCTTATTAGGTGATTAGGTCCATTGTACGGTAGTGATTTCTATCTTTCGAGATAGTGCACTATTCCTTGATATAGTATTCGATCACCTTAGTAAGTACATCCTCAGATCTATGTGGTGCCCCCTCACCCACCCACATATACACACATGTACACACATGAACCAAAAATAAACACAACAAATTTTTCTGGTGATACTACTGGGGATGGTTCCTCTCTCCATCTCTAGTAGACAATTATTCTCTCCAAGCATCAATAGTGGACTTATATTTCATATGAGTCCACGACTATCTTTCCTTCTATTAGCACTTAGCTTATTTCATTCTTAAGCAAAGCTAGCCAACATTCTTTAGGTTTTAGGACATCACTCCTTGTAGGTCCTAAAACCCCTATTGGGTTTTCCATTAGGTGAAAAATAAAATTAACTCATGAAAGGAAATCACAAACATTTGAAATCTCCTTACCACTAACATGGTGAGGTAGGTTCATTTTAATGATTAAAAAAATAAACTCTTTTACAAAGTAGTGCCACTTTCTAAAAGCACCTTTCACAAAACTCATATAACCAAACCTCACCTAACAATCCCCATGATTGTTACATGGAGTTCTTTTCAAAATCAAGATCAAAATCATCTTTTTAAAAGCACATTTTTGAAAATGACCATATTCATTCAACATATTCAAAATTGTTGAATGAGGAGTCTATTTTCAAATAAGATCGTAGCATAAAATTGAAATTCTACTTAACATATTTCATATATGCTAAAGTTGGAGTTTTCATCTTTTGAAAAGCACATTCTTGAATATGGCCATATTCATTCAACATGTTCAAAATTGTTGAATGAGGAGTCTATCTTCAAATAAAATCATAGCATAAAATTGAAACTTTGCTTAACATATTTCACATATGTTAGAATTGCAGTTTCTCTCTTTTTAAAAGAAAAGAATCACGCATGAAAGCAAGAAATATCATTGAACTCTATTTAACATACCTGAAATTGTTAAATAGATTTCCCTTCTTTCAAAAATAACATAAATTTAGCTTTCACTTAACATACCCCATTTGTTAAGTGAGAGTCTCATTTTCAAAATACAAATTTCTCTTTCGCTTAGCATACCCCACTTGTTAAGTGAGAGTCTCATTTTTAAAATGCAAATTTGGCTTTCACTTAACATACTCCATTTGTTAAGTGAGAGTCTCAATTTCAAAACATACAAATTTGGCTTTCACTTAACATACTCCATTTATTAAGTGAGAGTCTCATTTCCAAAACATATAAATTTGGCTTTCACTTAACATACTCAATTTGTTAAGTGAGAGTCTCATTTTCAAAACATACAAATTTGGCTTTCACTTAACATATTCCATTTGTTAAGTGAGAGTTTCATTTTCAAAACATACAAATGTGGCTTTCACTTAACATACTCCATTTGTTAAGTGAGAGTCTCATTTTCAAAACATAAATTTGACTCACTTAACATACCCAATTTGTTAAGTGAGAGTCTCATCTTCAAAATATACAAATTTGGCTTTCACTTAACATACTCCATTTGTTAAGTGAGAGTCTCATTTTCAAAATATACAAATTTGGCTTTCACTTAACATGCTCCATTTGTTAAGTGAGAGTCTCATTTTCAAAACATATAAATTTGACTTTCACTTAACATGCCTAATCTGTTAAGTGAGAGTCTCATCTTCAAAACATACATTTGGCTTCCACTTAATATACCAAATTTGTTAAGTGAGAGTCTCATCTTCAAAGCACGCATTTAATTCCACTTAACATACCAAATTTGTTAAGTTAGAATCATATCACATCATATTTGGTTCTTACTTAACATACCAAATTGGTTAAGTGGAGAACCTGATTTTGAAATCAATCCCACACATCATCAATCATCACAAGAAAATATTTTTCAAAAAATTTCCATAACATACAATCACAACCTTTTCTTAGCATACCTAAATATGCTAAGTGAAGTCTTTCAAAATCAAAATTTTTAAACAAGATTTAATACAAACATCTTCAAGTATTCCAACCCCGCTCGACCTACTTAAATTGGTTGAGTATGGGTTCTAAATCAAAATCAAATGGCAAAGACTCTCCTCATCATATCAAAATCTCTCCACTAAACCCCACTTAACATATTTGAATTGTTGAGTGTGGGTTCAAGACTCCAAATCTCTATTACTTTCTTGGGACAAGTGTTGAAGAGAGATCTGATTCAAGTTACATTTCAACACATGCAGAAATATAGTGCAGACCAGTTAGTACAATTTTTGCAGTTAGTACATATGGTCTCCTAGAATTTCATCTTCACATTTTCGTTCGGGATGGATTTGTCCATGGATCGGGCCAGCCTCCCTTAGACTGATTCTACCCACTTGATTTCCTTTGGCCGAGGATTTGATTTAAGGGAGCCCAAATTACTTCTAGGGGACTCTCACCACTATTAGATGAGGTGGCTAGGCAAAAGCCAATCATCCGCATTGACCTGCCTTTCGATATTGAGTATCCTTCCTTGAAGAGAAAGGCTGAGGTTCCATCGTGCCCCAGTCACAAGCGCTAGCACCTCCTCATTGGTCCCCTAAGGGGAAGGCTATCTTGGATTGAGATAGTCTCCCTACCTGGTAGGATCTAGTTCACACCTTACCACACAACACCACATGTAAGCCGCAAGATCAAGCGACACCACGAGCATGCAGTCTGAGAGATAGATGTAGCATCACACATTACAGAGGAGGGTTCACCTTGGAAGGTCTCTCCATTACTTAGTGGCAATAAGTTTTATCCCCTCTCGGCATTAGATGGAGAGGAAGACTATAGGAGGATAGCTGCATCGCCTCCGCCACTCGCATACCATGAGATTTTGGCTCGGAACAGGAGGAAGTCTTATGTGGGTCTATGAACGGTACTGTGCCAGGTTGGCGGAGCACATGGATGCTCAGAGTCTGGCCCACTATTTGACTTAAGGTCGATCATCCCCAAGAGTGTTACTAGGTAGATCTATAGTCATAAAGCATCAGAGACCAGGGTAGCAGCTCAGTTAGGGAGCAGACAATGACGGAGGTTTGCCAGGCAGTTGGTAGCCTCCGCTCTAGTTAATTTCCCTAGTCATCGAGCCACCAGGATTGATAGGATCAATAATATAGTATTGATGGGTACCACCAGTTGCAGCGGAAAATCCTCGACAAGGGTAGACCCAGTGTCATCTCCACCACACCGATCCACTCCTCGCACACCATCATCAGTTCAGGTCCTGCCATCCACCATTCCCATAATGGTCATGAAGTCAACTTTTGGGGAGAAGAAAACCCCTTTGGTGATCTGGCAATGGCCAAAGGATCCCATTCCATCTACTCAACCGATTGAGGTGAGGGTGAGTTCCCCTACTCGACCTTCTACTTCAGTCTTGGTGAAGAAGGAGTGGTGACCCCGCAGTGTCGTGGTCCCACCACCACCAACAGAGCCAGTGATAGTGGCAGTAGCAGAGGGGGAGGGAGACAATTCTGCAATTTCCATGGTAGTGGATCCCCTTAGAGATAGCACTCCACTCATAGTGGGCAGTCATGAGCACACATCTTCTAGTGAGCGTAGTCCTCCCAGAGATAGCACTCTAGTGGCAGACAATGTTATACATATTTTTGTCAATGACCACAGTCCTACTATGGGTTGGTTACGAGTGTTTGTGCCAGCATGGATAGATCATTCCTTGGATGAAATTCTAGTGCAGTATTTCATCGAGAAGAGGGAACTCTTAGGTAGTGATTGCATAAACTCAGAGGATGAGAGGGTAGCATTTGATCGTGATGAGGATGACCTTCTTGGAATTTGACCGAAGTCCACATGGTCGATACTAGGAGCTCCCTCCTTAGAGACCAGCATAGTTAGGAAGGTATTGTAGTTGAAGAAGATGATGCCGTCCATTCAACTCAGCACCTCCTCCACCAGCTTAAGCAAAGAGATGCTCACATTGAGAAAATGGGGAAGAAGATTGAGGAGTTGATGACAGTGGTGTCATCATTATAGAATTCAGCCTCGGTGTCACAACCTTCTCCCATAGCAGCCGATAGAGTTGAGTTGGCACATACCTCAGATCATCCTAGTTGCATTCCTATAGAGAAAAGTAATGGTAGCTTGCATAGGAAGGTGGTGGATATCACTTTCATGCATGAGAAGGATATCAAGTAGTTGATGGAGCAATAGGTGAAGGATGTGTTGGCACAAGCCTAAGGTGGCTCATCTGTTCTAAAGAGTAGACTATACCGGGAGCAACATGATGTTGTGTAGTATCCTAAGGGGTTTGTACCTCTTTCCTTCACGATTGTTGATGACAGTGGGAACCCTCGCCAAATATTGTATATTTTAGGGTCGACTGTTGCAACACCAGAGGTAGTGATGCCCTTCTTTTCAGATTGTTTGTCAGCATTCTAGTGGGTGTTGCATTTGATTAGTATGCCGAACTGCCCAATGGTTCAATAAAAATATTTGCTGAGTTGGAGCACCTCTTCATCAAGAGGTTTACTGGAGCTCAGGAAAGGGTTACAATAGGCGACCTCATTGTGACAAAGCAAAATCAAAATGAGTCTCTTGTTGATTACATTCTTAAGTGGTGAAACCTGAGTATGAAATGTGAACCACAGCTATCTGAACAGTATGCCATTGAGATTCTACTCAAGAATATCCATGGCTCGTGCGGTGAAATTATTTTCTCATCTCCATCTAACTTCTTTTGAAATGGAGGGATGAAAATAAGAAAATTATGCCTTATCGGGATACCACGTAGATCCACAGATGTTCTTATTAGGATGTTCAGGTACAACATTGAGGAGAGGTGTACTATCTCAAAAGATAGAAGTCATCACCCTACAATGGACCTAATCACCTCAATAAGGACTCCTAAGGACTATGGGTCTTCGTATGTACTAGAGATTCTTCCCCTACTTCACATGGAAAAGTAAAGCAGGGTTTATTTTAAATCGGGTTTGTTAAGTTTCTTATGGAGGCAAGCCTCTATAGTTAATCATCAAAGGAGATTCCTTAGACTCTCAGGTAAATGATCATGGTCTCCAAAGATTTCAAAGATAGGACTATCAATCAATTAATTTATTTTTAGAAGATCAAATGATATTGATCAAGAGGAGAGAGTTATTATTGAAGTTAATAGAAAGATAAGTAGGGGTTGCTTATGATACTAGGAAGCCTAGTAAGCATCCCAAACTATCTTATGATTGGGCTTTATATTTTTGAAATTGAGGTGATTTATTTATTTGAGTTGAATTTTTATTTGAAATCTAGGACTTATAATTCCTTGACACAAGATCGTGGATATGCCTAAGAGGCGAGGATTTATGCTCATAGCTCGCAAAGAGAAATAACAACCTCTGAACCTAAATCTAGGGAGCTTTGGCAAGGACCAAAGCACGACCTAAATCTAAGGCAAAAAGGGATATTTGGTTTGTCTCCATAAGAGAGGATAAACCACCTGACTGTTGGACTTACAACCGCCTGGGGGTGGCTGCCAACTAACTTCTCCAACAATTTTAAATACATTTAGGCAAGTCAAATACTTTTGCAAGATAGCTAAGCTATTGTTTATTTAGAAAGAGACTAAATCCTTAAACGCACTCCCTAAGAGACTAGATCATATAGGGAATGATTAATGACTTAAATATAATGCAAATTTTTGTTATGTTTTATTTTCATTTTGGACAATCAATTTGACACAGGCTTTAGGATTCATATGCATAATGCACAAGAAATTAGATTATGGGCCAAAATCAGCAAGAAAAGGAAGTGTGTTTCCACTATGGCTCTCAAAGGTTAAGCCAAGTTCTCTGGCAAAGGTGGAAGCCCTCCAAAACAAGAGTGAAATAAGATGTTTTTTATGCATGATGTGAAAAATACAACATCTAGCTAAGGGGGGGCTAAATCTTTTATCTTATTTATAACATAGGCTTTAGGTGAGGTTATGAGTTGTTTTTTTTAGTTTGAATTATTAGTTGGATAGAAAAATTATTTTCCTTATAGCCTAATTGTCATCCACGCCATACATCAAAGTAAGGAAGAAACTAGAAAAATATGTCATCTTAATGCACAAGCTAAATAAACATCAAACAATTTATAAAGCTAGTGCAAAAGAATAAGAGGTCATTTATGGTTGGGTTCCACAGCACAAACTCGAAAATAAATTGGGTAGCTGAGCTCTACCCTTATACAACCTAGATTACAAATGAATAAATTATAATCAAGAAGGAATTCATTATTATGGGGGTCTTCATTCTTTATTTCTTCTTTCTTCTTTATTCTTTCTTCTTTCTTCTTTCTTCTTTTGGTTGGTTAGAATGTGGTTGCTCCAAAGGCTTCACATGGTACATAAGACATAGTCTTATAACTAATGTTCATCCTAATCTCCCATAACAATCATTCCAAATCCTAATTATAAAATTACATGAAAATGGAAAAAAGAAAATCTAACTAAAACCTGCAAAATTGAGATTAACTAAATAAACCACAGAATGCCAAGCATGTATATGAATAAATTGGACTTAGTACCCCATACATGGGTAACCAAGTCCATTTGGCCTATTTCGGATCATGCTTTGGGGTATAAGCAACCTGCACAGCAAAAGCATTTATATTTTTTTATTACAGCGCCCTTAAGCACAATCCCCTGCAGAAGATAATGGTTAGACTAAGATCGCCCTACCATTCAGTCTATGCACATACACCCTAACATCCAGAATAAAAAATTACATCACAAAACAAAAGCAAATATCAAACCATGCACCACCCTAACCTAAAGCTAGAAATGGTGACTTAGCCTAATGTGTGTGCCATTTAAGATTTATGTGGTATGTCTTAGCTAGGCTTTAAGGCTATAGTTTTCTAAGTATGAAAAATGTTCAACTTAGAGGGTGGTTTCATTTAAGTGGTTTAGTTGATTTTGTTTGATTTTATTTTTTTTATGATTTGATTTGGTTTGGATGTACCTGCAATTAATTATTAAGTGTTGTAAAGAGAGGAAAAGAGAAGAGAACTTCTCTTTCCTCCCTACCTTAAGTAATTTTTAAGGTAGATTCATTTAAGATTTTTATTTAGTGAATATTTTATTATGTTTTTTACTTAATCCTAAGTTTAGATTTTCCCTAAACAAACCTATTCAAAAAGAAAGAAATTTTAAGATTAAGTAAAGTAAAATACTATCACAAACCACACAACACTTCATTTCTTTCCAACATGTGTAACATGCATATGAATAGATCCTAAGCATATCTATACATGCAAATGGAAATATTTAGCATACCTTGATGATGAATGCTAAGAGAGTTTGTTTAAGAAATTTGGATGTTTTTATGATGCATGATTTTGTTATGTAGAAAAAGGGATTCTTTTATCCATTATTCATATGCACATTTACATGTATGAAAGACATAAGTGAGTACGGTGTCTTTTTTTTTACACCAGGGGTGTAAGGTACAAGACCTACTTGGGGCTAATTAAAGCCTCGCAACCCTGAGATGTCCAGACTAACTTACCACTTTTCTTAAATACATGTGCATGTACAAAAGCAAATGATTGAAAAAAGAGTCATACAAAAGTTTATGTTTGTTTAATTTGTTGGTTGTTTAATTTATGTGTGCAAGTATGAATATGCTTCTTAATTGATGACATAGGAGTGAATAGGAATGAATTTAAGCAAGTGTTGTGTTCTTTTCAAATGAACTATACACTTTGCAAATCTTACTCAAAAATTATGTTAAAAGAGAAGAGAAGGAAAGTCACACAATGCACACCTTATATTATACTCACATGCAAGCTTATAAACAATTATAACTAGCACATCTTACAGTTGTAATGTTTGATTTATGAATTTTGAAAATAATTTTAGATTTAGTAATGATAATAGCCATTCATATTCTTACCTTAGCCAAAACATGCAATTTGACATAAAGGAAACATTTCATTTTAATTTGATTTTTCAAAAGATATGAATGCATGATTTTCATATGACATATACATTTAGCATGCTAAGAAAGAAATAAAGTGATGAAAGCATGTAAATTCATTCACCCTAATTAATTCCTAAAGACAATCCTATGGAATAAGATTATTTAAAGTGAATCAAAATTGTTTAAGGAAATTTTTAGTTTTGTTTTGAGTTTGATTTGAATTTTAAAAATGTGAGAAGGTTTGCTGGTCCTAACCCATCTCCCACTTGTGTATATTGATTTAATTTGTTTTTGGAATGATTAGATCGATTTTATATTTTGTTTAGGTTAAGGTGTACATTAAGTCCATTAATTACCCCTTACCTACACTACTTTAACATATTTAACCAAATAATTATGAGCCAATGTACATAAACCACAACGAATTTAAATCAACAATGAAAGAAAGAAACTAATTCATTTGGCTCACAATTAATGATTGATTAAGCTAAAATATTTAATTTAAGTACTTTTATAACCCTTCCCACATGGGTTAGATTAAATTAAGCTACTTAGGTTACAAGTATCTACCTAAAAGGAAATGATTTAAGTTTGATTTTAAAATTTTGATTAAGCCATTTGGTAAAGTGATTAAACTATTTAATTAATTTACCTTAAATAGATTTTATCCAAATGAATAAACTTATGATTTGGGAGAGATTTAACATTATCATTCAACCATTCTTTCTAATTTTAGCATTTTAATTAATTTTATTTAATTCATTTAAGAGTAATTAGAAGTGAATACCCTAATTAAACCATTAAAATCACCAATAGAAGTTTGGAATTAATCAATGGAATAATAGGTATTAACATAATTATATTCCTAATAAAACCCAAATTACATGAAATTTATTGTTCAAAATCAATTAAACTTAATTTTATATTATTCCAATTTGAAATATCTTCAAAATTCATTTGAGTTTGTATTTTTCTGATTTTTCTATATTTAGTTATGTAATTTTGAAGTTTTTTGATTAAAACTTAATTAAATCCCTAATTATATAACTAATCCCATTGGCGCCACGTGGGCCGCTGACGCGAAGCGCGCTTTCCATGTGGCACGATGGGATTCATCACTTAAGTTATCACATCGGCTACATAGTCAGCCGGCGGTGCTATGCGCTTTCCCTTGGATCGTCCGAACAAGAAAATCGAGAATGGAGAAATCAAAGTAGCTTGGGAGACCTTGAGGGAGCTTGGAATTGCTTCCTCTGAGTTCCTATGCTTCAATTGAATGTGAGTATCTACAAATGAAATGAAATTAGGGGGAGTATATCTCCCCCTAGAAGGATCAGACGGTCGAGAGTGTAGATGCCATTTTGATCAAATTGATCACCTTAAGTGGGTTATTTTGGCCGTTTGAGGTGGCACATGGTTCAATTTTGGCAGAGGGAGGTAGTGGAGAAGTTTCCATGTGCCAAAGAGAGTGTGGGAGGTGATCCCATGTGCTTATTTGTAGTGGGGTGGTCAGTTTTTGGTTTGGATTGGGTTAGGCTAACCCAAACCCATTGGGTCATGTGCACTACACTCACTAATGTCCACTTGGTCCACTAAGAGGGTGCCAAGTGGCCATGAAAAGGATATGACCAAATTCTAAGTGGAATTGGCCATAGGTTACCCCTTGACCTAGGGGTAAAATGGCCATTTGGCTTTGATTTCTCTTTGGGAAGATTTAGAATAGTTTGAAATTCGGTTGGTCCAAATTTCAAGAAATTTGGAGTTGATTTGATGTCATTTGGCTCATGTTGACCCATCAACAAATGTTGACCAATTGGTCAAATTGGGTCAAACCAAGGGTTGGGTCAAGTTCATATGACCATTTGAAATGTGTTGGCATCATTGGTCAATTTCATTTATATTTGGTGTTAGTTCATTTGATTTCATTTAGGTCAAATGGGTCAAGTTGACCAATTTGACCCATTTAACTTAATCAGGTTAGGTCTTGGGTGGTTTAGGTTTGGTTAGTCATTTAAAATATTTTGCAAGCTTTGGTTTCAATCAATTTTAGTTTGGTTTGATTTTGGCTCAATTTAACCTTTTAGGTCAAGTTAGGTTTATGGTCAATTGGGCTAGGTTGAGTTTAGTTGGCCAATTGAGGGTTTGGTCAAGTTCAACAAGTGGTTTAGAATGAATTTGACCCATTGGTTGCAATCAATTTGGCTTAGATCAATATTTGATAGATTTTGACTTTTTAGGTCAAGTTGGGTCAACTTGGGTCAAGTAGCCAATTGGGCTAGGTTAGACTCAAATGATGACTTGGTCAAGTTCAAACATTGATCATGAATTAGTTTTGATCAATGGTTTCAATCAATTTGGCCTATGGTGGATTTTGGCTAGTTTAGGTTTTATTTTGGCTAATTGTTGACATGGTCAACTCTTAAGTTTGACTTGGTTTGACCCAACTTGAGTGATTGATCATCTTATGATGATTGTTGCTCACAATGTGAGGCTTAGGTGGGCTTAGTTCAATCCAATTTAGGTAGGATTTGAATTTGGCTCAAAAAGATACTTTAGGTCACTTTGGGTCAAGTGAGCCTAAGTGGGTTAATTGACTTGATCAAGGGTTGATTCAAGTTTGGTTGAACTCACATATGGACTTATGATTGAAATATAAATCCATTAGCAAGTGATTTAGAGTCAAATGGGTTTTGATTCATTTGACAATTTCAAGTTTAAAGGGTGAACATGAGTTTAACTTGGGTTTGATTTTTGAATTTAGTTTTGGTTTGATGATTGAAGTTTATGTTTATATTTGGTTTCATGATTGAAGGATTGATTGAATCATGAAGAAAAATCAAGGGTTTGGCTTGATTTGAGTTTTATTTGGCTAAGTTCAAGAATTTGACTTGAAAGGCTTAGGTTGGATTTTGGCTGAATTTGGATTTGAGTTTTTAATTTGGTTTTGGGAATTTTAATTTATATTTCATTTATATTTATGAATATAAATGAGAATATAAATGGGTTATGAGAAAATTTCTTGAATTTTAATTGATTTGAATTTGATTTGAGCTAAGTCCATAAGATGGAATCAAAGGGACTTAGGAAGGATTTTTGAACTTGGAATTGAGTTTTGGATTTAGTTTTGGTTATTTGAATTTATATTTCATTTATATTTGTGAATATAAATGAGAATATAAATGTGTTATGAGAAAATTTCTTGAATTTGAAGTGATTTGAATTTAATTTGAGCTAAGCCTATAAGATGGAATCAAAGTGACTTAGGAGAGATTTTAGAATTTGGAATTCAATCATGGGTTTAAATTATTTGGAATTGATTCATGATTTGAGAAAATCCATTGGAATTAATTTAAGGTTTGGTTTGGAATTGATGTTGATTTGAGTTTGAGGTTGATTTGAATTTGGAGTTTGACTTGAAAGAAGGAAGTGAGGATTTGGTTTAAGCTATAGGGTAGGCAAATTTTCCTGACACCCCTAAGGCATAACCTATTCCTATGGCTAAGTCTTCTGAGTCTCTAAAGTTAGATTAAGTTTTCACCTAATCACTAGAAGTGTCTTGACTAACGAACTCTTAGTATCTAAGAAGGGTCCTATGTCTAAGATGGAGGAGTTGAGGGCTCATTCTAAAAATGGGGTCAACAGCCCGGTTGCTTTCATGCTTAAAGGGTTTACAATCAAAACCTTCGAGAAGCTAATCAACATGGAAGCTAGCTTACAAGAGGAAGCCAAACAGTTTCCTTTCTAGGACCGATCATCCAAGCCCAAACCTCAGAAGGCATTTGAGAAGAAGCCATGGGTAGTCACAATAATTGATAAGGAGAAGCAGCCAGCTAGGGTTCAGTCAGATAGGCCTCGAGCTCAGTAGTCTCCTCTACCACCTCCTCTACCACCACCTCGACTGTCATACTGACCACCTCAGTTACCACAGCGGCCACCACTATTGCCTCCTCATCAGTAGCATCCGCTGTAGTATTCCTACCCACCACTAGGTAGCTACTACTTACCTACTCTTGTCAATAAATTTAATAAACCTTCTTCATTCAAGAGGGAGGTAGTCAAGAAAATCTTTAAGAATATCTTAAAGAAGACTGATTTCTAGTCACCAGAGCCTAGGAGGCTGGAGGAAGTGGGCAAAAGTCATGATCCAAACTATTGCCCCTACCACCGCATGCTAGGCCATGTCTTAGAAGATTGCCTTACCTTTAAGGACTTGCTTGAGTGGAATACCTACTAGAATAACCCTCTAGTTTTGTTAGGGTAATCTTTGGGGATACAAGCGATCTTCTTAAGATAGAGAAAGGTTGGGATATCACCTTATCCCGAACCTCCAAGACAATTATTTCTAAGATCAGAAAGTTACCCTTGCAAGTTCCTGAAGCAGCTCAAATATTCAACTCTAAGAAAGGTTTGCAAGTTGATAAAGACAGCTTGAGGGAGGTAGAAACCCAACAATAGCAGTGACAGCCTCCACTTGCCCGAGATAACATAGTAGCACAACCACATACTGATTCTTCTCCTTCCATAGTTACAGTTATAATTCCTCCAGCCAACTCTGCTTCTAGTAGTTGTATTGTATCAGCGGATGGGGGTGCCAAATCCCTCACTCTGCTTACTTTACTTGATTTTTACTTTGTTCTTCCATCCAAATCTAAGAAATCAATGAAGAAAGCTGATTCCAGTTACATTTGTGTCACTTGTGATGATCTATTTGATTTTATTCCTATAAAAAACTCTCCAAGTCTAATTAATAATAACAACTCTAGTTCCAATCATTCCTATTCTCCAAAATCATTTGGGTTCACCTATTGAGATTGATTTGGAGTCATCTAACTCCAATGATCCCATAGGAGAAGTTGTAAGTGAACCTGATGAGTAGGTAGAACTTTCCACTAAACCATCTCATGAAGTCACTGAAGTCAACCTTCGTAGTGGCAAAGTTCTACCTCATAGGGCACACCACAGGATAAGGGTAAGCAAGTCATTGGCTCTAGCAATCAAGTAGCCCCTCCACAGGATACTCCGCCTATGGATATGCTTATGGAGGACCAGCCTAAAGTTGACTATAATGTCCTCACTCACCTGAGAAAGTTGCCAGCTAAACTAAGCATATATGATGCCCTTGTCGTATCCAAAGAGATGAGAGAGTCATTGCTCAAAGCCCTTCTTGATCTGGAAATATGCTTAGCTCAGCTGACCGCTATTGGAGAGTAGACATCTTATTCAAGAGAATCCCATGGAGTCACATTCATAGATGAAGACCTTCTTTTGGGGACAATCGAGCACAACTGTCCCCTCTACATCATAGTGGACATGGGCAGATTCAGACTCTCCATTGTGTTAGTTGATCCAGGTGCATCAGTGAACATTATAAGTCTAAAGACCCATGCCTACTTGAGGATTAAGATCTCTGAACTCCAAGGAGATCGGATGATGTTGAGAGGATTCAATGAGCAAGGTAAGAGGGCTTTAGGCTCTGTAGTGTTGCCATTAGAGATAGATGACTGGAAGATAGAAGCCAAGTTATACATAATTGATTCAGATACATCTTTTTCTGCTTTGCTTGGTAGGCTTTGGATACATGAAAATAACATGGCTCCATCCTCTTTACATCAGTGCATCAAATTATGAAGAGGTGGAATCAAGTATTGTGTCAAAGAAGACTTGAAACCATTCTCAGTTAGAGAGGTTGAGATATATGAGGACACGACCTACTATATTCCACCAAATCAAAAAGTATGTTCTCGTGAACTTGGTCAATATTCAAAAATAAAAGAAACAAAAGAAGAAGAAAATGAGAAAGAAAAAAAAAGAAAAAGAAAAAGAAAATGAAAAATGCAAGTGAACTAGAATCAGACACTGAGAAAGAAGTAGAGCCTGAAGTTAGATTCTACCTACAGTTCATTCCTCCATACGAATTGTTGACCTCACTTTTGGAGTGAGCTTTCAACTTCTCCATCCTAGACATAAAGACTCCTCTAAATACTAAGAGTTCCTTAGTCTTATAACATTTCTAGTGATTAGGTAAACACTTAACTTAACCCTAGAGAAAGAGTTAGTCATTAGAATAGGTTATGCCTTAAGGGTTTTAGGAAGACTTGCCTACCCTATAGCTTAAACCCAATCCTTGCTTCCCTTCTCAAATCAATTCCAAATTAAATCTTAAATCAATTCCAACTCAATTGATTTTCTCAAATCATGAACCAATTCTAAATCAAATCATAAATCAATTCCAAATTCCAAATCATAAATCAATTCCAAATCAAATAATTGAAACCCATGATTGAATTCAAATCCCAAAATCTTTCCTAAGTCCTTTTGATATCATCTTATGGAATTAACTCAAATCAAATCCAAATCACTCTGAACTCAAAATATTTTCTCACAACCCATTTATATTCTCATTTATATTCATAAATATAAATGAAATATAAATTCATAAAACCAAAACTAAATTCAAAACTCAAATCCAAATCCAACTTAAATCTAACTTATACTTTCTGAAGTCAAATCCTTGAACTTAGACAAATCATTATCAAATTAATCTAGAACTTTGGATTGTCTCTTCAAACAATCATTACTTCAATCACATGCCCAAATATAAACACAAACTACAATCACCAAACCAAAATCAAGCTAACCCAAGTCAAACTCATGTTCACCCTTTTGACTTGAAATTGCCAAATGAATCAAAACTCATTTGACTCCAAATCACTTGCAATTGGATTTATATTTCCATCATAAGTCCATATGTGAGTTCAACCAAACTTGAATCAATCCTTGATCAAGTAAATTGACCCACTTAGGCTCACTTGACCCAAAGTGACCTAAAGCACCTTTTTGAGCCAAATTATAATCCAACCTAAATTGGATTGAACTAAGCCCATCTAAGCCTCACATTGTGAGCAACAATCATCCTAGGATGATAAATAACTAAAATTGGGTCAAATCAAGTCAAACCTAGCCTTTGACCAAGTCAACATTTAGCCCAAATGAAACCCAAACTAGTAAAAATCCATCATAAGCCAAATTGATTGAAACCATTGATCTAAACCAATCCATTATCAATGATTGAACTTGACCAAGCCATAAATTAAGCCAAACCAAGCCTAATTGGCCACTTGACTAACTTGACCCAAGTTGACCTAAAAAGTCAAAATGGGTCAAATCTTGATCTAAGCCAAATTGATTGCAACTAATGGGTCAAATTCATTCTAAATTGATTGTTAAACTTGACCAATGCTTCAAATGGCCAACTAGACCCAACCTAGTCCAATTGACCATGAACCCAACTTGACATAAAAGGTCAAATCAATTTGGAATCAAACCAAACTAAAATTGATTGAAATGAAATCTTGCAATACATTTCAAATGATCAGCCAAGCCTAAACCAACCCATGACCTAGCCCAATTGGGTCAAATGGGTGGTCAAATTGGTCAACTTGATCCATTTGACCTAAATGAATCTAAATGAACCAAAACTAAATATAAACTAAATTGAACCAAACTAATGATACCCTGTGGTGAATTTTTATTCTTATTTTCATCTAAAAATGAATTAAATGAAGACAAAAATAAAATTCTTCTTTGTTGGATACCATGTAGATCTACATATATTCTTATTAGGGTGATCGGGTATGACATTAAGGAATGATGTACTATCTCATAAGACAGAAGTGACCATCCTACAATGGACCTAATCACCTTAATAAGGACTACTAAGGACAATGGGGATTGATTAAAAAGAGAGAGTTATTATCGAAACCAAAGGGAAATAAGTAGGGATGCTCACGATGCTAGGAGACCTGGCGAGCATCCTAAACTTTCCTATGGTTGGGCTTTATATTTTTGAATTTGAAGAGAATTATTTGTTTGAGTTGAATTTTTATTCAAAATCTAGGACGTACAATTCCATGATACAAGATCGTGGAAAAGTCTAAGAGGTGAGGATTTATGCTTATAGCCCGCAAAAGAAAACAACAACCTCAGATCCTAAATCTAGGGAGCTTTGGCAAGGGCCAAAGTATGACTTAAATCTAAGGTGAAAATGGGTATATGGTTTACCTCTAGAAGAGAGGATAAACCACCCGACTGTTGGACTTACAACCCTATGGGGGTGGCCGCCAACTAACTCCTCATATGATTTTAAATACATGTAGGCAAGTTTTATGCTTTTGCAAGTTAGCTAAGTTATTGTTTATTTAGAAAGAAGACTAAGTCCTTAAACTCATTCCTTAAGAGACTAGATCATGTAGGGCATGAATAAATGACTTGATTTAATGCAAATTTTGTAATGTTTTATTTTTATTTTTGGACAATTAATTTGACACTGGCTATGGGATTCATATACCTAATACATGAGAAATTGGTTATGGGCCAAAATCAATAAGAAGGAGGTGTGTTTCCACCATAGCTCTCAAAGGTCAAGCTAAGTTCCCTGGAAAAGGTGGAAGCCCTCCATAAGCAAGAGTGAAGCAAGATAATTTTTATGCATGATGTGAAACATACAACATCTTGCTAAGGGTTGCTAAATCTTTTATCTTGATTTATAACCTAGGCTTTAGGTGAGGTTATGAGTTATTAATTTTTAATTTTGAGTTGATTAATTTGATAGAAAATTTATTTTTTCTTAGGAGCGTAATCGCATCTAGGCCATTCATGAAAGCAAGGAAGAAAATAGAAAAAATATGCCATCTTAATGCACAAGCTAAACAAACATCAAATAATTTATAAAGCTAGCCCAAAAGAATAAAGGCCTTTGTAGTCAAGCTCCACCATACAAACCTGAAAAGAAATATAGGTAGCCAAGTTCTACACTTATACAACCCGTATTACAAATGAATAATTATAATTTAGAAAGAATTCATGTTATGGGGGTCTTCATTCTTCATTCTTCTTTCTACTTTTCTTTTTTCTTTTCTTTTTTTGGTTGGTTGGGATGTAGTTGGCTCCAAGGCTTCACATGGTACATAAGACATAGTCTTATGACCAATGTTCACCTCCACTTCCCACATAACATTCATTTCAATTCCTATTTGTAAAATTACATGAAAATAGGAAAAGTAAATCTAACTAAAATCTCAAAATAGAGATTAACTAAACAAACCACATAATCCCAAGCATGTATATGAATAAATTGGGCTTAGCACCCCACACATGGGTAACTAAGTCCACCTGGCCTATTTTTGGATTATGCTTAGGGGTATAAGCAACCTGCAAAGTAAAAGCATTTATATTTTTATTACAATGCCCCATAAGTACAATCCCCAGAAGAAAATGATTAGACTAAGATCATCCTATCATTCAATCTACGCACAAACACCCTAACATACAGTCTAAAATATTACATTAGAAAATAAAATCAGGTATCAAACCATGCATTATTCTAACATAGAGTCAGAAATGGTGACTTAGCCTAATGTGTGTGCCATTTAAGGCTTGTCTGGTATGTCTTAGCTAGGCTTTAAAGGTTGAAGTTTTCTAAATGTGGTGATTTCATTTAAGTGGTTTAGTTGATTTATTAGTTTTATTTGATGATTTGATTTGGTTTGAATGAACCTACACTTAATTACTAAAGGTGGTAAAGAGAAGAAAAGAGAGGAGAACTTCTCTTTCATCTCTACCTTAAGTAATTTCTAAGATAGATTTATTAGTGATTTTTCTTTAGTGAATGTTTTATTATGTGTTTTAATTAATCCCAATTTTAGATTTGCTCTAAATAAACATATTCAATAAGAAAAGTATTTTATGATTAATTAAGGTGAATTACTATCACATGACACACAACCCTTTATTTCCTTCCAACATGTATACCAAGCATATGAATGATTCCTAAGCATACCTATATATGTGAATACAAACTTTAGCACACTTTGATGATGGATGCTAAGGAATGTTGTTTAGAAAATTTTTGGATATTTCATGAATGCATGATTTTGTTTAAAAAGAAAAGATGGACTCTTTTATCCATTAATCAAATGCACATTTACATGTATTAAAGACATAAGTGAGTATGGTGCCATTGTTTTCTACACCAGGGGTATAAGGTACAAGGCCTTCTTAAGGCTACTTAAAGCCTCACAACCCTAGGATGCCGAGACTAATATACCACTTTTCTTAAAAATATGTGCATGTATAAAAGAAAATAAATGGAAGAAGAATCATGCAAAAATGCTTATGTTTGTTTGATTTGGTTATGCAATTTACATGTGTAGATGTAAAGATACTTCTTAAGTTATGACATAGAAGTGGATATGAATGGATTTAAGCAAGTACTATGTTTTTTTTCAAATGAACTATACACTTTGCAAATCCTATTCAAATCTATATTAAGAGAAAAAAAGAAAAGCACATAACACATTTTATTTTATAATTACATGCAAGCTTATAAGTATTTATAAGTAGCATACCTTTATTTATACTGTTTGATTTATAGATTTTGAAAATAGTTTTTGATTTAATAATGATAATAGCAACTCATATTCTTACTTTAGCCAAAAATATGCAATTTGACATAAAGGAAACATTTCATTTATTTTGATTTTTCAAAAAATATGAATGCATGATTTCATATGACATACAACATTTAGCATACTTAGAAAGAAATAAAGTGATGTAAGAATGTAACTTCATTCACCCTAATTAATTCTTAAAGATAATCCTATGAAATAAGATTATTTAAAGTGAATCAAAATTCTTTAAAAAGATTTTTATTTTATTTTTAGATTTGAATTTGATTTAGGAAAAGTGAGAAGAGGTTGCTGGTCCTAACCCATTTCCCTCATGTGTGAATTGATTTAGTTTAATTTTTATAACAATTAAGTTGATTTTATATTTTGTTTAGGTTAATGTGTGAATAAAGTCCATTAATTACTCCTTACCTACACCACTTTAACATAATTAACCTAACAATTATGAGCCAACATATGATATGCAACCACATTGAATTTAAATCAACAATGCACCTAAGAAAGAAAGGGGCCTAATTCAATTGGCTCATAATTATTGATTAATTAAACTAAAGGGTTTAATTAAGTACTTTCATAACCTTCCCACACTGTGAGTTGGGTATGATTTCCTTAAAAGTCACTTAGGTTATTGACACCTAAGTATCTACCCAAGAATTGAGATTATTGAGTTCTAGAATGATTTAATTTTGAATTTTGATTTATTTAATTTATTAATAAAGTGATTAAGCCATTAATTACAACTTGATAAAATGTTTTCCAAATGGAGGGAACTTAGGGAGAAGAGATTGGAAAAAGAATCCTAATCTCATTCCCTAAGTCCCTTCAATATTTCATAGTAATTAACAAGCCTAATTAATGTATTCATCACTGTTTAATAGATTAATTAATCACTTAATTAATTAAGGGAGTGATTAGTAATGAATCAAGCAATTACCTTAATTAAACCAGTAATAAATTCCATGAAAATTAGGGGAGGCAGAAGTCATCCCACTAAACATACTTGAGAAGTTTGGAATTAGTTAATGAAATAATTAGGGAGTAATTAATATAATTAAATTTCTAATAAAACTCAAATTGAGTGAAACATACTTCTCAAAAGTAATCAAAATTAATTTTATATTATTGCCCCTTTAATTATCTTTAAAATGAAGTTGAGTTTGCATTTTTTTGGATTTTTCTACATTTTGTTATGAATTTATAAAGTTTCTATGATTATTGAGTAATTAAAAAGCCTAATTATATAATTAATCTCATCAACACCATGTGGACCTCTGACGTGGTGTGCGCTTTCCATA
Organism: Cymbidium sinense; assembly: GCA_021442155.1. NCBI lineage: Eukaryota > Viridiplantae > Streptophyta > Magnoliopsida > Asparagales > Orchidaceae > Cymbidium > Cymbidium sinense. The sequence goes on along the minus strand of CM038221.1, from coordinate 172,020,162 downwards.
TGGCACAGTGAGATTGGTTATTTAAGTTATCAAATCACATGCCGCGTCACCCGACGGGGCTACGCACTTTCTCCTTGGCCATCCGATCAAGGATCAGACAGTCAGGATAAAACTTGTGGCTCTAGAGGATTAAATCATCAGATCTAAATGGATTAATCAAGACCGTCCATCCAAAACATGCGGGATGGACGATCCATGATTCATCCCTTCCCTAGCCTGTGAGAGACGGAGATCGTCCGTCCTCCATGGCTTGATCTGAGCTCACTTGAGCTTGGATTGGGCTAGGATTCAACCCACACCATCAAGAAGCAAGGAGAAGCACATCCAACGATGGAAATTCAATGGGATTACACTTCCCTTCACAAAGGATCAAATATTTTTCTAGTTAAGCTCGGTTTTGAGGCATACCTCACCGGAGGCTATCACCGGCACTTTCAACCATTGAGGAAGCTTCATCTAGTGGAGATGAAGCCATGTTGAAGGTTTGAAGGTTCAATTTGTAATGGATCTTCCAATTAACCAAAGCTTGCTTCAATGACTTGCGACTTTGGTTTAGGTCCTCCTTCCCGTGGCTTGGATGCTTGGGATTTTCTTTGGATGAACTCGACTTAGTGACTTGATGGTGCTTGCAAGAGGAATTGGACTTTAGTTGGGAATTGAGTGAGTTTGAAATCTCCCTCACCTCCCTTATTTTTAGCTTAGACAACACTGAGAAAGGGTAAGTTGGAAAGAGCTTGAGAATGCTTGGAGAAGCTTTCCTTTGATCCTCTAAGCTCAATCGAATGCAAGGTTCATGAATTGGAATGGAATGAGGGGGAGTATATCTCCCCCACTTGAATCGAATGGCCGAGAGCCTCCTTGCTATTTTGATCAAATTGCTCTCATGGAATAGGTTATTTTGGTTGTTAGGAGTTCCATGTGATTCAATTTTGGCAGAGGAGTGGGAGTGTGGAGGTACACATGGGTTAAAATGAGTGTGAGAGGTGATCCGTGTGGAGAAATTTGAGTGGAGGGGCCAATTTTTTCTTTGGCTTGGGTTTGGCTGATCCAAACTCATTGGGTCATGTGCACCACTCTCCTTGGTGTCCAAATGGTCCATTAGTAGGATGCCAAGTGGTCTTGAGTTGGAATATGATCAAATTTCAAGTGAATTTGATCATAAGTTACCCTTTGACCTAGGGGTAAAATAATCATTTAGCTTTGATTTTGATTTAGGCAGATTTGATATGATTGAAAAATGGGTTGTGCCAATTTTCAATGAATTTGGTGTTGATTTAATATCATTTGGCTCATGTTGACCCATTTAGGTCAAAAATGGGTCAACTTGGGTCAAGTTGACCAATTGGTTAAATTGAGTCAAACCATGGGTTAGGTCAAGTTCAAATCATCATTTGAAATGTTTTGGTATCATTGGTTTGGTTTAATTTGATTTATATTTGATTTTGGTTCATTTGGGTTCACTTAGGTCAAATGGGTGAAGTTGACCAATTTGACCCATTTGACCCATTAGACCCATTAGACCCAATCTAGTTTAGGTTGATCATTTGAAATGTTTTGCAAGTTTTGGTTTCAATCAATTTTAGTTTGGTTTGATTTTGGCTAGATTTGACCTTTTAAGCCAAGTTGGGTTCATGGTCAATTAGGCTAGGTTAGGTCTAGTTGGCCAATTGAGGCTTTGGTAAAGTTTAATAAGTGATTTAGAATGAATTTGACTCATTGGTTGCAATCAATTTGGCTTAGATCAAGATTTGACACATTTTGACTTTTTAGGTCAACTTGGGTCAAGTGGCCAATTGCGCTAGGTTTGTCTTAAATGATGACTTGGTCAAGTCCAATCATTGATCATGAATTAGTTTTGATCAATGGTTTCAATCAATTTGGCCTATGGTGGATTTTGGCTAGTTTGAGTTTCATTTGGGTTAAGTGTTGACTTGGTCAAAGGATAGGTTTGACTTGGTTTGACCCAATTTGGGTGATTGATCATCTTATGATGATTATTGCTCATAATGTGAGGCTTAGTTGGGCTTAGTTCAATCTAATTCGGATAGGATTAGAATTTAGCTCAAAAAGGTGCTTTAGGTCACTTTGGGTCAAATGAGCCTAAATGGATCAATTAACTTGATCAAGGCTTGATTCAAGTTTGGTTGAAGTTACATTTGGATTTATGATTGAAATATAAATCCAATTACAAGTGATTTGGAGTCAAATGGGTTTTGATTCATTTGACAATTTCAAGTTCAAAGGGTGAACATGGATTTGATTTGGGTTTGAGTTTTGAATTTAGTTTTGGTTGGATGATTGAAGTTTATGATTGAATTTGGTTTGTGATTGAAGGATTGATTGTTTGAAGAGAAAAATCCAAGGGTTTGGATTGATTTGAAGATGATTTGGCTAAGTTCAAGAATTTGACTTAAAATAGTATAGACTAGTTTTATGTTAGATTTGGGTTTGAGTTTTGAATTTGGTTTTGGTTAATTGAATTTATATTTAATTTATATCTGTGAATATAAATGAGTTATGAGAAAATATTTTGAGTCTGAATTGATTTGAATTTGATTTGAGCTAAGTACATAAGATGAAATCAAAGTGACTTAGGAAAGATTTTTTTGGATTTGAATTGAGTTTTGGATTTAGTTTTGGTTATTTGAATTTATATTTCATTTATATTTATGAATATAAATGAGGATATAAACGGGTTGTGAGAAAAATCTTTTGAATTTGAAGTAATCTGGATTGTTGGGATTGATTTAAATGATTTGAGAAAAGTCATTTAAGTTGGAAATTGATTTTTGATTTGTAATTGATTTGAGTTTGAAGTTGATTTGAATTTGTAGTTAGTTTGAATTTGAGGTTGATTTGAAAGAATAAAGTAAGGATTGGGTTAAAGCTATAGGGTAGGCAAGTTTTCCTAACACCCCTAAGGAATAACCTATTCCTATGGCTAACTCTTCTAAGTCTCTAGGGTTAGGTTAAGTGTTCACCTAATCACTAGAAGTGCCTTAAGACTAAGGAACTCTTAATGTCTGGAGGAGTCCTATGTCTAAGATGGAGAAGTTGAGAGCTCACTCCACAAGTGAGGTCAACAAAGGGCGCCCAATAGGTGTGGTGTGACTGAGAAGGTGCACCGCATGTATTGGTGTTGGCCGAGATAATCAACAACACCGAACAATCATAAGCACTAATAGAAAAGATCTACTCCCAACCCAAGGTGTAGAAGGAATCAAGAGCTTAGTGCAATGTGACTCTACTCATGTCAGCAACATAAGAGAGTGAAGGAGGATCCACTAGGGACTGAGTTTGTGAACCTTCCATTAGGGGAAGAGGTTTATGTCATCCACTAGGGGATGAGAGGTTTGATTTGATTTGTGTCTCACTGGGGAGAAATTTGATTTAATTTGGTGATTTATGATTTGGTGTTACACTAGGGATGAAAATGTGAACTGTCCACTAGGGGAGCAAGTTCAAGTCATCCACTGGAGAAAAAAGGGGTTGTGAAATCAGCAGGGGGATTAGAATTCGAGATCCGCTGGGGAATCAGAAAGAGTTGCATCTCACTGAGGAGAAGAAAATTGATTTGATTTGTTTGTTTAATTTAGTTTGACTCCACTAGCGAGGTTAATTGAATTTGTTTTGTTTGTTTAGTTTGACTCCACTGGGGAGGAAGGGTTGAATTTGTTTTAGATTTTAAATTTTGAATTTTGAGATGAACCCTGCCAATTTGAGATGGATCGCATTGAGTAGGGGGCCATGTTGGCCTTGATTTGGCTCAAATTTACTAATCCAAAGCCGTAGTCTACCAAACACATAGTAGGACTATCCAGCCAAAGGGACGGCCTTTCGGTGTAGCAGCTGTACTAGGATGAAAGTGTAGTAGACTTACATCTTCCGAAGTAGGGATCACTTGCCAGGGTGATCAGTTGGTGACACAATGAATCAAATCCAACCTTAGGCAGACTACTAAGTGAATGCTGCTGAGGGATTTAAATTAGCTCAAAGATAGTCAAAATTAGTTCCACTTTTAATTGTATTGATGGATCCCATCAGTTTGCGATGGACTCCACTGAGTATGGGCCATTGGCCTTGGTCTAACACAGATTTACCAATCCAATGGGTTAATCTACCAACCACATAGTAGGACTATCCAACCAAAGGAGTTTCTTTCAATTTGTAGCAATTAATTCAAGGAAAAAAGCACAGAAACTCATGTCTTTCCTAAATAAAAGACCACTGGGGTGACACATTAGTGGAGTAACATGTCAACCCAACTTAGGGCTGACTACTGAGTGAATGTCGCTGGGGGACTTAAATCAAGTCAAAGATAGTCAAAGTTAATTTCATTTTTTTATGGATCCCATTAGTTTGCAATGGACTGCACTGAGTAAGGGCCATGGGCCTTAGTCTAACACAAATTTATCAATCCAAAGGGAGTAATTTCCCAGGTGAAGAGAGAACTATCCAACCTAAGGGGTGCTTTTCAATTTGCAATGGTTAATTCAGGGAAGAAAGTGCAGAACTCACATTTTTCCTGAATAAAAGACCACTGGGGTAACACATTAGCGATGTAACATATCAACCAGACTTAGGGCTACCCGTTAGTTTGCGACAATCATGCTAGAAAGAATGTGTAGTAGACTTATATCTTCCAAAGTAGAATGAATGTCGGGGTAACCTGTTTGTGGCAAAATAGATTGAAACTGACCTAAGGGTGATTACTGAGAGAATGTCAACCCGTAGACTTATCTGTATTCAAGAGTAGTCAAGCAATTCATATAAGGAATTTTGCTGACACTGTCTTAAAGATAGGATGACTGCTTGGGAAAGGGATCACTAGGGGCTTGAATTCTTAATCCATAAGTAAATTAATTTATTTGTTTATTTGGTTTGTTTTATCGGACTCTGTTGGTTTGAGGATTATGAGAAGGAGCTTATATCGCCTGAATATCTCAAATTTGAACTATGGGAGAATCTGCATCGCCAAATTCTCCTAGCAGGGTGGCTACTAGGAAAGGAGGACTATCCAATCCAAAAGTAACCCAGGTAGTGTCTAAATGCGATCATAAAGGACGTGATCCAAATAGAGTGCCCACAGGGAAGGGGCCACTAAGGGCTATATCCAACACCATGGAGAAGATAGTTTGCATTGGTATTCGATGGCCAACTCAAGGAGAAAGTGCGGAGACTCATATCTGCCAAAAGTGGTGTATCCACTGCGTGAGTCACTGTCAGCATAGTGAACATCAACCAATCTTAGGTGCCCATCGATTTGCGATAATCAGCCTAGGAAGAAAGCATCAGGGACTCACATCCTCTTATAGCAAAACTGATTATCAGGATAGTCTGTCTTGGGCTTGACAAGTACTATCTGACCTAGGGAGACTACTAAATGAATGCCACTAGGGGACATATATCAACTCAAAAGTAGTTAAGAGGAAAAAAGCCATTGGGGGACTTACCCTAAACCTCAAATATATTTAACCTAGTTAGTGCATGATGGCTAGTTCAAGATGAAAGCATGTAGGCTTACATCTTCTTAAATAAAGTCAACATAAGGTAGCTTACTGGCTGTGCAGTGAGGTCTACCAAACTAATAAGGTGCTTATCGATTTGCAATGGTCAATTCAGGAAGAAAGCACATGGACTCACATCCGTCGGACAAGTGACCACTAGGGTGATGTACTAATAAGGTAGTATGTCAACCCAACCTAGAGCAGCTAATGAGTGAGTGCCACAAGGGACTTGCTCCCACATCAAAATAGCCTGAGATAAAAGATATGTGTTTATTTTTATATTTTTGTTAAAGGGAATAGGACACTGCTTGGGTTATGTCACACCTACCCAAAACATGCTTGGGAAATTTGATGAAATGGTGCCATGAATAGCAGTTGTGATCCCACCAAGAAAGGATGTCGCTTGGGTTCTCTTACACCTAACTTAGTTGTGCTAATCGAAATAGGATACCTCTTGAGTTCTCTTACACCTATTCTAATAGTACTGGGGAATTGTGTTTGATTTGTGTTTATGTTGTGAAAGAGGGATATGATGCCTCTTGGGTTCTCTTACACCTATCCTAAACACATCATGGCAAATTCGCAAACAACGCTTCGAATGAAGAGAAGATTTTAATGAATTGGAATGAAATTTTTATTCTTTTGATGATAGTTATTTTCAAACATGATTTTATGGGTAATATTTTTTTCAAATAGAGTTCATTAATTGGAAGCATTGGGTGTTCCCCTTTATAATCAATAAGCTGATAAGATCCTCCTTGGTAGGCCTTCTCTATGACAAAAGGGCCTTCACAAGTGGGTTCAAACTTGCCTCCTATCTTTTGACGAGCAACAATTGGTCTCCTTAGAACTAAAATAAGCTCTTCTGCTTGAAAAGCTCTAAGGAGGACCAGCTTGTTGTGAGCTTGAATTATTTTGGCTTTATATAACTCAAGTTTTTGGCATGCCTACAGGCATTTCTCCTCCAAACCTTCGAGCTCTTCTAACTACAACTTGGCATTCTGCTCTATAGTGATTTTGCTATGCAATGCTATCCTTAGGGTGGCAATTAGAATGAATCGATGACCCTTGGAAGAGGGAGGATTGATAGCACCCATATATTAGTACCTTAACACTCAAATGGCCATGAGACCAATGTAGGATGTAGAATGTTGGGTGTTTGATGCAAGACCACACCATGTACCTGACACTTATGACATCTTCTAGATACTTTAATGCAATCTGTAATCATTGAAGGCCAGTAGTATCCTAGTCTCTTGATCTTTGCTTTCATCTGTAGATCGGATTAGTGCACTCTGCATAGCCCTGAGTACACCTCAGTCACAATCCTATAGGATTCGTGTTTATCTAAACAACATAACTACATTTGATCAAAGGACCATTGGTATAAGGTGCCATCCATGAGAGTATAGAAGAGAGCTCTCTGTTTCATCTGATGGGCTTGCGACTTCTCTTGAGGTAGTTTTCCTCTTATTGACCTCATTTTTAGGATGAGCTCTCAACCCCTCTATCTTAGGCATAAGATTTCCCTTAGATTTTAAGAGTTCCTTAGTCTTAAGAAACATCTAGTGATTAGGTGTACACCCAACCTAGCCCTAAAGACTTAGAAGAGTTAGCCATAGGAATAGGCTATGCCTTAGGGGTGTTAAGAAACTTTGCCTACCCTGTAGCTTGAACCAAAATTCCTCATTTCCTTCCTTCAAGTCAAACTTAAAGAAATTCTAGCTTAATTGATTTTCTCCAAACTCAAATCAATTTCACATGATTGAAATCCATGATTGAAATCCATGATTGAAACCCATGATTGAAATTCAAATCAAATTCCAAAAATCTTTCCTAAGTCACTTTAATTTCCCGTCTTATGGACATAGCCAAAATCAATTCAAACTCAAGAGATTTTCTGACAACTCATTTATATTCTCATTTGTATTCACATATATAAATGAAATATAAATTTAATCAATCAAAACTAAACCCAAAATCAAATCCAAAATCCATGGTCAAATCCAAATATTTTTTTAAGTCCTTTGATTCCTCCTTATGGACTTAGCTCAAACCAATTTCAAATCACATCAAATTCATAGGATTTCCTCATAACCCATTTATATTCTCATTTATATTCACAAATATAAATCAAATATAAATTCAAACAACTAAAACCAACTACAAAGATCAAACTCAAATCTACTAAAAATTCAACCTAAGCTTTTCAAGTCAAAATATTGAACTTAGCCAAATCAATTTCAAATCAAGCCAAATCCTTGATTTCTCTTCATGATTCAACCAATCCTACAATCATGAATCCAAATCTAAATACAAACTTCAATCACCAAATCAAAACTCAATTCAAAAATCAAACCCAACTCAAACTCATGTTCACCCCTTGAACTTGAAATTGTCAAGTGAACCAAAACCCATTTGACTTCAAACCACTTGCAAGTGGATTTATATTTCAATCATAAGTTCATATGTTAGTTCAATCAAACTCATATCAAGCTTTGACCAAGCCATTTGACCTACTTAGGCTCACTTGACCCAAAGTGACCTAAAGTTCCCCTTATGAGCCAAATTCTAATCCTAACTAAATTGGATTGAACTAAGCTCACCTAAAGCTCTCATCATGATCAACAATCATCATGAGATTATCAATTACCCAAATTGGGTCAAAAGTCAAACTAGTTGACCAAGTCAACACTTAGCCAAAATGAAACCCAACATAGCCAAAATCCACCATAGGCCAAGTTGATTGAAACCATTGATCTAAGTTTATTCATGACCAATGTTTGAACTTGACCAAGCCAACATTTGAGCGAAACCTAACCCAGTTGGCCACTTGACCCAAGTTGACCCAACTTGACCTAAAAAGTCAACATGTGTCAAAACTTGATCAAAGCCAAATTCATTGAAACCAATGGGCCAAGTTCATTCCAAAATTGTTGAACTTGACCAAAGCCTATTAATTAGACTACTTTCATTGATTGACCCAAACTTGACTTAAAGGTCATTTTGAGCCAAACCTAAACCTAAACAAAATTGATTGGAAACAAAGATACCAATCCATTTCATATGACCAACCAAACATGAACCAACCCATGACCTAACCCAAATAGGTCAAATAGGTCAAATAGGTCAAATTGGTCAAGTTGACCCATTTGACCTAAATGAACTCAATTGAACCAAAATCAAATATAAACCAAATTGAATCAAATCAAAGCTAGAAAAATATTTGAAATGGTCATATGAACTTGACCCAACCCTTGGTTTGACCCAATTTGACCATTTGGTCAACTTGACCCAAGTTGACCCATTTTGACCTAAATAGGTCAACATGAGCCAAATCACATCAAACCAACTACGAATTCAATGAAACTTGGCCAAACCTATTTTCTCATCATACCAAATATGCCCAAGCTGAATCAGGTCAAATGACCATTTTACCCCTAGGCCATAGGGTAACCCAAATCAAAACCATTTGGAATTTGGTCAATTCCTTTTCATGGACACTTGGCCTCCTCTTAATGGACCAAATGGTCACTAATAGACATAGTGCACATGACCCAATGGGTTTGGGTCATCCAAACCCAACACAAACCCAACACAAACCCAAAATCGACCACTCCCATTGAAATGGCCACATGGAAATCCTCCTTACACCCAATTCAAACACATGGCCACTTCATCATTCCACTCCCTGGCCAAAACTGAATTCAAGGACATCCTAAACGGCCTAAAAAACCCATTAAATTAAGGCAATGGATCAAAAATGGCAAGCTCACTCACGACCATCCTATTGCCAAAGGGGGAGATATACTCCCCCTAATTTGATTTCATTTCACAAGTCCTCAATTCGATTGAACCTAAGAAAGTCAGCGAAGCCATTCCTCAGCTTCCCCAAGCTTCCTAGAGTGAAATCAAACTTCAACTTCTCAGTTTTCATAGTGTGAAAATAAGGGAGCTCCACTTAAAATCTCATTGACTCCACACTTAAAACCAGTACAATTCTTTCTTCAAGCTCCATTAGAGATCCAAGTTGCTCTCACCTAAGCTCTTTCCTAAGCTCCAAAGGCAAAGGAAGAGTGCCCTAGACCAAAATTGAGCTCAAATGCAACGGGATTTGGTCTCTAGAAGCATCCACCCCAATCTCAAGACCTCTAAACTTCAACAGAGCTTCATCTCAGCTAGATGATGCTTCTCAAAGGGAATCGAGCATCGGTGATCACCTCCGGTGAGGTTAGCCATTTTTTTGAGCTTAATTTCAATGTGTGTTGGTCCTTTGTGAAAGGAATTTTAATCCCCTAGAATTTTAGTGGTTAGATGTGCTTGCAATTCGGTTTAGATGGTGTGGGCTAAATTTTAGCCCAATTCGAGCTCAATTGAGCTCGGATCTTACCCTAGAACAGGGATGACCTCCATTGCTCACAGGGGATAACAAGGATGAATCTCTGGTCATCCATCCACGTGTTTTAGATGGACGGTCAAGATTAAGACATTTAGGATCCACTGGTTTACCCTTTAGAGCTACGTCTTTAATCTCAGATGTTCAATCGTTGATCGGATGGCTGGGGAGAAAGGGCATAGTGTCGCCGCTGACGCGACGCTACAATGTGACAAGTTAAAGATCCAATCCTGTCATGCCACATGGAAAGCACATGCTATGTCAGCGGCACACGTGGCATCGACGGGATTAAATACTTAATTAGGCTTATTTAATATTTAATTAATCACCAAACCTTCCTAAATTCATATCTAAGCCTAGAAAAATTAGAAAAATATGAAATAAATTGCATATGAAATATAATTGAATATAGAATATTCTAAAATTAATTTTAATTAATTTAGAATAGTTCCTTTCTTTGAATTTGAGTTTTATTAAGAATCTTAATTGGTTAATTACCCTCTAATTACACTAATGTTTAATTATAAATTTCTTGAGCATGATTAGTGGGATGACTTCTGCCTCCTCTAATTTTCTTGGGATTTATTGGTAGTTTAATTAGAAAAATTGCTTGATTAATTTTTAATTACCACCTTTATGTAATTAAGCTTAATGAAGGGCATACTTAGTGGTTTAACCCTCTGATTGAGTTAATCAAGCTTTGATTAAGTGAAGATGAGGTTTAGGAAATAAATTTGGGATACTCTCCTTAAGATATTTCTTAAAACCCCTTTTCCTTCCTTAATCCAACCTTAATTAAGGGATAATTCACTAATTACCCCCTTAATTAATTTTATAAAATACTAAAACTTTCCAAAATTAAATTAATCTATCTTGGGTAGATGCTTAGGTGTTCAAAAGTCTAATTCCATTATGGAAATCAAAACCCAACTCACATGTGTGAAAGAAAGTACTTAAGTTAAACCCCTTAGTTTAGTTAATCACTAATCATGAGCCAAATTGCATTAGGCCTTTTTATTCCTAGGTGCACTACAAATTTAAATTCCTTATGAGATTTTATGTCATCTCATTAGCTCATAATTATTTGATTAAGTATGCTAAGGAGGTATAGGTAAGGGGTAATTAATATGCTTAATTCATAACTTAACATAATCAAAATATAAAATGGATCTAATCATCTAAAAAGTAAACAAAATAACAAACATATGTGGGAATGGGTTAGTAATAGCAAACTCACCTCACATTTCTCAAATAAAATCAAAACCAAGACAAAATCAAACCTTCCTTCAAAATAATTTGATTTTCTTTAAGCTTTCTCATTTCATAAGATTGTCTTTCGAAATTAATTAGGGTGAATGTGTTTACATGCTTTCATCATTTTAGTTCCTTCCCAACATGCTTTTCAAAAATCAAATGTGTATTCCATATGAATTTCATGCATTCATACTTTTCAAAAATCAAATTAAAAATGAAATATTTCTTTTATGTCAAATTGCATGTTTTGGCTAAAATAGAAATATGAGTGGCTATTATCACTATTAAATTCAAATTATTTTCAAAATATATGAATCAATTACCAAAAATTGAAAGTGTGCTACTTATAATTTATTTATAAGCTTGCATGTGAGTAAAATATAAGGATGAGCTTAGTGTAGTTTTCCTTCTCCTCTCTTTTAGTATAATTTTGAATAGGATTTAGTAAAGTGTTTAGTTTATTCAAAAAGAACATAACACTTGCCTAATTCCATTTATTATTCACTCCTATGCTATTACTAAAGAAGGGCACTTACATTTACACATATAAATTGCATAAACAAATCAAATAATCAAATACAAACATTTGCATTTTTCTTTTCTATTAATTTCTTTTATACATGTGCTTGTATTTAAGGAAAGTGGTATATTAGTTTGGACAATCCCGAGGTTGCGAGGCTTTAAGTAGCCCTAAGTAGGCCTTGTACCTTACACCCCCTGGTGCTAACAATGGCGCTGTACTCACTTATGCCTTTCATACATCCATGTGTGCATGTGAAAAATAGATAAGAAAACCTCTTTTCTACTTAATGAAAATCATGCATCATAAAGCATTCAAGTTTTCTTAAGTAACTCATTTAGCAATCATCATAAAGTGTGCTAAACATTCTCATTTGTATGTATAAATATGCTTAATATTTATTCATATGCATGTTATACATATTGGGAAAGAATGAAGTGATGTGTGTTTTTATGATCTTAATTCACTTTACTTAATCTTAAAATGCCTTTCTTTTTGAATAGGTTCATTTAGAGGTCATCTAAACTTAGGATTAATTAAAATACAAAATAAGACATTTACTAAATGAAACTAAGATTGAACCTTCTTTAGAAATTACTTAAGGTAGGAAAGAAAAGAGAAGTTCTCTTCTCTTTCCCTTCTCTTTACAACTCTTAGTAATTAGTTGTAGGATTCACTTAAACCAAATAAAAATACAAAATAAAATCAACCCAAATCAGTAAAACACTTAAATGAAACTACCCTCTAAGTTAAATATTTTCAGACTTAGAAAATACAAACCTTAAAGCCCTAGATAAGCATACCACACAAACCTTTTAAAGCACAGACATTAGGCTAAGTCAGCACTTCTAGCTTTAGGTTAGGGCAGTGCATTATTTGATGTTTAATTTTATTTTGTGATATATGTTTTGATTTGGATGTTAGGGTGAATATGCATAGAATGAATGGTAGGATAGTTTAGTCTAACCATTATTTTCTATAGAGGATTGTTTTTAAGGGGCGTTATCATAAAAAATATATAAATGCTTTTGATATGCAGGTGCCTATACCCCTAAGCATAATCCATTAGGCCAGGTGGACTTAGTCACTCATGTGTGGGGTGTTAAGTCCTACATATATGCTTGAGATTTTTGTGATTTGTTTAGCTAATCTCTATTTTGCAGGTGTTAGTTAGACCTTACTTTTCCTTTTCATGTATTTTTTTGCAATTAATATTTTGGAATGATTGTTATGGGGGATTATGATGAGCATTGGTCATAAAATTTCATCTTATGTACCATGTGAAACCTTTGGAGCAACCACCTTCCAACCATCCAAAAGAAGTTGCCAAAGAAGAAAGAAGAAAAGAAGAAGAAAGAAGAAAAGAAGAATGAAGAAATGAAGCTTGAAGACCCCCATAATAATGAATTCATTGCTTAATTGTACTTAATTTATTTATAATCTGGGTAGTATAAGGGTAGAGCTCGACTACCAAATTTATTCTCTTTGGGTTTGTATGGTGGTGCCCAGCCATAATTGGCCTCTTATTCTTTTGCGTTATCTTTATAAATTGATTGATGATTTGTTTAGCTTGTGCATTAAGATGACATCCTTTTCCTAGTTTCTTCCTTGCTTGATGTATGGCCTGGTTGTGGATTAGGCTCTTAGAAAAAAATAAATTTTTTATAAAATTAATCAATTCAAAATTAAATAAATAATTCATAACCTCACCTAAAGCTTAGGCTAAAAATTAAGATAAAAGAATTAGAAACCCCTTAGCTGGATGAGTATTTCTTTTGTAACATCATGCATAAATGCATATTATTTTCACTCTTTATTGGAGGGCTTCCACCTTTGCTAGAAAAACTTGGCTTGACCTTTGAGAGCCATGGTGGAAACACACCTTCTCCCTTCTCACTGATTTTGGCCAATAATCTTACTTCTCATGCATTAGGCATATGAATCCTATAATCTTGAGTCAAATAATTATCTAAAAATAAAAATAACATGTAATATGATTTGCATTAGATTTAGGTCATTTGAAGCATACCCTTATATGATCTTGTCTCTTTAGGGAGTGAGTTTAAGGACTTAGTCTCTTTTTAAATAAATAACAACCTAGCTATCTTGCATAAATCATAAGACTTGCCTATATGTATTTAAAATTGTAGGAGGAGTTAGTTGGCGGCCACCCCCAGGCGGTTGTAAGTCCAAGCAGTTAGGTGGTTTATCCTCTCTTATGGAGGTAAACAAAATACCCTTTTTTACCTTAGATTTAGGTCATGCTTTTGGCCCTCACTAAAGCTTTCTAGATTTAGGTTCAGAGGTTGCTTCTCTCCTTTGTGGGCCCTAAGCATAAATCCTCACCTCTTAGGCATTTCCATGACCTTATATGATAGAATTATAAGCCCTAAAATTCTAATAAAATGTAAACTCAAACAAATTAAATCAATTTCAAAAATGTAAAGCCCAACCAGAGGGTAGTTTGGGATGCTTACTAACTTCCTAGTATCTTAAGCATCCCCTACTTATTTTCATTTAGCTTCGATAAGAACTCCCTCCTCTTAATCGATCCCACTTAATTTCTTAAAAAAATAAATAAATTGATTGATAGTCTGAACCTATTGAAAACTTTGGAGACAATAATCATTTACCTTAATTTGAGAGTATTCCAAAGGAACCTCATTCCTAGGATGTAATTAACTATGGGGGCTTGCCACTATAGGGAACTTAACGAACCCGATTTAAAATAAACCCTACTTCACTTTTCCATGTAAAGTAGGGGAACAATCTCTGGTACATCATCCCGCAGACCCATAAGTCCTTAGAAGTCCTTATTTAGGTGATTAGGTCCATTGTAGGGCGGTGACTTTTATTTTTTGAGATATTACACCTTTACCTCAATGTCGTACCTGATCATCCTAATAAGTACACTTATAATTCTATGTGGTGTCCATCTAAAGGAGGCAATCATCATCATATTGAATTTTCTCTCTCTTCTTTCCTTTCTTTCTTTTTGTCTTCATCTTTCTTTTCAAGAGGGATGAAGATAAGAAGTAGAGAGTTCAAGGAGGAAGAAGAGAGGAGATTTATTGATGATGGTGAATGCAACCTCTAACAAAAATTTTTTTTTTCACCCACACCTCTAGTAAAGTAATCCATGAATGGTTGCCTCCAATCTAGCTCCTTGTCCTTTTCACCAATGGCAACCTCCCCTTCAAGAGAAAGTATCTCAATGAGTTCTATGTCAATAAGGGATATGACTTGTCTATTTTGGACCATTATTGAAATTGAATCATCTTCCAGACATGCTAATTCCTTGGTAAGTTTGGCCAAAGCATCTACTACTGCATTCTCTCCTCAAGAGACCTTATAGATGGTGACCTCAGGGATTTGGGCCAATAGCTTCATAGTGTACTTGTGGTTGTGTCGAAGCCTAGGTTTTAGAATCTTGTAGGATCCGACAATATGGTTGATGACCAACTGAGAATCTCCAAAGATGTTGATGCTCTTGACACATGTTGTAATGGCTAACTCTAGATCAGCAATCAAAGCCTCATACTCTTCTTCATTATTGGTGCATGGATTGAAGAGATAGTATAAGAATCTCATCATATTACGATCTGGAGTTAAGAGAACTATTCCTACCCCTTCCTTTTCTAGAAGAGTAGAATGTGGTTCTTCTCCTTTATGAAAGGAAGCCATATCACCCTACATCTCCCAATGACAGTCATCAATCCACCTTAAGTTCATGGTTTGTTTATCAGGGAGATCATCATTAAGTAGAGAATCAGAGGGAATTGGGTGTGCTGCTAAGAAATTTGCTAGTTCTTATCCTTTCACTGCACGAAGGGGTATGAATGTGATATCAAATTGTGAGAGAATCATGGACCAACGTGCCAACCGTCCGATAACATTGGCCATATCATGAGATACTACAGTGGATTGATTCTTGAAATCAAGTTCACCTTATGAGAAAACATATAGTGTCGTAGCTTTTGGGATGCAAAGATTAAAGCTAGGCAATGTTTCTCAATATGTGGATATTTTGCTTCAACAGGGATCAGATGATGGCTGAGGTAGTTGAGAGCATTCTCCTTCCCCTAAGGGAGTCATCCAATGCAACAGTGTAAAGGATAAGTGGCCTGCCCGGGATAGAGGCTGCTAGAATAGACAGCTTCACCAAATATTGTTCGATATCATCAAAGGCATGTTGACACTTATCATCCCACTTGAACTTGGCATCCTTTTTGATAAGTGCTAAAAATGGCTTGCATCTCCCTGATAGGTTGGAGATAAAGCATCTTAGATATGCCAATTGCCCTTGGAAAGATCTGAATTGAGTTAAACTTTTAGATGGTGGTTTTTCTAAGATAGCTTTGATCTTTTCTAGATCTATCTCTATTCCCCAGTGTTGGACAACAAACCCAAGGAACTTCCTTGAAGCTACTCCAAATGCACACTTCAGAGGGTTCATTTTAAGGTTAAATTATCTTAACCATTTGAAAACTACTCTCAAGCAAATAGATGGCCTTCCTTTTCTTTGCTTTTGACAACTAGATCATCTACATAGCATTCAACTTGATGATGAATGAGTTCATTGAAGATCTGAGTCGTGGCCCATTGGTATGTAGCACTGACATTTTTAAGGCCGAAAGGCATGACCTTATAACAATAGATTCCTATCAAGGTTCAAAAAGTAGTGTTTCTTTCATCCTCAAGGGACATCTTGATTTTGTTTTACCCAGATAACCCATCCATAAAGGAGAATACTGCATGAGAGGAGGCGATGTCCACCATTAGTTTTGGTATAGGAAGAGAAAACTCATCCTTAGGACATACCTTATTTAAGTCCCTGAAATTGACGCATATATAAATTTGGTCATTCTTCTTCTTAATTGGGATGACACTGGATAACGAGATAGTGTATTTTTCTTACCTGATGAAACCAGCTTTGATCAATTTCTTGACTTCAGAAATGACATATTGTTCAATTTCTAACCACATGCGTCTAGGAATTTGCTTGATAGGGTTAGTGTTAGGGTTTATTGCTAGTTTGTGGACTACTATGTTAGGAGATAATCTGGGCATTTCTTCATAACTCTATGCAAAGTAATCTTTAAACTCAATCAATAGCCTAACTAAGTCATTAGTTTCTTCTTCGTTCAACAAAGAACTATTGTATGTCGAGTGTGAATTTTCTTCCGTCCTGAGGTTGATTTCTTTAAGCTTGTCGATTATTGAATGGATTTCTTCTTCGAATTCTGGCGGTGCATCTTTAATTTGAAGATCATCTGGATCATCTGAATTTTCTAAACACACTTCCTCAAAAGAGTTAGTGTGGTTTGAGAAGAACATATTAGACTCTAGATGATTGGTGATAACTAAATAGTAATCATCATCATTGATTGGACCCACTGTACCGAAACCTAGTCCTAATCTTGATTGTATATCCCTGCCTTTGTTATTCTACAGCTTCTTGAAATACTTTTACCTATGCTTAGACCATGTATAAGGAATCAAACCTTTCTTTGCAAAATTAAGAACACAAGGTGAGTACCAATCAAAAGGTAATTCCATTAAATCTTTATATGAATTATCCTCTTCTAAATTCACTTCTGGACTTGAGGATGATGATCCCAATAGGAATCTCTTTGACTTAGTATCTATGGAAGACCTAGGGGCTTCCTTAAATACTAAACCTTCACCTTTTTGGGAAGAAAGTGAGGTTAGAGCTAAAGTTCCTAACTGTTGCCTAATAGTTTCACATAAACTTGATTTGAATACATTCGTGCTTTGCTTAGAGGCCTGGTCTCCGTCGTTGTCCGGCTCAAGTGTCACCTCCAATGAAACTCATTGAGAGGGGTTAGCTGGTATGCTAATCACATTATACTCATCCTCCGAGCTGGATTCGAAGTCTATGTGAATAATATGGGTACTCCTATGAACTGGAACATAACCTTTATTGGCTGTTGGCCAACCAGGGGGTCTTCCATCTCTAGAACTGCCTCTATGTCTACCTCTACCTTTGTCTAGTGGAGGTCGAGTCATCCTGCCCATATGTCCATATGATAGAATGAACTGTGGGTGGAATATGACATGTGGCTCTACTTCTTCCTTGATGTCCTTTTCTTGTTCACTTATATTTTCTTTCTTCTTTTCTTTTTCTTTTTCTTTTTCTTTTTCTTTTTCTTTTTTTTCTTTTTTTGCATTTGAATTTTGACCAAGTTCAACAGAAAATATGTTTTGAGGAAGATAGCAGGTCGCATCTTCATATATCTCAACCTCTCTAATTGAAAATGGCTTTCCATCACCTTTGACATAGTATTCGATTCCATCCTTTTGGAACTTGATGCACTAATGGAGGGAGGATGGAATCATCTTATTCTAGTGTATCCAAGGCTTACTAAGTAAAACAGTGAATGAAGTATTCAAATAAATTATGTAGAATTTATCTTCAGTATTCCTGTCACCTATTTCCAAAGGTAACACTATGGAGCCTAGAGCCCACTCACCCTATTCATTGAACCCTCTCAACATCATCTGATCTCCTCAGAGTGTAGAGATGTCAATTTTCAAATAGATAAGGATCTTTAGACTCATAATGTTCATTGATGCACCTGGAACAACAAGAACCCTAGAAAGTCTAAATCTACCCATGTCCATTGTGATGTAGAGGGGATGGTTGTGGCCCATGTCCCCTAGAAGAAGGTCTTCATCGGTGAAGGTGATTCCCTGGGCACCGATACAAGATGTCTACTAGAAGAAAACCTAGCTGAAGTAGAAGTGCTCGTAGTAGTACATGAATGAAGGTGGGCTCGTTGATTGGATACTTGGCTATCAGGTGTGCTGCTGAGCTCCCACTTTCCTCAAGTTGTCTTTGGCAACTTGTAAATCTTTCTTGATATTGGAGGTTCGAGTTACCTCAAGCACCTATAAGGAAAGTTTCTTGATTTTTGAAACAATGTTTTTTGAGGTTCGGGATAAGGAGATATCCCAACCTTCTTTGGTTCTAAGAGGATCGCATATATCCCTAAGGATTACCCTAACGAAACTAGATGGTTATTCCATAAGGTATTCTTTTAGGATAACTATGGCACCTATCTTGTAGCTATGCTCAAGCCAGTCCTTGAATGTAAAGCAATGCTCCAAAACATGCCTAGCATATGGTGGTAGGGGAAAAAGTTAGGATCATTGCTCCTACCCACTTCCTCTGGCTTTCTAGGTTAGGGTAGCTAAAAATTAGGTTTCTTTAAGTGATTCTTAAAGATTTTCTTGATTATCTCCCTCTTAAATGAATTTCCTCTTAAATGAAGTCATTACGATTAATATCCAAAAGAGTGTGTGGATGCACCATGGTATGTACCGGCCATGCCAGGAGTAATAAGAGGAGGCAGTGATATGGAGGTTTATATGGTCAATAGAATGGCCTAATGGTAGTAGAGAGGAATGATGGCTTGGAGCTCAGGTCTCATACCGCTTCTGCCGCCGCTTCCCCTTGTCTACTATCACACCTCGCTTCTTCTCATAAGATTTATGTGGCTTTGGCTTTGTTGATTGATCCAAAAAAGAAAACTGTTTGGCTTCTCCTTATAAGATAGCCTCCTTGTTGATTAGCTTTTCAAATATCTTGATGGTAAAACCTTTGAGCATGAAGGTGATCGGACCATGAATATTTTTAGTAGAATTTTCATGGCGTGCTGTTCAGACAGCTGCAGTTCACATTTCATACTCAAACTATGCCATTTGAGAATATAATCAACGAGGTACTCACCAGGGTATTGTTGAGCACAACGAGATCACCATATCACCCTTTTTGAGCTCCAAAGAAACCTCTTAATGAAGAGTTGCTCCAACTCAAAAGTCTTCATTGAACTTGGGAGTTCACCAATCAAAGCTATGCCTCGCTAAATAAAAAAGATGGAATAGTAATGCATCACTGTCACCAGCATTACAATAGTTGGCCCTGAAGTGCACTATGTGTTGTCGTGGGTTCCCGCTATCATCAAAGCTCTTGAAAGAAGGTGGCACAAAACCCTTAAGATATTGGATGGCATTGAATTCCTTTGGGTAGGGTCTACCCTTTAGAACTGATGATCCTCTTCAATCTTGCGCTAGTGCTTCTCTCACCTATTGCTCAACCATGAGTTTAATATTCTTTTCTTATACTGAGGAACTATCCACTACCTTTCTATACAAGCTGGTGTTGCCCTGCTCTATTGGAGGTGAAGTCTTGGCTTGATCCAAGACATGCAACAATTCAGGCTAACTAATTTTTGTAATAGTAGGATGCACTGCCGGGGCTTGGTTCTGAAGTGTCAAAATTGCTGCTAACAAATCTTCAAGCATCTTCCCCATTCTATCAATTTGTTCATCCTTTTGTTTTAATTATTGAAGGAGGTGTTGGGTCGAGTAGGCTATATCTTCCTGCTCGACTACAGCACCTTTCAAACTCTGCTGATCATGAAGGTGGGAACCCCTGGTATCAACCATGTACACTCCTACTGAATCCTCCAATAGATCATTTTCATTGGGATCAAAACTGACCTTCTCCTCCTCTAAGTCAGACCAGTCATATCTAAGATCTCTTTCTTCTCAACTAGATACTGGGCAACAATATCATCGAGAGAATGGTCCAACTGCACAGAGATAAATGATCATGATTGATCAGTGGTAGGATCACTATCATGAATGGAGAGACATCTAACCTTCCCTACTGCTAGAGAGCTGATCTTGTGAGGACTACGATCACTAGAGGATACATGCTCTTGATTGTCACTAAATCTGGGTGGAGTGGTACACCTAGGAGAATCCATAACCATGGGGACAGTGGTACTGTCTCCCTCTCCCTAAGTTGCTACTATCTCCAAGACCTGCTACAGTGGTGGTGGTGATGGCACAACTATATTGCTCTGAGGTCATCATTCCCTCTTCACCACAAGGTGAGGTTGAGCAAGAGAGCTGCCCACCTCCGATGGTAGATGGAATGGGATCTCTTAGTCATAGTTGGATCATCAGTGGGGCTCTCTTTTCCCCAAATGCTTCCTTCATGGCTTTTGCTGGAACTGTGGATGATGGAACTTGTACTGGAGATGGTGGGTGTGGAGTAGAGCGTGATGAGGCACCGACTCTGCGTGGAGCTCTCTTATGGTGGTACCCATTAACATAATGTTGTCAGTATGATCGGTGTGGGTAACACACCGATCAAGAAAATTGATGAGGGCTGAGGCTGCTGACTGCCTACTGTACCTCCACCTTTCTTGGCTAGCAACCTATACTGATACCCAGGCCTCCCTAGTCCTCTCTTGCCTGATGTGCTCCCCTACACTGTGAGGGATGATAGAACATAAATCAAATTGATCCCCAGACTTGGATCATCGTAGCTTCAAACTGACACGTAATTGATCTAAGATATATAACCTCATCCTCCGATAGGAGCCTCGCATCTACAAATGGAGGTGAAACTAAATTCCTCCTAATATCTTCATGTCCATCAGATCCAGAGAGGGGGTGAAACTTGTTCTCTATGATAAGAGGAGATACTATCCTAGGTAACTCCTCTACTACAGACTGGGAAACTGCCTCTAGCTCCTTGGTTATGCGGTCATGATGCCGCTTGATCTTGTCACACCGAGTGCACCGAGTCCCTAGAGGGTAGCATGAGACTAGACCCCACCTCAGTGGGGAGACTATGAAGAAGCCTGCACAGCGTAAAGGGGAACCACTTAGCTCATTGGCACTAGAACTGCAACTGCTACGGGAACTGCCACAATGTTCCTCTTCAATGAGGGAAACTCTGAGATAGATGACATCTCAACCTAGATGATCAACTTCTGCCCGGTCACCACACTCATGCTGATGGTTGTGAGGGTAGTCCCCTCACAAGTGATCCTAGCCCCCTCAAAACCTCGACCAAAATGAATGAGGTGGGCGAAGTCAGTCTATGGGAGGTTGGCCTGATCCAATGCTAAATCCATCTTAAAAGGAAAAGTAAACACATACTTCTTGGCTGCCATTTAAATTGAACAGAAAGAAATTGACTAAAATTGGGTTGAACTTCTGCAAATTTAGAAAACAAACCCGAATCAAATTTCTGCTTTAATTTGTTCTTAGGATTTGAACCCACACTCAACAATTTGGATATGTTAAGTGGGGCTCTTTGAATTTAGAGAGAGATTTTGAGTTTAGAATTGGAGAAGAGATTTTTTTTGAATTTATAATTCATTTTCAACAAATTTGTGTATGTTGAAAATGGGCTCAAATATTTTTGAAGAGATTGATGCTTCTATTGGTTCATTTTTGAATTTGATTTTTTTGTGTTTGAGGACCCTTCATTTAACAAATTTGAATATGTTAAAGTAAAGGGTCAATTGATTTTGTTTTCATTTGTGATTTTGGAATTTACTAACTTAGCAAATTTGGGTATGCTAGGTGAGGTGTTTGAAAACAATTTTCTTTTTTTGTTTGCTTGTGTGTGAATTATGTGTGAATTTTAAAATGGAATCTTTACTTAGCAAATTTGGGTATGCTAAATGAAGAATCCAAATATTTTGTTGTTTCTGAAAAGAGGATCTTTACTTAGAAAATTTGGGTATGGTAAATAAAGGATCCAAATGTGTTTTATTTTTGATGATTTTTGAAAAGAGAATTCTTTACTTAGCAAATTTAGGTATGCTAAATAAAAGAAATCCAAATGTGTTTTATGTTGATGATTTTGAAAAGAAAATTCTTAGCAAATTTAGGTATGCTAATAAAGGATCCATGTGTGTTTTGATTTTTGATTTTGAAAAGAGGATTCCTTACTTAGCAAATTTAGGTATGCTAAATAAAGGATCCATGTGTGTATTGATTTTTTAAATTTGAAAAGAGGATTTTTTTACTTATCAAATTTAGGTATGATAAATAAAGGATCCATGTGTGTTTTTATTTTTATTTTTTATTTTGAACTTTTGAAAATAAGAACTTTACTGATCAAATTTGTGTATGTTAAATAAGGTTTAAATGTATTTTAGATTTTGATGTTTTGATTTTTGAAAATGAGAACTTTACTTAGCAAATTTGTGTATGCTAAATAAGGTTCAAATGTGTTTTTGATTTTTGAAAGGAGGGATCTTTACTTAACAAATTTGGGTATGCTAAATAAAGTCCAAATGTATTTTTAGTGTTGATGTTTTGATTTTAGAAAATGAGAATTTTACTTAGCAATTTTGTTTATGCTAAATAAGGTTCAAATGTGTTTTTGATTTTGATGTTTCAATTTTTGAAAGGACGGATCTTTACTTAGCAAATTTGGGTATGCTAAATAAAGTCCAAATTTATTTTGAAAAATGAAACTCTCATTTGATAAATTTGGGTATGTCAAATAGGAGTCGATTATGTTTTATTTCTCAAAGATGAAATTTTGTGTGTGATTTATTGCTTTTTGAAAAGGTGGAAATTCCAACTTAACACATATAGAATGTGTTGAGTGGAATTTCAAGTAGTGTGATTTTGTTTTGGAAATGAAACCTCCATTCAACACATTTGGGTGTGTTGAATGATGAGATTTATCTTCAGATTTGTATTTTTTTTTTTTTTGAAAAGAAAGAAATTCTAACTTCAACATATGTGAGATATGTTGAAATAGAATTTCAATGTTATGATATGATATTTTTTTAAAAAAAAATGAAATCTACTTTCAAAAAATTTGGGTATATTGAAAGAGGATGTTCATTTTCAAATATGTGCTTTTTGAAAAGATGATTGTTGATTTTATTTTTAAAATGAAATCTTCATTCAATAAATTTGGGTATATTGAATGAGGATGTTCATAAGTGCTTTTTGAAAAGATGATTGTTGGATTTTAATCGAAAATGAAGTACTCATTCAATAAATTTGAGTATATTGAATGAGAATGTTCATTTGTGCTTTTTGAAAAGATGATTGTTTGAATTTTTTGTTGAAAAGATGACTGTTGATTTTTTTTTTTTTTTTTTAAAAAAGATGATTGTTGATTTTGTTTTTTTTATTTTGAAAAGATGATTGTTGATTTTATTTTTGAAAAGATGATTGTTGATTTTTATTTAAAAATGAAATCTTCATTCAATAAATTGAATTTGAATGCTCATTTGTGCTTTTGGAAAAGCTAATTTTTGGATTTTATTTTTGAAAATGATCTTACATGTAGAAATCTTAAGGATTGTTAGATGAGGTTGAAATATTTTACTATGTGCATTTTAAAAAAGTGCTTTTTGGGAATTAATATTTTTATAAAGGATTTATTTTTCTTTGTTTTGGAATGAACATTTCCTTACCATAAAAATTGTAAGGATGAAGTCTTTAGTTGTTTATTTTTATTAAAATTTTATTTTCACCTATTGGGAAACCCAATAGGGGTTTTAAGACCTACACATAGTGAGGTCCTAAAATTTAAAGAATGTTGGCTAGCTTAGCTTAAGGATGAAATAAACTAAGTGCCAATGGAAAAAAAAAAGATAGTCTCAGATTCATATAAAATACAAATCCACTATCGATATTTGGAGACAATGATCATTTTCTAAAGATGGAGAGGGGAACCATCCCTAGCGGAGTCACCAGAAAAATCCATGGTGAATTTTTATTCTTATCTTCATCTAAAATTGAATTAAATGAAGATAAAAATAAAACTTTTCTTTTTTGGACACCACGTAGATCTGTAGATATTCTTTTTAGGGTGATCGGGTATAACATTGAGGAATGATGTACTAT
Source organism: Cymbidium sinense (assembly GCA_021442155.1). Classification (NCBI taxonomy): domain Eukaryota; kingdom Viridiplantae; phylum Streptophyta; class Magnoliopsida; order Asparagales; family Orchidaceae; genus Cymbidium; species Cymbidium sinense. Next base: position 171,995,780 of record CM038221.1, on the reverse strand, counting down.
CTCACGAGATAGAAGTCACCATCCTACAATGGACCTAATCACCTTAATAAAGACTCCTAAGGATAATGGGTCTTCGAATGTACCAGAGATTCTTCTCCTACTTTCCATGGAAAAGTAAAGCAGAATTTATTTTAAATTGGGTTCTTTAAGTTCTCTATGGAGGCAAGCCCTCATAGTTAATTACATCTTAAAGAATGAGATTCCTTAAGAATACTCTTGATTAAGGTAAATGATCGTTGTCTCTAAAGATTTCAAAGATAGGACTATTAATCAATTGATTATTTTTGGAAGATCAAGTGGGATTGATTAAAAGGAGAGAGTTATTATCAAAACCAAAGGGAAATAAGTAGGGGATGCTCATAATGATAGGAGACCTAGCAAGCATCCCAAACTATCCTATGGTTGGGCTTTATATTTTTGAATTTGAAGAGAATTATTTGTTTGAGTTGAATTTTTATTAGAAATCTAGGACTTACAATTCCATGATACAAGATCATAGAAACGCCTAAGAAGTGAAGATTTATGCTTGTAGCCCTCAAAGGAAAATAGTAACCTCAGATCCTAAATCTAGGGAGCTCTACCGAGGGCCAAAGCATGACCTAAATCTAAGGAAAAAATGGGTATATGGTTTACCTCCACAAGAGAGGCTAAATCACCCAATTGTTGGACTTACAACCGCCTCAGGGTGTCCGCCAACTAACTTCTCCTATGATTTTAAACATGTAGGCAAGTCTTATACTTTTGCAAGATAACTAAGCTATTTTTTATTTAGAAAGAAGACTAAGTCCTTAAACTCACTCCCTAAGAGACTAGATCATGTAGGACATGAATAAATGACTTAATCTAATGCAAATTTTGCTAAGTTTTATTTTCATTTTTGGACAATTAATTTGACATGGGCTATGGATTCATATGTATAATGTATGAGAAATTGGTTATGGGCCAAAATCATCAAGAAGGAGGTGTGTTTCCACCATGGCTCTCAAAGGTCAAGCCAAGTTCCCTAGCAAAGGTGGAAGCCCTCCATAAGCAAGAGTGAAGCAAGATGATTTTTATGCATGATGTGAAATATACAATATCTAGCTAAGGGGCAGCTAAATCTTTTATCTTGATTTATAACCTAGGCTTTAGGTGAGGTTATGAGTTGTTGATTTTTAATTTTGAGTTAATTAACTGGATAGAAAATTTATTTTTTCCTAGGAGCCTAATCGCATCCAGGCCATTCATCAAAGTAAAGAAGAAATTAAGAAAAACATGCCAACTTAATGCACAAGCTAAACAAATATCAAATAATTTATAAAGCTAGCATAAAAGAATAAAAGGCTTTTGTGGTCAGGCTCCACCGCACAAACCTGAAAAGAAATGTGGGTAACCGAGTTCTACCCTTATACAACCCAGATTACAAATGAATAATTGTAATTTAGAAAGAATTCATGTTATGGGGGTCTTCATTCTTCTTTCTTCTTTCTTTCCTTCTTTTAGTTAGTTGGGATGTAGTTGGCTCCAAGGCTTCAAAAGGTACATAAGACATAGACTTATAACTAATGTTCACCTCCACTTCCCCCATAACATTCATTCTAAATACTATTTGCAAAATTACATGAAAATGGGAAAAGTAAATCTAACTAAAACCTATAAAATAGATATTAGCTAAAAAAACCACACAATCCCAAGCATGTATATGAATAAATTGGACTTAGCCCCCCACACATGGGTAACCAAGTCCACCTAGCCTATTTTTGAATTATGCTTAGGGGAATAAGCAATCTGCATAGCAAAAGTATTTATATTTTTATTATAATGCCCCTTAAGCACAATCCCTTACAGAGGATAATGATTAGACTAAGATCATCCTATCATCCAGTATATGTACATACACCCTAACATCCAATCTAAACTATTACATCATAAAATAAAATCAGGCATCAAACCATGTACCGCCCTAACATAGAGCTAGAAATGGTGACTTAGCCTAATATGTGTGCCATTTAAGGCTTGTGTGGTATGTCTTAGCTAGGATTTTAAGGTTGAAGTTTTCTAAGTGTGAGAGGTTTCAACTTAAAGGGTGGTTTCATTTAAGTGGTTTAGTTGATTTATTAGTTTTATTTGATGATTTGATTTAGTTTGAATGAACCTAAACTTAATTACTAAAGGTGATAAAGAGAAGAAAAGAGAGAATAACTTCTCTTTCATCCTTACCTTAAGTAATTTCTAAGATATAATTAATAGTTATTTTTCTTTAGTGAATGTTTTTTATGTGTTTTAATTAATCCCAAGTTTAGATTTGCTCTAAATAAACCTATCCAATAAGAAAAGCATTTTAGGATTAATTAAGGTGAATTACTATCACATGACACACAACCCTTTATTTCCTTTCAACATGTATACCATGCATATGAATGATTCCTACGCATACCTATATATGCAAATACAAACTTTAGCACACTTTGATGATGGATGCTTTAGAAAAAAATTGGATATTTTATGAATGCATGATTTTGTTTAAATAGAAAAGAGGGACTCTTTTATCCATTAATCAAATGCACATTTACATGTATGAAAGACATAAGTGAGTACAGCGCCATTATTTTCTACACCAGGGGTATAAGGTACAAGACTTTCTTAGGGTTACTTAAAGCCTCAAAACCCGGGATGTCCAAACTAATAGACCACTTTTCTTAAATACATGTGCATGTACAAAAGAAAATAAATGGAAGAAGAATCATGCGAAAAGGTTTATGTTTGTTTGTTTGATTTGGTTATGCAATTTACATGTGTAGATGTGAAGATACTTCATAATTTACAACATAGAAGTGGGTAGTAATGGATATAAGAAAGTGTTATGTTCTTTTAAAATGAACTATACACTTTGCAAATCCTATTCAAATCTATATTAAGAGGAAAGAAGAAAAGCACATAACACATTTTATTTTATAATCACATGCAAGCTTATAAGTATTTATAAGTAGAATACCTTCATTTATAATGTTTGATTTATAAATTTTGAAAATAGTTTTTGATTTGATAATGATAATAGGCACTCATATTCTTACTTTAGCCAAAACATGCAATTTGACATGAAGGAAATATTTCATTTATTTTGATTTTTCAAAAGATATGAATGCATGATTTCATATGGCATACACTATTTAACATGCTTGAAAATAAATAAAGTGATGTAAGCATGTAACTTCATTCATTCAAATTAATTCCTAAAGACAATCCTATGAAATAAGATTATTTAAAGTGAATCAAAATTCTTTAAGGGGATTTTATTTATTTATTTTTAGATTTGAATTTGATTTAGGAAAAGTAAGAAGAGTTTCTGGTCCTAACCCATTTCCCACATGTGTGAATTGATTTATTTTAATTTTTAGAATAATTAAGTTGATTTTATATTTTGTTTAAGTTAAGGTGTGAATTAAGTCCATTAATTACTCCTTACCTACACCACTTTAACATAATTAACCTAACAATTATGAGCCAACATATGATTTGCAATAACATTGAATTTAAATCAGCAATGCACCTAACAAAAGAAAAGGGCTAATGCAATTGGATCATAATTATTGATTAATTAAACTAAAGGGTTTAATTATGTACTTTCATAACCTTCTTGAACACCTAAGTTTCTAGCCAAGAACTAAGATTATTGATTTCTGGAATGATTTAATTTTGAATTTTGATTAATTAAATTTATTAATGAAGTGATTAAGCAATTTATTTCAACTTGATTAAATGTTTTCCAAATGGAGTGAACTTAGGGAGAAGAGATTGGAAAAGGAATCCTAATCTCATTCCTTAAGTCCCTTCAATATTTCATAGTGATTAGCAAGCCTAATTAATGGATTCAACACTGTTAAATAGATTAATTAATCACTTAATTAATTAAGGGAGTGATTAAGAATGAATCAAGAAATTATCCTAATTAAACTAGTAATAAATTCTAAGAAAATTAGGGGAGGTAGAAGTCATCCCACTAAACATACTTAAGAAGTTTGGAATTAAGTAATGAAATAATTAGAGAGTAATTAACATAATTACATTCCTAATAAAACCCAAATTATGTGAAACATAGTGTTCAAAATCAATCAAAATTAATTTTATATTATTCCCCCTTTAATTATCTTTAAAATGAAGTTGAGTTTGCATTTTTTTTGGATTTTTTATATTTAATTATGAATTTATGAAGTTTCTATTATTATTGAGTAATTACAAAGCTTAATTATATAACTAATCTTGTCGGTGCAACATGGACCGCTGACGCGGCACACACTTTTTACGTGGTGCCACAGGATTTATTATTTAAGTTGTCAAATCACATGTCGTGTCAGACGTTGGTGCTACACGCTATCTCCTTGGCCGTCCGATCAAGGATCGGATGGTCGGGATAAAACTCGTGGCTCTAGAGGATTAAATCATCATATCTAAACAGATTAATCAGGACCCTCCATCTAAAACACGTGGGATGGATGGTCCATGACTCATCCCTGCCCTCGCATACAGGAGACGGAGATCGTTCATCCTCCATGGCTTGATTCGAGCTCTCTTGAGCTTGGATTGGGCTAGGATTCAACCCAGACCATCAAGAAGTAAGGAGAAGCACATTCAATGGTGGAAATTCAATGGGATTACACTTCCCTTCACAAAGGACCAAAGATTTTTCTACTTAAGCTCGATTTTGAGGCATACCTCACCGGAGGCTATCACCGGTGCTTCCAACCATTAAGGTAGCTTCATCTTGTAGAGACGAAGCCCTATTGAAGGTTTGAAGGTTTAATTTGCAGTGGATCTTCCAATTGACCAAAGCTTGCTTCAATGGCTTGCGGCTTTGGTCTAGGTCCTCCTTCCCGTGGCTTGGATGCTTGGGATTTGCTTTGGATGAACTCGACTTAGTGTCTTGATGGTGCTTGCAAGATAAATTGGACCTTAGTTGGGAATTGAGTGAGTTTGAAATCTCCCTCACTTCCCTTATTTTTGGCTTAGGAAAAATTGAGAAAGGGAAATTGGAAAGAGATTGAGAATGCTTGGAGAAGCTTGGAGAAGCTTGCCTTTGATCCTCTGAGCTCAATCGAATGCAAGGTTCGTGAATTGGAATGGAATGAGGGGGGTTATATCTCCCCCTACTTGAATTAGACAGCCGAGAGCCTTCTTTTTGAACAAATTTCTCTCATGGAATGGGTTATTTTGGTTGTTAGGAGTGCCATGTGGTTCTATTTTGGCAGAGGAGTGGGAGTGTGGAGGTGCACATGGGTTAAAATGAGTGTGAGAGGTGATCCATGTGGAGAAATTTGAGTGGAGGGGTTGGTTATGGCCTTGGGTTGGGTTTGGCTAACCCAAACCCATTGGCCATGTGCACCACCCTCCTTGGTGTCCAAATGGTCCACTAGGAGGATGTTAAGTGGTCTTGAGTTAGAATATGATCAAATTCCAAGTGAATTTGATCATAGGTTACCCTTTGTCCTAGGGGTAAAATGGTCATTTAGCTTAGATTTTGATTTAGGCAGATTTGATTTGACTGAAAAATGGGTTTTGCCAATTTTCAATGAATTTGGTGTTGATTTGATATAATTTGGCTCATGTTAACCCATTTAGGTCAAAATGGGTCAACTTGGGTCAAGTTGACCAATTGGTCAAACCATGGGTTAGGTCAAGTTCAAATGATCATTTGAAATGTTTTGGTATCATTGGTTTGGTTCAATTTGATTTATATTTGGTTTTGGTTCATTTGGGTTCACTTAGGTCAGATGGGTCAAGTTGACCAATTTGACCTAATTGGTTTAGGTCATGGGTTGGTTTAGGTTTGGTTGATAATTTGAAATATTTTGTAAGCTTTGGTTTTAATCAATTTTGGTTTGGTTTGATTTTGGCTTGATTTGACCCTTTAGGTCAAGTTGGGTTCATGGTCAATTGGGCTAGGTTGGGTCTAGCTGGCCAATTGAGGGTTTGGTCAAGTTCAACAAGTGATTTAGAATGAATTTGACCCATTAGTTGCAATCAATTTTGCTTAGATCAAGATTTGACACATTTTTACTTTTTAGGTCAACTTGGGTCAAGTGGCCAATTGGGCTAGGTTTGGCTCAAATGATGACTTGGTCAAGTCCAATCATTGAACATGAATTGGTTTTGATAAATGGGTTGTGAGAAAAATCTTTTGAATTTGAAGTAATTTGGATTGTTGGGATTGATTTGAATGATTTGAGAAAAGTCATTTAAGTTTGAAATTGATTTGAATTTTGATTTGGAATTGATTTGAGTTTGAAGTTGATTTGAATTTGAAGTTGGTTTAAATTTGAGGTTGATTTGAAAAAAGAAAGTAAGGATTGCGTTTAAGCTATAGGGTAGACAAGTTTTCCTAACACCCCTAAGGCATAACCTATTCCTATGACTAACTATTCTAAGTCTCTAGGGTTAGGTTAAGTGTTCACCTAATCATTAGAAGTGTCTTAAGACTAAGGAACTCTTAATGTCTAGAGGAGTCCTATGTCTAAGATGGAGAAGTTGAGAGCTCACATACCCATAGGCTCCAAATGATCATTTGAACTTGACCTAACCCATAGTTTGACCCAATTTGACCAATTGGTCAACCTAACCTAATTTGACCCAACTTGACCTAAATGGGTCAAATTGAACCAATTCAAACCAAATGAACTCCAAATCACTTAAAATTATGCTCAATCCATTTTTGAATCATTTCAAATCTGCCCATATCAAAATGAAGGCCAAACGACCATTTTACCCTTAGGTCAAGGGGTATTCTATGACCAAATTCACTTGGAATTTGGTCATTTCTTCCTCAAGGCCACTTGGCATCCTCCTAGTGTTCCACATGGACACCAAGGAGGGTGGTGAACATGACCCAATGAGCTTGGATCGGCCATGACCCAACCCAAGGCCAAACTGACCCCTCCAATGAGAATTGGACACTTCGATAACCTCATGCACTCACCTAGCACATGGGCACTCACTCTCCTTCCCTCCACTACCTAAAACGAATCACATGGGATGCTAAACAACATAAACTGACAAACTAATCTCAATAATTGATCAAAGATGACAACTCTAGTCTTCACCGTCCGATCCAAGGAGGGGGAGATATACTCCCCCTCATTCCCACTCAAACAAGAGGCACTCAATTTGACTGAGCTCTAGGAATCGAAACCAAGCATCCCTAAGCTTCCCTAAGCCATTTCCAAGCTCCCTTGAATTCTCCTTCTCAATTTTTCTCAAAGCTGAAATAAGGGAGAGTCCATCCCATTTCCAAGTCACTCAATTCTCCACCAAAACAAAATTAATCTTGCAAGCACCATCAAGGGACTTCATCGAGCTCAATCAAGTTGTTTCCCAAGTCACCAAGCCACAGGAAGGAGGACTTTAATCAAAGTTGTTTGCCATTAAAGGGGAGCTTGGTCAACCGAACCATCCACTTCAAATCAAGACTTGATACCTTCAATGGGGCTTCATCTCTACTAAATGAAGCTACCTCCTTCATTGGAAGCACCGGTGATAGCCTCCGGTGAGGTATTGCTCAAAACTGATCTTAAGATAAAAATTGTTTGGTCCTTTGTGAAGGAAATTATAATCCCTTGAGATCTTGATAGTTGGATTCATTGATTGTGCTTCCCTGAAGGTGTGGGGTGAGTTTGAACTCCATCCAAGCTCAGGTGAGCTCGGATAGAATGATGATCGACGGACGACATCCATCTCTCACCACTCAAGAGGAGACAAATCACACACCATCCATTTCGCATGATTGGAATAGAAGGTTGTGATTAAATCATGATAGATCTCCCTTTAATTTAAGCCTAAATTGCAGGATTAATCACGACCGTCCAATGCGGCCAGTCGACTCGACGGATGTGACAACATAAAAAAACCCATGCCACCCCACCACGCCGACATGGGATTAGGGGTTTAATTAGCTCTAATTAATTCATTTTTAATGCTAAAACTTCCAAAATTCAAAACTAATTATAAAAAAATCCAAAACATACAAACTCAAGTTCATCTTAAAGATAATTCAAAGGAGAATAATATAACATTAAGTTTAATTGATTTTGAATAGTAATTTTTACTCAATTTGGGGTTTATTGGGGATTTATTTAGGCTAATTACTCCTTAATTACTTTAGAAACTAAGTCCAAACTTCATAGGGTTAATTAGTAGGATGACCTCTGCCTCCCATAATTTTCTTTCAGAATTTATTATTGGATTAATTAGGGGAATTACTTATTTCATCCTTAATCACTTCCTTAATTAATTAAATGACTAATTAACCTATTAAATAGTGATAATTTTTTTAATTAAGCTTGCTAATCATCATGAAATAGTGAATGAACTTAGGGAATGATATTGTGATTTCTCTTCCAATCTTTTCAACTAAGTTTATTTCATTTGGATAAACACTTAATAAATTTGTAAATTAATTAATGGGTTAATCACCTCATTAACTAATTCAATTAATCAAATTCAAAACTAAATCACTCCAAAACTTAATCACTTAATTCTTGGGTAGATTCTTAGTTATTCAATAACCTAAGAGACTTTAACGAAATTATAATTAAACTACATGTGTAGGATGGTTATGAAAGTACTTAATTAAACCCTTTAGCTTAATTAATCAATAATTGTGAGCCAATTGCATTAAACTCCTTTACTTCTTAAGTGCATTACTGATTTAAATTCCAAGTGATTGCATATCATATGTTGGCTCATAATTACTTATTTAATTATGTTAAAGTGGTGTAGGTAAGGGGTAATTAATGAATTTAATTCATACCTTAACCAAAATAAAACATATAATTAACCTAATTGATCTAAAATTAAACTAAACCAAGTCTCACATAGGGGAAATGGGTTAGGACCAGCAAACTCTTTTCACATTTCCCAAGTCAAAACAAATCCAAAACAAAAAAATAGAAATTTCCTTAAAGAATTTTGATTCACTTTAAATGATCTTATTTTATAGGATTGTCTTTAGGAATTAATTAGGGTGAATGAAGTCATATGCTTACATCACTTTATTTCTTTCCAAGCATGCTAAATTTTGTTTGCCATATGAAATCATGCATTCATCTCTTAAAAAAATCAATTAAATAAAATGTTTCATTTTATGTAAAATTGCATGTATTGGTTAAAGTTAAGCATATGCGTGGCTACTATCACTATTAAACCAAAAATTATTTCCAAAATCTATTAATTAAAGATTATGAATGAAGTGATGCTACTTATAAAAACTTATAAGCTTGTATGTAATTATAGCATAAGATATGCTTTATGTTGTTTTCTTCTCTTCCCTTAACATGAATTTAATTAGGATTTGCAAAGTATATAGTTCATTTGAATGAAACACAACACTTGCTTAAATCTATTCATATGCATTTCTATGTTATGATTTAAGAAGGATCCTCACATTTACACATGTAAATTATACAACCAAATCAAACAAATATATTTAGCATGATTCTTCATCCATTTGTTTCTCTTTGTACATTTATGTGTATTTAAGAAAAGTGGTATATTAGTATGGACATCCCGGGGCTGCGAGGCTTTAAGTAGCCCTAAGTAGGTCTTGTATCTTACGCCCCTAGTGTAGAAAATAATGTTGCCATACTCACTTATGTCTTTTATACATGTGGATGTGCATTTTGTTAATGGATGAGAAATCCCCCTTTTCTACATAATAAGAACATGCATCAATGGAACTTCCAAATTTTCAAATCATATCTCTTAGCATTCATCATCAAAGTGTGCTAAAATTATATTGCATGTATAAGTATGCTTAGGATTATTCATATGCATGGTATACATGGTGGAAAGAAATAAATGGTTGTGTGTCATGTGATAGTAATTCACCTTGATTAATCCAAAGATGCCTTTCTTATTGAATAGGGATATTTAGAGCAAATCTGAACTTAGGGTTAATTAAAACACATAATAAAACATTCATTAAAGGAAATTCATCAATCAATCTACCTTAGAAATGTTTTAAGGTAGAGTTGAAAGAGAAGTTCTCTTCTCTTTTCTTCTCTTTACAACATTTAGTAACGAAGTGTAGGTTCATTCAAACCAAATCAAATCACTAACTGAAATGGACAAATCACTAAATCATTTAAAATGAAACTACCCTCTAAATTGAATCCTTCACACTTAGGAAATTACAACGTTAAAGCCTAGCTAAGACATGCCACACAAGCCTTAAATGGCACACACATTAGGCTAAGTCACCATTTTTAGCTCTATGTTAGAGTGGTGCATAGTTTAAAGCCTGATTTTATTTTCTGATTAAATGTTTTTAGACTGGATGTTTAAATGCATCTACATATACTAGATGATAGGACGATATTAACCTAATCACATCTTCTACAGGGGATTGTGCTTAAGGGGCACTGTAATAAAAATATAAAAATACTTTTGCTATGCACATTGCTTATACCCCTAAGCATGATCCAAATTAGGATAGGTGGACTTGGTTACCCATGTGTAGAGTGCTAAGTCCAAATTATTCATATAACTGCTTGGGTTGTGTGGTATGTTTTGCTAATCTCTGTTTTACAAATTTAGTTAGATTTATCTTTCCCTTTTCATGTAAATTTTGCAATTGAAATTTGTAATGAATTTTATGAGAGAATTACGGTGAACATTGGTCATAAGACCATATCTTATGTACCATGTGAAGCCTTGGAGCAAACCATATCTCAAGTCAAATCAAAAGAAAGAAAGAAATGGAGCAAAATCAAAATGAAGAAATGAAGAATGAAGATCCCTATAACATGAATTGTTTTTAATTTTAATTATTCATTTGTAATCCGGGTTGTATAAGGGTAGAGCTCGGCTACTCATTTTTCTTTCCAGGTTTGTGTTGTGGTGCCCGACTACATCGGCCTCTTATTCTTTTGTGTTAATTTTATAAATTGATTTGATATTTTGTTTACGATTGTGCAATTAGGATGGCATGATCTTCCAAGTTTCTTCATTGTTTGATGAATGGCCTGGATACAAATATATTCTTAAAAAAATTTGTTTTATCCAATTAATCAACTCAAAATTAAATTAAATAACTCATAACCTCACCTAAAGCCTAGGTCATAAATCAAGATAATAAAATATTTAGCAACCCCTTAGCTGGATGTTGTATGTCTCACATCATGCATAAATCATATTGCTTCACTCTTGATAATGGAGGGCTTCCACCTTGCCTGAGAAACTGGCTTGACCTTTGAGAGCCATGGTGGAAATACACCTCTTTCTTTCTGATTTTAGTCCATAACCAATCTTTTCATGCATTAGGCATATGAAATCTCATAGCCTGTGTCAAATCAAAATATCCAAAAATTAAAACTTAACAAAAATTTGTACTATATTAAGTCATTTATTCACGCCCTCCATGATCTAGTCTCTTTGGGAGTGTGTTTTAAGGACTTAGTCTCCTTTCTAATAAACAATAGCCTAGCTATCTTCAGAGCATAAGACTTGCCTACATGTATTTAAAATCGTAAGAGGAGTTAGTTGGCGGCCACCCCTAGGAGGTTGTACGTCCAACAGTCAGGTACTTCATTCTCTCTTGTGGAGATAAACCATATACTCATTTTTGCCTTAGATTTAGATCGTGCATTGGCCCTCACCAAAGCTCCGTATATTTAGGATCTAAGGTTATTGTTGCCCTTTGTGGACTACAAGCATAAATTCTCACCTCTTAGGAATTTCCATGATCTTGTGTTATGGAATTGTAAGCCCTAAATTTCTAATAAAAAGTCAACTCAAACATATAATTCTTCTCAAAATTCAAAAATATAAATCCCAACCATAGGATAGTTTAGGATGTTTACTAGGTTTCCTAGTATCATGAGCATCCCCTACTCATATCCTTTTGGTTTCGATAATAACTCCCTCTTTTTGATTTCTCCCACTTGATTTTTCAAAAATAACCAATTTGTTGATGGTCATATCTTTGAAATCTTTGGAGACAGTGATCATTTACCTTAATTGAGAGTATTATTAAGGAATCTCATTTCTTAAAATGTAATTAACTATGGGGGCTTGGTTCCGTAGGAAACTTAATGAACTCAGTTTAAAATAAACTCTACTTTATTTTTCCATGTAAAGTAGGGGAAAGATCTCTGGTACATTCAAGGACCCATTGTCCTTAGGAGTCCTTATTAGGTGATTAGGTCCTTTGTAGAGTGGTAACTTCTATCTCTCAAGATCTCAATGTCACACCCAATCATCCTAATGAGTACATCTATGAATCTGCGTGGTGGCCCACATCATTCTCCTTCTTGAAAAATAAATACACCACAGATTTTTTTGGCAGCTGGGGATGGTTCCTCTCTCCATCTTTGGTAAATGATCATTGTCTCCAAGTATCGATAGTGGATTTATATTTTATATGAATTTGAGATTATCCTTCTTTCCCATTGGCACATAGTTTATTTCATCCCTAAGCTAAGCTAGCCAACATTCTTTAGGTTTTAGGACCTCACTCCATGTAGGTCTTAAAACCCCTATTAGGTCCCCCAATAGGTGAAAATAATAATTTAATAAAAATAGATTACTAAAGACCTTTTTCCTTACCATCTTTATGGTAAGGAAAAGGATCATTCCACAAATAATAAAAATAAATCCTTTATAAAAATATCACTTTTCAAAAGCACTTTTTCAAAAAGTTCACATAATAAAGTACTTGCACAAAATACATATAACTCAACCTCATCTAACAATTTTCAAAATTGTTACATGTAGGATCTTTTCAAAAATCAAAGTTAAAAATTATCTTTCAAAAAGCACATATGAACATACTCATTCAATATACCCAAATTTATTGAATGAATATTTCATTTCTAAACAAAATCAAAACTCATCTTTCAAAAAGCACATATGAACATCCTCATTCAATATACCTAAATTTATTGATTGAACATTTCATTTCTAAACAAAATAAAAAATCATCTTTTCAAAAAGCACATATGAACACCCTCATTCAATATACCCAAATTTATTGAATCATTTCCAAATAGAATCATATCATAACATTGAAATTCCATTTCAATATATCTCACATATGTTGGAGTTGGAATTTCTTTCCTTTTAAAAAGTACAAATTTGAAAATAAGCCTCTTCATTCAATATATCCAAATATGTTGGATGAAGATTTCATTTCCAAAATAAAATCACACCATTTTAAATTCCACTCAACACATCTCACATGTGTTAAGTTAGAATTTCCTTCTTTTCAAAAAGCAATAATCACACACAAAAATTCCATCTTTGAAAAATAAAACATGATTAACTTCCATTTTGCATACCCAAAATTGTTAAATGGAAACCTACTTTGCAAAAATTATGAAAATTAAAATACATTGGAATTCCATTTTTCAAAAAGCAAATTGAAAAAATAAATTGAATTCCATTTAACACACCATGATTGTTAAATAGAATCCCTCCTTTCAAAAATAACACAAAATCAAAACAAAAATCAAACACATTTGGACTTTATTTATCATACCCAAATTTGCTAAGTAAAGATCCCATTTCCAAATCAAAATAAAAATCAAACACATTTGGACTTTATTTAGCATACACAAATTTGCTAAGTAAAGATCCTCTTTTTAATTCATACTTTACTTAGCATACACAAATTTGCTAAGTAAAGATCCCTTTTTTAAAATCAAAATAAAATAAAACATTTCGACTTTATTTAGCATACACAAATTTGCTAAGTAAAGATTCTATTTCTAAATTCACACATGATTCACATCATGGGAAAAATAAGAAAAGAAGAAAATTGATTTCAAACAACTCATTTAGCATACCCAAATCTGTTAAATGAGTAATCCCAAATAAAATCAATTGACCCTCTATTTAACATACTCAAATTTGTTAAATAAAGGGTTCCCACACATAAAAATCAAATTCAAATATGAACCAACATAAGCATCAAAAATCTCTTCAAAATACACAAAGTTCTTGAAAGTGGATTCTAAACTCAAAATATCTTCTCTAATTCATTCAAAATCTTTCTCCTAAATTCAATGAGCCCCACTTAACATATTAAAATTATTGAGTGTGGGTTCAAATTCTAAAAAAAATTCAAAAAAGTTAGCAAAATATAAAAGCAGAAAATCTGATTTGAGTTTATTTTTAAAAATTGCAGAACTTCAGCTTAGTTTCAGTCAGCTTTTACTCAAGTTTAGTACAACTCAAATGGATGCTCAGAAATATGTGTTCACTTTCCCCTTTAGGATGGATTTGGCCTTGGATCAAGCCAACCTCCCACAAACTTATTTTGCCCATCTAATACACTTTGGTCAATGATTTGAGGGGGCCAGGATCACTAGTGAGGGGGCAACCATCATAACTATCAGTAAGAATGCGGTGACTGGGCAGAAGTCAGTCATCCATATTGAGATGTCTTCAGATTCTGAGTTTCCCTCACTAAAGAGGAATGTAGTAGAAGTTCCCACAGTAGTTACAATTTTAGTGCCTCATCACTCATCATCGACTAGTACTCACTAGCTTCCTCCAAGGGGAAGCTTCCCTGGCTTCTGGGATAGTCTCCACTACCTTTAAGGTAGGGTCTAGTTCCTGCATTTCTCATCCCAACAAAACTCATCACCACAATAGATGCCACAAGATCAAGCGACATCATGTGTGCATCGCCAACGAGATGGAGACATTGTCTCACACTGTAGTAGAGAAGTCGCCCAGAGTAGTCTCCCCTTTACCCACTCAAAATAAGTTCCATCCTCTTTTCAGATCTGATGGAGAGGAAGATGTTAGGAGGATCATAGTGTCACCTCCACCGGCAGTTCACTATGAGGCACCTACTAGCGATAGGAGGTTGTATACCTGCCTCAGGATAATTATACACCGAGTTGATGGGGCTTACGAGCAGTCAAAGTCCGGTGCCCAATTTGATTTATGATTGGTTATTCTTCGCAACATGGGTGAGCATATATGTCAGGAAAGGGCCAGAGAGTCTCGTGTATCAGTTCATGTTACTAGTAGAGAGAGGTGAAGGTATGCTAGGCAGTCAACAACCTCCGCCCTCATAGATTTTCCTGATCAATGTGCTACCCACGCCGGTCACACTGATAGCATTCTATTGACTGGTACTACCCACCATAGGAGGAGAGCTTCTGCATAGAGAGAGTCAGTGTTGTCTCCATCACACCGTTTCACTCCATGTCTACCATCGCCAGTGCAGGTTACATCTTCCATAGTTCCATCTAAATCCATGAAGGTAAGCATTAGGGAAAAGAAAGCCCCACTGGTGATCCGGTTATGACCAAGGGATCCCATTTTATCTATGCCACCGACTGAGGTGAGACTGAGCTCTCCTACTCGACCTCCTACTTCAGTTGTAGTGAAGAGGGAGTGGCGACCTCATAGCATCATAGTCGTGCCATCACCACCACCACCTCAGAAAATCATGGATGTAGCAGTAGTAAAAGGAGAAGGAGATAGTTTCATTGCCCTTTGTGGGTGAAATTTATATATATCTCTACCTTCATCTATCCCCTTTCAGAAAAGAAGGATAAATGAAAACAAAAATATATAAAATACACCTTGTTGGGATGCCA
This sequence comes from Cymbidium sinense, assembly GCA_021442155.1. Lineage (NCBI taxonomy): Eukaryota > Viridiplantae > Streptophyta > Magnoliopsida > Asparagales > Orchidaceae > Cymbidium > Cymbidium sinense. The sequence continues at coordinate 171,980,199 of CM038221.1, read as the reverse complement.
CACAAATCCCCAAATGTTCTTATTAGGGTGATCGGGTATGACAATAAGGAAAGGTGTACTATCTCGAGAGATAGAAGTCACCACCATATAATGGACCTAATCACCTCAATAAGAACTCCTAAGGACTATGGGTTTTGAGAATCTACTAGAAATTCTTCCCCTACTTTATATGGAATGGTAAAGCAGGGTTTATTTTAAACTAGGTTCGTTAAGTTCCTTATAGGGGCAAGCCCCCATAGTTAATTACATCCTAAGGAACAGGATTCCCTAGGAATACTCTCGATTAAGGTAAATGATCATTATCTCCAAATATTTTGAAAGGGTGGGACTATCAATCAATTGGTTAATATTTAGAAAGTAAAGTGGGATCGATCAAGAGGAGGGAGTTCCTATCGAAGCTAAATGAAAACAAGTAGGGGATGCTTAAGATACTAGGAAGCCAAGTAAGCATCCCAAACTATCCTATGGTTGGGCTTTATATTTTTGAAATTGAATTAATTTGTTTGAGTTAAATTTTATTTAGAAATATAGGGCTTACAATTCCATAATACAAGGTTATGGAAAAGTCTAAGATGTGAGGATTTATGCTCATAGCCCGCTAAGGGAAGTAGCAACCTTTGAACCTAAATCTAGGGAGCTTTGGCAATGGCCAAAAGCACGGCCTAAATCTAAGGCAAAAAATAGGTATTTGGTTTACCTCCACAAGAAAGGATAAACCATCCAACTGTTGGGCTTACAAGCACCTGGGGGTGGCCGCCAACTAACTCCTCCTACTTTAAAATATGTAGGCAAGTCAAATGCTTTGCAAGATAACTAAGTTGTTGTTTATTTAGAAAGAGACTAATTCCTTAAACACACTCCCTCAGAGACTAGATCATGTAGGGCATGCTTTAATGACTTAAATATAATGTAAATTTTGTTACATTTTATTTTTATTTTGGACAATCAATTTGACACGGGCTTTAGGATTTTTATGCCTAATTCATGAGAAATTAGATTGTGGGCCAAAATCACCAAGATAAGGAGGTGTGTTTTCACAATGGCTCTCATAGGTCAAGCCAAGTTCTCTGGCAAAGGTGGAAGCCCTCCAATTCAAGAGTGAAAAAATATGCTTTTATGCATGATGTTAGGAAAGAAAAGACAACATCTAGTTAATGGGTTGCTAATTTTTTTTATCTTGATTTTATAGCCTAAGCTTTAAGTGAGGTTATGAGTTATTTATTTTTAATTTTGAATTAGTTAGTTTGGTAGAAGATTTATTTTTCTAAGAGCCTAATTGTCATCCAGGCCATACATCAAGCAAGGAAGAAACTAGGAAAAGATGTCATCTTAATGCACAAGCTAAATAAAATATCAAATATTTTATATAAGTTAACACAAAAGAATAAAAGGCCATTTGTGGTCGAGCTCCACCGTACAAACCCAAAAAAACAAATTGGATAGCCGAGCTCTTCCCTTATACAACCTGGATTACAAATGAATTAATTATAATTAAGCAAGGAATTCATATGATGGGGCTCTTCATTTCTTCTTTTCTTCTTTTTTCTTTGGTTCCTTCTTTTGGATGGTTTGAAGGTGGTTGCTCCAAAGGCTTCATATGGTACATAAGATGAGATCTTACAATCAATGCTCATCCTAAGCCCCCATAATAATCATTCCAAAATCCTAATTACAAAATTACATGAAAAGGGCAAAGTAAATCTAACTAACACCTGCAAAGCAGATATTACCTAAACAAGCCATACAAATCCCAAGCATTTATATGCATATATTGGACTTAGCACCCCACACATGGGTAACCTAGTCCACCTGGCCTATTGGATTATGCTTAGGGGCATAAGCACTGCACAAAAGCTTATATTTTTTATTACCTTAAGCACAATCCCCTGCAGAAAATAATGATTAGACTAAATCATCCTATCATTCATTCTACGCACATACACCCTAACATCCAGACTAAAACACAACATCATAAAACAAAAGTAAAACACCAAACCATGCATCGGCCTAACCTAAAGCTAGAAATGGTAGCTTAGCCTAATGTGTGTGCTTTAAAAGGTTTGTATGGTATGCTTAACTATGGCTTTAAGGTTTAAGTTTTCTAAGTATGAAAATATTCAACTTAGAGGTTTTGTTTCATGTAAGTGATTTAGTTGCTTTGGTTGATTTTATTTTTGTATGTTTGATTTGGTTTAAGTGAATCTTACAATTAATTAGTAAGTTGTAAAGAGAGGGAAAAGAGGAGAGAACTTATCTTTGCTTCCCTACCTTAAGTAATTTCTAAAGTAGGTTCATATTTGATTTTTATTTAGTGAATATTTTCTTATATGTTTTAATTAATACCAAGTTTAAATTTTCCCTAAACTAACCTATTCAAAGAGAAAGGCATTTTAAGATTAACTAAAGTGAATTAATATCACAAAACACACTACACTTTATTTCTTTCTCAATATATATAACATGCATATGAATGAATCCTAAGCATATCTGTACATACAAGTAATGATGTTTAGCACACTTTCATGATGAATGCTAAGTTGTGTTACTTAAGAAAATTTAGATGCTTTATGATGCATGATTTTCATTAAATAGAAAAGGGTTGTTCTTTTATCCATTTTTCATATGCACATGTGTATGTATGAAAGGCATAAGTTAGTACGATGCCATTGATAGTACCAGGGGTGTAAGGTACAAGACCTACTTAAGGCTACTTAAAGCCTTGCAACCCCAGGGTTGTCCAAACTAATATACTACTTTCCTTAAATACATATGCATGTATAAAAGAAATAAATGGAAAAAGAAAGATGCAAAAGTTTATGTTTATTTGCATTTTTTGGTTTGATTGTTTAATTTATATGTGTGATGTGGAATTCCTTCTTAAGTCATGACATAGGAGTGTATAGGAATGGATTTAAGCAAGTGTTTTGTCCTTTTCAAATGGACTATACACTTTGCAAATCCTATACAATTCTAGGTTAAGAAAGAGAGGGAGAAGGAAAGCCACATAATACATATTTTTATATTCTCACATGCAAGCTTATAAATAATTATAAATAGCATACCTTTCAGTTTTGATGTTTTATTTCTAGGTTTTAAAAATAATTTTAGACTTAATAGTGATAATAGTCATTCATATATTTACTTTAGCCAAAACATGCAATTTGACATAAAGAAAATATTTCATTTTAATTTTGATTTTTTAAAAGGAATGAATGCATGATTTTCATATGACATACACATTTAGCATGCTAGGAAAGAAATAAAGTGATGAAAGCAATGTAAATTCATTCACCCTAATCAATTCCTAAAGACAATCCTATGTAATAGAATTATTTAAAGTAAATCAAATTTGTTTTAAATAGAGTTTGAATTTTGTTTGAGTTTGATTTCAATTTGAGAAATGTGAGAAGGTTTCCTGGTCCTAACCCATTCCCACATGTGTATGACATTTTAGTTTAATTTTTAGATGGTTAGATGATTTTTATATTTATATTAGGTTAAGGTGTACATTAAGTGTATTAATTACCCCGTACCTATACCATTTTAGCATACTTAATCAAATAATTATGAGCCAATGATATGATATAAAACCACACAAGGAATTTAAATCAGCAATGCACCTCGAAGAAAATGACCTAATGCATTTAGCTCATAATTAATGATTAATTAAGCTAAAGGGTTTAAGTTAAGTACTTTCATAATCCTTCCCACACATGTGAGTTAGATTTTGATTTCCTTAAGCCACTTAGGTTATTGAACACCTAAGCATCTACCCAAGATGGACTGATTAGGTTCTAGAATGTTTTAAAAATTTTATCAAATTAATTAGGCAAGTGATTAGGGGATTAGCCCTTAATTAAGTTTGGATGAAGGAAGGAAAGGTGTTTATGGAATGGCTTAGAAAAAACTCCACAAATCCATTCCAAATACCTATTCTCTACTTAAGCAAGGCTTAATTAACTTAATAAAGGGATTAAACCACTATTCATATGCTTAATTACCCTTAATTACATTAAGAGAGTGATTAAGGATTCATAGATTGATCCCCTAATTAATCCATCAATAAATCCCAAGAAAATTGGGGGAGGCAGAAGTTATCCCCTTAAATGCAGATGAGAAATTTGGAATTAATCAGTGGGAAAATTAAGGTTATTAAGTTTTTATTAAAACCCTAATTAAGGAAAATACACTATTGAAAATCTAGTGAAATTAATTTTAGAATTCTCCTCTGAATTTTCATTCCAATGCTTTTTTACTTTGTATTTTTAGAATTTTTCTAGAATTAGTTATGCAATTATAAAGTTTCCATGATTAAGGACAATTAAATAAATCCCCTAATTAAATAGCTAATCCCGTCGGTGCCACGTGGAGGCTGACGCGGTGCTCGCTTACCACATGGAACGATGGGAGAGGCTATTTAAGTTATACCATCTTAGCACCGCGTCAGCGGTGGCGCTACGCTCTTGCTCCCCATCCGTCCGATCAAAGATCGGACGATTAAGATCATGCCCATGATTCTTAAGGGGTTAATCCATGGATCCTACGTGTCTTGATCATGGTCGTCCATTCAAAATATGTGGATGGACAGCCCATGATCCATCCCTGAGTTCTTCTGTAGGAAAGGGGAGCTGTCCACCTTTCATGGCATGATCCGAGCTCGATTGAGCTCGGATTGAACTCAAATTCAACCCACACCATCATCATGCAAGGGAGAACACATCCAATGACTAACTTTGCTTAAGATGAAAATCCACTCCAAAAAAGACCAGACACTCTCTAGTTTAAACTCGGGTTGAAGGTATACTCACCGGAAGCTATCACTGGCGCTCGAGTTCGATGAGGTAGCTTCTTCTAGTGGAGATGAAGCCCTGTTGTAGATTTGAGGTGATTTGGTTGAGTGGATCATCTTATGGACCAAGCTCTCCTTCAATTGGGCTTGGCCTTGATCAAGAGCACTCTTCGTTTTCTTGGAGAACTTATGTGAAGGCTTGGATGAGCTCGATTGAGTTCCCTCAAGGTGCTTCCAAAGTGAATTGGACTGAATTTGAGTATTAGCTAAGTTGGATTTCCTTGCTACCTCCCCTATTTTTGGCTTGGAGAAACTGAGAATGGAGAAGTTGAATTGGCTCTAGGAAGTTTGGGGGAGCTCTGGAATGCTAGTTCTGACTTCCTATTACTCAATCGAATGCAAGAGACATCAGTTGGAATGAAATTAGGGGGAGTATATCTCCACCTAGAAGGATCGGACGCCCGCAAGGTCCTTTCTATTTTGATCCAATTGACCCTATGCAATGGGTTATTTAGGCTGTTTAGAGGAGCATGTAGTTTGATTTTGGCCAGAGAGGATAGTGGATGAGTTTGCCTTGTGCAAAATAGGGTGGAGGAAGGAATCCCATGTGCTCATTTCCATGGGAGTGGCCAGTTTTGACCTTGGGTTGGGTTTGGCTGACCCAAACCCATTGGGTCATGTGCATTATGTTCATTAGTGACCATTTGGTCCACTAAGAGGATGCCAAGTGTCCATGAAAAGGAATTGACCAAATTCCAAGTGATTTTGATTTTAGGTTACCCTATGGCCTAGTGGTAAAATGGACATTAGGTCTTGATTTTAGTTTCAATATGTTTGATATGATTGAAAAATGGATTGGGCCAAGTTTCAATGAATTTGGAGTTCATTTGATATGATTTGGCTCATGTTGACCCATTTAGGTCAAAATGGGTCAACTTGGGTCAAGTTGACCAATTGGTCAAATAAGGTCAAACCAAGGGTTGGGTCAAGTTCATATGACCATTTGAAATGTTTTGGTATCTTTGGTTTGGTTCAACTTGGTTTAGATTTGGTTTTGGTTCATTTGATTTCATTTAGGTCAAATGGGTCAAGTTGACCAATTTTACCCATTTGGCCTATTTGGGTTAGGTCATGAGTTGGTTTATGTTTGGTTGATCATTTGAAATGGATTGGTATCTTTGTTTCCAATCAATTTGGATTATATTTGGATTTGGCTCAATTTGACCATTTAAGTCAAGTTAGGTTCAAGGTCAATTGGGCTAGGTTGGGTCTAGTCGGTCAATTGAGGCTTTGGTCAAGTTCAACAATCATTTTAGAATGAATTTGACCCATTGGTTTCAATTTATTTGACTTAGATCAAGTTTTGACACATTTTGACTTTTTAGGTCAAATTGGGTTAACTTGGGTCAAGTGGCCAATTGGGCTAGGTTAGGCTCAAATGATGACTTGGTCAAGTTCAAACATTGATCATGAATGAGTTTTGATCAATGGTTTCAATCAATTTGGCCTATGGTAGATTTTAGCTAGTTTACATTTCATTTTGGCTAAGTGTTCACTTGGTCACCCCTTAGGTTTGACTTGGTTTGACCCAATTTGAGTGATTGATCATCTTATGATGATTTTTGCTCATAATGTGAGGCTTAGATGGGCTTAGTTCAATCCAATTTGGGTAGGATTAGAATTTGGCTCAAAAGAGGTACTTTAGGTCACTTTGGGTCAAGTGAGCCTTAATAAGTCAAATGGCTTGGTCAAAGCTTGATTTGAGTTTGATTGAATTCACATATGGACTTATGATTGAAATATAAATCCATTTGCAAGAGATTTGAAGTCAAATAGGTTTTGATTCATTTGACAATTTCAAGTTCAAAAGGGTGAACATGAGTTTGATTTGGATTTGATTTTTGAGTTGAGTTTTGGTTTGATGATTGATGTTTGTGTTTATATTTGGATTCATGATTGTAGGATTGATTGAATCATGAAGAAAAATCAAGGGTTTGGCTTGATTTGAAATTGATTTGGCTAAGTTCAAGAATTTGACTTGAGAGGCTTAAGTCGAATTTTGATTGAGTTTGGATTTAATTTTTGGGTTTGGTTTTGGATATTTGATTGAGGTTTATGTTTATATTTGGATTCATGATTGTAGGATTGATTGAATCATGAAGAAAAATCAAGGGTTTGGCTTGATTTGAATTTGATTTGGCTAAGTTCAAAAATTTGGCTTGAAAGACTTAGGTTGAATTTTGATTGAATTTGAGTTTGATTTTTGTATTTGGTTCTAGATATTTGAATTTAGATTTCATTCATATATGTGAATATAAATGAGAATATAAAAGGATCATGTGAAAATTCCTTGAATTTGAATTGATTTAGATTTGAGTTCAGCAAAGCCCATGAGAGGGAATCAAAGGACTTAGGAAAAAAATTTTTAATTTGGATTTGAATTTTTAATTTGGTTTGATTGATTTGAATTTATATTTCATTTATATAAATGAATATAAATGAGAATATAAATGGGTTGTGAGAAAATTCCTTGAATTAGAATCGATTTAGATTAGATTTGAGCTAAGTCCATGAGAGGGAATCAAAGTGACATAGGAAATATTTTGGGTTTTGGAATTCAATCATGGGTTTCAATCATTTGGAATTGATTCATGATTTAAGAAAATACATTAAGTTGGAATTGATTTAAGTTTTGATGTTGATTTGATTTGGAATTTGGAGTTTCTTTAGACTTGATTTGGAATTGACTTGAAGGAAGAAAGTAAAGAATTTGGTTCAAGCTATGGGGTAGACAAACTTTCCTAACACCCCTAAGGCATGACTTATTCCTATGACTAACTCTTCTAAGTCTCTAGGGTTAGAATGAGTGTCCACCTAATTTTTAGAATGAGCTCTCAACCCCTATTCCATAGAGGTGTTGACCATATTTTTAGGATGAGCTCTCAACCCCTCCATCTTAAGTATAAGATTTCTCTTAGACTTTAGGAGTTCCTTAGTCTTAAGACACATCTAGTGATTAGTTGGATACTCAACCTAATCCTAGAGATTTAGAAGAGTTAGCAATAGGAACATGTCATGCCTTAAGGGTATTAGAAAAGTTTGCCCACCCTATAGCGTGAACCAAATTCCTCACTTCCTTCCTTCAAGTCAAATTCCAAATCAAGTCTCCAAATCAAATCAACATCAAAAATCAATTCCAACTTAATTCACTCAGATCAACTCCATTGAAAAAATATTTCTTAAGTCCCTTTGATTCCCTCTCATGGACTTAGCTCAAACCAAATTCAAATCACTTCAAATTCAAGAAATTTTCTCATAACTCATTTATATTATCATTTATATTCACATATATAAATGAAATATAAATTCAAATTAATCAAAACTAAACCCAAAATCAAATCCAAAATCTATTGTCAAATCCAAAAATCTTTCCTAAGTCCTTTGATTCTCTCTCATGGACTTAGCTCAAATCAAGTTCAAATCACTTCAAATTCATGAAATTTTCTCATAACCCATTTATATTCTCATTTATATTCACATATATATAAATGAAATATAAATTCAAACAACCAAAACTAACTCCAAAAATCAAACTCAAATTCAATCAAAATTCAACCTAAGCCTTTCAATTCAAACTCTTGAACTTAGCCAAATCCAATTCAAATCAAGCCAAACTCTTGATTTTTCTTAATGATTCAATCAATCCTACAATCATAAATCCAAATATAAATACAAAGCTCAATCATCAAATCAAAAGTAAATTCAAAAATCAAACTCAAGTCAAACTCATATTCACCCTTTGAACTTGAAATTGTCCAATGAATCAAAACTCATTTGACTTCAAATCTGTTGCAAATGAATTTATATTTCAATCATAAGTCCATATGTGAGTTCAATAAAACTCAAATAAACCTTCGACCAAGCCATTTGACCCACTTAAGCTCACTTGACCCAAAGTCACCTAAAGTATCCCTTTTGAGCCAAATTCTAATCCTACCCAAATTGGATTGAACTAAGCACATCTAAGCCTCACATTATGAGCAATAATCATTATGAGATGATCAATCATCCAAATTGGGTCAAACCAAGTCAAACCTAAGTGTTGATTAAGTCAACACTTAGCTAAAATGAAATCTAAACTAGCCAAAATCCACCATAGGCTAAATTGAGTGAAACCATTGATCAAAACTCATTCATGATTAATGTTTGAACTGGACCAAGTCATCATTTGAGCTAACCCTGATTGGCCACTTGACCCAGTTGACTTGACCTAAAGTCAAAATGTGTCAAAACTTGATCTAAGCCAAATTGATTGAAACCAATGGGTCAAATTCATTCTAAAATAATTGTTGAACTTGACCAAAGCCTCAATTAGCCAACTAGATCCAACCTAGCCCAATTGACCATGAACCCAACTTGACCTAAAAGGTTATTTTGAGCCAAAAATCAAATTAAACCAAATTGATTGGAAACAAAGATATTAGTCCATTTCAAATGACCAATGAGACCTAAACCAACCAATGACCTAACCCAAATAGGTCAAATGGGTAAAATTGGTCAACTTGACCCATTTGACCTAAATGAAATCAAATGAACCAAAACCAAATCTAAACCAAATTGAACCAAACCAAAGTTGTCAATACATTTCAAATTGTCATATAAACTTGACCCAACCCGTGGTTTGACCCAATTTGACTAATTAGTCAACTTGACCCAAGTTGACCCATTTTGACCTAAATGGGTCAACATGAGCCAAATCACATCAAATCAACTCCAAATTCAATGAAACTTAGCCTAACCTATTTTTCAATCATATAAAACATATTCATACTGAAATCAAGGTCAAATTACCATTTTACCCTTAGGCCATAGGGTAACCTAAAATCAAAACCACTTAGAATTTGGTCAAATCTTTTTCATGGACACTTAACATCCTCTTAGTGGACCAAATGGTAACTAAGGGACATGGTGCACATGACCAAATGGGTTTGGGTCAGCCCAACCCAACCTAAGGCTAAAACTGACCACTTCCTTCAAATTGAGCACATGGAAAATCCTTCCTCCACTCAATTAAGCACATGGAAACTTCCCCACTACCTCGCTCTGGCCAAAACGAACCATGTGCAAGCTCTAACAGCAAAAACAAGCCACTCAAGGAGGTGTATTGGATCAAAATGGCAAGGAAGCTTGCGACCGTCCGATTCACCTAGGGGGAGATATACTCCCCTTAATTTCATTTCAATTCAAGACTCTCCTATTCGATTGAGCTAAAGGAAGCCAGAGGAACCATTTCCAAGTCTCCCTAAGCTCTCTCAAGCCAATTAAACTTCTCCATTTTTGAATTTTCTCAAATCGAAAATAGGGGAGCTCAAGCCAAATTCAATCTCACTCCACACTCAATACCAAGTTAATTCCTCTTGTAAGCTTCATCAAAGGACTCAATCAAACTTGCCTAAACATTTTCTCAAGTTTCAAAGGCAAGGGAGGGGTGACTTTGATCAAGGCCATGAGCATTTGAAGGTGAAGTTGGTCCATAAGAAGATCCATCCAATCTCAACACCTCAAACCTTCAACAAGGCTTCATCTCCACTAGATGAAGCTACTTCAAGGGATTCGAGCACCGGTGATAGCCTATGATGAGGTATGCCATTAAATTGAGCATAGTTTCATTTTTTTCTTGGGCCTTTGTGAAGGGAAGGTTCACCCCAAGCAAAGTTAGCTGTTGGATGTCTTCCCCTTTACTCTTAGATGGTGTGGGTTGAATTTGGTTTCAATCCGAGCTTAATCGAGCTCGGATCTTTCCCTAGAAGATGGATGGTGGCCATCTCCTGCAAGGAAGATCAGGGATGGATCATGGGCCGTCCATCCACACATTTGGTATGGAAAGCCATGATCAAGACACATAGATCCATCATTTTATCCCTTAAGAACCACGGGCTTAATCTCAGTCATCCGATCTTAGATCAGACGGGTGAGGAGAAAGTGCGTAGCACCGCCGCTGACACGGCGCTACGATGTGAAAACTTAAGTGACCATTCTCATCACGCCACATGGAAAGCGTGCGCCGCGTCATCCTCCACGTGGCGCCGATGAGATTAGTCACATAATTAGGGGATTAATTACCTAATTAATCATCAAATCTTCAAATATTCATATCTAGTGTAGACAAATCAAAAAATATGAAATAAATTGTATATGAAAAATAATTGAATGTAGAATATTATAAAATTGATTTTGATAGATTTTGAACAGTATTTTTTTTTCTGAATTTGGGTTTTATTGGGAATGTAATTAGGATAATTACCCTCTGATTATTTTATTAATTGATCTCAAACTTCTCATGTGTATTTAGTGGGATGACTTCTACCTCCCTAATTTTCTTGGGATTTATTAATGGTTTAATTAGGGTAATTGTTAGATTCATTCCTAATTACTATCCTAATGTAATTAAGCCTAATTAAGTGTGTAATCAGTGGTTTAATCCCTTGATTGAGTTAATTAAGGTTTTTTTAAGTGAACAGGAGGTTTAGGGAATAATTTTGGGATATTTTACTTAAGCTATTCCTTAAACCCCCTCTTTCTTCCTTAATCCAAACTTATTTAAGAATTAATCCACTAATTACCTACCTAATTAATTTGATAAAAATTTCAAAACATTCCAAAACTTAATTAAACCATTTTGGGTAGATTCTTAGGTGTTTAATAACCTAAGTGTCTTAAGGAAATCAAAACCTAATCCACATGTGTGGGAAGGGTTATGAAAGTACTTAACTTAAACCCTTTAGCTTAATTAATCATTAATTGTGAGCCAATTGCATTAGGCCCTTTCTTCTTAGGTGCATTACTAATTTGAATTCCTTGTGTTGTTTTATTTCATATCATTGGCTCAAAATTATTTGATTGAATATGCTAAGGTGGTATGGGTAAGGGGTAATTAATACAGTTAATGTACACCTTAACCTAATCAAAATATAAAAATCATTTAATCATCTAAAAATTGAACACAAATGTCATACACATGTGGGAATGGGCTAGGACCAGCAAACTCTTTTTACATTTCTCAAATTGATATCAAACTCAAACAAAATTCAAACTCTCTTTAAAACAAATTTGATTTACTTTAAATAATTCTATTACATAGGATTGTCTTTAGGAATTAATTAGGGTGAAAGAATTTACATTACTTTCATCACTTTATTTTTTTTCTAGCATGCTAAATGTGTGTGTCATATGAAAATCATGCATTCATTCCTTTTAAAAATCAAAATTAAAATGAAATGTTTTCTTTATGTCAAATTGCATGTTTTGGCTAAAGTAAAGATATGAATGGATATTATCACTATTAAATTTAAAATTATTTTTAAAACCTATAAATCAAGCATCAAAACTGAAAGGTATGCTATTTATAATTATTTATGAGCTTGCATTTGAGAAATATAAAGATATGTATTATGTGGTTTCCTTCTCCCTCTCTTTCTTAACCTAGAATTGTATAAGATTTGCAAAGTGTATAGTCCATTTGAAAAGGACACAACACTTGCTTAAATCCACCCCTATACACTCTTATGTCATGACTTAAGAAGGAATTACACATCACACATATAAATTAAACAATCAAACCAAAAATCAAATAAATATAAACTTTTGCATCTCTCTTTTTCCATTTACTTCTTTTGAACATGCATATGTATTTAAGGAAAGTGGTATATTAGTCTGGACAATCTCGGGGTTGCGAGGCTTTAAGTAGCCCTAAGTAAGTCTTGTACCTTACACCCCTAGTGCTATAATGGTGTCGTACTCACTTATGCCTTTCAAACATACATATGTGCATATGAATAAAGGATAAAAGAATACCCCCTTTTCTACTTAATGAAAATCATGCATCTTTAAGCATCCAAATTTTCTTAAGCAATATTACTTAGCATTCATCATTAAGGTGTGCTAAACATTTTCATTTGCTTGTATAGATATGCTTAGGATTCATCCATATGGATGTTGTATATGTTGGGAAAGAAATAAAGTGGTGTGTGTTTTGTGATATTATTTCACTTTACTTAATCTTAAAATGTCTTTCTCTTTGGATAGGTTTTTTTAGAGAAATCTAAACTTAGGATTAATTAAAACACATAAGAAAACATTCACTAAACAAAATCAAACATGAATCTACTTTAGAAATTACTTAAGGTAGGGAAGGAAAAAGAAGTTTTCTTCTCTTTTCCCTCTCTTTACGACTTAGTAATTAATTGTAAGTTCATTCAAACTTAAACAAATCACCAAATAAAAATTAACCAAATCAACTAAACACTTAAATGAAACCACCCATCTAAGTTGAACATTTTCACATTTAGAAAATCTAAACCTTAAAGCCATAGCTAAGCATACCAAACAAACCTTTTAAAGCACACACATTAGACTAAGTCACCATTTCTTGCTTTAGGTTAGGGCGGTGCATGGTTTGATGTTTGCTTTTATTTTATGATGTTTTATTTTAGTCTTGATGATAGTGTGAAAGTGCGTAGAATGAATGGTAGGATAATTTAGTCTAATCATTATTTTCTACAGGGGATTGTGCTTAACGGGCATTATAATAAAAAATAATTACTTTTGTTATACAGGTGCTTATACCCCTAAGCATAATCCTATAGGCTAGGTGGACTTGGTTACCCATGTGTGGGGTACTAAGTCCAATATACATGCTTGGGTTACTTGACTGTAAATTAGTTCATTTGTAATCTGGGTTGTATAAGGGTAGAGCTTCGCTACCCAATTTGTTTTTGGGTTTCTACGATGGAGCCCGACCACAAATGGCCTATTATTCTTTTATACTAACTTTATAAAATGTTTGATGTTTGTTTAGCTTGTGCATTAAGATGACATATTTTCCTAGTTTCTTCCTTACTTTGATGTATGACATGGATGACGATTAGGCTCTTAGGAAAAAAATAAATCTTCTACCAAATTAATCAACTCAAAACTAAAAATTAATAACTCATAACCTTATTTAAAGCTTAAGTTATAAATCAAGATAAAAGAATTAGCAACCCCTTAGCTGGATGTTATATTTTATTTCTCATATTATGCATAAAAAACATATTATGTCACTCTTGATTTGGAGGGCTTCCACCGTACCAGGGAATTTGGCTTAACCTTTGAGAGTCATGGTGGAAACGCACCTCCTTTCATGCTGATTTTGGCCCATAATCTAATTTCTCATGCATTAAGCATTTGAATTCTATAGCCTGAGTCAAATGAATTGTCCAAAAATGAAAATAAAATATATGAAAACTTTGCATTAGATTTAAGTCATTACTCATGCCCTACATGATCTAGTCACTTAGGGAGTGAGTTTAAAGACTTAGCCTTTTTTTCTAAATAAATAACAGCTTAGCTATCTTGCAAAAGTATACGACTTGCCCACATGTATTTAAAATTGTAGGAGGAGTTAGTTGGCGGCCACCCCCAGACAATTGTAAGTCCAACAGTTGGGTGATTTATCATCTCTTATGGAGGTAAATCATATACCCATTTTTGCCTTAGATTTAGGTCATGCTTTTGGCCCTCGCCAAAGCTCTTTAGATTTAGGTTCTGAGGTTACTTCTCCTCTTTGTGGGCCCTAAGCATAAATCCTCAACTCTTAGGCATTTTCATAACCTTGTATTATGGGATTGTAAGCCCTACATTTTTTAATAAAAATTCAACTTGAAGCAAATTAATTCAATTTTAAAAATATAAAGTCCAACCATAGGGTAGTTTGGGATGCTTACTAGGCTTCCTAGTATCTTAAGCATCCCTTACTTGTTTTCATTTGGCTTTGATAAGAACTTCTCCTCTTGATTGATTCCACTTGACTTTCTAAAAATAAACCATTTGATTGATAGTCCTACCCTTTCAAAATCTTTTGAGACAACGATCATTTACCTTAATCGAGAGTATTCCCAAGGAATCCCCTTCCTTAGGATGTAATTAACTATGGGGGCTTGCCCTTGTAGGGAACTTAACAAACCTGATTTAAAATAAACCCTGCTTTACTTTTTTCATGTAAAGTAGGGGAAGAATCTCTAGTACATTCTGAAGACCCATAGTCTTTAGGAGTCCTTATTGAGATGATTAGGTCCATTATAGAGTGGTGACTTCTATCTCTTGAGATAGTACACATTTTCTCAATTTCGTACCCGATCACCCTAATAAGAATATTTATGGATCTATGTGATAACCCAAGAAGACATTATATATATATATTTCTATTTTCATTTATCCTTATTTTTTTTTTTGAAAAGGGGATAAATGAAGGTAGAGATGTATGTATATAAATTTTCTTAAAACTCACAGTATCTCAATTCATGAGCATGATCCCACCACCGATCAACCATGAGCATTATTGCTTGCATATTTGGACTGCTCCTTAGATGATATCGTAGCATAGTATCTCATTGAGAAGAAGAAAATCCTAGGGTTTGACTAGTCTAATCTAGAGGAAGAGAAGGTTAGCTTTGATCCCAACGAAGATGATTTATTGGAGACTCAGCATAGGTGCATATGGTTGATACTAGGGGTTCCCTCCTTCAGGATCACCAGAGTTTGAAAGGTATTATGGCTAAATAGGATGATCTGACCTATTTATGACTCCTTAAACAGCAACAAAAGGATGAGGAAATTAATAAGATGGGAAAGAGGCTTGAAGATTTGCTAGCGGTAGTTCTAGCACTTCAGAATCAAGATCCAATAGCATAACCTACTATTATGGATCAACCCAAGAGTTCACCTCCAGTAGAGCAGAGCAGCACTAGCTTGTATAGAAAGGTGGTGGACAGTACCTTCATACAAGAAAAAAGATATTAAATTCATGGTTGAACATTAAGTGAGAGAAGCACTGACGCAAGCTCGAGGTGATTCATTGGTTCCAAAGGGTAGACCCTACCCAGAGGAATTTGATGTTATCCAATATCTTAAAGGTTTTATGTCTCCTTCTTTCAAGAGTTTTGATGGTAGCGGGAACCCTCGCACATAGCGTACTTCAGAGCCAGCTGTTGTAATGCTGATGGTAGCAATGCACTATTGTTCCATATTTTTATCAGTAGTTTAGCAAGCATAGCCTTTGATTGATACGTTGAACTCCTCAATAGTTCAGTGAAGACTTTTACTGAGTTAGAGTAACTATTTATTAAGAGGTTTGTTGGAGCTCAGCAAAGGGTAACTGTGGCGGATCTTGTTGTAGCACAATAGCACCCTAGTGAGTCCCTCGTTGCTTATATTCTTAGATGGAGAAATTTGAGAATGAAATGCGAACCACAACTATCTGAACAACATGTTATTAAAATTTTACTAAAGAATAGTCATGGCCCGATCGCCTTCATGCTTAAAGGTTTCACCATCAAGACATTTGAGAAGCTAATCAACAAGGAGTCTAGTCTACAAGGAGAGGCCAAATAGTTGCCTTTTCAAGATTAGTCATCAAAACCAAAGATGCAGAAAGCCTATGAAAAGAAGTAAGGGGTAGTAGCAGCATTGGATAAGGGGAAGCAACTGGCCAGAGATCAGTATGAGAGACCTCGAGTTCCATAGCCATCGCTTCCACCTCCTTTACGACCACCTAAGCTATCCTATCAGCCACCAACAGCCTCCATGGCCTTCGCTGCCTCCTCCTCAGCCATATTCTCAGTAGAGATATACATATCTGCCCCCAGGTAGCTACCATACACCTACTCTTTTGGATAAATTAAATAACTCTTATTCATTTAAGAGGGAGGTAGTCAGGAAAATCTTTAAGAACCTCTTAAAGAAACTTGATTTTCAGCTACTCGAGCCTAGGAAGTACAAGAATGTGGGCAGGAGTAATGATCCTAACTTTTGCCCCTACCACTGCATGATAGGCTATATTTTGGAGGATTGCTTTACATTTAAGGGCTGGCTTGAGCATAGCTACAAGTCAGGTGCTATAGTTGTCCCAAAGGAATATCTAGTAGAATAACCATCCAGTTCTATTAGGGTAATCCTTGGGGATACATGTGATCTTCTCAAAATAAAAGAAGGTTGGGATATCTCTTTATCATGAACCTCTAAAAAGATCATTTCTAAAATTCAAAAAACTTTCTTTACAAGTGCCTGAGGCAGCTCGAACCTCCAACATCAAGGAAGTTCACAAGTTGCCAAAGATAACTTGGGGAAAGTATGAGCTCAAGCGCAACATACTTTCGGGATAGCCAATGGCGCAACCATCAGGAAGACCTCCATTCCACCATTGCTTACTTTCGACATTTCTACTTGACGCTCTTCTTCTAGTAGACATCTCATATCGGTGATGAGGACATCAAATCTCACTTACTTTACTAGATTTTTACTATGTATCTCCTTCTAAATCTAAGAAATTAAGGAATAAAGCTAGTTTGAATTACATATATGCCACTTCTGATGGGTTATCTAATTCTACTCTTTTAGAAAACTCTCCAAGCCTTAATAATTATAACAACTCCGATCATCCTCTTTCTGATTCAGAAATAGACTTTCCTTTTCTGAATACTATGGGTTCACTTCTTGAGATAGACTTGGAATCATCTAATTCCAAGGGTCCTATAGGAGGAGCTGTAGGTATTCCTGATGAGCAGGTAAAATCATCCACTAACCTGCTACAAGAGGTCACCGAAGTTAACTTCCATACTAGCAAGGTTCTACCGCCTAGGGAATCACCTCAAGATAAAGGAAAATAAGTCATTGGTACTAACGAGCAAGAAGCCCCTTCACAGGATGCTTCACCCATGGATATGCTTGTGAAGGATCAGCCTAGAGTTGATTACAATGTTCTCGCTCACCTAAGAAATTTGCTAGCTAAACTAAGCATATATGATGCCTTTATCTTATCCGAAGAGATGAGGGGATCATTAATCAAAGCCTTTCTTGATCTAGTGATATGCTTAGCTTAGCTGACCATAGTTGGAGAGGAGGCACATTATTTAAGAGAAGCCTAGGGAGTCACATTCACCGATGAAGACCTTCTTCTGGGGGACATGGAGCACAATCGTCCCCTCTACATCACAGTGGATATGGGAAAATTTAGACTTTCTAGGGTTTTAATTATTCCAAGTGCATCGATGAACATTATGAGCATGAAAACCCTTGCCTATTTGAGTATTGACATCTCTAAGCTCCAAGGAGATCAGATTATGTTGAGAGGATTCAATGAACAGGGCGAGAGGGCTTTAGGCTCTATAGTGTTACCTTTGGAAATAAGCGACTGGAAGACTGAAGCCAAGTTCTATATAATTGATTTGAATACATCATTCACTACTTTGCTCGATAGGCCTTGGATACACCAAAATAAGATGATTCCATCCTCCCTTCATCAGTGCATCAAGTTTAGAAGAGAAGGAATAAAATGATGTGTCAAAGGAGATGAAAAGCTATTTTTAATTAGAGCGATCGAGATATATGAAGATGCGACCTACTATCTTCTTGAAAATCAAAAATCCTATTCTTGCAAACTTGTTCAAAATTCAAATACAAAAGAAAAAGAAAAATAAAAGGGAAAGTATAAGTGAGTGAGAAAGGGACACCAAGGAAGAGGTAGAGCTGCATGTTACATTCCACCCACAGTTTGTTCCATCATATGAACATATGGGTAGGATGACTTAACTTCCACTAGGTAGATTCAGAGGTAGATACAGAGGCAGTTCCAGAAGTGGAAGACCCCCTGGTTGGCATCCAGCCAAAAGCGACATGTTCCAGCTCACAGGAATACTACTCCTATTCACATAAACTTAAAATCTAGCTCGGAGGATGAGTCTCATATTATTAGCATACCAACCAACCCCTCTCAGCGGGTTTCATTGGAGGTAACACTCAAGCTAGATATTGATGAAGACCAGGTCTCCAAGCAAAGTATGAATGTATTTGAATCAGGTTTATGTAAAACTATTAGGCAGCAGTTGGGAACTTTAGCTCTAACCTTACTTTCTTCTTAAAAAGTTGAAGGTTTATGTTGCCCTAATTTTTAAAATGAGCTCTCAACCATTCCATATAGGATTCTTCTTAGACTCTAAGAATTCTTTAGTCTTAAGACACATCTAGTGATTAGGTGGACAATCTACCTAGCCCTAGAGACTTAGAAGAGTTAGTCATATGAGTAGGTTATGCCTTAGGAGTGTTAGGAAAATCTACCTACCCTTAGCTTGAATCTTTCCTCACTTTCCTTCTTTCAATCAAACTCCAAATCAATCTCATTTGATTTTCAAGTCAAACTCCAAATCAATCTCATCTAATTTTCTTCAAACTCAAATTCATTCTATGATTAAAACCCATGATCAAAATCTATCAAAATTCCTAAGCACAAATTCTCCTAAGTCCTTAAGCCTCCCTTAAGGATTTAACCAAAGTTTTAATCAAAACCAATCAAATCTTTGAGATCTTCTCATAATTCATTTATATTCTCATTTATATTCACATATATAAATGAAATATAAATTCAAGCCCATCAAATCAAACTCAAAATTCCAAATTAATTCATGAAATTTCCTAAGTCATTTAAATATTCTCTTAAAGACTTAACCAAAATCATGATCAAATCAATTCAAATTCATGGGATTTTCTCAAAACTCATTTATATTCTCATTTATATTCACATATACAAATGAAATATAAATATAAATCAATCAAATCAAATTCAAGAATTAAATTCCAATTTAAAATTTCCTTAAATCTATTAAATTCCCTTTAATGGATTTAACCTAAACATTGATCAAACCATCTCAAAGTCATGGGATTTTCTAATAATTCATTTATATCTTCATTTATAGTCACATATATAAATGAAATATAAACATAAATCAGTCAAACCAAATTCAAAAATTCAAACTCCAACTTCATGAAATTTTCCTATGTCCTTTAAATCCTTCTTAATTGACTTAGCCCAAATCATGATTAAACCACATCAAATCCTTGAAATTTTTCTCATGATCCATTTATATTCTCAATTATATTCACATATATAAATGAAATATAAATTCAGACAATCAAAATCAATTCCAAAAAAACTAACTCAAATCTACTCAAAATCTAATCTTAGTCTTTCAAGTCAAAATCTTGAATTTAGCCAAATCAACTTCAAATCAAGTCAAACTCTTAATTTTCTCTCATGATTCAATCAACCATGCAATCATGAGCTCATATATAAATCCAAACTCCAATCAAACAATCAAAACCTAAGTCAAAAATCAAAGCCAAAACCCTTTCATATTCTTCCTTTGAATATGAAATTGTCAAATGGATCAAAACTCATTTGACTTCACACCACTTGTAAATGGATTTATATTTCAATCATAAGTCCATAAACAAGTTCAATCAACTTAAATTGAGCTTTGACCAAGCCATTTCACCCACTTAGGCTCACTTGACCTCAAGTGGCCCAAAGTACTCTTATGAGCCAAATTTTAATCCTAACCTAATTGGATTGAACCAAACTCATATGTCCCTCTCATCATGATCAACAATCATCATGGGATGATCAATCAATCAAATTGGGTTAAACCAAGTCAAACTTAAGAGTTGATCAAGTCAACACTTAACCCAAAATGAAACCTAACATAGCCAAAATCCACCATAGGCCAAATTGATTGAAACCATTGATCTAAATGCACTCATGACTTATGTTTGAACTTGACTAAGCCAACATTTGAGCCTAAGCTAGCCCAATTGACCACTTGACCCAAGTTGACCCATTTTGACCTAAAGGGTCAAAATGTGTCAAAACGATCTAAATTGATTGAAACCAATGGGTCAAGTCCATTCCAAATCACTTGTGGAATTTGACCAAAGCCTCAATTGGCCAACTAGATCTAACCTAGCCCAATTGACCTTAGATCGAACAAGACCTAAAGGGTTGAGCCAAAATTAAACTTAACCCAAATTGATTGGACACAAAGATACCAACCCACTCCATATGACTAAGCTAACCTAAAACTACCCTTGCCCTACCTCAAATAGGTCAAATGGGTCAAATAGGTCAACTTGACCCATTTGACCTAAATGAAGTCATATGAGCCAAATTCAAAACTATACCAAATTGAATCAAAACAAAGCCACCTAAACATTTCAAATGGTCATGTGAACTTGACCCAACCCTTAGTTTGACCCAATTTGACAAATTTGTCTAGTTGACCCATTTTGACCTAAATGGGTCAACATGAGCCAAACTCTATTAATTGAATTCCAAATCTCATGAAACTTGTCCAAACCTAGTCTCTCCACATACCCAACATGTCCAAAGTAAAAAAGTAGCAAAATGACCATTCTACTCCTAGGCATAGAACAAATTTTGGCATAATCCATGAGTAATTTGGTCATACCCTCTTCACAATCACTTGAGACTTTTCTAAAAGCTCAAGGGGACCTAGTGATGAGTGGTGCACCCAACCCAATGGGTTTGGGTCAGCCCATTTGGTCTAAACCCGACCCTATAGGTCAAAATTGAGAATTCAAACTCCCTCTCAAGTTCAAATTCAAGCACATGGGAGGTTGGCAATCCACTCCTTGGATCAAACTGACCATGTGCACACTCCTAACTGATCAAACAACCCTCAACCTATGATCAATTGGATCAAAATGGCAAGTCCATTACCGGCCATCCGATCCTTCAAGGGGGAGATATACTCCCCCTAATTCACTTCTTTTTTTCATTCACTCAAGGTCGATTGAAGGATAGGAAGCTAGAGGAGCCATTGGAGATTAATCCTAAGCCTCGTAGAGCTCTTCCCATTTTCCCTTTCTTGGCTTTTGAAGAATGAAAAATAAGGGAGGTAGAGTGAAATTCCAACTTCTTCTAGATTCCATTTGAACCCAATTGCTCTTACACACTCCATCAGAGGGTCAAGTCGAGCTTGCCTAAGCTCTCTCTGAAGTTCTAAAGGTAAGGGGGACCTAGCTTGATCAATGTCACAAAGGAAGTGAAGAGGAGTTGGTCCATACATCAATCCACTCAACCTCATTTTCATACTCTCAGAAAACTTCAACTGACGAAGCTTCTCCATGAATCGGCGTGTGATCACCTCAGGAAGGTATGAGATTTCAACCATTAAACTCAATGTGGTGTGGAGCTTTGTGAAAGAAATTTTCATTCGATTTTGGATTTAATTTGTCTGCTTTAGATGGTGTGGGTTGAGTTTGATTGGAATCCATGCTAGATCGAGCTTGGATCTTCCCCTTGATCATGGACGGTCTCTGTTGATCAAGGGGAAGAACTTGAGAGATCTCAGTTGTCCATCCGCACAATTTAGATGGACGATTGAGAAAATTTTGGCACGTTAGAAATTCCTTTTACCCATTTTAAAATGGGGGGAGATCCTTGGCCATCCAATCTTTGATCGGACGACAGAGGATTAAATCACGTGCGCCACCAGTCGCTATTTGGGATGTGACATTTAAGTGACCCCCTCATGGCATGACGTGTGTAAAGCACGTTGATCGCCGCCGCCATGCATCGCGTCATGAGCCAGGGATTAGTTAGAATTACTTAGAATGCATTAATTAATTCCTAATTCACTTAGTGATCTTCCAAAATTCATAACTCTTACAAGAAAATTCAGAAAAAATGTGAAATAAAATTATATGGATAGATAATTAAACCCAGAACATCTTAAAATTAATTTTGATGAGTTTTGAATTATGCTTTTCTCTGAATTTTAGTTTTATTAGAAAGTTTATTTTGCTAATTACTTTTCAATTAAGCCTCTGATTAATCCCAAATTTCTTGGGTATCTTTTAGGGGATGACTTCTGGCTCCCCTAATTTTCTTGGGATTTGTTGAGGGCTTGATTAGAAGAATTGTATATGGTTTTCTTAATTACCCTCCTTATGTAATTAAGCATAATTAAGGTGTGATTAGTGATTTTAACCTAAGATTAGGGTTGATTAAGGTCAGATCCATTAATTAGGAAGTTCATGGAATATTTTTGGGGCATTTCCCCTAAGCTATTCGCTAAACCCCCTTTTCTCTCCTTAATCTCTGCTTAATTAAGGGTTAATTCATTAATTATTCCCTTAATCAATTTCTAAAAATTCTAAAAAGTTCTAGAACTTGATTAATCTACTTTGGGTAGATGCTTAGGTATTTAATAGCCTAAGTTCAATTAATGAAATCAAAACCCAAGTCATATGTGTGAAAGGGTGTTTTGACATTACTTAAGCTAAACCTCTTAACTTAATTAACTTTTAATTGTGAGCCAGATTACATTAGGCCTCTTTCTTATTAGGTGCATTACAAATTTAAATTCTTTGTGGGTTTTATGTCATCTCATTGGCTCATAATTTTTTAGTTAATTCTTCTAAAGTGGTGTAGATAAGGGTTAATTAAGTTACTTAATTCATACCTTAACCTAATCAACTGATAAAAATGGATCTAATTATCTAAAAATTAAACAAAAATATCAAACACATGTGAGAATGAGTTAGGAACAACAAACTCATCTCACCTTTTTAAAATTAAATCAAACTTCAAACTAAACAAAAATCACTTTAAATTCAGTTTAATTTATTCTAAATTTTCTTATTCCATAGAAATGTCTTTAGGATTTAAGTGAAGTAGGTTTGTTTACATGCTTTCATTACTTTGGATCTTTCCCCAACATGTTAAGTTGTTTGCCATGTGATTTCATACATTCATAATTTCATTTTTTTTTCAAACTTTAAAATGAAGTTGTTTACTTTATGTTAAATTTGCATGTGTTGGCTAAAGTAGAAATATGAGTGGCTATTATCACTACAAAATCCAAATTATTTTAAAATATATATAAATCAAATACCAAATCTAAAAGTATGCTACTTGTATTTTAATTATGAGTTTGCATGTGATAGATTATAAAGGTATGCTTAGCATAGGTTTCCTTTCTTTCTTATGTTGGCATAGTTTTGAATAGGAATTTGGTGAGGTGTATGGTTCATTTAAAAAGAACTTAACACTCACTTAATTCCATATCCTATTCACCTCTATGCTATCACTTAAGGAGGGTTACCTATACTTACATACATAAATTGTATAAAATAAAATGAATCCATTAAACATCTTTTGCATTCTTCTTTTCTATTTCAGTTCTTTTATACATATGTTTATATTTAAAGAAAATGGTATATTAGTCTGGACAACCCTGAGATTGCAAGGCTTTAAGTAGCCCTAAGTAGGTCTTGTACCTTACACCTCTGCTTAATAATGGCGCAGTACTCACTAATGCCTTTCTTACTTTCATGTGTGTATGTGAAAATATTTGGATAAGGAAACCCTTTTCTACTTAAGAAAAATCATGCATATTCAACTTCTAAATTTCTTTAAATGGATTTCTTAGCATGCATCATAAACTGTATTAAATATCCTCATTTTTATGTATAGATATACTTATGGTCCATCCATATGCATGTTATACATGTTGGGAAAGAAATGAAGTAATGTGTGTTATGTGTTTGATTCATTTTATTTAACTTTTAAAATGCCTTTCTTTTGAATAGGTTTGTTTTAGAGTTTATCTAAACTTAGGATTAATTAAAAGATTCAATCAAAACATTCACCTAAATGAAACTAAAATGTGAATCTACTTTAGAAATTACTTAGGTTAGGGAAGGAAAGAGAAGTTCTCTTCTCTTTCCATCTCATCATAACTTAGTAATTAATTGTAGGATCTACTTAAACCAAATCAAAACATGAAATAAAATCAACCCAAAACAACTAAATAAATTAAATAAAACCCTCCTCTAAGTTGACTATGTTCTTCACACTTAGAAAATTTGAACATAAAGCCATAGCTAAGCATACCACACAAGCCTTCAAAGCACACACACTAGCCTAAGTCACCACTTCTAGCCTTAGGTTAGGTCAGTACATGGTTCGATGTTTATTTTATTTTGTGATATATGTTTTAGACTGGATGTTAGGGTGTATGCTCGTAGAATGAATGGTACGACATTCTTAGTCTAACTATTCTTCTCTGCAGTGGATTGTGCTCAAGGGGCGCTATCATAAATAAAAATATAAGTTCTTTTGGTTGCAGGTGCTTTATACCCCTAAGCATAATCTATAGGCCAGGTGGACTTAGTCACCCATGTGTGGGGTGAAAAGTCCAATATACATGCTTCAAATTTGTGTGGTGTGTTTTAGCTAACTTCTATTTTGCAGGTGTTAGTTAGATTTTCACTTTTTCTTTTCATGTAAATTTGTGCAATTAGGATTTTGGAATGATTATTTTATGGATTAGGATGAATATTGGTCATAAGATCCTATCTTATGCACCATGTGAAGCCTTGGAGCATCCACCTTCCAACCATCCAAAAGGAGAAATCAAAGAAGAAAGAAAGAAGAAAGAAGAAAATAAGAAAGAAGAAAAGAAGCTTGAAGACCCCCATAACAATGAATTCCTTGCTTAATTATAATTTAATTCATTTATAATCTGGGTTGTATAAGGGTAGAGCTCAGCTACCCACATTCAATATTTTCTAGTTTGTGTGGTGGCGTCCGACCACAATGACCTTTATTCTGTTTGTGATTAGCTTTATAAATTGATTGATGATTTATTTAGTTTTTGCATTAAGTGACATGCTTTTCCTAGTTTCTTCCTTGCTTTATGTATGGTCTGGATGTAGATTAGGCTTTTTAGGGAAAAATAAATCTTTTACCCAACTTAACAACTCAAATTAAAATTAAATAACTCATAACCTCACCTAAAGATTTAGGTTTAAAATCAAGATAAAAGAATTAACAGCCCCTTAGCTGGATGAGAATTTCTTTTATAATATCATGCACAAATGCATATTATTTCACTCTTGATTGGAGGGCTTCCACCATTGCCAGAGAGCCTTGGCTTGACCTATGAGAGCCATGGTGGAAACTCACCTCCTCCCTTCTCATTGATTTTATCCAATAACCGTCTTTCTCATGCCTTAGTCATATGAAGCCTATTAGCCTGAGTCAAAATAATTGTCCAAAATGAAAATAAAATGAAATTTGAAATGCATTAGATTTAGGTCATTTGAAGCATGTCCCTTTACATGATCTAGTCTCTTTAGGGAGTTAGTTTAAGGACTTAGCCTCTTTCTAAATAAACAACAACCTATCTATCTTGCATAAGCATAAAGAATTTCCTATAGGAATTTAAAATTATAGGAGGAGTTAGTTGGCGGCCACCCCCAGACAGTTGTAAGTCCAAGATATCGGGAGGTTTGTCCTCTCTTATGGAGGTAAACCAACTACCCATTTTTTCCTTGGATTTAGGTTATGCTTTCGGCCTTCATCGAAGCTCCCTAGATTTAGGTTCTGAGGTTGCTTTCCTCTTTATGGACCATAAGCATAATTCCTCACCTACTAGGCATTTCCTTAATCTTATGTTAAGGAATCATAAGTCCTAAATTTCTAATGAACATACAAATCAAGCAAACTAAATCAATTTCAAAAATGTAAAGCCCAACTATAGAATAGTTTGAGATGCTCGTTAGGTTTCTTAGCATCATGGGCATCTCCTACTTATCTTCCATTTTTGCTTCAATAATAACTCCTTCTTTTGATCAATCCCATTTGATCTTCAAAAATAAACCAATCGATTGATAGTCCTTTCCTATTGAAATCTTTAAAGACAATGATCATTTACCTTAATCAAGAGTTTTTTTAAGGAATCCCCATTCCTTAGGATGTAATTAGCTATGGGGGCTTGCCCCTGTAGGGAACTTAATGAACCTAGTTTAAAATAAACTCTGCTTTACTTTCCCATGTAAAGCAAGAAAAGAATCTCTGGTACATATGCAAACCCATCATCCTTAGGAGTCCTTATTAAGGTGATTAGGTCCATTAAAGGGTAGTGATTTCTATCTTTTGAGATAGAACACTATTTCCTTGATGATGTACTCAATCACTTGAATAAGTTCATATATAGATCTGCGTGGCATCCTAAAAAGATAAATTTCTATAATAGTGTATTATCACCAACAGATCTGAAAGGAAACTCCCTACTACACTACTCTAATAGAAATTTTTTCTCCACAGTTTAGTAGTTAAGGAAGCCCCTAGGTCTTCCATAAATGTCAAGCCAAAGAGATTCTTATTGGGATCATCATCCTCAAGTCCAAAAGTTGATGTAGAGCTTAAGGATAATTCATATAAATATTTAATGGAATTACCTTCTGATTTGGTACTCGCCTTGTGTTCATAATCTTGCAAAGAAAGGTTTGATTCCTTATACATGGTCCAGGTAAAGGTCAGAGTATTTTGAGAAGCTATTAAATAACAAAGGTAGGGATACACAATCAAGACCAGGACTAAGATTCTGTACAGTGGGTCCAATCGATGATGATGATTACTGAGTAGTTGACACCAATCATATGGAGTCTAATAGGTTCTTCTCAAACCACACTAACTCTTATGAGGAGGTGTGTTTAGAAACTTTAAATGATCCTGGTGATCTTCAAATCAAAGATGAACCTCCAAAATTTGAAGAGGAAATCCATTCAACTATCGACAAGATCAAATAAATCAACCTCAGGCCAGAAAAAAATCCGCGCCCTACATACATCAGTTATCTGCTAAATGAAGGAGAAACTAATGACTTAGTTAGGCTATTGATTGAGTTTAAAGATTGCTTTGCATGGAGCTATGAATAGATGTCCAGATTATCTCCTGAAATAGTAGTCCACAAACTAGCAATAGACCCTAATGCTAACCCTATCAAGCAAGCTCTTATATGCATGCAATTAGAAATCAAATAGGTGTCAGTCAAGAAACCGATCGATGGTTTTATCGGGAAGAAAAATACCCTACCACAAGGCTTAAGAAAAAGAATGGCCAAATTTGCATAAGCGTCGATTTCAGGGACTTAAATAATGCATGTCCTAAAGATGAATTTCCACTTCCTATACCAGAATTAATGTTGGACATCACCTCATCTTATGCAATATTCTCTTTTATGGATGGGTCATCTGGCTACAAATAAATCAATATGGCCCCCAAGGACAAAAGAAATACTACTTTTTGAACCCTGATCAGAATCTATTGTTATAAGGTCATGCCTTTTGGCCTTAAATATGTCGATACTACATACCAGCGAGCCATGACTCAGACTTCAATGAACTCATTCCTCATCAAGTTGAATGTTATATTGATGATCTAGTAGTTAAAAGAAAAGAAAAGGAAGACAATATCTTTGACTTGAGAGTAGTTTTTGAATGGTTAAGATTAACCTCAAAATGACTAGGAATAGAGACCCAAAAAATATTAAAGCTATCTTAGAAATGACACCCCCTAAAAGTTTAACTCAACTTAAATATTTCCAAGGGCAGTTGGCATATCTAAGACACTTTATCTCCAATCTATCGGGGAGATGCAAGCCATTTTTAGCACTTATCAAAAAGGATGCCAAGTTTAAGTGGGATGAAAAGTGTTAGCATGCTTTTGAAGACATCAAATAATATTTAGAGAAGCAGCCAGTTATAATAGCCCCTATCCCGGGCAAGCCACTTATTCTCTACACTGCTTCTTTGGATGACTCCATTGGCACTTTGTTAGCCCAAACCAATGACGAAGGGAAGGAGAATGGTCTCTACTACCTTAGCCATCGTCTGATACCTGCTGAAGTAAACTACCCACCTATTAAGAAACATTGCCTAGCTTTAATCTTTGCATCCCAAAAGCTACAACATTACATGCTCTCTCATAAGGCAAACTTGATTTCAAGAATCAATCTACTGCAGTATCTCATGACACGGCTGACACTATCTAGAAAATTGGCACGTTGGTCCATGATTCTCTCATAGTTTGACATTACATTTGTACACCTCCGTGCTATGAAAGGATAAGCACTAGCAGATTTTCTAGCAGCATACCCACTTCCTACTGATTCTCTGCTTAGTGATGACCTCCCCGATGAACAAATCATGAACTTAGTGGACACTAGCATCCACCGTTTGGAGATGTACTTTGATGGTGCGGCTTCCTTTCAAAAAGGAGAAGAACCATAATTTACTCTCCCAAGAAAGTAGGGGTAAGAATAGTTCTTTTAACTCCAAACCACGATGTAATGAGAATCTCATCCTATCTCTGTAATCCATGCACTAACAACGAAGCTGAATATGAGGCTCTGATTGCCAGTCTGGAGTTAGCTATTATAGTGTGTGTTAAAAGCATCAACATCTATGGAGATTCTCAGCTGATCATCAACCAAATTGCTGTGTCCTATAAGGTTCTAAAACTTATGCTTCTTCATTGCCACGAGTACACCAAGAAGCTATTGGCCCAAATTCCTAAGGTCACCATCTACAAGGTCCCTCGAGAAGACAACGTAGTAGCAGATTCTTTGGCCAAACTCACCAAGGAATTGGCATGTCCAAAAGATGAGTCCATTCCAATAATGGTCCAAAATAGACAAGTCCTATCCTTTATTGACGCTGAACTCATCGAGAGACTTTCTCATGAAGGGGAGGTTGTCATTGCCAATAAAGACGAGGAGCTGGATTGGAGGCAACCATTCATAGATTACTTGAACATAGATAAACTACCTCAATAGAAATCACAAGCTCATCAGATGAAACAGAGAGCTCTCTCCTATGCTCTCATGGATGACACCTTGCACCAACAGTCTTTTGATCAAATGTGGTTATGCTATTTAGATAAATAAGAAACTCATAAGATTGTGACCGAGGTACATTCAGTTCTATACGGAGCACACTAATCCAATCTAAAGTTGAAAGCAAAGATCAAGAGACTAGGATACTACTGGCCTTCGATGATCACAGACTACATGAACATAGCTAGGAAATGTCATCAATGTAAGGTACACGGTGTGGTATTACATCAACCACCTAATATTCTACATCCTACATTGGCCTCATGGTCATTTGAATGTTGGGATACCGATATAGTGGGTCCTATCGATCCTCTTTCTTCCAAGGGTCATCAGTTCATCTTAGCTGCTACCGACTACTTTTCCAAGTGGGCAGAGGCAATCCCACTCAGAGAAGTCACAGCTTAGCATATGCTCCAGTTTTTCAGGAACCATATCGTATATAGGTTTGGGGTGGCTCAAAAAATTATATTCAATAATGGTACTGCATTCAAGAGCACCAAGATCAACAGCTTCACTAGAAAACATAGTATAGATTAGAGATATTCGACCATTTACTATCCCAAGGCAAATGGCCTAGCAGAAGCATTCAACAAAACTCTCATCCAGATATTAAAGAAGACAATCAACAAAAATAAGGGATAGTGGCATGAGCAGCTAGTTGAAGCTTTTTGACCATACCGCACCACACACAGAACTCCAACTCAATCTACCCTGTTCTCCTTAGTGTATGGGTCTGAAGCCGTTCTACCCTTAAAAGTGCAACTCCCATCACTAAGGATAGCAATGGATAGTAAAATTACTACATAACAGAATGCGAAGTTACATTTAGAAGAGCTCAAAGGTTTAGTGGAGAGATGCCTACAGGCCTGCAGAACCTTAAGTTATACAAAGCCAAGATGATTCAAGCTCATAGCAAGCTAGTCAAAAAATGGGAAGCAAGTTTGAACCCACTTGGGAATGCCCTTTTATCATAGAGAAGGTCTACCAAGGAGGATCATATCAACTTAATGATTGTAAAGGAGAACACCCGATGCTTCCAATTAATGGGCTCTATTTGAAGAAATACTACCCATGAAATCATGTTTAAAAATAATTATCATCAAAAATTTCATTCCAATTCATCAAAATTTTCTCTTCATTCGAAGCATTATTTGCTTATTTATGAATCTGCCACAAAGTGTTTAGGGTAGGTGTAAGAGAACCCAAGATGCAACTTATCCCTTTTTCATAATATGAACACAAATTAAACACGATTCCCCAATGCTACTAGAATATGTGTAAGAGAACCCAAGAGGCATCCTATTTCGACTAACACAACTAGGATAGGTGTAAGAGAACCCAAGCGACATCCTATCCTCTTCGAACACAAACATAAACACTTATCTTTTGTCTCAAGCTATTTTGATGTGGGAGCAATCCCCTTGTCGCACTCACTCATTAGCTGCTCTAAGTTGGGATGACATATTGCCTTGCTAGTGTGTCATCCTAGTGGTCGTTTATCTGGCGGATATGAGTCCCTGTGCTTTCTTCCTAGCTTAACCATTACAAATTAATGAGAGCCCTGTTAGTTTGGTAAGCCTTACTCCACAGCCAGTAAGCTACCTCAAGTTGACTTCGTTTAAGAGAATGTAAGCCTACACACTTTCTTCTTGAACTAGCCATCATGCACTGACTAGGTCAAATATATTGAAGGTTTAGGATAAGTCCCCCTATGGCTCCTTTCCTCTTGATAACTATTGAGTTTATATAAGTCCCCTAGTGGCATTCACTTAGTAGTCACCCTAGGTCGGATAGCACCTATCAAGCCGAAGACAAACTATCCCGACAATCAGTTCTGTTGTATGAGGTTGTGATTCCCCGATGCTTAACTACTAGGTTGATTGTTGCAAATTGATGGACACTTTAGGTTCGTTGATGTTCGTTATGCTGACAGTGACTCACCCAAAGGATACACCACTCTTGGCAGATGTGAGTCCCCGCACTTTCTCCTTGAGTTGGCCACCGAATACCTATAGAAATTATCTTCTCCAGGGTTTTGGATAAAACCCTTAGTGTCCCCTCCCCTGCAGGCACTCTACTTGGATCAGGTCCTTTACGACCCCATTTAGACACTACTCAGGTTACTCTTAGATTAGACAGTCTCCCTTTCCTAGTAACCACCCCTATGGTTGGAGAATTTGTTTGGCGGATGCACAGATTCTCCCTTGGACAAATAAATCTGAGATAGATCTAGGCTAATATAAGCTCCATCTCAGTATGATCCCTCATAAACTAACAGGGTCCATGTTAAACAAACAAACAAGTCTATTTGCTTATGGATTAGGAATTCAAGCCCTCAGCAACCCATTTTTCTAAGCAGGCATCCTATGTTTAGGGCAGTGTCAGCAAAACTCGCTATAGGAATTGCCTGACTACACTTGAGTTGAGATAAGTCCCCAGGTCAGCACTCTCTATGTAGTCACCTTTAGGTTGGGCTCAATCTATTTTGCCACAAATAGGTTGTCCCAACATTCATTCCACTTTGGAAGATATAAGTCTACTATGCATTCTTTCTAGCATGACTCTCGCAAACCGACGGGCAGCCCTAGGTCAGGTTAACATGTTACATTGCTAATGCATCACCCCAGTGATCTTTTATTGAGGAAAGATGTGAGTCCTCATACTTTCTTCCCTAAATTGGTCACTGCAAATCGAAAGGCACCCCTTTGGTTGGATAGTTTTTCCCCTCGGCCGATAAAATACTCCCTTTGGATTGGTAAACCTAAAGTAGGTCAAGGCTGACATGGCCCTTACTTAGTGCAGTCCATCGCAAACTGGCAGGATTCATCAAATATAATTAACAATGAAATTAATTTTGACTATCTTTGAGCTGATTTAAGTCCCCCAGCAGCATTCACTCAGTAGTCAACCTAAGATTGGGTTCAATCTGTTGCCTCACCAACAGAACATCCCGACGACTGATCCCTACTTTGGAGGATGTAAGTCTACTATGCTTTCTTCCTAGTACAGTCGCTGCACACCGGAGGCAACCCTTTTGGTTGGATAGCCTTACCATGTGGTTGGTAGACTACCCCTTTGGATTAGTACCTTACCATGTGGTTGGTAGACTACCCCTTTGGATTAGTAAATCTGAAGTAGGCTAAGGCCGACATGACCTCTACTTAGTGCGGTCCATCGCAAACTGACAAGATCCATCACAAAATTCAAAATTTAAAATCTAAAACAAAATCAACCCTCCTCCCTAGTGGAGTCAAATTAAACAATCAAATTAATCAGCTTCTCCTCGGTGAGATGTAAATCATTTTGATCTCCCTAGTGGAGTCAATTCAGTCCAACCCGAACCTGTTCCCCTAATGGAAGGTTTACGTCTTTTATCCCCGGTGGATTCCAAAATTTAATCCCCCAGTGGATTTCATAACTTCTCATCCCCCAATGGATGACTTGAACTTGCTTCCCTAGTGGAAGGCTCACATTCTCAATCCATAGAGGATTCCTCCTTCACTCTCTTATGTCTTTGACATAAGTAGAGTTGCATTGCACTAAGATTTTGATTCCTTCTACACCTCTGGTTTAAGAGTAGATCATTTCAGTTAGTGCTTGTGATCATTTGAATATTATTGATCATCCCGGTCAACACCAATATGTATGGTATGCCTTGTCAATCACACCACACCTATTTGGCGCCCCTTGTTAACCTCACTTTTGGAGTGAGCTTTCAACTTCTCCATCCTAGACATAAGGACTCCTCTAAACACTAAGAGTTCCTTAGTCTTAAGACACTTCTAGTGATTAGCTGAACACTTAACCTAACCCTAGAGAATTCAAAGAGTTAGCCATAGGAGTAGGTTATGCCTTAAGGGTTATTGGAATACTTGCCTACCCTATAGCTTAAACCCAATCCTTGCTTTGCTTCTCAAATCAATTCCAAATTAAATATTAAATTAATTCCAACACAATTGATTTTCTCAAATCATGAATCAATTCCAAATCAAATCATAAATCAATTCCAAAATCTAAATCATAAATCAATTCTAAATCAAATGATTGAAACCCATGATTGAATTCAAATCCCAAAATCTTTCCTAAGCCTTTTTGATTTCATCTTATGGTCTTAGCTCAAATAAAATCTAAATCACTCCAAACTCAAAAGATTTTCTCATAACCCATTTATATTCTCATTTATATTCACAAATATAAATGAAATATAAATTTAAATAACCAAAAATAAATTTAAAACTCAAATCCAAATCCAACTTAAATCCAACTTATACTCTTTCAAGTAAAATCCTTGAACTTAGCCAAATCATACTCAAATAAATCCAAACCTTTGGATTGTCTCTTCAAACAATCATTCCTTCATTCACATACCCAAATATAAACATAAACTACAATCACCAAACCAAAATCAAGATAACCCAAGTCAAACCTATGCTCACCCTTTTGACTTGAAATTATCAAATGAATCAAAACTCATTTGACTCCAAATTACTTGCAATAGGATTTATATTTCCATCATAAGTCCATATGTGAGTTCAACCAAACTTGAATCAAGCCTTGATCAAGCCAATTGACCCACTTAGGCTGACTTGACCCAAAGTGACCTAAAGCACCTTTTTGAGCCAAATTATAATCCAACCCAAATTGGATTGAACTAAGCCCATCTAAGCCTCACATTGTGAGCAACAATCATCCTAGGATGATCAATCACTCAAATTGGGTCAAAATAAGTCAAACTTAGCCTTTGGCCTAGTCAACATTTAGCCCAAATGAAATCCAAACTAGTCAAAATCTGCCATAAGCCAAATTGATTCAATTCATTGATCTAAACCAATTCATAATCAATGATTGAATTTGACCAAGCCATCAATTGAGCCAAACCAAGCCTAATTAGCCACTTTACCTTAGTTGACCCAAGTTAACCTAAAAAGTCAAAATTTGGCAAATCTTGATCTAAGATAAATTGATTGCAACCAATGGGTCAAATTTTCTCTAAATTGATTGTTGAACTTGACCAAAGCTTCAAATGGCCAACTAGACCCATCCTAGCCCAATTGACCAAGAACCTAACTTGACCTAAAAGGTCAAATCAACTTGAAATCATAGCAAACCAAAATTGATTAAAAGCAAAGCTTGCAATACATTTCAAATGATCAACCAAGTCTAAAGCAACCCATGACCTAACTCAATTAGGTCAAATGGGTCAAATGGGTCAAATTGGTAAACTTGACCTATTTGACCTAAATGAATCTAAATGAACCAAAGCCAAATATAAAACAAATTGAACCAAACCAATGATACCCATAGGCTCCAAATGATCATTTGAACTTGACCTAACCCATGGTTTGGCCCAATTTGACCAATTGGTCAACCTAAACCAATTTGACCCAACTTGACCTAAATGGGTCAAATTGAACCAATTCAAACCAAATGAACTCTAAATCACTTGAAATTTGTCCCACCCCATTTTTGAATCATTTCAAATCTGCTCAAATCAAAATCAAGGCCAAATGACCATTTTACCTATAGGTCAAAAGGTATTCTATGACCAAATTCACTTGGAATTTGGTCATTTCTTCCTCAAGTCCACTTGGCATCCTCCTAGTGCTACACATGGACACCAAGGAGGGTAATGAACATGACCTAATGATCTTGGGTTGGCCATGACCCAACCCAAGGCCAAACTGACCCCTTCAATGAGAATTGAACACTTAGATCACCCCATGCACTCACCTAGCACATGGGCAATCACTCTCCTTCCCTCCACTACCTAAAATGAATCACATGGAATGCTAAATAGCCTAAACCGACCAACCAATCTCAATAATTGATCAAAAATGGAAACTCTATTCTTTACCGTATGATCCAAGGGGGAGGAGATATACTCCCCCTCATTTCCACTCAAATAAGAGGCACTCAATTCAACTGAGCTCTAGGAATCAAAACCAAGCATCCCTAAGCTTTCCTAAGCCATTTCTAAGCTCCCTTGAATTCTCCTTCTCGGTTTTGCTCAAAGCCAAAATAGGGGAGGCCCATCCCATTTCCAAGTCACTCAATTCTCCACCAAAACAAAATTAAGCTTGCAAGCACCATCAAGGGACTTCGTCGAGCTCAATCAAGTTGTTTCCCAAGTCACCAAGCCACGGGAAGGAGGACTTTGATCAAAGCTAATTGCCATTGAAGGGGAGCATGGCCAACAAATCCATCCACTTCAAATCAAGACTTGATACCTTTGACAAGGCTTTATCTCTACTAGATGAAGCTACCTCCTTCATTGGAAGTGCCGGTGATAGCCTCCGGTGAGGTATTGCTCAAAATTGATCTTAGGATAAAATTGTTTGGTCCTTTGTAAAGGAAATTATAATCCCTTTAGTCTTGACCATTGGATTCATTGCTTATGCTTCCCTGAAGGTGTGAGGTGAGTTTGAACTCCATCTGAGCTCGGGTGAGCTCGGATCAAATGATGATTGACGAACAACATCCATCTCTCGCCACTCGGGAAGAGACAGATCACACATCGTCCATTCCACGTGATTGGAATGAACGGTTGTGGTTAAATCATGATAGATCTCCCTTTAATTTAAGCATAAATTGTAAGATTGATCACGGCCATTTGATCTTAGATCAGACAACCCATAGAGAAATCACGTCCACCACTAGCTAACTCAGTAGCGGATGTGACAATTTAAATAATCTATCCTGTCAAGCCATGTGAAAAGCGCTTTTAGCCATGGGCTGGTGGAGTTTAATTAGCTCTAATTAATTCATTTTTAATGCTAAAATTTCTAAAATTTATAACTAATTGTAGAAAATAAAAAAATACAAACTCGAGTTCATTTTTAAAATAACTCAAAGGAGAATAATATATAATTAAGTTTAATTGATTTTGAATAGTAATTTTCACTCAATTTTAGTTTATTGGGATGTAATTAGGCTAATTACTTCTTAATTACTTTAGCAACTAATTTCAAACTTCCTAGGATTAATTAGTGGGATGACCTCTGCCTCCCATGATTTTCTTAGAGTTTATTATTGGATTAATTAGGGGAATTGCTTGTTTCATTCTTAATAACTTCATTAATTAATTAAATGATTATTTAACCTATTAAATAGTGATAAATTCATTAATTAAGCTTGATAATCATCATGAAATAGTGAATGGACTTAGAGAATGAGATTAAGAATTCTCTTCCAATCTTTTCCCCTAAGTTTATTTCATTTGGATAAACACTTAATAAATTTGCAAATTAATTAATGGCTTAATCACCTCATTAACTAATTCAATTAATCAAATTAAAAACTAAATCACTCTAGAACTTAATCAATTAATTCTTGGGCAGATTCTTAGGTGTTCAATAACCTAAGAGACTTCAAAGAAAATTATAATCAAACTATATGTGTAGGATGGCTATGAAAGTACTTAATTAAACCATTTAGCTTAATTAATTAATAATTGTGAGCCAATTACATTAGGCCCCTTTACTTCTTAGGTGCATTGCTGATTTAAATTCCAAGTGGTTGCATATCATATGTTGGCTCATAATTACTTGTTAATTATGTTAAAGTGGTGTATGGAAGGGGTAATTAATAGATTTAATTCATACCTATGGTGAATAAATTCTTTTAGGAGTCGCCTTTCAAATCTGTGGAGAGAAAAAAGAGGAGACCTATAGAAATTCATCTTTTTAGGATGTCACGTAGATCCGCAGATGTACTTATTCAAGTGATGGAGTACATCATCAAGGAAATAGTGTACTATCTCAAAATACAGAAGTCACTACCCTTTAATGGACCTAATCACCTCCATAAGGACATATGTACCAGAGATTCTTCTCCTACTTTACATGGAAAAGTAAAGCATGGTTTATTTTAAATTGAGTTCATTAAGTTCCCTATAGGGGCAAGCCCCCATAATTAATTACATCCTAAAGGATGGGATCCTTTAGGAAAATTCTCGATTAAGGTAAATGATCATTGTCTTTGAAGATTTCAATAGGAAGGATTATCAATCGATTGGTTTATGTTTGAAGATCAAAATGAGATTGATCAAAAGAGGGAGTTATTATTGAAGCCAAAATAGAAGATAAGTAGGAAATGCCCACGATGCTAGGAAACCTAGCGAGCATCTCAAACTATCTTATATTTGGGCTTTACATTTTAGAAATTGATTTAGTTTGTTTGAGTTGGATTTTTCAATAGAAATTTAGGACTTAAGATTCTTTAACACAAGGTTAAGAAAATACCTAAGAGGTGAGGAATTATGCTTATGGCCCACAAAGGGGAGAAGCAATCTCAAAACCTAAATCTAGATAGCTTTGGCAAGGGCCAAAAGCATAACCTAAATCTAAGGCGAAAATGGGTAATTGGTTTGCCTCCACAAGAGAGGAAAAATCACCCGACAGCTTGGACTTACAACCGCCTAGGGGGGCAACCAACTAACTCCCCCTATGATTTTAAATTCATGTAGGCAAGTCTTTATGCTTATGCAAGATAGCTAGGTTGTTATTTATTAGAAAGAGACTAAGTCCTTAAACTCACTCCCTAAAGAAACTAGATCATGTAAAGGGACATGCTTCAAATTACCTAAATCTAATGCAATTCAAATTTTATTTTATTTTTATTTTTGGATAATTATTTTAACTCAGGCTAATATGATTCATATGACTGAAGCATGAGAAATAGATTATTAGCCAAAATCACTAAGAAGGGAGGAGGTGAGTTTTCACCACGGCTCTCAAAGGTCAAGCCGAGTTCTCTAGCAAAGGTGGAAGCCCTCCAATCAAGAGTAAAATAAGATGCATTTGTGCATGGTATTATAAAGAAATGCTCATCCAGCTAAGGGGTTGCTAATTCTTTTATCTTAATTTTAATCCTAAGCTTTAGGTGAGGTTATGAGTTGTTTAATTTTTATTTGAGTTATTAAGTTGGGTAAAAGATTTATTTTCTCTAAAGAGCCTAATCCACATCCAGGCCATACATAAAGCAAGGAAGAAACTAGGAAAAGCATGCCACTTAATGGAAAAGCTGAATAAATCAATAATCAATTTATAATGCTAATCGTAAAAAGAAGAAAAGGCCATTGTGGTCGGGCACCACCGTAAAAACCAAAAAATATCAAATATGGGTAGCCAAGCTCTACCCTTATACAACCCGAATTATAAATAAATTATATTACAATTAAGCAAAGGAATTCATTATTATGGGTGCCTTCAAGCTTTATTCTTCTTTATTCTTCTTTTCTTTCTTCTTTCTTTCTTCTTTCTTTCTTTCCTCCTTTTGGATGGTTGGAAGGTGGATGCTTCAAGGCTTCACATAGTGAATAAGATAGGATCTTATGATCAATGTTCATCCTAATCCCCATAATAAATCATTCCAAAATCATAATTGCATAAATTTACATGAAAAAGAAAAGTGAAAATCTAACTAACACCTGTAAAATAAAAGGTTAGCTAAAACACACCACACAAATCCCAAGCATGTATATTGGACTTATCACTCCACACATGGGTGATTAAGTCCACCTAGCCTATGAATTATGCTTAGGGGTATAAAGCACCTACGAACAAAAGCATTTATATTTTTATTTATGATAGCACCCCTTAAGCACAATCCCCTACAAAAAAGAATAGTTAGACTATGAATGTCCTACCATTCATTCTACGAGCATACACCCTAACATCCAATCTAAAGCATACATCACCAAACAAAACAAACATCAAATCATGCATTAACCTAACCTAAGGCTAGAAGTGGTGACTTAGGCTAATGTTTGTGCTTTGAAGGTTTGTGTGGTATGCTTAGCTATGGTTTTAGGTTCAAATTTTCTAAGTGTGAAGAACATGTTCAACTTAGAGGAGGACTTCATTTAAGTTGTTTAGTTATTTTGGGTTGAATTTATTTCATATTTTTATTTGGTTCAAGTGAATCCTATAATTAATTACTAATTTATAAAGAGAGGGAAAGAGAAGAGAACTTCTCTTTCCTTCCCTAACCTAAGTAATTTCTAAAGTAGATTCACATTTTGGTTATGTTTAGTTGAATGTTTTGATTAAATCTTTTAATTAATCCTAAGTTTATATACACTCTAAAATAACCTATTCAAAAAGGAAGGCATTTTAAGATTAAATAAAATGAATCAAAATTCACATAACACACATTACTTCATTTCTTTCCCAACATATATAATATGCATATGGATGGATCCTAAGCATATCTATACATACAAATGAGAGTATTTAACACACTTTATGATGCATGCTAAGTAATCCATTTAAGAAAATTTATAAGTTGAAAATGCTTGATTTTTATTAAGTAGAGAAGGTTTTCCTTATCCAAATTTTCACATACACATATGAAAGTAGGAAAGGCATAAGCGAGTACAGTGTCATTGTTAACCAGAGGTGTAAGGTACAAGACCAACTTAGGGCTACTTAAAGCCTCGTAACCTTGGGGTTTTCCAGACTAATATACCACTTTCCTTAAGTACAAACATATGTATAAAAGAAATGAAATGAAAAAAGAAGATGCAAAAGTTGTTTAATAAATATGTTTTGTTTATGGAATTTATGTATGCAAGTGTAGGTAACCCTTCTTAGATGGTAGCATGGGGATGAATAGGATATGAAATTAGGTGAGCATTAGGTCCTTTTCAATTGAACCATATACCTCACCAAATTTCTATTCAAAACTATACCAACATAAGAAAGAAAGGTAACCTATACTAAGCATACCTTTATAATCTTTCACATGCAAGCTTATAATTAAAGTATAAGTAGCATACTTTCAGATTTGGTATTTTATTTATATGTTTTGAAAATAATTTGGATTTTAGTAGTGATAATAGCCACTCATATTTCTACTTTAGCCAACACATGCAAATTTGACATAAAGTAAATAATTCATTTTAAAATTTGAATTTCAAAACTATGAATGTATGACATCACATGACATACAACTTAACATGTTGGGGAAAGATCCAAAGCAATGAAAGCATATAAACAAACTCACTTCACTTAAATCCTAAAGACATTCCTATGGAATAAGGAAATTTAGAATAAATCAAAGTGAATTCAAAGTGATTTTTGTTTAGTTTAAAGTTTGATTTAATTTTGAAAAGGTGAGATGAGTTTACTATTCCTAACCCATTCCCATATGTGTTTGATATTTTTGTTTAATTTTTAGGTAATTAGATCCATTTTTATGAGTTGATTAGGTTAAGGTATGCATTAAGTAACTTAATTAACCCTTACCTACACCACCTTAGAAGAATTAACTAAATAATTATGAGCTAATGAGATGATATAAAACCCATAAGGAATTTAAATTTGTAATGCACCTAATAAGAAAGAGGCCTAATGCAATTTGGCTCACAATTAAAAGTTAATTAAACTAAGAGGTTTAGCTTAAGTAATTACAAAACACCCTTTCACACATGTGAATTAGGTTTTGATTTGCTTAATTGAACTTAGGCTATTAAACACCTAAGAATCTATCTAAAGTAGATTAATTAAGTTTTGGAACTTTTTAGAATTTTTAGAAATTGATTAAGAGGATAATTAATGAATTAACCCTTAATTAAGAGGAGATTAAGGAGAGAAGAGGGGGTTTAGGGAATAGCTTAGGGGAAATGCCCCAAAAATATTCCATAAACCTCATACTTACTATATCTAACCTTAATCAATGTTAATCATAGGTTAAAATCACTTATCATACCCTATTTATGCTTAATTACATAAGGAGGGTAATTAAAGAAACCATACGCAATTCTTCTAATCAGGTCTTCAACAAATTCCAAGAACATTAGGGGAGGTAGAAGTCATCCCCTAAATCATACCCAAGAAATTTGGGATTAATCAGAGGCCTAATTAAAAAAAATTAGCAAAATAACCTTTCTAATAAAACCCAAATTTAAAGAAAACCATAATTCAAAATGCATCAAAATTAATTTTAAAATGTTCTAGGTTTAACTATCTATCCATAGGCTTTTATTTCCCTTTTTGTTGAATTTTTTAGGAAGAGTTATGCATTTTAGAAGATCTTTGGATTAATCAAAAATTAATTAAGCATTTTTAACAAATCTTAATTAATCCCTAGCTCACAGCGTGATGCATGGAGGTGGCGGTCAGCGTGCTTTACACGCATCGTGCCGTTAGGGGGTCACTTAAGTTGTCACCTCATGGGTGTAGCGGCGCATTTATTTTAATCATCTACCGATCAAAGATCGACAAAGATCTCCGCATTTTAAAAAGGGATAATAAGATTTCTAAATGTGTTGAATAATCTCAGCCATCCATCTAAAATGCACGGATGGATGGCTAAGACCATCCAAGTTCTTCCCCTTGATCAACAGAGACCGTCCATGATCAAGGGGAAGATCCAAGCTTGATCTAGCATATAATCAAACCAAATTCAACCCACACCATCTAAAGATAGAGAGCGGAAAATCCAACGATCAAAAATCGATGGAGTGAAATTTTTTTCACAAATCTCCACACTACATTGAGTTTAATGGCCAAAAGATCTCATACCTCATCAGAGGTGATCACCGGTACTTGATTCCCTTGGAGGAGCTTCGTCTGGTTGAGACGAAGCCTAGCTGAGAGTATGAGCACTTGAGGTTGAGTGGATCAATGTATGGACCAACTCCTCCTTGCTTGAGCTTTGACTTTGATCCAATTCAATTCTCCTTTGCCTTTTGAACTTGGGAATCAGCTTAGGGGAGCTCAACTTGGTCACCTAAGTGTGCTTGCAAAAGGAATTGGAAGGAAATGAAGTGTGGTAGAAGTTGGCAATTCACTCTACCTCCCCTATTTTTCACTGTTCAAGAGCCGAGAAAAGGAAAATGGGAAGAGCTCTAGGAGGCTTAGGATCAATCTCCAATGGCTCCTCTGGCTTCCTATCCTTCAATCGACCTTAAGTGAGTGAAAATAGAAGTGAATTAGGGGGAGTATATCTCCCCCTTGAAGGATCAGATGGCCGACAATGGACATGCCATTTTGATCTAATTAATCATAGGCTAAAGGGTGATTTGATTAGTTATGGGTGTGCACATGGTCGGTTTGACCCAACGAGTGGATGGCCAACCTCCCATGTGCTTGAATTTGAGCTTGAGAGGGAGTTTGAAATTTCAATTTTGAGCTAGGGGGTTGGGTTTGGTCTAGGGACCAAATGGACTGACCCAAACCCATTGGGTTGGGTGCACCACTCATCACTGAGTCCCCTTGACCTTTTAGGAAAGCCTCAAGTGAATGTGAAGAGGGTATGGCCAAATTACCCATGAGTTAGACCAAAATTTGTTCTATAGCCTAGAGGTAGAATGGTCATTTTGTTATTTTTCCACTTTACGCATGTTGGGTATGTGGAGAAATTAGGTTTGACCAAGTTTCATTTGATAGAGTTTGGCTCATGTTGACCCATTTAGGTCAAAATGGGTCAACTTGGGTCAAGTTGACCAATAGGTCAAATTGGGTCAAACCAAGGGTTGGGTCAAGTTCATATGACCATTTGAAATGTTTTGGTGGCTTTGGTTGATTCAATTTGGTATAGTTTTGGATTTGGCTCATATGATTTCATTTAGGCCAAATGGGTCAAGTTGACCTATTTGACCCATTTGACTTATTTGAGGCAGGTCAAGGGTAGGTTTAGGTTAGGTTAGTTATATGGAGAAGATTGGTATCTTTGTTTCCAATCAATTTGGGTTAAGTTCAATTTTGGCTCAACATGACCCCTTTAGGTCATGTTGGGTCTAAGGTCAATTGGGCTAGGTTAGATCCAGTTGGCCAATTGAGGCTTTGGTCAAGTTCAACAAGTGATTTGGAATGAACTTGATCCATTGGTTTCGGATCAATTTGGCTTAGATCAAGTTTTGACACATTTTGACCCTTTAGGTCAAAATGGGTCAACTTGGGTCAAGTTGACCAAATGGGCTGGGTTAGGCTCAAATGTTGGCTTGGTCAAGTTCAAACATAAGTCATGAATGAACTTATATTAATGGTTTCAATCAATTTGTCCTATGGTGGATTTTGGCTATGTTAGGTTTCATTTTGGGTTAAGTGTTGACTTGGTCAACCCTTAGGTTTGACTTGGTTTGACCCAATTTGATTGATTGATCAACCCATGATGATTGTTGATCATGATGAGAAGGAAAAATGAGTTTGTTTCAATCCAATTTGGTTAGGATCAAAATTTGGCTCATAAGGGTATTTTAGGCCACTTTGGGTCAAGTGAGCCTAAGTGGATCAAATGGCTTGGTCAAAGCTTGATTTGAAGTTGGTTGATCTTGTATATGGACTCATGGTTGAATTATAAATCCATTTACAAGTGGTTTGAAACCAAATGGATTTAGATCCATTTGACGATTTCATATTCAAAGGAAGAATATGAAAGAGTTTTGGCATTGATTTTTAACTAGGTTTTGATTGTTTGATTAAAGTTTGGATTTATATATGAGCTCATGATTGTAGGGTTGATTAAATCATGTGAGAAAATCAAGATTTTGGCTTAATTTGAAATTGATTTGGCAAAGTTCAAGATTTTGACTTGAAAGGCTTAGATTAGATTTTGAGCGGATTTGAGTTTGATTTTTGGAATTAGTTTTGATTGTTTGAATTTATATTTTATTTATATATGTGAATATAAATGAGAATATAAATGGATCATGAGAAAATTTCAAGGATTTGAAGTGGTTTAATCATTATTTGGGCTAAGTCCATTAAGAAGGATTTAAAAGATTTAGGAAAATTTTGGAAGTTTGGAGTTTGAATTTTTGAAATTGGTTTAGAGTTGATTTTGGTTAAGTCCTTAAGAGAGGCTTAAGGACTTAAGAAAAATTTAGACTTAGGAAT
The DNA here is from genome assembly GCA_021442155.1 of Cymbidium sinense. Lineage (NCBI taxonomy): Eukaryota > Viridiplantae > Streptophyta > Magnoliopsida > Asparagales > Orchidaceae > Cymbidium > Cymbidium sinense. The sequence goes on along the minus strand of CM038221.1, from coordinate 171,935,995 downwards.
TTTGGTGAATTTTGATCATGGGTTTCAATCATAGATTTCAATCATGGATTTCAATTATGGAATTGATTTGAGTTTGGAGAAAATCAATTGAGATTGATTTGGAGTTTGACTTGAAAGAAGGAAAGTGAGGAATGGTTTAGGCTAAGGGAAGGAAATTTCCTAACACCCCTAAGGCATGACCTATTCCTATGGATAACTCTTCTATATCTTCTAGGGCTAGGTAGAGTGTCCACCTAATCACTAGATATGTCTTAAGACTAAGGAAATCTTAAAGTCTATGAGGGGTCCTATGTCTAAGATGGAGAGGTTGAGAGCTCATTCTAAAAATGAGGTCAACAATACCTTAACATAAACAAAATATAAAATTAACCTAATTGATCTAAAATTAAACTAATCCAAGTCACACATGGGGGAAATGGGTTAGGACTAGCAAACTATTTTCACATTTCCTAAGTCAAATCAAATCCAAAAAAAAATCTCCTTAAAGAATTTTGATTCACTTTAAATGATATTATTTTATAGGATTATCTTTAGGAATTAATTATGGTGAATGAAGTCATATGCTTACATCACTTTATTTCTTTCCAAGCATGCTAAATGTTGTTTGCCATATGAAATCATGCATTCATCCCTTAAAAAAATCAATTAAATAAAATGTTTCATTTTATGTAAAATTGCTTGTGTTGGTTAAAGTTAAGAATATGAGTGGATATTATCACTATTAAACCAAAATTTTTTTCCAAAACCTATAAATTAAAGATTATGAATGAAGTGATCTACTTATAAGTACTTATAAGCTTGCATGTGTGTGGGTTTTAAGAAAATTTATATACATCTCTACCTTCATCTATCCCCCTTTCCAGAAAAAGGAAGAGGATAAATGAAAATAGAAATTTATTTAATATCTTATCGGGATGTCATACAGAACCACAGTTGTTCTTATTAGGGTGATCGGGTATGGCATTGAGGAAAGGTGTACTATCTCACGAGATAGAATTCACCACCCTACAATGGACCTAATGACCTCAATAAGGATTCCTAAGGACTATGGCTCTTTGAAATGCACCAGAGATTCTTCCCCTACTTTACATGAAAGGGTAAAGCAGGGTTTATTTTAAACCGAGTTCATTAAGTTCTCTACAGGGGCAAGCCCCTATAGTTAATTACATCATAAGGAACTAGATTCCTTAGGAATACTCTCGATTAAGGTAAATGATTGTTATCTCCAAAGATTTTGAAAGGGTAAGACTATCAATCGATTGGTTTATTTTTAAAAAGTCAAGTGAGATCGATCAAGAGGAGGGAGTTCTTATCGAAGCCAAATAAAAATAAGTAGGGGATGCTTAAGATACTAGGAAGCCTAGTAAGCATGCCAAACTACCTATAGTTGGGCTTTATATTTTTCAAATTGAATTAATTTGTTTGAGTTGAATTTTTATTAGAAATATAGGGCTTACAATTCCATAATACAAGAATATGGAAACGCCTAAGAGGTGAGGATTTATGCTTAGGGCCCAAAAAAGGGAGAAGTAACCTCAAAACCTAAATCTAGGGAGCTTTGGCAAGGGCCAAAAGCATGACCTAAATTTAAGGTGAAAATGCGTATTTGGTTTACCTCCGCAAGAGAGGATAAACCACCCGACTGTCCACCCGACTGTTGGACTTACAACCGCCTGAGGGTGGTCACCAACTAACTCCTCCTACAGTTTTAAATTCATGTAGGCAAGTCTTATGTTTATGCAAGATAGTAAGGTTGTTATTTAGTTAGAATGAGACTAAGTCCTTAAACACACTCCCTAGGAGACTAGATCATGCAGGGTTTGCTTTAATGACTTACATCTAATGCAAATTTTATTACATTTTATTTTTATTTTTGGACAATCAATTTGACACAGGCTTTAGGATTTTTATGCTCAATGCATGAGAAATTAGTTTATGTGCCAAAATCAACAAGATAAGGAGGTGTGTTTCCTCCATGGCTCTCACAGGTCAAGCCAAATTCTCTGGCAAAGGTGGAAGCCCTCCAATTCAAGAGTGAAATAATATGCTTTTATGCATGATGTGAGAATAGTAATACTCATCCAGATAAGGGGTTACTAATTCTTTTATCTTGATTACAAATTGGGTAGCTGAGCTCTACCCATATACAACTCAGATTACAAATGAATTAATTTACAATCAAGTAAGGAAATTCATGTTATGGGAGTCTTCATTCTTCATTTCTCTTTTCTTCTTCCTACTTTTCTTCTTTCTTTTTTGGTTCCTTCTTTTGAATGGTTGGAATATGGATGCTCCAAAGGCTTTACATGGTATATAATACATAGTCTTATAATAAATGCTCATCCTAATCCCCCATAATAATCATTCCAAAATCCTAATTATAAAAATTACATGAAATGGAAAAGTAAATCTAACTAACACCTGCAAAATAGATTAGCTAAATAAATCAAACAAATCCCAAGCATGTATATTGAACTTAGCACCCCACACATGGGTAACCAATTCCACCTAGCCTATAAGATTATGCTTAGGGGTATAAGCACGTGCACAGTAAAAGCAGTTATATTTTTATTACAGTGCCCCTTAAGCATAATCCCCTACAGAAATTAACGATTAGACTAAATTATCCTACCATTCATTCTACACACATTCACCCTAACATCCAGACTAAAATAAAATATCACAAAATAAAATCAAGCATCAAACCATGCACCACCCTAACCTAAAGCTAGAAATAGTGACTTAGTCTAATGTGTGTGTTTTAAAAGGTTTGTGTGGTATGCTTAGCTATGGATTTAAGGTTTAGATTTTTTAAGTGTGAAGATGTTCAACTTAGATGGGTGGTTTCACTTAAGTGTGTAGTTGATTTGGGTTGATTTCATTTGATGATTTGTTTAGGTTTGAATGAACCTACAATTAATTACTAAGTTGTAAAGAGATGGAAAAGAGAATAGCACTTCTCTTTCCTTCCCTATCTTAAATAATTTCTAAAGTAGATTCATGTTTATTTCTGTTTAGTGAATGTTTTATTATGTGTTTTAATTAATCCTAAGTCTAGATCAACTCTAAATAAACCTATTCAAAAAGAAAGGCATTTTAAGATTAAGTAAAGTGAAATAATATCATAAAATACACACCACTTTATTTCTTTCCTAACATATATAACATGCATATGGATGAATCCTAAGAATATCTATACATGCAAATGAGAATGTTTAGCACACCTTAATGATGAATTTTAAGTAGTATTACTTAAGAAAATTTGTATGCTTTATGATGCATGATTTTTATTAAGTAGAAAAGGGGGTATTCTTTTGTCCTTTATTCATATGCACATGTGTATGTATGGAAGGCATAAGTTAGTACGGTGTCATTGTTAGCACTAGGGGTGTAAGGTACAAGATCTACTTTAAATACATATGCACTGTATACAAAAGCATGTAAATAAAAGAAAAGAAAGTTTTACATTTATTTAATTTTTGGTTTGATTGTTTAATTTATATGTATGATGTGGAATTCCTTCTTAAGTCATGACATAAGAGTGTATAGGGATGGATTTAAGCAAGTGTTGTGTCCTTTTCAAATGGACTATACACTTTGCAAATCCAATACAATTCTATATTAAGAAAGAGAAGGAGATGGAAAGCCACATAATACATATCTTTATATTTCTCACATGTAAGCTTATAAATAATTATAAGTAGCAAACCTTTCAATTTTAATGTTTTATTTATAAATTTTAAAAATAATTTAGAATTTAATAGTGATAATAGCCATTCATATTTTTTACTTTAGCCAAAATATGCAATTTGACATAAAAAAATATTTGATTTTAATTTTGATTATTAAAAAAGAATGAATGCTTGATTTTCATATGACATACACATTTAATATTCTAGGAAAGAAATAAAGTGATGAAAGTAAAGTAAATTCATTCACTCTAATTAATTCCTAAAGACAATCCTATGGAATAGAATTATTTAAAGTAAATCAAAAATTTTTTAAAGAGATTTTTATTTTGTTTTGAGTTTGATTTTAATTTGAGAAATCTAAAATTAGTTTTCTGGTCCTAACCCATTCCCACATATGTATATTATTTTTGTTTAATTTTTAAATGATTTGATGATTTTTATATTTTGATTAGGTTAAGGTGTATATTAAGTGTATGAATTACCCCTTACCTATACCACCTTAACATATTTAATTAAATAATTATAAGCCAATGATATGACATAAAACCACACAAGGAATTTAAATCAGCAATACACCTAGCAAGAAAAAGGCTTAATGCATTTGGCTGATAATTAATGATTAATTAAGCTAAAGAGTTTAAGTTAAGTACTTTCATAACCCTTCCTACACATGTGGGTTAGGTTTTGATTTCCTTAAGCCACTTAGGTTGTTGAACACCTAAGCACCTACCCAAAATGAGTTAGTAAAGTTCTAGAATATTTTGAAAATTTTATCAAATTAATTAGGTAGGTAATTAGTGGATTAATCCTTAATCAAGTTTAGATTACAAAAGAAAAAGGGGGTTTAAGAAATAGCTTAAGGAAAATATCTCAAAATTATTCCCTAAACCTTCTGTTCACTAAAATGAACCTTAATTAACTCAATCAAGGGATTAAACCACTGATTAAATACTTAATTAGACTTAATTATATTAAGAGAGTAATTAGGAATAAATCTAACAATTACCCTAATTAAACCATTAATAAATCCCAAGAAAATTAGGGGAGGTAGAAGTCATCCCATTAAATACACATGAGAAGTTTGAGATTAATTAATGGAATAATGAAAGGGTAATTAGCCTAATTACATTCCCAATAAAACCCAAATTCAAAAAATAACACTGTTCAAAATCTATCAAAAATAATTTTATAATATTCTACATTCAATTACATTTCATATGTAATTTATTTCATCTTTTTCTGATTTTCCTACACTTAGATATGAATATTTGAAGATTTCATGATTAATTAGGTAATTAATCCTCTAATTATGTGACAAATCCCGTCGGCACCATGTAGAGGCTAACGCAGCGCGTGCTTTCCACATAGCACGATGGGAATAGTCACTTAAGTTTTCACATCATAGCACTGCGTCAACAGCGGTGCTATGCACTTTCTCCTTATCCGTCCGATCAACGATTGGACGGCTGAGATCAAGCATGTGGTTCTTAAGGGATAAAATGATGGATCTATGTGTCTTGATCATGGCCGTCCATCCAAAATGCGTGGATGGATGGCCCATGATCCATCCCTGATCTTCCCTACTGGAGATGGCCACCGTCCATCTTCTAGGGGAAGATCCAAGCTCGATTGAGCTCGGATTGAAACCATATTCAACCCACACCATCTAAGAGTAAAGGGGAACACATCCAACGACTAGCTTTGCTTAGGGTGAAACTTCCCTTCACAAAGGACCACACCATGTATAATTTAAGCTCGGTTTAATGGAATACCTCACCGGAGGCTATCACCGGTGCTTGAGTTTGATGAGGTAGCTTCATCTAGTAGACAAGAAGCACTGTCAAAAGTTTCAAGCCTTGGGGTTGAGTCAATCTCTCTATGGACCAAGCTCAGCTTCAAATCCTTGCAGCCTTGATCAAGAACACTCTTCCCTGCTTGGAGAACTTGTGTGAAGGCTTGGGTGAACTCGATTGAGTTCCCTGATGAAGCTTCCAAAGTGAATTAGCTTGATATTGATGTGGAGTGATATTGAATTTGGCTTGAGCTCCCCTACTTTTAGTTTGAGAAAATCCGAAAATGGAGAAGTTCAATTATCTTAAGGGAGCTTGGGGAGATGTGGAAATGGTTCCTCTGGCTTCCCTCAGCTCAATCGACTAGGAGAGTGTTGAATTGAAATGAAATTAGGGGGAGTATATCTCCCCCTAGAGCAATTGGATGACTGAGTTTAGAGATGCCATTTTTGATCAATTTACCTCATGCAATGGGTTGTTAGGTCATTTAGGGTTTGCACATGGGTCGGTTTGGCCAGAGGGAGGTAGTGGGGAAGTTGCCATGTGCTTAATTGAGTGGAGGAAGGATTTCCATGTGCTAAATTTGAAGGAAGTGGTCAGTTTTAGCCTTTAAGTTGGATTGGGCTAACCCAAACCCAATGGGTCATGTGCACCATGACCATCAGTGACCATTTGGTCCACTAAGAGGATGCTAAGTATCCATAAAAAGAAATTGACCAAATTCCAAGTGGTTTTGATTTTAGGTTACCCTATGTTCTAGGGGTTAAATAGTCTTTTGACATTGATTTTAGTTTGAATATGTTTGATATGATTGAAAAATAGGTTAGGCCAAGTTTCATTAAATTTGGAGTTGGTTTGATGTGATTTGGCTCATGTTGGCCCATTTAGGTCAAAATGGGTCAACTTGGATCAAGTTGACTAATTGGTCAAATTGGGTCAAACCAAGGGTTGGGTCAAGTTCATATGACCATTTGAAATGTTTTGGCAACTTTGGTTTGGTTCAATTTGGTTTAGATTTGGTTTTGGTATTTGACTTGATTTAGGTCAAATGGGTGTAGTTGACCAATTTGACCTATTTGACCTATTTGGGTTAGGTCATGGATTGGTTTAGGTCTCATTGGTCATTTGAAATGAATTGGTATCTTTATTTCTAATTAATTTTCATTTAATTTGATTTTGGCTCAAAATGACTTTTAGGTCAAATTAGGTTCTGATCAATTGGGCTAGGTTGGGTCTAGTTGGCCAATTGAGGCTTTGGTCAAGTTCAATAATTATTTTCGAATGAATTTGATCCATTGGTTTCAATCAATTTAGCTTAGATCAAGTTTTGACACATTTTGACTTTTTAGGTCAAGTTTGGTCAAGTTGGGTCAAGTGGCCAATTAGGCTAGGTTAGGCTGACTTGGTCAAGTTCAAACATTGATCATGAATGAGTTTTGATCAATGGTTTCAATCAATTTGGCCTATATCAAGTTTTAACACATTTTGACTTTTTAGATCCAGTTAGGTCAACTTGGGTCAAGTGGCATATTGGGCTAGGTTATGCTCAAATGATGACTTAGTCAAGTTCAAACATCGATCATGAATGAGTTTTGATCGATGGTTTCAATCAATTTGCCCTATGGTGGATTTTGGCTAGTTTAAATTTCATTTTGGCTAAGTGTTGACTTGGTCAACCCTTAGGTTTGACTTAATTTGACCCAATTTGGGTGATTGATCATCTCATGATGATTGTTGCTCACAATGTGAGGCTTAGTTGGGCTTAATTCAATCCAATTTGGTTAGGATTAAAATTTGGCTCAAAAAGGGTACTTTAGGTCACTTTGGATCAAGTGAGCCTAAGTAGGTCAAATGGCTTGGTCAAAGCTTGATTTCAGTTTGATTGAACTCACATATGGACTTATGATTGAAATATAAATTCATTTGCAAGAGATTTGAAGTCAAATGGATTTTGATTCATTCAAAAATTTCAAGTTCAAAGGGTGAACATGAGTTTGACTTCGGTTTAATTTTTGAATTTAGTTTTGGTTTGATGATTGAGGTTTGTATTTATATTTGGATTCATGATTGAAATATTGATTTAATCATGAAGAAAAATCAAGGGTTTGGCTTGATTTAAAATTAATTTGGCTAAGTTCAAGAATTTGACTTGAAAGGCTTAGATTGAATTTTGGTTGAATTTGGGTTTTTGATTAATTTGAATTCATATTTCATTTATATATGTGAATATAAATGAGAATATAAATCAATTATGAAAAAATTTCTTGAATTTGAAGTGATTTGAATTTGATTTGAGCTAATTCCATAAGGGGGAATCAAAGGGACTTAAGAAATATTTTGGGATTTTGGATTTCAATCACAATCTTCAATCACTTGGAATTGATTTGAGTTTGAGAAAATCAATTAAGTTGGAATTGATTCAAGTTTTCATGTTGATTTGATTTGGAATTTGGAATTGGTTTAGACTTGATTTGGAATTTGACTTAAAGGAGGATATGGTTCGAGCTATAGGGTGGGCAAACTTTCCTAATACCCCTAAAGCATGACCTATTCCTATAGCTAACTCTTCTTAAGTCTCTAGGGTTAGGTTGAGTGTCCACCTAATCACTAGATGTGTCTTAAGACTAAGGAACTCTTAAAGTCTATGAGAATTCTTACGTCTAAGAGGGAGGGGTTGAGAGCTCATCCTAAAAGTGAGGTCAACAATGTGTTTATAGCACAAGATGTGTTTTATGATATTTTCTTCTCTTCCCTTAACATGGATTAAATAGGATTTGCAAAGTGTATACTTCATTTGAAAGGAACACAATACTTACTTAAATTTATTCCTATGTATTTCTATGTTACGATTTAAGAAGGATTCTCTCATTTACACATGTAAATTATACAACCAAATCAAACAAATATCTTGTGCATGATTCTTCATCCATTTCTTTCTCTTTGTACATTTATGTGTATTTAAAAAAAATGATATATTAGTATGGACATCCCAGGGATGGGAGGCTTTAAGTATCCCTAAGTAGGTCTTATACCTTACGCCCCTGGTGTACAAAATAATGGTGTCGTACTAACTTATATCTTTTATACATGTGGATGTGCATTTTATTAATGGATGAGAAATCCCCCTTTTCTGCATAATAAAAACATGCATCAATGGAACTTCCAAATTTTCAAATCATATCTCCTAGCATTCATCATCAAAGTGTGTTAAAATTTATAATGCATGTATAGGTATGCTTATGATTATTCATATGCATGGTATACATGGTGGAAAGAAATAAATGGTTGTGTGTCATGTGATAGTAATTCACCTTAATTAATCATAAGATGCCTTTCTTATTGAATAGGGCTATTTTGAGCAAATCTAAACTTAGGGTTAATTAAAATACATAATAAAATATTCATTAAAGGATATTCATCAATCAATCTACCTTAGAAATGTTTTAAGGTAGGGTTGAAAGAGAAGTTCTCTTCTTTTTTCTTCTCTTTACAACATTTAGTAAGTAAGTGTAGGTTCATTCAAACCAAATCAAATCACTAACTAAAATTAAAAAATCAACTAAATCATTTAAAATGAAACTACCCTTTAAATTGAATCCTTCACACTTAAGAAATTCCAACCTTAAAGCCTAGCTAAGACATGCCACACAAGCCTTAAATGGCACACACATTAGGCTAAGTCACCATTTCTAGCTCTATGTTAGGGCGATGCATGGTTCGATGCTTGATTTTGTTTTCTAATGTATTATTTTTAGACTGGATGTTAGGGTGCATGTGCATAGACTGGATGATAGGATGATATCAGCCCAATCATGTCTTTGTAGGGGATTGTGCTTAAGAGGCACTATAATAAAAATATAAAAATGCTTTCACTATACAAGTTGCTTATACCCCTAAGCACGATCCAAATTAGGACTGGTGGACTTGGTTACTCATGTGTAGGGTGCTAAGTCCAAATTATTCATATAACTGCTTGGGTTATGTGGTATGTTTAGCTAATCTCTATTTTACAGGTTTAGTTAATTTTATCTTTCCCTTTTTGATGTAAATTTTGCAATTGAAATTTAAAATGAATGTTATGGGAGAATTAAGGTGAACATTGGTCATAAGACCATGTCTTATGTACCATGTGAAGCCTTGGAGCAAACCACATCTCAAGTCAAATCAAAAGAACTAAAGAAATGGAGCAAAATCAAAATGAAGAAATGAAAAAATGAAGAATGAAGACCCCCATAACATGAATTCCTTTTAATTATAATTATTCATTTGTAATCCGGGTTGTATAAGGATAGAGCTCAGCTACCATTTTCCTTTCCAGGTTTGGCAGTGGATCCCGACCATATCGGCCTCTTATTCTTTTGCACTAATTTTATAAATTGATTGATATTTTGTTTATGACTGCGCAATTAGGATGGCATGATCTTCCTAGTTTCTTCATTGTTTGATGAATGGCTTGGATGTGAATAGACTCTTAAGAAAAAAAATTTCTATCCAATTAATCAACTCAGAATTAAATTAAACAACTCATAACCTCATCCAAAGCCTAGGACATAAATCAAGATAATAAAAGATTTAGCAACCCCTTAGTTGGATGTTGTGTGTCTCATATTATGCATAAATCATATTACTTCACTCTTGATAATTGAGGGCTTCCACCTTTGCTAGAGAAATTGGCTTGACCTTTTAGAGCCATGGTGGAAACACACCTCATTCTTTCTAATTTTGGCCCATAACCAATCTTCTCATGCATTAGGCATATGAAATCTCATAGCATATGTCAAATTAAAATGTCCAAAAAGTTAAAACTTAACAAAAATTTGTACTAGATTAATTCATTTATTCATGCCCTCCCATGATCTAGTCTCTTAGGGAGTGTGCTTTAAGGACTTAGTATCCTTTCTAATAAACAACAGCCTAGCTAACTTGCAGAGCATAAGACTTTCCTACATGTATTTAAAATCTTAGGAGGAGTTAGTTGGCAACCACCCCTAGGCAGTCGTAAGTCCAACAGTCAGGTGGTTCATTCTATCTTGTGGGGATAAATCATATACCCATTTTTGCCTTAGATTTAGGTCATGCCTTGGCCCTTGTCAAAGCTCCCTAGATTTAGGATCTGAGGTTGTTATTTTTCTTTATGGGCTACAAGCATAAATCCTCACCTCTTAAGTATTTCCATGATCTTGTATTATGGAATTATAAGCCCTAGATTTCTAATAAAAAGTTAACTCAAACATATAATTCTTCTCAAAATTCAAAAATATAAAGCCCAATCATAGGATAGTTTGGGATGCTTACTAGGTTTTCTAGTATCATGAGCATCCCCTACTCATCTCCTTTTGGTTTCGATAATAACTCCCTTCTTTTGATCAATCCCACTTGATTTTCCAAACATAACTAATTTATTTATAGTCCTATCTATGAAATCTTTGGAGACAATGATTATTTATCTTAATCGAGAGTATTCTTAAGGAATCTCATTCCTTAAGATGTAATTAACTATAGGGGCTTGCTTCCATAGGGAACTTAATGAACCCAATTTAAAATAAGCCCTACTTTACTTTTCCATGTAAAGTAGGAGAAATATCTCTGGTACATTCGAAGACCTATTATCCTTAGGAGTTCTTATTAGGTGATTAGGTCCATTGTAGGGTGGTGACTTCTATCTCTCAAGATAATACATCATTCCTCAATATCACACTCGATCACCCTAATGAGTATATCTACAGATCTGCATGGTGTCCCACATCATTCTTCTTCTCGAAAAATAAATATACAACATGAACACATGGGTAGGATGACTCAACCTCCACCAGGTAGAGGAAGAGGCAGATCTAGAGGCAGTTCTAGAGGTGGAAGACCTCCTTGTTGATGGCCAGCCAACGGGAGCTATGATCTAGCTCATAGGAGTACCTCTGCTATCCATATAGATTTGGAATCCAATTTAGAGGATGAATCTCATATGGTTAACATGCCAATAAACCCCTCTCGGTGGGTCCATTAGAGGTGACATTCGAGCCAGAAAATGATGAAGACCAGGCCTCCAAGCAAAGCATGAATGTATCCAAGTTGGTATTATGTAGAACAGTCAGGCAGTAGCTGGGAACCTTAACTCTAACACCGCTTTCCTCTCAGAATATTGAGGGTTTGGTAGTTAAGAAGGCCCCCAAGTCATCTATAGATGTCATGCCAAAGAGATTTTGTTGGGAGTATCATCCTCAAGTTGGGAAGCCAATGTAAAACTTGAGGATGATTCATACAAAGATCTAATACAATTGCTTTCTGATTGGTATCTGCCTTGTGTTCTTAACTTAGTGAAGAAGGGATTAATCCCACATACTTAGTCTAAACATAAGTCAGATTACTTTGAAAGATTATGGGTCAACCAGAATAGACATCCTCAATCAAGACCAGGACAAGGAGTCAGCACAGTGGGTCCAATCAATGATAACAACCATCGCCTAATCATCACCAATCATTTGGAGTCTGATAGGTTTTTTTTCAAATCATGTTAACTCATATGTGTAGGTATATTTAGAAACTTCAGATGATCTAAATGATCTTGAAGTCAGATATGCACCGCCAGAGTTTGAAGAGGAGATCAGGTCAACCATCGATGAGCTCAAAGAAATTAACTTAGAAATTGAAGACAATCCACATCCGACATGCATCAACTTCTTGTTGAATGAAAAAGAAACCAATGACTTAGTTAGGCTATTAGCTGAGTTTAAGGGCTGCTTCGCATGGAGTTATTAAGAAATGCCTAGTTTATCTCTTGATGTAGCAGTCCATAAACTAGCAATAAAGCCTATCAAGTAAGCTCCTAGATGCATGTGATTAGACATTGAACAACTTGTCATTTCTGAAGCAAGAAACTGATCGATGCTGGTTTCATCAGGGAAGAAAAATATCCTACCTAGTTGGCTAGTGTCATCCCAATTAAGAAAAATAATAGCCAAATTCGCATATGCATTGATTTTAGGGATCTAATTAAGGCATGCCCTGAAGATGAATTTCCACTACTAATTCCAGAACTGATGGTGGACATTGTCTCATCTCATGCAGTCTTCTCTTTCATGTATGGGTCATCTGGCTACAACCAAATTGAGATGGTCCCCCGAGGATGAGAAAAATACTACTTTTTGAACCCCGATCAAAATCTATTATTATAGGATCATGCCTTTTGGCCTTAAGAATGCTGGTGCTACCTACCAGCGGGTCATGACTCAGATCTTCAATGAACTCATTAATCATTAGGTTGAATGTTACGTAGATGATCTTGTAGTTAAAAGTAAAGAAAAGGAAGACCATCCCTTTGACTTAAGAGTAGTTTTGAATGGTTAAGGTAATTTAACCTTAAAATAAATCCTCTGAAGTGTACATTCAGAGTAGCTTTAGGGAAATTCTTTGGGTTTGTTGTCTGACATCGTGGAATAGAAATGGATCCGGAGAAGATCATGGCGATATTAAAAATGCCACCCCCTAAAAGTCTAACTCAACCTAGATCATTTCAAGGGCAGTTGACATATCTAAGATGCTTCATTTCCAACCTATCAGGAAGATGCCAACCATTTCTAGCACTTGTCAAAAAGGATGTCAAGTTCAAGTGGGATGACAAGTGCCAACATGCCTTCGAAGACATCAAGCACTACCTAATGATACTGCCAGTTCTAGCAGCCCCTATCCTAGACAAGCCGCTCATTATCTATACTGCTACATTAGATGACTCCCTTAGCACTTTGTTGGCTCAAACCAATGATGAAGCAAAATAAAATGCACTCTACTATCTCAGTCATCATCTAACCCCTATCGAGGCAAACTACCCACCTATTGAGAAGCATTGTCTAGCTTTAATCTTTGCATCCCAAAAGCTATGACACTACATACTTTCTCATAAAGTGAATCTAATCTCTAGGATCAATCCACTATAATATCTCATGACACAATTGATGATATCCTGACGGTTGGTGCATCGATCCAATATTTTATCATAGTTTGATATAACATTCATACCCCTCCATGCGGGAAAGGACAGGCACTAGAAAATTTCTCAGCAGCATACCCACTTCCTGCTAATTCTCTGTTTAGTGATGACCTCCTCGATAAACAAATCATGAACCTAGGGGACACTAGCAATCTCCATTAAGAGATGTACTTTGATGGCGCAGCTTCTTCTCAAAGAGGAGAAGAACCATAATATGCTAACCCAGGAAAGATAGCGGTAGAAATAATTCTCCTAACTCCGAACTGTGATGTGATGAGATTCTCATATCATCTGTCCAATCCATGCACCAACAATGAAGCCGAATTTAAGGCTCTGATTATCAGTATGGAGTTATCCATTACACTATATGTCTAGAGTATTGACATCTTCGAGGATTCTCAATTAGTTATCAACCAAATTGTTGTGTCTTATAAGGTTTTAAATCCTAAGCTCCATCATTACCATAAGTATACCATGGAGTTGTTGGCTCAAATCCCAAAGGTTACCATCTATAAGATTCCTCGAGGAGAAAATGCAGTAGTAGATGCACTAGCCAAGCTTTTCAAGGAGTTGACATGTTCGGAAGATGAGCCCATACAAATAAGGGTCAAAAATAGACAAGTCTTATCCCTTATTGACGCTGAACTCATCGAGAGATTTTCTCTTGAAGGGGAGGTTGTCATTGAAAAAAAGGATGACGAGTCAGATTAGAGGAAACCATTCATGGATTACCTACATACTGGAAAACTACCTCAAGAGAAGTCATTAGCCCATCAGGTGAAATAGAGATCTCTCTCATATGCTCTCATGGATGGCATCTTATACCTGTGATCTTTTGATCATATGTGGTTATGTTGTTTGGATAAATATGAAGCCCATAAGATCGTGACCGAGGTACACTCAGGATTATATGGAGTGCATCAATTCAGTCCGAAGATGAAAGCCAAGATCAAGAGACTAGGATACTACTGGCCTTCGATGATAACAGACTGTATAGATGTAGCTAGGAAATTCTGCCAATGTCAGGTACATGGTGTGGTCCTACACCAACCACTCAACAATCTACACCTTAAATTGGCCTCCTGGCCATTTGAGTGTTGGGTACCGACATAGTGGGTCTGATCGATCCTCCTTCTTCCAAGGGTCACATTACATTTTCCAAGTGGGTATAATTCCACGAGGTCATAGTCAAAGATGTGCTCCAATTTTTCAGGAACCATATCGTATATAGGTTTGAGGTGCCTCGATGAATTATATCTAATAATGGTACTACATTCAAAAGCACAAAAATTAATATCTTTGCTCAGTGACACAACATAGATTGGAGATATTCTACCATCTATTACCCAAGGGTAAATGGCTTAGTAGAAGTCTTCAACAAAACTCTCATCCATATATTAAAGAAGACACTCGATGATAATAAGCGGTAGTGGCATGAGTAGTTAGTTGAGGCTTTGTGAGCTTACCACACCACATACAGAACTTAAACTTAATATACCCCATTCTCCTTAGTGTATGGGTCTGAAGCAGTCCTACCATTAGAAACTCCCATCAGTAAGGATAGTTGTGGGTAGTAAGATCACAACGGAGTATAACGCCAAGTTGTGGTTAGAAGAGCTCGAGGGTTTGGAGGAGTGACACCTCCGAGCATGCCAAAATCTCGAGTTGTATAAAGTCAAAATGATTCAAGCTCATAACAAGTTGGTCCATCCTAGAACTTTTCAAGTATGAGAGCTTATTTTAATTCTAAGAAGACCAATTATTGCCCGTAGAAAGATGGGAGGCAAGTTTAAACCCACTTAGGAAGGACCTTTTGCCATAGAGAAGGCCTACCAAGGAGGATCTTATCAGGTTATAAATTATATGGGAGAGCGCCCTATGCTTCTAATCAATGGGTTATACCTGAAGAAATACTATCCATAAATCTTGTTTGAAAATAATTATCAATAAAAATTCTCTTCATTTTAGAATTCCATCTCTTCATGTTTGGTTAGAAAAATCTTTGTTTGTCAATCTGCCATGATGTGTTTAGGATATATGTAAGAAGACCCAAGTGGCATCCTATTCCTTCTTCCATAACACACCCACATTTAACACAAACACGTATCTTTTGTCTCTAGATATTTTGATGTGAGAGGAAGCCCCCTATGGCACTCACTCATTAGCTACTCTAGGTCGGGCTAACATGCTACCTTGCTAATGTGTCACCCCAGTAGTCCCTTGTTCAAGAAGATGTAAGTCTGTTATGCTTTCTTCTCTAACTTGACCACTACACACCAACGAGTGCCTGGTTAGCATGGTAGCCCTTATTATGCGGTCGATAAGCTACCCTCATGTTGGCTTTGTTTAAGAGGAAGTAAGTCTGTTATGACTTTTTCTTAAACTAGCCATCGTGAACTGACTTGGTTGAGTTTAGGATTAGGGTAAGTCACCCAATGGCTCCTTTCCTCTTTACTACTTTAAATCTGGGTCCAGTCTTCCATTATGACTCTCTACTTGGTAGTTTCCCTTAGGACAGGTTGATCTGTTGTGCCGTCAATTGGTCACCCCAGCAATTGGTCCCTACTTTGGAAGATGTAAGTCGACTATGCTTTCTTCTTAAGTATAACTGTTGCACACCGACGAGCAGCCCTAGGTTGGATAGCACCTATCGAGTCAACGACAGACTATCCTAGCAATCAGTTCTGCTTTAAAATGATGTAAGTCTACACGCCTTCTCTCTAAATTGATTATCGCACACCGAAGGGCACTTTAGGTTGGTTGGTGTTCACTATGCTGACAACGACCCACCTGGTGGATCCACCACTCTTGGTAGATGTAAGACTGCTACACTTTCTCCATGAGTTGGCCACTGAATACCTACACACTTTCTTTTACAGGGTTCTGGATAACACCCCGAACGGTACCTCCCTTGTCGACACTCTATTTGGATCACTTCCTTAGTGAACCCATCTAGACATTATCCTAGTTACTCTTGGATTAGAAAGTCACCCTTTCCTGGTAGCCACCCCTGTGGTTGGAGAATTTATCTCACAGATATGCATATTCTCCCTTAGTCCAGTAAGTCTGAGATAGGACTAGGCTGATATAAGCTCCTTCTCAGTGTGGTCCCTCACACACAAATAGGGTTCATGTATAATATAAACACACACACACACACACGCACACACACACACACACACACACACACACACACACACACACACACACACACACACACACACACACACACACACACACACACACACATATATATATATATATATATAAGATAATTCTTGTAAATCAATCACTATGGTGTCCCAACATACTTCAGATTTGATGACACACTTGCCCCTAACGCCACATGAAAGCGGACTTACAAAGATACCTTCATCATTTCGTGGTGCACAAGGAGTCATATGAGGTTATTAGCAGAATTCATGTAACTGCCTAATATATAAACTTTATAAGCGTTCGACATATAGCCTATATTTGCAGTAGGGAGACAACATTAATTCCCCATGAGATAATTAATCATATCTCTCCCGTGGGGAGAACAAATATAACTACTCACGCATCGACATAATGAAACAAACTTGAAACATATTTATTAGAAAAATAAATACTTACAAAAATCCTTAAGCTCACGGGAAGCACACTTTTTAAAGGAAGGCTGATGTTTTTTCTATATATCTTACAGACTGACTGATATCCTATTTATAGGAAAACAAACCGACTTAAGGAAAGAAAAACCAGGGGCAGAAAACCATAAACTAGGTATAATAATTACATAATGACATAAAATAGGCTGGCAAAATGATATGGGATTCCTTCCGGCTAAACATTGCTTAGGTGGCCTGGGTCCCACATTTAATTTGTGAAAGGTGGCAGGACCCACCTTCTTTTTTATTCTTGCTTCATGTTTTGGAGGAATAAGTGGCAGGGTCCACTGTTGCTGTTGGAGAGGCGGTGGATTTCTTTATTCCTCGGCCGTTACGTGCTTACTTGCTGAAGAAGGAAGTAGTAATAATATCCTGATTATAGCATGCTTTAGAAGCTGCTGGTAGATAAAGATACTTGTAAAGTTACCATTCCAGAGTATTTTTCCTGTTTAGCATTTCATCTAATTCTTCATCATCAAGGCCTTCAAACCAATTATTTTCTAATGAAGCATTACTTTGATACGGAGGAAAGCGGTGAAAAATAGTCTGATAATCTCCTAATTATTGAAGTGTATGCCACGTTAAAGTCTGGATATGTGAGAATAGATTGGCATGCCGTTGTTGACAGTAGAAGTGAAATTGATAAGCTTTTTCTCTGAGTATTTTGTGGTTTAGGAATATCATCATATTTTTGTCTTGATAGACTAAATGATAATGCCATCTTGGGTGATAAATCCCATATTGCAGTTTCGAAATTTGATATAATCTATCGTAGAAGACCGCGATCTATCGTCCGATGATTTTCATCTTTTGCTCGATGAAAAACCTGGGAGTCTGTATAATCTCTATGACATGTTTTGCTGTATCCATCAAATCTTCAAAATATGGTTCCACAGATTTGATAAGCAAAGTGATGGAGGACATGTCGTTATCATCAAATAAGTACCATAATATCCTTTGTAAGTCTGGGTGTTGAAAAGATGCAATCTGTTCTTCGAGATGGGAGTCTCGGCTGATAATTAATTTTGATATAAAGCCATAGTCTAATAGATTTTGAATGTTCCATTGATAATTATCTGAAATGGACAAGGATTATAACAAAAATGGCAAGGACAAGGATTATGAAGATCTAAAGTTTGATAGGAATATGAAATTCCTAGAATAGGTTTATTTTGTTCATAGCCTGTTCTAATTCTTTCTTGACATTCTATCATATCCCTTTGTTTTGTATTTTTCACTGTTTGGAAAAGTTTACTCTTTATTTTTATAGGGATATTTGGTAGATATATATACTGGAACTATTTTTCCAAATCATCCTTGGTAATATCTAAAATTATTTTTGCTAATTCTTCTTTTTCAGAAGAAAGCTTCTTAGTTTTTGCTCGCTCTTTTTCTAATTCTTTTTCTAATTTTTTAATTTTTTGATCTTGTTCATTGATCTCTGAGAAGCACTGGTTTAGGTAATGTAAAGTGCTGGTCATAGAGTTGGGGTCTGAACCAGTATACCAGAGATTCTCAAGTAGTGTTTGTTGGGTATGACTCAGTGGTTTGGTAAAGATAGTATGATGGATCTGGAGGTTGGTGTCGGCTCTATTGGGTAAGGAAAGGTGTCCAAAGTGTACAAGGTTTGGTGCAGGAGGTGAAGCAAAGGGTTCTGGTGGAGTAGAAGGGTTTGGGTTTTTATGTTAGAAGGATGGCTTTTGTGGATTCGGATCCATGAGATTGTACCTGCAAAAAACAAACAAGCATAATAAAATAAAAGTTAATTTTTCATACATCTAACTACTGAATTATCCTAAGATAAATTCCTGTATTCCTAAATGATAATTCTTACGAATCATCGAATTATGGTGGCTTAAAATTCATAGATTTTAAATCTTTCTTGGGATATTTCATCGCTCGGGATAAGAAATCTGTAAGAAAATTATTTTTCCCTTTTATATGCTCAAATGTAACATTATAGCCATTGCCTTCAATAATAGTTATAAAATTTATCCATCTCTTACTATATATTTTCTTTTCATTTTTATTTTTATAGAAATGTACTATGGCATTTCAATCCGTGCGAACTGTAAAGTCTTTTTGTAAGAATAATTTAAAAGCATGCAATGCATTGATGACTCCTAATATTTCATAATCTAATGATGTCATGGATGCTGGAAGTTGCTTAAAATTACCATATGCATATCTACATAATTTTTCTGTATTTTGAAATGCTTCTTTATAAGGTTTAACTTTTAATTCCGCTCCCCAACCATCTTGTGAGGCATCTACAACTACAATTTTATAATCTGTTTCTAGTGGGAGTGTTAATTTTGGAAGATGTTTAACTTGCTCTTTCACTTTTTGGATAATTTTTACATCTTCTATATTGAAATATTTCTGACATGTGGTAGAGGTTTTCTTATATAGGGATTTAATAGTTTTTCCTAAGTCCTTAATATAAGGTCTAGCATAATTTAATAATCCTAAGAATTTTTGTAATTCCTTAGTATCTTCTAGTTTATCTGGAAATTCTAATACTTTCTTTGCTATGTGGTCTTGTAATTCTATTTTTCCTTTTCCAATCTTTTGACTAAGAAAGTTTATGTATTCTTTAGCAATTTCTATTTTCTTTTTAGAGAGAATGATGCCATGTTGAATGCATAATTGTAATATGTGCTCCACATGTTTGTAGTATTCTTGTAAATTATGGGATGCTACCAGAATATCATTGATATATACTAAGACATAATCTAAGTGTCTTCATTTAGGAATACATCAAGAATTATCATTTAGGAATACAGGAATTTATCTTCGCTTATGGATTAGGAGGAAAACCCCCAAAGGGACCTTTTCCTAAGCAGACATCCTATCTTTAGGGAAGTGTTAGCAAAATATCCTATAGGAATCGTCTGACTACTTTTAAATTAAGATAAGTCCCCAGGTCGGCACTCTCTTAGTAGTCAC
This sequence comes from Cymbidium sinense, assembly GCA_021442155.1. Classification (NCBI taxonomy): domain Eukaryota; kingdom Viridiplantae; phylum Streptophyta; class Magnoliopsida; order Asparagales; family Orchidaceae; genus Cymbidium; species Cymbidium sinense. The sequence continues at coordinate 171,915,939 of CM038221.1, read as the reverse complement.
CCTTAGGTCAGCTTTGACTCATTGTGCCACCAACAGGTCACCCCGGTGATTGTCCTTGCTTTGAAAGATGCAAGTCTACACTCATTCTTTCCAAAGATGACTAATAACGATTTTAGGTCCTGTTCGATTTGTGCTATCAACCGGTCACCCCAGTGGTTCTTTGCTTGGGAAGTTGTAAGTCTACATGCATTCTACCTAACTTGACCATTGCACATCGAAAGGCACCCCTTTGGTTGGTTAGCTCTACCCCACGGCTGGTAGACTATCCTTTTGGATTTGTAAATCTAAGACAAGTCTAGGCTGATATTAGCTCCTACTTAGTAGATCCATCGCACACCTACAAGGTCCATCCCAAATTAAATTAATTCTGACTATTCTTGAGTCGATATGAGTCCACAGTGGCATTCGCTCAAATAGTCACCTCGGGTCGGGTTCCGTTTGTTGTGCTATCAATCGATCACCCTAGTGGTTCCTTGCTTGGAATGTTGTAAGTCTACATGCTTTCTTCCTGACTTGACCATTGCACACCGAAAGGCACCCCTTAGGTTGAATAGTCCTACCTGATGGTTGATAGACTATCCCTTTGGATTTGTAAATCTGAGATATATTTAGGCTGATAGTATCCCCTTCTTAGTAGATCCATCGCACACTGACAGGATCCATCTCATCAAATTCACCATCCTCCCTCTAGTGGAGTCCAAATTAAATCCATCAACTCTTATCCCTAGTGGATAATCTAAACCTGCTTCCTAGTAGAAGGTTCATCCACCTTATCCCTAACAGATCCGAGCTCACATCTCTACCAAATGTGCCCTCAAAACTAAATCATATCCTCCCTTAAGTGGAGCCTCAAATCATAATCAAATAAAATTTTCATCCCGAGTGGATGCCCATTAATCAAACCAAATCAAACTTCTCCCTGATGAGGTGCAAATCATATCCTCTCTCTAGTGGAGCCCTCATAAAATCAAATCAAATCAAACCTCTATCCCTAATTGAACTAGACTCAACACCTAACCCAACCCAATTTGGTCAAATTGGTCAACTTGACCCATTTGACCTATATGAACCCAAATGAGCCATAATCAAATCTAAAGAAAATTGAATCAAACTAATGACACCAATACACTCCAATTGGTCATGTGAACTTGACCCAACCCTTGGTTTGACCTAATTTGACCAATTGGTCAACTTGACCTAACCTAACCCAATTTGACCTAAATAGGTCAAATCAAACCAAATAAACTCCAAACCACTTGAAAATTAGGCTAACCCACTTTTGACCCATCTCATATTTACCCAAATCTAACCCATAGCCAAATGACCACTTTGCCTTTGGGTCTAGGGCAACCCATGAAATAAGACACATGCATATTTGGTCATTTTCCCCCTTGGCCACTTGGCACCCATTCATAGGTCCACTTAGGCACCTAGGACCATGGCTGACCTGACCTAAAGATGGTTGGGTCAACCATGACTCATGAGGAAGTGAAATCACCTCCCCATTCCCATTAAAGCATTTCAAGCCACCAAGGACACCCACTACTCCCATGGTAGCCACCTCTTATCCTTCCTCCTCTCATGTGAGGCCAAGTGGAGTGATTCCCTACCTAAATCGAGCTCCCCATCTCAATCATTGATCCACCACTCTAAAACCATCACCACCGTCCAAGGGAAGGAGGTATACCCCTCTCATTCTCACTCAAACTCACACACTCACACTCGATTCAACCTTATGCCAAGGAATGAGATCCTAGAGCCTCCCCTTACATTTTTCGAGCTCCCTAGAATCTCCACTCTCAGTTTTACATAAAACTAAAATAAGGAAGCAAACCAGTCATTCCTATTTCCTCATTTTGCAACCAAAGTGCAATTAATTTTGCACACACCATCTTTGGACCTAGATGAACCAAAACAAATCATTTCTCAAGCTTCCCGACGGCCGGAGGGTGGAGTTCGATCAAGACTGATTGCTTACGTGTCGTGGGTTGGTCTTTTGAGCAAACTACACCAAATCAAAGCTCGTGCAACTCAACAGGAATTTTTTTCTTCCAAATGAAGCTTCCTCAATTGTTGGAACCACAGTTCACAAGCTCCGATAAGGTATGCCATTAAAACTGAACATTAGCTCAAAATTGGTTGGTCCTTTGTGAAGGAAACTTATGTCTCATGTGATTTCCACCATTAGATATGCTTATTATGCTTCCCCGAAGGTGTGGGATAAATTTCATCTCCATCTAAGCTTGGGTGAGCTTGGATCGATCGACAATCGATGAACAGTATCCGTCGTTCATCGCTCGGGAGGAGAGGATCACGGACCATCCATTCCGCATGATCGGGATGGACGGTCCTGATCTGTTCATGTGTTGGATCCTCTAATTTCTCCTATAAATTGTGGATCGAATCATGGTCATTCGATCTTAAATTAGACGGTCCATGGAGTTAGCGCGTCTGCCGCCATCTGAGTCAGCGATGACAACTTAAATAACCAACCCTGTCGCACCACATGTAAAGCACACCGCATTAGCTGCCACGTGGCCTGACGAGATTAAGGCTTTAATTAGGCTTAATTAATTTATTTTTAATGCTCAAACTTTCTAAATTCATAAATAATCCTAGAAAAATCCAAAAAAATACAAACTTAGGCTCATTTTAAAGATATTTTAGAGTAGAATCTAGAAAAATTATTATTAATTAATTTAAAATTGTGATTTTTGGCTTAATTATGGTTTAATTGAAAATCTAATAGCTTAATTACTCCTTAATTAATCACCTAAATAATCTCAAACTTTTTATGGATATTTAGGGGGATGACCTCTACCTCCCCTATTCTTTTGGGATTTTATTGGTTGCTTAATTAGAGAAATTAATTGATTAAGCCTTAATTACTCTATTAATTTAATTAGTGATAATTAGCGAATCAACAATGGTTTAATTAATTATTTAAGCTTGATTACCTATGTTGAATAGTAAGTGAACTTATTGAATGTGATTGGGATATTTTTCCTAATTCATTTCCTAAGTTTTCTTCACTTTTTAGAATTTGATTAGTTAATGATTAATGAGGTAATTAATTACTTAATTAATTAATTAATCCCCAAGAAAAAAATCAGAGCTTAAATGATCAAATATGGGACTTGGGAATTGAGATCAAGACCTCTTTCTTGATCTCTTTCCTTAAGTCAATTTCATTTCATTAATTGAACATGCTTAATCAAGTAGATTAAAGAGCTTGGTTAACTCAATCTGAAATTCACTTCATACCTAAATAACCTCTAATTAATCTTGGGTAGCTCTTCAGGTGTTCAATAAATCAAAGTGAGAGATGATGAAATTATTCTTAGTTCACATGTGTGAGAAAACCATAAAAGTAGTTAAGTGAGATCCCTTAAGCCTAATTAATAATTAATCATGAGCCAATTGCATTAGGCCCCTTTCATTTCTTAGGAGCATTGTGAATTTACTTTTCATGTGGTTGCATATCATATTGGCTTATCATTAATTACTTAATTAACTTAAGGTGATGTATGTAAGGGTTAATTAATCCACTTAATTCATTCCTTAACCTAATTAAAACATAAAATTAACCTAAATATTCTTGATTAAACTAAGTTAACTCACACATGGGGAATGGGATTAGGATTAGCAAATCTCTTTTACATTTCCTAAATCAAATCAAACTCAAAATTGAAAATGTCATTAAAGAACTTTGGTTCATTTTAAATAGCCTTATTTAGTATGATTATCTTTAGGAATTAATTAGAATGAATGAGATCATGTGCTTATGTTCCTGTGGGTGAAAAAAATTATTTAAAGTATGTATTTCATTAGAGGTTGCATTCACCATCATCAATCAATCTCCTCCCTTCTTTCTCCTTGAATTCTCTCTTTCTTATCTTCATCCCTCTTGGAAAGAAAGATGAAGACAAAAGAAAGAAAGGAAAGAAAGAGAGAAAATTCAATATGATGATGATTACTTCCTTCTTTAGATGGACACCACATTGAAGCGCAAGTGTACTTAGTAGGGTGATCAGGTACAACATCGAGGGAAAGGTGTATTATCTCAAAAGATAGAAGTCATCATCCTACAATAGACCTAATCACCTAAATAAGGACTCCTAAGGACTTATGGGTCTGCAGGAAGATGTACCAGAGATTCTTCCCCTACTTTACCTGAAAAAGTAAAGTAGGGTTTATTTTAAACCAGGTTTGTTAAGTTCCCTAAAAGGGTAAGCCCCCATAGTTAATTACATCCTAATGAATCAGATTTCTTATGAATACTCTCGATTAAGATAAATGATAGTTGTCTCCAAAGATTTCAATAGGTTCGGTCTATCAATCAATTGGTTTATTTTTTCAGGAAGATCAAATTGGATTGATCAAAAGGAGAGAGTTCTTATCGAAGCCAAATAAAAATAAGTAGGGGATGCTTAAGATACTAGGAAGCCTAGTAAGCATCCCAAACTACCCTATGGTTGGGCTTTACATTTTAAAAATTGAATTAATTTGTTTGAGTTGATTTTTCATTAGAATTTTAGGGCTTATGATTCCACAACACAAGATTATGGAAATGCCTAAGAGGTAAGGATTTAAGCTTATGGCCCATAGAAGGGATAAGCAACCTTGGAACCTAAATCTAGGGAGCTTTGGTTAGGGCCAAAAGCACGACCTAAATCTAAGGTGCTAATGGGTATTTAGTTTGCCTCCACAAGAGAGGACAAACAACCCGACTGCTTGGACTTACAACCACCTCGGGGTGACCATCAACTAACTCCTCCTATAATTTTAAATACATGTAGGCAAGTCTTATGCTTTATGCAAGATAACTAGGCTGTTATTTATTAAGAAAGAGACTAAGTCCTTAAACTCACACCCTAAAAAGACTATATCATGTAAGGGCATGCATCAAATGAGCTAAATCTAATCCAAATCAAGTTACATGTTATTTTCATTTTTGGACTATCATTTGACTCAGGCTTATGTGATTCATATGCCTAATGAATGAGAAGTAAGATTATTGGCCAAAATCAGGGAGAAGGGAGGAAGTGTGTTTCCATTATGGCACTTAAAGGTCAAGTCAAGTTTCTTTGGCAAAGGTGGAAGCCCTCCAATCAAGAGTGAAAACAAGATGCATTTGTGCATGATGTTATAAAAGAAATACCCATCCAGCTAAGGGGTTATTAATTCTTTTATCTTGATTTTTAGCCTAAGCTTTAAGTGAGGTTATGAGTTTTTTATTTTAATTTTGAATTATTAAATTTGATAGAAGATTTATTTTTCTCTAAGAGCCTAATCCACATCTAGGCCATACATCAAGCAAGGAAGAACAAGGAAAAGAATGTCATCTTAATGCACAAGCTAAACAAATCATCAATCAATTTATAAAGCTAACATAAAAGAATAAGAGGCCATTTATGTTCGGGCACCACTGCACGAACCCAAAAAACAAATTGGGTAGCCGAGCTCTACCCTTATACAACCCGAATTACAAATGAATTAAGTACAATTAAGCAAGGAATTCATTGTTATGGGGGCCTTCAAGCTTCACTTCTTCATTCTTCTTTTCTTCTTTCTTCTTCTTTTCTTCTTTCTTCTTTGGTTTCCTCTTTTGGATGGTTGGAAGGTGGTTGCTCCAAAGGCTTCACATGGTACATAAGATGAGATCTTATGACCAATGCTCATCCTAATCCCCCATAACATTCATTTTAAAATCCTAATTGCAAAAATTTACATGAAAAGGAAAAGTAAAGCTAACTAATACTTATAAAATAGAGATTAGCTAAACAAACCATACAAATCTCAAGCATGTATATTGGACCTAGCACCCCACACATGGGTACTCAAGTTCACTTGGCCTATTGGATTATGCTTAGGGGTATAAGCACCTGCACAGTAAAAGCAATTATATTTTTATGATAGCGCCCCTTAAGCACAATCCAGTGTAAAAACATGATTAGACTAAATCATCATATCATTCATTCTATGCACATTCATCCTAACATTTAGACTAAAATATATATATCATAAAATAAAAATAAATATCAAACTATGCACGGCCTAACCTAAAGTTAGAAGTGATAACTTAGCCTAATGTGTGTGCTTTAAAAAATTTGTGTGGTATGCTTAGCTATGGCTTTAAGGTTTGTGTTTTCTAAGTGTGAAAATGTTCAACTTAGAGGGTGGTTTCATTTAAGTGTTTTACTAATTTGTGTTGATTTTATTTTGTATTTTTATTTAGTTTAAGTCAACCCAATAATTTATTGCTAAGTGTTGTAAAGAAAAGGGAAAGAGAAGAGAACTTCTCTTTCCTTCCCTACCTTAAGTAATTTCTAAAATGGATTCAAATTTAGTTTCATTTATTGAATGTCTTATTATGTGTTTTAATTAATCCTAAGTTTATATGAACTCTTAAAAAACCTATTCAAAAAGAAAGGCATTTTAAGATTAAATAAAATGAATTAAGATCACAAAATACACATCACTTCATTTCTTTTCCAACATCTATAACATGCATATGGATGCATCCTAAGCATATCTATACATACAAATGGGAATTTTTAGCACACTTTATGATGAATGCTAAGTAAGTTACCTAAGAAAATTTGAATGCTTTATGATGCATGATTTTCATTAAGTAGAAAAGGGGGCTTCTTATCTAATTTTCACATGCACGCATGAATGTATGAAAGGCATAAGTGAGTACGATTCCATTGTTAACCAGGGGTGTAAGGTACAAGACCTACTTAGGGCTACTTAAAGCCTCACAACCCTGGGGTTGTCCAGACTAATATACCACTTTTCTTAAATACAAGCATATGTACAAAAGAAATGAATGGAAAAGAAAATTGCAAAAGTTTATACTTGATTGTTTGTTTTGTTTATGCAATTTATATGTACAAGTGTAGATATCCTTCTTAAGTAATAGCATAGTAATGAATAAGAAATGGAATTAGGAAAGTGTTATGTTCTTTTCAAATGAACTAAACACTTTACCAAATCCTATTCAAAACTATACTAAAAGAGGGAGAAAGAAAACTACACTAAGCACATCCTCATATTTTACTCACATGAAAGCTTATAAATAAAAATATAATTAACACACATTCAATTTTGGTGATTGATTCATATATTTAGAAAATAATTTGGATTTAATAGTGATAATAGCCACTCATATTTCTATTTTAGTCAAAACATACAATTTTGACATAAAATAAACATTTCACTTTCATTTTGATTTTTGAAAAAAAATGTATGCATGAAATTCATATGACATACATATTTAGCATGTTGAGAAGGAACTAAAATGATGAAATCATGTAAACACATTCACCCTACTTAATTCCTAAAGACAATCTTATGAAATAAGAAAGCTTTAAGTAAATCAAATTATTTTTAAGAAAGGTTTGGTTTTGTTTTGAGTTTGATTTAATTTGAAATATATAAAATGAGTTTGTTGTTCCTAACCCATTCTCACATATGTTGATATTTAAATTCAAATTTTAGAAGATTAGATCCATTTTATATTTTTGATTAGGTTAAGGTATGAACTAAGCATGTTAATTACCCCTTACCTATACCACCTTAGCATACTTAATCAAATAATTATGAGCCAATGAGATGGCATAAAATCTCACAAGGAATTTAAATTTGCAATGCACCTAGGATGAAAGGATCCTAATGCAATTTTGCTCATGATTAATGATTAATTAAACTAAGGAGTTTAACTTAAGTACTTTCATAACCCCTCTCACACATGTGAGTTAGGTTTGATTTCCTTAATGGACTTAGGCTTTTGAACACCTAAGCATCTACCCAAGATAGATTAATTGAATTATAGAAAGTTTTAGAATCTTATGAAATTAATTGAAGGGGTAATTAGTGAATTAACCTTTAATTAAGTGAGGATTAAGGAAGAAAAAGTGGGTTTAAGGAATAGCTTAGAGGAAATGCCCCAAAATTATTCTCTAAACCTCCTATTCATTTAAACAAGCCTTAATAAACTCAATCAGAGGGTTAAACCACTAATTACAACCTTAATTAACCTTAATTATATTAAGAGAGTGATTAAGGAATGAACTAGCAATTCCCCTAATTAAACCACCAATAAATCCCAAGAAAATTAGGGGAGGTAGAAGTCATCCCCCAAAATGTACTCAAGATGTTTGGAAATAATTAGTGGATTACTTAAAGGGTAATTAGAAAAATAACATTCCTAATAAAACCTAAAATTAGAGAAAGAGATTGTTCAAAATTCATTAAAATCAATTTTAGAATATTCCCCATTCAATTATCTATCCAATGCAATTTATTTCACATTTTCTAATTTATCTATGTTGAGATATGAATTTAGGAAGTTTTAAAAGATTAATTAGAAATTAAATAACCCCTAATTATATTATTAATCTTGTCGGCACCACGTGTGCCGCTGACACGGCATGCGCTTTACACATGGTGCGACGAGATTGGGTACTTAACCCGTCACATCGTAGCACTGCGTTAGTGGCGGCACTACGCGCTTTCTCCTCAGCCATCCGATTAAGGATCGGACAACTGAGATTAAAGTCATGGATTAGAGGGAGAAAATGTGGGAGGCTACATGTTTTAATCTCGGCCGTCCATCAAAAATGTGTGGATGGATGGCAAGAGATTCATCCCTACAATTCCCTGCGGGAAAGGGGAAAGGGGATCTGTTCATGTTCTAGGCCATGATTCGAGCTCGATTGAGCTCAGATTGGGCTAGAATTTGGCCCACACCTTCATCATGCATCCTAGATCACATCTTATAGCCAAAATCCTATGCCATGAAAATTTCTTTCATAAAGCTCCAAACCACATTGAATTTAAGCTCAAAAAATGGCTAACCTAGCTGGAGGTGATCGCCGATGCTCGATTCCCTTGGAGAAGTTTTGTCTGGTTGAGATAAAGCTTTGCTGAAAGTTTGAACTCTTGAAATTGAGTGGAGGCTTCTATGAACCAACTCCACTTGCACTTGAGCTCAACTTTGATCTAGGACACTCCTTTCTTGCTTCAAGAACTTGTGTGAAGCTTTTGGCAAGCTCGATTAATCTCCCTAAGAGCATTTGCAAAGGGAACTAGGCTGAGGTTGAGTGTAGAGCAAGTTGGGATTTCGGTGAGGCTCCCTTATTTTCAAGTGATGAAAATTGAGAATGGAGATTTTCAAACCCCCTCTAGGAAGCTTGGGAAGACTCTCTAAGGCTTTCTCTAAGTTTTTATGCTTCAATAGACAGAGGGAAAGTGAAAATTCAAATGAATTAAGGGGAGTATATCTCCCCCTTTGGAAATAGGATGACCTAGCTTCCCTTTGTCATTTTAATCCAATTGCCCACATGAAGTGGGTATGTTAGGCTGTTAGGAATGTCCTTGAGTTCGGTTTTTGCCAGGGAGTGGAATGGTGAAGTGGCCATGTGTTTCTATTGAGTGGGAGAAGGTTTGTCATGTGGTCATTTCCATGCACATGGTCAGTTCGACCATTGGGCTAGGTTGGGCTGACCCAAACTCATTGGGTTAGGTGCACCACTCTCCCTAGTGTTCACTTGATCCACTAAGAGAGTACCAAGTAGGTATGGAGAGGATTCGGCCAAATTCTAAATAGATTTGGACAAAATTTACCCTATGGCCTAGGGGTAAAATAGTCATTTGGCTTATTTTTGAATTTGGGTATGTTTTTTATGTTGAGAAAATAGGTTTGGCCAAGTTTCATTGAATTTGGAGTTGGTTTGATGTGATTTGGCTCATGTTGACCCATTTAGGTCAAAATGGGTCAACTTAGGTCAAGTGGACCAAATGGTCAAATTGGGCCTAACCAAGGGTTGGGTCAAGTTCATATGACTATTTGAAATATTTTGGTGGCTTTGGTTTGATTCAATTTGGTTTAGGTTTGAATTTAGTTCATATGATTTCATTTAGGTCAAATGGGTCAAGTTGACCAATTTGACCCATTTGACCTGTTTGAGCTAGGTCATGGGTAGGTTTAGGTTTGGTTGGTCATATGAAAGGGATTGGTATCTTTCTTTCCAATCAATTTTGCTTAAGTTTGAATTGGGCTCAATATGACCCTTTAGGTCAAGTTGGGTTCATAGCCAATTGGGCTAGGTTAGGTCTAGTTGGCCAATTGAGGATTTGGTCAAGTTCAACAATTATTTTGGAATGAACTTGACCCCATTGGTTTCAATCAATTTGGCTTAGATCAAGTTTCGACACATTTTGACTTTTCTAGGTCAAGTTAGGTCAACTTGTGTCAAGTAGCCAATTAGGTTAGGTTAGGCTCAAATGTTGACTTGGTCAAATTCAAACATTGGTCATGAATGAACTTAGATCAATGGTTTCAATCAATTTGTCCCATGGTAGATTTTGGCTATGTTGGGTTTTATTTTGGCTAAGTGTTGACTTGGTCAACCCTTAGGTTTGACTTAGTTTGACCCAATTTGATTGATTGATCATCCCATGATGATTGTTGATCATGATGAGAGGCATAGATGGGCTTAGTTTAATCCAATTTGGTTAGGATTAGAATTTGGCTCATAAGGGGCACTTTAGGTCACTTTGGGTCAAGTGAGCCTAAGTGGGTCAAATGGCTTGGTCAAAGCTTGATTGGAGGTTGATTGAACTTGTTTATGGACTTATGATTGAAATATAAATCCATTTGTAAGTGGTTTGAAGTCAAATGGGTTTTGATCCATTTACAATTTCATGTTCAAAGGAAGAACATGAATGGATTTAGGGTTTGATTTTTGAATTGGGTTTTGATTTGGAGATTGAAGTTTGTATTTATATTTGGATTCATGATTGAAGGATTAATTGAATCATGAAGAAAAATTAAGGGTTTGGCTTGATTTGAAATTGATTTGGCTAAGTTCAAGATTTCGACTTGGAAGGCTTAGGTTGAATTTTGAGTAGATTTGAATTTTATTTTCGAAACTTGTTTTGGTTGTTTGAATTTATATTTCATTTATATTTGTGAATATAAATGAGTTATGAGAAAATTTCATGAGTTTGAAGTGATTTGATCATGATCTAGGCTAAGTCCTTAAGAGAAAATCAAAGTGACTTAGGAAAGATTTTTGAACTTGAGTTTTGGATTTAGTTTGATTGATTTGAATTTATATTTCATTTATATATGAGAATATAAATGGAAATATAAATGAGGTGTGGGAAAATTTCATGAGTTTGGATTGATTTAGATTTAATTTAGGCTAAGTCCATGAATGGAAATCAAAGGGCTTATACAGGATTTGGAATTTGGAATTTCAATCACAGATTTTAATCATGGGTTTCAATCATGTGGCATTGATTTGAGTTTGGAGAAAATCAATTAAGCTGGAATTTATTTAGGTTTGATGTTGATTTGATTTGGAATTTGACTTTAATGAAGGAAGTGAGGAATGTGGTTCAAGCTATAGGGTAGGCGAATTTCCTAACACCCTTAAGGCATGTCCTATACCTATGGATACCTCTTCTAAGTCTCTATGGTTAGGTTGAGTGTCCACCTAATCATTAGATGTGTCTTAAGACTAAGGATCTCTTAAAGTCTAGAAGAGTCCTATGTCTAAGATGGAGGGGTTGAGAACTCATTCTAAAAATGAGGTCAACAGTTTCTTTATTTCTTTCCAATCATATTAAATGTTGTTTGTCATTTGTAATCATTCAATCATTTCTTTTAAAATTAACTAAAATGAAATAGTTTCTTTTATGTCAAATTGCATGTGTTGATTTTAATTAAAAAATAGGTGTGGTTATTATTACTATTAAATCAAAAGTTGTCTTCAAATGCTTATAAATCAATTATAATATAGGGAGTGGTGTTAATTACAAGTATATATATGTGTGCATGTGTTCATAATCTAAGATATGTAATATGAAGCTCTCTTTCCTTACCTTATATAGATTTGCATGGGATTTACAAATGTATAGTTCATTTGAAAAGAACACAATATTTGTCTAAATCTATTCTCATGTATCTCCATAATAAGACTTAAGAAGAATTTCATATCATATATGTAAATCATATAATCAAACCAAAAAAATGACTTCTTGCATGACTTCTCATTCTTGTGGTTATTTTTGTACATTTATATGTATATAAGAAAAGTGATATATTAGTCTGGACATCCCGGGGCTGTGAGGGTTTAAGTTGCCCTAAGTAGGTCTTGTACCTTACGCCCCTAGTGTAGAACAATGGTGATGTACTCACTTAAAACTTTTATACATGTGAATGTGTACTTAGTTAATGAATGAGAACTCTCATTTTCTATTAAAAAGGCATGCATTCATCCTTTATTCACTTGGCTAAGTTGATTTATAATGTGATTTAAGGTTCTTTCCTTATGCTTTTGCATAAGAATCTAGATAGAGCTTTAAATTAATATGATGAAATCATTTAATCAAGTGAAACATTAATTCCAAACACATTTACTCACATTCATCATTTAAGTGTGCTAAGATGCAAATTACATGTATAGCTATGCTTAAGATTTAATTATATGCATGATACACATGATGGAAATAAATGAATAAACATGTATTATGTGATAGTAATTCATTCTAATTAATCTTAAAATATATTTCTTATTGAATGAGTTTACTTAAAATAAGCCTAAACTTAAGACTAATTAAAACATATAATAAGCCATTCACTAAAGAGAATTGATTAATTTGGATGTGGCTTAAGGTAGGATAAAAGTGGTCCTCTCTTTCTTTCTCTTCACAATAATTAGTTATTTTGTGTAGGTCAAATGAAACAAAAGAAGATATTAAGTAAAATTAACAAATTGATTAAACCATTTAAAGTGAAGTCACTCTTTATAATTAAATGTCCTTCATGCTTAGAAAATATTAAAGCCTAGCTAGGACATACCACACAAGCTTTAATACACACACATTAGATTAAGTCAACCATTTCTAGCTTTATGTTAAGATAGTGCGTGGTTTGATGTACGTTTAGTTTTGTGATGTATTATTGTAGACTGGATGTTAGGGTGTATTTACGTAGTATAGATGTTAGGTTGATATTATCCTAATCATATTTTTTTCAGGGGGTTGTGCTTAAGGGGCCGTTGTAATAAAAATATAAATACTTTTGCAATGAAAGTTGCTTATACCTCTAAGCATAACCTAAATTAGGACAGGTGGGCTTGGTTACCCATATGCGGGGTGCTAAGTCCAGATTACTCATATAACTGCTTGGGTCTTTGTTTTGTAGGTATAACTAGATTTACTTTCCTTCTTTTAATATAATTTTATGTTAGGATTAGGATAAGTGTTATGGGGGATCAGGATGAGCATTGGTTATAAGACCAAGTCTTATGTACCATGTGAAGCCTTTGAAGCAAGCACCTCCAAATCAAATCAAAAGAAGAAAGAAGAAAGAAGAGAAGAATGAAGAATGAAGATCCCTATAGCATTTATCATTTTTAATTATAATTATCCTCTTATAATTCGGGTTGTATAAGGGTAGAGCTCGGCTACCCATATTTCTTTTCAGGTTGTACGGCGGTACCCAACTGCACCGGCCTATTATTCTTTTGCATTAGCTTTATAAAATTATTTGATATTTTGTTTAGCTTGGGCATTAGAGAAAGCATGTCTCTCCATAGTTTATTTATGATTTGTGATTGTTGTATGGCCTGGATGCGATTAGGCTCTTAGGATAAAAGTAAATTTTTTACTCCATTAACAACTCATAACTAAACTTTTAAAATAACTCATAACCCCATATAAATCCTAGGCATGAAATCAAGATAATAAAATATTTAGCAATCCCTTGGCTAGAAATTGTAAGCTTAACATCACGTATATCATTTTGTTTCACTCTTGTTAAGAGAGGGCTTCCATCTTTGCCAAATAGAAATGGGCTTAACCTTTAAGAGCCTATGATGGGAGAATGCATCTTTCTCTTTTGATTTAGCCGATAATCAACTTCACCATGCATTTAGGCATATAAAATCCTAAAGCCTTTGTCAAATTGAAGTGTCAAAAATCAAATAAAATTTGATAAGATTTGTATTAGACTAAGTCATTATTCATACAACTCATGCTCTAGTCTCTTAGGGAGTGGGTTTAAGGACTTTAGTTTTCTTTCTAAATAATAATAACCTAGCCATCTTGCAAAATATAAGACTTGCCTACATGGTTTTAAATCATAGGAGTTAGCTAGCTGCCACTCCAAATAATTATAAGTCCAACAATCGGGTGGTTTACTCTCTCTTGTAGAGGTAAATAATATAAACATTTTTCACCTTAGATATAGGTCATGCTTTGGCCCTTGCTAAAGCTCCGTAGATTTAGTATATGAGGTTATTATTTTTCTTTAGGGCTACAAGCATAAATCCTCACCTCTTAGGCATCTCCACAATCTTATATTGTTGAATTAGAAGTCCTAGATTTTTAATAAAATTTCAACTCAAATATATGATTCTCCTCAATTTCAAACATATTAAGCCTAACCATAGGATAGTTTTGGATGCTCACTAGGCTTTCTAGTATCATGAGCATCCCTTACTCATCTCCTTTTAGCTTTGATAATAAATCTCTCTATTTGATCTATCCCATTTGATCTTCCAAATATAACCAATTTATTGATAGTCCTATCTTTGAATTCTTTGAAGATAACAATTGACTACTTTAATCAAGAGTATTCCTAAAGAATTAATCTTCCTTAGGATGTAATTAACTATGAGGGCTTGCCCCCATAGAGAACTTTAAAACTCGATTTAAATAAATCCTACTTTATTCATCTATATAAAGTAGGAAAAAATATCTGGTACATTCGACGACCCCATCATGCCTTAGGAGTCCTTATTATGTGATTAGGACCATCATAGGGTAGTGATTTCTATCTTTCAAGATAGTGCATTATTCCTTGATGTAGTATCTGATAACCTGAATAAGTACATCCTCGGATGCATGGTGTCCCCAATATGCACACATAGACACATGAACCAAAAATAAACACCACATGAGGTAATCAAGTGACCTCATTGGGGCTACTTAAAGCCTCGTATTCTCAGGATGTCTAGACTAAATATTTTCTTTCCTCAAATACATATGGATGTATACATAAGTAAAGGAAGTAAAACCATGCAAAGATTATATTTTTATTTGATTAAAAAATTTATGCATATGGATTAAAGTTCTTATTCAAATTCTAATGTAGAAATACATATAAATCAAATCAAAAAAGTACTTATCATTGTTAACCAAGGAAGTGAGGTAATCAAATGACCTCCTTTGGGCTAACTAAACCCTCGTATTCCTGAGATGTCCAGACTATATACCAATTAACATTCAAATGCATGTAAAGTTACACATGAATCAAAGAAAAGAAAGCTCCAATCCATACACTTAGGGTATAATCACATGCATTTCCTATATATTTATAACTGGCATTCATAGCATGTGTAATCATTCATTTATAAGCTTTGAAACAAACATTTGGATTTAATAGTGATAATAGCCACAGATATATCAAATTAAATCAACACATGCAAGCTTGACATAAAAAAATCATTTAATTTAATTAATTTTGCAAAAAGATGAATGCATGAATCAAATGACATACAACCTTTAATATGATTGGAGAGGAATAACTAAACACAGCCATATGATTTCATTAAACCAATTTATTTTCTAAGGATAATCATAACAAATAAAATCATTTAAGGCAAACCAAAACTTTTTAATATCATTTTTAATTTGATGTTTAACTTGATTTAAAGAAGTGGAGGGTTGCGTTAGGTAGTCGACAGCCAGCGTAAAATTTGTCGAAATAATCATGACTTGAATCCTTTAAATCATTGTGTTAATATTAGGGCGTCCCCTGGAAGCGACATGTTTTATGGCTTGAATACAGCAAAAAATGTGCTAGAGCCACTCCATCGGTGCCAGGGTGTAGTGTTAAATAAGCAAGGGTTCCCCCATTATGGACGGATGCGGGCAAAGAAGTTAGTCCATGAAACTAGAATTAGGTTAGGATCTTGGAATATAGGTACTCTTACAGGTAAATTAATGGAATTAATAGATATTATGGTTCATAGAAAGATAAATATTTTATGTGTTCAAGAAACTAAATGGGTTGGTGAGAAGGCCAAGGAGATTGATAGTTTAGGTTTTAAACTTTGGTATTCAGGTAAAAGTCAAACTAGAAATGGTGTAGGTGTGATTATAGATAAAAGTTTGAAGGATAATGTTATAAGTATGAATAGATGTGGAGATAGAATTATAGCTCTAAAGATTATTGTTGATACCAAGATTATCAATGTTATAAGTGTCTATGCTCCTCAAGTAGGTTTGGAGGTAAGCTCAAAAGAAAAATTTTGAAATGAATTAGAGGGATTAATACAAAAGATACCTCTTGAATAAAAAAATATTTATTGGGGGAGATTTAAATGGACATGTTGGTAGAGTGGTAGAAGATTTTAAAAGTATTCATGGTGGTTATGGTTTTGGAGTGACTAATGAAGAAGGTAGGACTATATTAAATTTTGCCTTAGCTTATGATTTTATAGTTGCTAATACTTTATTTAAGAAAAGAGATGTACATATTATTACTTATAAAAATGGATCTAGTAAAACACAGATTGATTATTTTCTGATAAGAAAAATAGATCGTTTAGATTATAAAAATTATAAGGTCATTCCAAGTGAAATTTTAAGTACCCAACATCGACTATTAGTTTTAGATTTTAAGATGAAAGGTTGTAAGGGATAAAATAAACTAAATTATTATCCTAGGATTAGATGAGGACACTTAAAGAACACAAATAAAAATATTTTTAAGAGCAAGCTACAAGAAATTAGAATTTGGGATGTTCATAAGGAAGCTAACATTATGTGGGAAAAAATATCGAGTGAAATTAAGCAAGTTGCTAAAGATGTGCTTGGAGAATCAAAAGGAAAAGCTTCTTTTAATAAGAATAGTTGGTGGTGGAGTCAGAGTGTGCAAGAAAAGATAAGAAATAAGAAGCATTGTTATAAAACTTGGTTTAGATGTAAAAAATTAGAGAATTGGGAAAGATATAAAGTGGCACAGAGATTCTAAGAAAGCAATATATGATGCAAAAATTTAGCTTTTAGTGATCTTTACAATAGATTAGATACCAAAGAAGGTGAAAGATGTATGTATAAGTTAGCCAAAGAGATAGGAGAAGTAAAGATATAGTTCAAGTGAGGGGTAAGGATGAAAATAATAAAGTGCTTTTCTTAGAAAAAGATATTGAAAATAGGTGGATGAGGTATTTTGATAAACTTTTCAATGAAGGATCTGAAAGTACGATTGATTTTAGCAACCTTAATACCCTAAAAAAATAGAGAATTTCATTTCTATCATCGTATTAGTAAATCTGAAGTTAGTGAAGCTTTAAAGAAAATGAAATGTGGAAAAGCAGTAGGACCGGATAATATTCCAATAGATGTGTGGAAATGTTTAGGAGATCAAGGAATTTCTTGGCTTACAAATCTTTTTTTAATATTTTAAAGACTAAAGATGTCAGATAAGTGGAGAAAGAGTTTGTTGGTTCCTTTATTTAAGAATAAAGGTGATGCACAAGAGTGTGCAAATTATAGAGGAATTAAGTTAATGTGCCATACATTAAAATTATGGGAGAGAGTAATTGAGCATAGGTTACGATGTGATACAGTTTCTCTGTCAGTTTGGTTTCATGCCGTAGATCTACGATGGATGCTATACATTTGTTAAGAGGTTTGATGGAGAAGCATAGAGAAAGTAAGAAGGATCTACATATGATATTTATTGATTTAGAGAAAGCTTATGATAAAGTCTCAAGAGATGTTCTTTGGAGAGTTCTAGAATAGAAAGGAGTTAATATTGGTTATATTCAAGTCATTAAGGATATGTATACTAGAGCTGTTACTTGTGTCCAAACACAAGGAGGATTGACAAAATATTTTCCTATTTTAGTTGGATTGCACCAAGGATCAACATTAAGCCCTTATCATTTTACTTTAATTATGGATGTTCTTACGAGGCATTTACAAGAAGATGTACCTTGGTGTATGCTTTTTGCTGATGACACTCTTTTTGTTGATAAGACTAGAGAGGGAGTCCAACACAAACATGAATTATGGAGGTCAACTTTAGAGTCTAAAGGTTTTCGCTTTAAGTAGATCTAAACTGAATATATGGAGTGTAATTTTAGTTGCGAAGTTTTAGTGATAGTGTTGTGACTTTAGGTGATCAAGTCATTAATAAGAGTGAGTGATTGAGATATTTAGGCTCTATTATTCAAAATGATGGTGAAATAGATGGAGATGTTATTAGAATTCAAGTTGGATGGTTGAAGTGGAGGAATGCCGGCCTATTATGTGATAGAAAAGTTCCACTTAAACTTAAGGAAAAATTTTATAAGATGGTGGTAAGACCAATGACTTATGGTGCGAATGTTGGCCAATAAAAGAGAAGCATAAGACCAAGTTAAGTGTTACGAGATGAGGATGCTCAGTGGATGAGTGGCTTTACTCTTAGAGATAGAATGCAAAATGAGTATGTTGGGAAAAAGTTGGAGTAGCTCCAGTGGTAGATAAGATTAGGGAGAGTCGCCTTAGATGGTTTGGCAAAAGCGTACCATCCGATGACAGAGTAGATGCATTAGATTTGCCTTATGTTAAGAAAGGTAAAGGTAGACCTAAAAATACTTGTTTAAGATGTATAAAAAATGATCTTAGTATACTTGAATTAAATGAGAATTTGACACAGGACCAATGATAGGCGAAGGATTCATGTAGCTGACTCCACCTAGTGGGATTAAGGCTTGTTGTTGTTGTTGTTGTTGTTGTTGTTGTTTAATTTGATTTTAAGGAAAGAGAAAAAGAGGAAAAGAGGTTTGTTAATCCTAATCCTATCCTATGTTTGTAAGTTAGTTTGATTTAATGAGAAGTAATAAGGTTGATTTTATAGATTAATTAAATTAAGATATGAATTAATTCAATTAATTAACCCTTACCTATGATACTTTAAAGTGGTTAACTAAATAGTTATAAGCCAATGTGATATGCAAATGAATTGAAAAGTATATTAGAAATGGTCCTATGTAATGAAAGGGCCTAACGCAATTGGGTCATAACTAATGGTTAATTAAGCTTAAGAAACTTACTTAATTACTTTTATGATTTTTCCCACACATATGGACAAATCATGATTTCATTAAATCTTTTTAGGCTATTGAATAGCTAAAGATCTACCCATTAACTAATTAGGTTCAAATGTTTTTATAAGTTTTAATTAAACTAATTAAGCAATTAATTAATCCATTAATCCTTAATTTATTTCTCTTGAAAAAGTGAAGGAAATTTAGAGAAAAGATTAGGAGAGAAGCCCAAATCTAATTCCCTAAGCCTCCTCAATATTAAATAGTGATAAATGACTGAATTAATTAAGCAAGTTACTATTCATATGGTTAATTATCACTTAATTAAGTTAAGAATGTAATTAGGGCTCAATCAACTAATTTCCCCAATTAATTAGCCAATAAATCCCAGGAAAAATAGGGGAGACATAGGTCATCCCCATAAACAATCTCAAAAATTTTAAGGTTAATTAGTTAATTAATTATGGAATAATTAAGATAATTAACTATTTAATTAAACCTTAATTAATCCTAAATTATGGTTCAAAATTAATTAAGAATGATTTTAATCGATTCCTCTCTGAAATACCTTTAAAATGAGCATTTATTTGTATTTTTTGGATTTTTCTATAATTTTCTATGAATTAAGAAGTTTCAGCCTTAAAAACTAATTTATTAGCCTTAATTAAGCCTAATCCCATTTAAGTAGTCACATCTACAGCTGACTCAGATGGTTGCGAGATGTGATATTGATCTTCGCCATCCAATCTTGAATCGTATAGAGCAGATCAAACCTACTGTTAAAGAAGGATTAAATGGATGATCTAGTGTGATCTGATCACAACCGTCCATTCTGATCACGCTGAACGGGCATCCTGTGATCTCTCTTCATGCGAGCGATAAACGATGAAGCATGTCCACCAAGGATCGCTCAATCCATGCTCACCCTAGCTCGGATAGACTCCAAAACAACCCCACACCTTCATGTGAGGGATCCACAAAGATCCAACAGCTAAGATCGGCTCACATGCAAATTTTCCTTAAAAATCTCCAACCCATTTTAAGCTAAAGCACAGTTTCAATGGATTATCATCACCAGAGCTAAGAATGGCAGTTCGCATGCTTGAGAAGCTTTGTCTAGCTAAGATGAAGCTCTGTTGAATGGCAATTGGAATGGTTCCAAGTGGATTGCTTGGTTGGCTAAGAATGGTGCTTTGGATGCTCGGCTTTGATCGAAGTCCATCCTCCGGTGGGCTTGGAGCTTGAGGGAAGGTTCACTTGGCTTTGATGATGTGTGTGGAAGGTGTGTGCAAGAGCAATTGGGTTTTGATTGAGAAATGGGGAAGCAGGAATCAAGGATGAGCTCCCCTATTTTGGCATTGTACAAGAAGAGAAAGTTTGAAGTGGGGAGGGCTTGGAATTGCTCAAGAGCTTGCTAGGGAGTTCCGTTTCTCTCTTGGGAGCTCCGACGAAGCGAATCATGTGATTTCCTATTATAATTGAAGGGGTATACCCCTCAATTGGCTGAGGTGGACGGACAGGATTATTTCCCCAATTTTTATTGGTCAGCCGCAGTCAGAGTTCCAGAGGGGTCACAATTGAGCCCACGTTGCACGCCATGAGGGAAGGAAGGGATGGGAGGTGGCTCAAAGCTTTATGTGGGCTGATGGTTTCTTTTTTTGTCCATGGGTTTATCTTCTTGGGAGGGAGGTGAGTTAACTCACCTCCTTTTGGTCCATGGCAAGCCTAGCCCACTTAGAGTGGGCTAGGTGGCTAGGTGAGACCCCAAAATGGTTGTTTGATGCCTACCAAGGATAATAGGAGAGTGGACTTTGCCAATTTTAGTAAAATCCCACATGGGGAGGCATATCCAAGGGAGATTTGCCTTGGGTTTGGATCCAATTAGGTTTGGGATGCTTTTGAGTTGACCTAAGATGGGTTTCAGTCTGGTTAGGTTAGCTCTCAAGGTCCCATGGGTTAGTTTCATGGGTTTTGGCTCAATTTGGTCATATTGGGTCAATTTAGGTTATGTTGGGTTGGGTTGACCAATTGGTCAAATTGGGTCAAACCAGGGATTGGGTTAGGTTCAAATGATGATTTGAAGTATTTTAGTTCAAGTGGTTTCAATCAATTTGGCCTAGGTTTGATTTTGGCTCATTTAGATTTATATAAGTTAAATGGGCCAAGTTGACCAATTTGACCAAATTGGTCAAATTGGCTTGGGTTGGATGTTAGTTCAAGTTCAATTGGTTAATTGAAAATGATTGTAGGCTTTAGTTTGAATCAATTTGGATTTAATTTAGATTTTGATCACTTAGACCATTTAGGTCAATTTGAGCTAAGTTGGGTTAGGTTGACTAATTGGTCAATTGGGCTTAATTATGGCTTTGGTCAAGTTCAATAATTAATTTGGAATGAACTTGAGCTATTGGTTGCAATCAATTTGGGTTAGATTATGATTTGACCCATTTTGGTCTTTTTGGCTAATTTGGATCAACTTGGGTCAAATGGACAACTTGGTTTGGTTTGGCTCAATTGATGGTCAAGTTATGTTCAATCATTGATTGTGAGTTGGTGTGAATCAATGGTTTCAATTAATTTGGTGTATGGTGAGTTTTGGCTAATTTGGGTTTCATATGGGCTAAGGGTTGACTTGGTCAAATGACCAAGTTGACTTGGTTTGACCTAATTTAAGATAATTGATCATCCTAGGGTGATCAATGATCATGGTATGAAATTTGTATGGGCTTGGTTCAATCCAATTTGTGTTGGATTAGAACTTGGTTCATATGGGTTCTTTAGGCCACTTTGGGTCAAGTGGATCTAAATGGGTCAATTGGCTTGGTTTTGGTTTGATTAAGGTTTAGTTGGATTTACATATGAGTTTAAGATTGAAATATAAATCCAACTACAATCAATTTAGGCTTCAATAGGTTTTGGTTCATTTGGAATTTCAAGTCAAAAGAGCTGAGTTGGGCTTGACTTGGGTTGATTTTAGTTTAGCTTGACAATTGTAGGTTTCATTTATATTTGAATAGATGATTGAGGATCCATGAGAAAATTCATTGATTTTGGCTTGATTTATATGGGTTTTGTCCAAGTATGAGAAAATCACTTGAGTTTGGAGTGATTTGGAAGTAAATTTGACTAAGCTCTTAGAGGTAGGTTAAAAGGGCTTAGAAGGAAATCAATTTTGTTTGATTTAGTTTTGATCATTATAATTTGAGTTTCATTTATATTTATAAATATAATTGATGGAAAATTTTATTTATAAGAAAATCAATTAAGTTTGACTTGATTTAAATGGGATTTTGGCTAAACTCATGGAGGCGGGTCCATATGGCTTAGAAAGGGTTTCAGTTGGATTTGGGTTTGGTATGATTTCGTTTTGGTTATTTAAATTTATATTTAATTTATATTTATGAATATATATGAAGATATGAATGATTCATGAGAAAATAAATTGAGTTTGAAGTGATTTGGAGGCAAATTTGGCTAAGCTCGTGAAGGTAGGTCCATATGGCTTAGCTTGGGATTTGATTGGATTTGGATTTAGTTTGATTTGGCATTGGCTATTTGAATTTATCTTTCATTTATATTTGTAAATATAAATTAAGATATAAATAATTCATGAATAGATCAATCAAGTCTTGCTTGAATTTGGTAGAGATTTGGCTAAGCCCATGGAATTCAATCATAAGTCTTAAGGAGAATTTGGGAGTTTATATTTGATTTTGGGTTTCAATCATTTGGAATTGAGCTTGGACTTTAATTTGATAAATTATTGAGGGTGAATTGATCTTGGAAAAAATAAATTGAATTTGGATTGATTTGGGTTTGGTTAACTACCAAGTCCATAAGATAAAATTATAGGGCTTAGGCAAGGTTTTGATTTTGGATTTAATCATGGGTTTCAATCATTTGATTTGGAATTTGAATTGAATTTGGTATTTAAATTGGATTTGAGGTCTAAGGAGGTGAACATAGGTTGGGTTTAGGCCACAGGATGGGTAATTCTCCCTAAATCCCTAAGGCATAACATACCCTTATGGTTATCCCTTCTAAGTCTCTAGGCTTAGGTTAAGTGTTCATCTAATCACTAGAAGTGTCTTAAGACTAAGGACCTCTTAGTGTCTATAAGAGTCCTAGATCTATGATGAGGAGGTTGAGAACTCACTCTAAAAGTGAGGTCAACAAAATTACCCCTAATAGGTGTGGTGTAATTGACAAGGCACACCGCACGTATTGGCATTGATAGAGATAATTAACAACGCCCAAAGGATTGCAAGCGCTGATGAAAATGATCTATACCTAAACCTGAGATATAGACAGAATCATGATCTTAGTGCAATGCAACTCAACTAATGCCATGGAAATAAGAGAGGAAGGAGGGATCCACTGTGAGATCGGATATATGAACCTTCCACTCAGGAAGCGGGTTCGGGTTATCCGCTAGGCATAAGGATTTGAATTTGATTATATGATTTGGGGAAAGAAGATCCACTAGGGATTAGAATTTATAATCCGCTTGGGATGGGTGCATGAACCTTCCACTAGGGAAGTAGGTTCGAGTTCTGTGAGTTCGATTTCATGGCTGTATCCCACTAGGGATAAAATGTGATTTGATTTAGGTTGAGGGCATATCTACTGGAGATATGAGCTCGGATCCACTGGGGATAGGGGTGGATTTAATTTATGGACCCTATCAGTGTTCGATGGATCCACTAAGAAGGGGTTATATTAGCCTTGGCCTACCTTAGATTTACAAATCCAAAGGGATGGCCTACCAGCCATAAGGTAGGATTATCCAACATAAAGGTTGTCTTTCAGTATGCAGTGGCTGAGCTTGGAAGAAAGCATAGTAGACTTACATCTTTCAAAGTGGGGAGTAATCACTGGGATGATATGTTGGTAGCACAATAAATCGAACCTGACCTAGTGTGACTACTGAGTGAATTCCGCTGTGGACTCATATCAACTCAAGGATAGTCAAGATTAATTTTTATTTGATGGACCCTACCTTTGTGCGATAGATCCACTTAGAAGGAGCTATATCAGCCTTGTCCTACCTCAGACTTATAAATCTAAAGGGATAGTCTACTGGTCGTAGGGTAGAGCTAACCAACCTAAGGGCTGCCTTTCGGTGTGCAATGGCTGAGCTAGGAAGAAAGCATAGTAGACTTACATCTTTCAAAGTGGGCAGCAACCGCTGGGGTGATCTATTTATAGCACAACAAATCGAACCTGACCTATGGAGACTACTGAGTGAATGCTGCTTGCGAGTTATATTAACTCAACAGTAGTCAAGTGATTTCTATAGGGAGTTTTCTTGACACTGCCTTGAAGATAGGATGCCTGCTTCAGAAAAGGTACCGCTAGGGATGTCCTCCTAATCCACAAGCGAATATATATTTTTTGTTATTATATTTGTGTGGACCATGTTGGTGTGTGAGGGACCACACTTAAAAGGGGCTATATCGGCCTTGTCCTATCTTAGACTTACAGGACCAAGTAAGAATTTGCATATCACAAGATGAATTCTGCAACCACATGAGTGGTTATCCTCGACCCTATAAAAGAAAGCCTATAGGTGTACGGTGGCCAACTCAAGAAGAAAGTGTAGCAGACTTACATCTGCCATGAGTGGTATATCCACCGGGTGGGTCACAGTCAGCATAGCGAGGACCAACAAACCTAAGGTGCACATTAGTGTGCGATGATTAATCTAAGAAGAAGGCTTGTAGGCTTACATCTTCTTAAACCTAAATAATCAACGGGATAGTCTGTCGTGGCGAGACAGATGCTATCCGACCTAGAGCGACTACTAAGCGAGGAGTCCCACTGGAGGACTAGACCTAGACTTGAAGTAGTCAAGAGGAAAGGAGACATTGGAGACTTACCCTAAGACTCAAATATACTCGACCCAATTAGTGCATGATGGCTAGTTCTAGAAGAAAGTGTAGCAGACTTATACCTTCTTAAACAAAGTCAGCATGAGATAGCTTATCTGTTATGCAATAAGGCCAACCAAACTAACAAGGTGCTCATTAGTTTGCAATGGTCAAGTCAGGAAGAAAGCATAGCAGACTTACATCCTCCTAAACAAGAAACCACTAAGGTGATACACTAGTAGGTAGCATGTCAGCCCGACCTAGAGCAGCTTCTGAGTGAGTGCCGCTGGGGCATTATCCCAACTCGAAGTAGCCCAAGATAAAAGATATGTGTTTATTTTATATATGGTTGTGTGTAGTTTGTGTTTGTGTCATGTTGACAAAGGATAGGACACCGCTTGGGTTCCTTACACCTACCCTAAATACATCATGGTAGATTCGCAAACAAAGATGTTTTTAAAATATAAGAGATGAAGTTTGAGATAAAATTTTTCATTGATAATTATTTTGAAATAGATTTATGAATAATATTTCTTTAGGTAGAGATCATTTATCAAAAGCATCGGGCACTCTCCCTAATTATTTATGATTTGATACGATCCTCCTTGGTAAGGCTTCTCTATGTCAAAGGGCATTCTCAAGTGGGTTCAAATTTTCCTCCCATCTTGCGATGGGAAATAATTTGTCTCCTTAGAACTAAAATAAGCTCTCCTACTTGAAAATCTCTAGGATTAACTAACTTGTTGTGAGCTTGAATCATTTTAGCTTTTTATAACTCGAGGTTTTGGCATGCCCGTAGGCATCACTCCTCCAAACCTTCGAGCTCTTCTAACTGCAACTTGGTGTTCTACTCCATTGCAATCTTGCTACCCATACACTAAGGTTAAAGGGGTAGATTAAGTTGGAGTTATGTATGTGGTGCAGTAAGCCCATAAGGCTTCAACTAATTACTCATTCCACTGTCACTTATTGTCATAGAATGTCTTCTTTAATTTTTGGATGAGAGTTTTATAGAAGGCTCCTGCTAAGCCATTTACCCTCAGTAGTAGATGGTAGAATATCTCCAATCTATGTTGTGTCTTTGGGCAAAGCTGTTGATTTTGGTGCTCTTGAATGCAGTACCATTATCAAATATAATTCATTGAAGAACCCTGAAGCTAGGATGAACCAATGACCCTTGGAAGAAGGAGGATCAATCAGACCCACTATGTCAATACCCCAACACTCAAATGGCTATGAGGCCAATATAGGGTGTAGAATGTTGGGTGGCTAGTGTAGAACCACACCGTGCACCTGACATTGGTGGCATCGCCTAGCTACATCCATGCAGTAAGTGATCATCGAAGGCCGGTAGTATTCTAGTCTCTTGATCTTGGCTTTCATCTTCAGATCAGATTGATGTGCTCTACATAAACCTGAGTGTACCTTAATCATGATATTATGGGCTTCATGTTTGTCCAAACAACATAACACATATGATTGAAAGACCGTCGGTATAAGGTGTCATCCACGAGAGCATAGGAAAAGGGCTCTCTGCTTCATCTATTGGGTTAAGGACTTCTCTTGAGGTAGTTTGCCTATATTTAGATAATCCATGAATTGTTGCCTCCAATCCAACTTCTCGTCCTTCTTGGCAATAGGAACCTCCCCTTCAAGAGAGAGTCTCTTGATGACTTCAGTATCAATAAGGGATAAAACTTGTCTATTTTGGACCCTTATTAGTATGGACTCATCTTCCGGACATGCCAACTCCTTGGCAAGCTTGGCTAAAGTATTTACTACTGCATTTTTTTCTCGAGGAATCTTGTAAATGGTAACCTCTAGGATTTGGGCCAACAACTTCATAGTGTACTTGTGGTAGTGAAAGAGCTTAGGCTTTAGAACCTTGTAGGACCTAGAAATTTGGTTGATGACTAACTAAGAATCTCTGAAGATGTTGATGTTTTGGATGCTTAGAGTAACAACTAACTCCAAACTGATAATCAGAGCCTCATATTTAGCTTCATTTTTGGTGCATGCATTTGACAAGTGATATGAGAATCTCATCACATCGTGGTCTAGAGTTAGGAGAACTATTCCTACCCCTACCTTTCCTAGGATAGTATACCATGCTTCTTCATCTCTTTGAGAGGAAGCCACACCATCAAAATATATCTCCCAGCGGTGAATGCTAATGTCCCCTAAGTTCATGATTTGTTCATTGGAAAGGTTATCACTAGTAGGAAATTAGCAAGAAGTGGGTGTGCTACTAAGAAGTTCGTTAGTGCTTGTCCTTTCACCGTACGGAGGGGTACAAAAGTGATGTCAAACTGTGATAAAATCATGGACTAATGCACCAACCATCCAGATAGCGTCGATCATGTCATGAGATATTGTAATGGATTGATCATAGAGATCAAGTTCACCTTATGAGAAAACATGTAATGTCATAGTTTTTGGGATGTGAAGATTAAAGCTAGACAATGCTTCTCAATAGGTGGATAGTTTTCCATAGTAGGGATTAGACGATGGCTGAGGAAGTAGAGTGCATTCTCTTTCCCTTTATCATTGGCTTGAGCAAATAAAGTGCCAAGGGAGTCATCTAATGCAGTAGTATAGAAGATCAATGGCTTGCCCGGGATAGGGGCTGCTAGAACTGGTGATGTCACCAAGTAGTGCTTGATGTCTTTGAAGGCATGCTCACACTTGTCATCCCACTTGATCTTGGTGTTCTTTTTGACAAGTGCTGAAAATGGCTGGCATTTTCCTAATATGTTGGATATAAAGCATCTTAGATACGTCAACCGCTCTTGAAATGATCTAAGTTGAGTTATACTTTTAGGAGGTAGCATTTCTAATATCGCCTTAATCTTCTTTGGATTGATTTTAATTCCCCAGTGTCAAACAACAAACCCTAGAAATTTCCCTGAAGCCACTCTGAATGCACACTTCAAGGAATTCATTTTATGGTTAAATTATTTTAACCATTCAAAAACTACTCTCAAGTCAAAGAGGTGGTCTTTCTTTTCTCTACTTTTAGCTATGAGGTCATCGACATAACACTCAACTTGATGATGAATGAGTTTAACGAGGATTCGAGTCATGGCCTGCTGGTAGGTAGCACTGGCATTTTTAAGGTCGAAAGACATGACCCTATAGCAAAAGATTCTGATCGGGGTTCAAAACATAGTGTTTCTTTCATCATCGAGGGCCATCTTTATTTGTTTATATTCAGATGAGCCATCCATGAAGGAGAAGACTACATGAGATGAGCCAATGTCCACCATCAATTTTGATATCAATGGTGGAAATTCATCTTTTGGACATGCCTCATTTTAATCCCTAAAATTGACGCATATGTAAATTTGGCCATTATTTTTCTTAACTGGGATGACATTGGCAAATCAGGTAGGATATTTTTCTTTTCTGATGAAGCCAGCATCGATTAGTTTCTTGACTTCAGACATGATCTGTTGTTTAATGTCTAATCACATGTGTCTAGAAGCTTGCTTGATAAGGTTAGCACCATGCTCTATTGTTTGTTTATGGACTGCTATGTTAGGCAATAAATTGGGTATCTCTTCATAACTCCATGTGAAGTAGTCTTTAAACTCAGCCAATAGCCTAACTAAGTCATTGGTTTCAGTATCATTCAACAAAGAACTGATGTATGTCAGATGTGGATTGTCTTCAGCCCCTAAGTTAATTTCTTTGAGCTTGTCGATGGTTGATCTGATCTTCTCTTTGAACTCTGGTAGTGCATCCTTAACTTCAAAATCATCTTGAGCATCTAAAGTTTCTAAACACACCTCCTCATATGAGTTAGCATGATTTGAAAAGAACCTATTAGATTCTAAATAATTGGTGATGACTAAGCAGTAATCATCATCATCGACTAGACCCGCTGCATAGAAATCGCAGTCCTGGTCTTGATTGAGAGCTTTTGCATTCATTCTTCCATATTCTTTCAAAATAGTCTAACTTATGCTTTGACCATTGATGTGGGATTAACCATTTCATTGCTAGGTTTAGAACACATGGTGAGTACCAATCAAAAGGTAATTATATTAAATCTTTAATCATCCTCAAGTTCTACATTGACTTCTTAACTTGAGGATGATTCTCCCAGAAAGAACTTCTAAGCCTTCACATTTGTGGATGACTTAGGGGCTTCCTTAACTACCAAACCCTCAACTTTTTATGAAAAAAGTGAGATTAGAGCTTAGGTTCCTAACTGATGCTTGACTATTTCACATATAGACTTGGATACATTTATGTTTTGCTTTGGGGCCCGATCTTCATCACTATCCTACTCAAGTGTCACCTTAAAAGGGATCTACTACTAAGAAGAGTTGATAGGTGTGCTAATCACATAGGACTCATCCTCTGACCTAGATTCTAAGTCTATGTGGATAGCATATGTACTCCTGGTGACTGGGAAATACCTTCTATTGGGTGGCCAATAAGGAGGCTTTTCACCTCGGGGGCTGCCTTTGAACTGTTCTCTTCCTCTGCCTGGTGGAGGTTAGGTCATTCTACCTATATGTTCAAATGAAGTAATAAACTGTCAGTGGAATCTAATGTCAAACTCTATTTCTTCCCCTAAGTTCATGTCTCGCACCCTTTACTTTTCTTTTTCTTTCTCTTTTTTCTTTTCTTTTTATATTTTTTTTCTTTTCTTATTTTTTTCTTTCTTTTTGTTTCTCATGGGGATCTTGACTAAGCTCACAATAATGGACTTGTTGGTTTTGGGGAAGGAAATTGGATGCATCCTCATATATCCTAATCTCTTGAATTGTGAATGGTTTCATATCTCCTTTAATGAAGTACTCAATCCCATCTCTCATGAACTCCATGCACCGATGTAGAGAGGATGGAACTGTGTTGTTGTTGACCTCATTTTTAGGATAAGCTCTCAACCCCTCCATCTTAGACATAAGACTCCTCTTAGACTTGAAGAGATCCTTAGTCTTAAGACACATCTAGTGATTAGGTGGACACTCAACCTAGCCCTAGAGACTTAGAAGAGTTAGCCATATGAATAGGTCATGCCTTAGGGGTGTTAGGAAAATTCACCTACCCTATAGCTTGAACCACATTCCTTACTTCCTTCCTTCAAGTCAAACTCCAAATCAATCTAATTGATTTTCTCCAAACTTAAGTCAATATCACATGATTGAAATCCATGATTGAAACCCAAATTGAAATTCCAACTTCAAAAATCCTTCTTAAGTCCTTTAATCCCCTCTTAAGTACTTAGCCTAAATCAAATCTAAATCAATTCCAATTCATGAGATTTTCCCACAACTCATTTATATTCTCATTTATATTCACATATATAAATGAAATATAAATTCAAATCAATCAAACTAAATCCAAATTGAAGTTCCAAATTCTAATTTTTTCCTAAGTCCTTTAATCCTCTCTAAAGGACTTAGACTAAATCAAATCTAAAACAATTCAAATTTATGAAATTTTCTCATAGCTCATTTACATTCTCATTTATATTCACATATATAAATGAAATATAAATTCAAATCAATCAAGCTAAATCCAAATTGAAATTTCAAATTCCAAATTTTTTTTTCCTAAGTCCTTTAATTTCTCTTAAATTTAAATCATGATCAAATCACTTCAAATCCTTGAAATTTTCTCATAAATCATTTATATTCTCATTTATATTCACATATATAAATGAAATATAAATTCAAACAAGCAAAACCAATTCCAAAAATCAAACTCAAATCAATCAAAATCCAACCTAAGCCTTTCAAGTCAAAATCTTGAACTTAGCCAAATCAACTTCAAATCAAGCCAAACTCTTGATTTTTTTTTCTTCATGATTCAATCAATCCTACAATCATGAATCCAAATATAAATACAAACTTCAATCACTTAACCGAAACCCAAATCAAAAATCAAACCCAAACCCATTTGTGTTCTTCCTTTGAATATGAAATTGTCAAATAAACCAAAACCCATTTGACTTCAAATCACTGGCAAATGGATTTATATTTCAATCATAAGTCCATAAACAAGTTCAATCAAACTCAAATCAAGCTTTGACCAAGCCATTTGACCCACTTAGGCTCACTTGACCCAAAGTGACCTAAAGTACCCTTATGAGCCAAATTCTAATCCTAACCAAATTGGATTGAATCAAACTCACCTAAACCTCTCATCATGATCAACAATCATCATGAGATGATCAATCACTCAAATTGGGTCAAACCAAGTCAAACCTAAGGCCAAGTCAACACATAGCCAAAATGAAACCCAACATAGCCAAAATCCACCGTAGGCCAAATTAATTGAAACCAATGATCTAAGTTCATGATCAATGTTTTAACTTGACCAAGTCAACATTTGAGCCTAACCTAGCCAAATTGGCCACTTGACCCAAGTCAACCCAACTTGACCTAAAAGTCAAAATGTATAAAAACTTGATCTAAGCCAAATTGATTGAAACCAATGGGTCAAGTTCATTCCAAATCACTTGTTGAACTTGACCAAAGCCTCAATTGGCCAACTAGACCTAACCTAGCCCAATTGACCTTGAACCCAACTTGACCTAAAGGGTCATTTTGAGCCAAATTCAAACTTAACCAAAATTGATTGGAAACAAAGATACCAATCCATTTCATATGACTAACCAAACCTAAACCTACCCATGACCTAGCTCAAATAGGTCAAATGGGTCAAACTTGACCCATTTGACCTAAATGAAGTCATAAACCAAATTCAAACCTAAACCAAATTGAATCAAACCAAAGCCACCAAAATATTTCAAATGGTCATATGAACTTGTCCCAGCCTTGGTTTGACCCAATTTGACCAATTGGTCAACTTGACCCAAGTTGACCCATTTTGACCTAAATGGGTCAACATGAGCCAAACCATACCAAATGAACTCCAAATCCAATGAAACTTGGCCAAACCTATTTTCTCAACATACCAAACATATCCAAATTCAAAAATTAGCTAAATGACCATTTTACCCCTAGGCCATAGGGTAAATTTTGGTCAAATCCATTGGGAATTTGGTCACCCTCTTCATACCTACTTGATACTCTCAATAGGATCAAGTGAACACTAGGGGTGGTGCACCCAATGGGTTTGGGTCAGCCCAACCTAACCAAAACCCAAAATTGAGCACATGGCTTGAAATGGCCATGGGAATCCTCCTCACTAAATGAGCACATGGGAAGTTCATATTCCACTCCCTAGCCAAAATGAACTCAAGGACAATCCTAATAGCTCAAACAACCCTTTCACCTTGGCAATTGGATCAAAATGGCAAGTGCATCATCGATTTAAAGGGGAGATATACTCCCCTAATTCATTTCAATCAATTCCTGATTGAAGTGGAAGTGAGAAGCCATTAAAGAGTATTCCCAAAGCTTAAAGAGATTTGAAATTCCATTTAGTTTTCAAAGTTTGAAAATAGGGAGGTCCATTAATTGCCAACCCTCCACACTCAATCCACCCAATTCTCTTCAAGCTTCATCAGGAGGGTCAGTGCCCAAGCTCTCTTCCAAGTTCTCAAAGGCAAGGGGAGATCCAATTCAATCAAAGCTGAGCTCAAGCTAAGGAGGAGTGACCCATAGAAGATCCACTCAACCTCAGTCAAACTTTCAAAGCTTCCTCAACTGCAAAAGCTTCCAAGGGAATCGAGCATGATCACCTCCTGAGGTTAGCCATTTTATCATTAAACTCAATGTGTTGGTCTTTGTGAAAGAAATGTTAATCTCATGATCTTGATCTTGGATGTCTTCATACATGTTGATGGTGTGGGTAAATTTATCAATAAGCTCAATCGAGCTCTGATCATCCTATGAACATGCCTCCATTGTTCATGGGGAGATAGGATGATCTCGCCCATCCACATTTTGGATGGATGAGATTAAGACATGTAATATTTTATCCTTTAGATCTTTCTCCTCAATCGCCAATCTGATTGGATGGATGAGAAAAGAGTAGCACCGCCAGATGGCACTATGATGTGACATTTAAATACCCAATCACACATGCATGTAAAGTGCATGAGTCACGCATGGCATGGATTAAGGATTTAATTAGGTTTATTTAATTTTTTAATTAATCCTCTAAACTTCTAAAATTCATCTCTAAGAAAATCAAAAAATATGAAATAAATTTTAGAAAGATAATTCAACCTAGAATATTATTAAAAATTAGTTTTAATGGATTTTGAATGTCTTTTTCTAATTTGAGTTTTATTAGGAATTATTTTGCTAATTACCTTTAATTAATCCACATTAATCCCAAATTCTTGAGTATAGGGGATGACTTCTGCCTCCCCTAATTTCCTTGAGATTTATTGGTAGCTTAATTGGGGAAGTTGCTAATTTATTTTTTTATTACACTCTTAATGTAATTAAAGTTAATTAAGGGTTTGATTGGTGTTTTAACCTTGATTGAAGTTGATTAAGGTTTTTATGAATAGAGGTTTAGGGAATAATTTTGGGCATTTCTAAGTTATTCCTTAAACCCCTTTCTTCCTTAATCCTCTTAATTAAGGTTAATTCAATAATTACCCCTTAATTAATTTCATAAAATTCTAAAACTTCTATAACTTAATTAATCTACTTTGGGTAGATGCTTAGGTGTGTTCAAGAGCCTAAGTACAATTAAGAAATCAAAATTCAACTCATATGTGTTTTGAAATTACTTAAGTTAAACCCCTTTAATTTAATTAATCATTAATCATGAGCCAAATTGCATTAGCCCTTTCCTAGGTGCATTGCAAATTTAAATTCCTTGTGAGTTTTATGTCATCTCATTGGCTCATAATTATTAACTATGCTAAGGTGGTGTGTGGGGTAATTAACATGCTTAATTCATACCTTAACCTAATCAAAATATAAAATGAATCTAATCACCTAAAAATTGAACAAAAATATCAAACACATGTGGAATGGGTTAGAATAGCAAACTCACCTCACATTTTCAAATTAAATCAAACTCAAAATCAAAAAATCATATTAAATAAACTTTGATTTGCTTTAAGCTTTCTTATTTCATAAGATTATCTTTAGAATTAATTAAGTGAATGTGTTTACATGCTTTCATTACTTTAATTCTTTCCAACATGCTAAATATATGTGTCATATGATTTCATGCATTCATGCTTTTCAAAATCAAATTTAAAATGAAAATATTTCTTTATGTCAAATTGCATGTGTTAAAGTAAGAATATGAATGGCTATTATCACTATTAAATCCAAATTATTTTCAAAATATATGAATCAATTATCAAAACTAAAAAGTGTGTTACTTATATCTTATTTAAGTTTGCATGTGAGTAAAATATAAAGATGTGCTTAGTGTAGTTTTCCTTCTCTCTCTTTAGTATAGTTTTGAATAGATTTGCAAAGTGTATAGTTCATTTGAAAAGAACACAACACTTATCTAATTCCATTTCTATTCATTCTATGCTATACTTAAGAAGGATATACTTACACATATAAATTGCATAAACAAAAAATAAAATAAATACAAATTTTTTTGCATCTTTCTTTTCCATTCATTTCTTTTGTACATGCTTGTATTTAAGGAAAGTGGTATATTAGTCTGACAACCCCGGGTTGAGGCTTTAAGTAGCCCTAAGTAGGTCTTGTACCTTACACCTCTGTTAACAATGGCTATTCACTTATGCCTTTCATACATTCATGTGCATGTGAAAATTGGATAAGAAACCCTTTTCTACTTAATGAAAATCATGCATCATAAACATTAAATTTTCTTATAATTACTTAGCATGCATCATAAAGTGTGCTAAAATTTTCATTTGTATGTATAGATATGCTTAGGATGCATCCATATGCATGTTATACATGTTGGGAAAGAAATGAAGTGATATGTGTTTTATGAATTTGGTTCACTTTATCTAATCTTAAAATACCTTTCTTTTGAATAGGTTTATTTAGACATCATCTAAACTTAGGATTAATTAAAACACATAATAAGACATTCACTAAATAAACTAAAACATGAATACTTTAGAAATTACTTAGGTAGGAAGGAAAGAGAAGTTTTCTTCTCTTCCCCTCTCTTTACAACTTAGTAATTAATTATAGGATTCACTTGAACCAAATCAAAATACAAAATAAAATCAACCCAAAATAACTAAATAACTTAAATGAAACCCTCCTCTAAGTTGAACATCTTCACACTTAGAAAATTCTAACTTAAAGCCATAGCTAAGCATACCACACAAACCTTAAAGCACACATTAAAAGTCACCACTTCTTTAGGTTAGTGTGCATGGTTTGATGTTTGCTTTTATTTTATGATATATGTTTTAGTTTGATGTTAGTGTGTATCATAGAATGAATGGTAGATGATTTAGTCTAATCATTATTTTTTGTAGGGATTGTGCGGATAAATAAAAATATAACTATTTTGCAAGTGCTTATACCCCTAAGAATAATCCAAGAGGCCATGTGGACTTAGTCACCCATGTGTGGGGTATTAAGTCCAATACACATGCTTGGGATTGTATGGTGTCTTTTAGCTAATCTTTATTTTGTAAGTGTTATTTAGATTTCCATTTTTCTTTTTCATGTAATTTTTACAATTAGGATTTTGGAATGATTGTTATGGGGATTAGGATGAGCATTGGTCATAAGATCTTATCTTATGTACCATATGAATCTTTGGAGCAACCACCTTTTAACCATCCAAAAGAAGAAACCAAAAGAAGAAAGAAGAAAGAAGAAAAGAAGAATGAAGACCTCCATAATAATGAATTCCTTGCTTAATTATATTTAGTTCATTTGTAATCCGAGTTATATAAAGGTAGAGCTTGACTACCCAATTTTTTTCTGGTTTGTGTGGTGGTGTCCGACCACAATGGCCTCTTTTTCTTTTATGATTAGCTTTATAAATTGATTAATGATTTGTTTAGCTTGTGCATTAAGTGGCATCCTTTTACTAGTTTATTCCTTGCTTTATGTATGGCCTGGATGTGGATTAGGCTCTTAAGAAAAAATAAATCTTCTACCAAATTTAACAATTCAAAATTAAAATAAAGAATTCATAATCTCACTAAAAGCTTAGGCTAAAATCAAGATAAATGAATTAAAAACCCCTTAGCTGGATGAGTATTTCTTTTATAACATCATGCACAAATGCATCTTGCTTAACTATTGATTGGAGGGCTTCCACCTTTGCCAGAGAAACTTGGCTTGACCTATAAGAGACATGGTGGAAACACACCTCCTTCCTTCTTGTTGATTTTGGCCAATAATCCTATTTCTCATGCATTAGGCATATGAATCCTATCAGTATGAGTCAAAATGATTATCTAAAAATAAAAATATAATGAAATTTGAATTGCATTAGATTTAGGTCATTTGAAGCATACCCTTACATGATCTAGTCTCTTTAAGGAGTGAGATTAAGGACTTAATCTCTTTCTAAATAAATAATAGTCTAGCTATCTTGCATAAAGCATATGACTTACCTACATGAATTTAAAACCATAGGAGTTAGTTGGCGGCCACTCCCAAGTGGTTGTAAGTCCAAGCAATCGGGTGGTTTATCCTTTCTTGTGGAAGCAAACTAAATACTCATTTTCGCCTTAGATTTAGGTCGTGCTTTTGGTACTCACCAAAGCTCCCTAGATTTAGGTTTCAAGGTTGCTTCTCCCTTCTATGGGCCATAAGCATAAATCATCACCTCTTAGGCATTTCCATAATCTTGTGTTGTGGAATCATAAGCCCTAAATTTCTAATGAAAAATCAACTCGAATAAATTAAATCAATTTCAAAAATGTAAAGCCCAACCATAGGATAGTTTGGTATGCTTACTAGGCTTCCTAGTATCTTAAGCATCCTCTACTTATGTTTGTTTAGCTTCGATAAGAACTCCTTCCTCTTGACCGATCCCACTTGACTTTCCAAAAATAAACCAATCGATTGATAATCCTACATATTGAAATCCTTAGAGACAACGATCATTTGCCTTAATCAAGGGTATTCCTAAGGAATCTCATTTCTTAGGATGTAATTAACTATGGGGGCTTACCCCTGTAGGGAACTTAATGAACTCGATTTAAAATAAACCCTACTTTACTTTTCCATGTAAAGTAGGGGAAGAATCTTTGGTACATCATCCCACAGACCCATAAGTCATTAGGAGTCCTTATTTAGGTGATTAAGTCCATTGTAGGGTGGTGAATTATATTCAAGATAGTACACCTTTCCCTCGATGTCGTACATGATCACCCTAATAAGTACATTTGTGATTTTATGTGGTGTCCATCTAAAGAAGGAAGCAATCATCATCATATTGAATTTTCTCTCTCTTCTTTTCTTTCTTTCTTCTTTTTTTCTTCTTCTTTCTTTCTGAGAGGGATGAATATGAGAAGGAAGCAATTCAAGGAGGAAGAAGGGAGGAGATTGATTGGTGATGGTGAATGCCAAACTAATTTTTTTTTCACCCACAGATTCTTCTAGCAACTTCGCTGGGGATGGTTCCTCTCTCCATCTTTGGTAAATGATCGTTGTCTCTAAATATCGATAGTGGGTTTGTACTTTTGTATAAATCCAAGACTATCCTTCTATCTGTTGGGACTTAGCTTATTTTATTCTTAAGTTAAGCTAGCTAACATCTTTAGATTTTAGGACCTCACCCCATGTTGATCTTAAAACCTCTGTTGGTTTCTCAAATGGGTAAAAATAAAATATTTAATAGAAAGAATATTTAAATATTTTGTCCTTATCATTCTTATGATAAGGAAAGGTTCATTCTAAAATAATAAAGATAAAACAAAATTTTCATAAAAAAAAAACCATGCTTTTCAAAAAGAACCTTTTCAGAAATGCACATAATAAAATATTTTCCACAAGAATTTTCTTAAATCACCCTCATCTAACAATTCTCTTAATTGTTACATGTAGGGATCTTCAAAATAAAACCAACAATCTTTTCCAAAAGAACAAATGAACCTTTTCACTCAAATTCATTTTGATGAAGACTTCATTTTTAATAAAATTCCAAAAATCATAAAATTTTTCAAAAAGCACAGATGAACCTCTTCACTCAAATTCATTTTGATGAAAACTTCATTTTTAATAAAATTCCAACAATCATAAAATTTTCCAAAAAGTACAAATGAACTTCTTCACTCAAATTCATTTTTGAAGAAGACTTCATTTTTAATAAAATTCCAACAATCATAAAATTTTCCAAAAGCACAAATGAACTTCTTCACTCAAATTCATTTTGATGAAGACTTCAATTTTATTTTTAATAAAATTCCAACATTTTTAAACGTTCAAAAACACAAAAATTTGAAGATGGGCCTTTCCATTCAATACATTCAAACATATTGAATGGATATTACCTCTTCAAACAAAATCATAACTTTGAAACTTCCACCTAATACATTCCACATGTGTTAGGTTGGGATTTTCATATTTTCAAAAAAAATAGATATGAAACCTCTCCATTCAATATACCCACACTTATTGAGTGGAGGTCTCATTTTCAAACAAAATCAAAAATAAAATTTCCAAAAAGCGCATATGAACCTTTCCATTCAATATACCCATACTTATTGAATGGAAATTTCATTTTCAAACAAAACTAAATTTTTCAAAGGAAACATGTGAATATCTCCACTCAATATACCCAAATTTATTAAATAAAGATTTTATTCCCAAATAAAAATAACATCATTTGGAAATACCACTTAAACATATTCCATATATGATTAAGTTGGAATTCCCTCTTTCAAAAAAAAAACAATAATCACACACAAAGCAAAATTTTCACTTTGCAAAAATAGGATTGACTTCCATTCCTACATACCCAAATTTGTTAGATGAAAGTCTTCTTTTCGAAAATCAAAACTTAACAATCACATTTTCAAAATTCAAACACATTTGGAACTTTATTTAGCATACTCAAATTTGCTAAGAGAAGTCTCCAAATTCAAAACCAAAAATTTTCAAACACATTTTGAACTTCATTTAGCATATTCAAATTTGTTAAGTGAAGTCTCCAAATTCAAAAAATAAAAAATAAAAATTTTCAAACACATTTGGGACTTCATTTAGCATACTCAAATTTGCTAAGTGAAGTCTCCAAATTCAAAATCAAAAATTCTCAAACACATTTGGAACTTCATTTAGCATACTCAAATTTGCTAAGTGAAGTCTCCAAATTCAAAACCAAAATTTGAAACACATTTTTGGAATTTCACTTAGCATACTCAAATTTGCTAAGTGAAACCTCCATTTCAAAAAAAATTCGAAGCTTTTGGAACTTCATTTTTAACATACCTCTTTTGCTAAAGTGAAGTCTCCAATTTTTAAAATCAAAATCACCAAAACAAAAGAAACACATTAGGATTTCCTTAGCATACTTAAATTTGCTAAGGATCCCATTATCAAAAATAATTTTTAAAATAAAATAAAACAGACTTGGATTCCTCACGTAGCATACCTAAATTTCCTAAATGAGAACTCCATTTTCACTAACCAAACAAAGAAAACAAAATCAAAAGAAATAATTGTTTTCAAACATCTCACTTAGCATACCCAAATTTGCTAAGTGAGTGGATTTCAAATTTTCAAATCAAAAACAAAACCAATTGACCCTTACTTTAACATGCTAAACTTCGTTAAAAGAAAGGGTCTTCGAATCAAAATCTAATTTCAAACATGAACCTATGGAAGCATCCTCAATATATATATATATATATATATATATATATATATATATATATATATATATATATATATATATATATATATATATATATATATATATAAAATATATATTGAATCCATTTTCAATATACCCAAATTTATTGAAGTTGGATTCATATTCAAAAATTCCTCTTTCCGATCAAATCTCTAAATCTTCTCTAAATCCATTTGAACCCCACTTGACACTTCCAAGATGTTGGATGTGGGTTCAAATTCTAAATTCAAATTCATAAATCAACAAAAATAGAAATCTGATCCAAGTTTGTTTCCAACTTGTAGATTCTGATCAGCTTATAGCAAGTTTTTTTTGTCAATTGACTATAAATGGAAAGTTCACAAAAATTTGTTTTCACTTTCCCCTACTGCATGGACTTGGCCTTGGATCAAGTCAATCTCCCCCGAGCTGATCACACCCATCTCATCCATTTTGATAGAGGTTTTGAGGGGGCGAGGATCACCTGTGAGGGCACTCCCCTCATAACTGTCAGCAGGACTATGGTGGTCGGGCAGAAGCCAGTCATTCAGATTAATTTATCATTGAATTATGATACCCCCTCTCTGAAGAGGAAAGCAATGAGCACCCAAAGAAGATAAGGATACTAGTCGCTTTGTGGTTTCTCGTGCTGCCATAGTGAGGGCTAGCACCCACTCTTTGGCACCCTCTAAGCATAAGGCTCCTTTGATCCTAGAGATTGCCTCCCCAGCCTTTGAGGTTGGGTCTAGTTCTTACTCAACTCACCCTACCCAGACTCAGAGGAGAAATAAAAATCACATGATTAAGTGGTACCATACCATGATTGCTAGGGAGATGGAGACAGCTGCCTGTTCAATTGTATAGGAGGTACCTACTCTAATCACCCCACTGGTTACAGCAAACCCATTTCATCCTCTCTCTAGGTCAGATAGAGAGGATGCTAGGAGGATCCATACTTCACCTCCTCCGGTTCGACCACCCCCCAACTAGAGAGGAGGTCGCCGCCTCCATCGTTCTACGCCAGTTGGCTGAGCTTATGGACATTTGAAGTCTCAAGCTCAATTTGATTTGATCTATCATCCCCATGTGGGGAAACATCTTCTGTGAGAAGGCTAGAGGCCCATACATCTATTCATATCACCATAGGGAAGAGGAGGTCTCACTTCTACACTCATTGATTTTCGCACTGCCCGCATCGACATACGATAGCATCGCTTATTGGGACCATCATCACGAGGAGCTCCTATTCAGAGAGTCGGTGGTGTCTCCACCACACCGCTTCTACCTCCGCACCATCACTTGTTCACGCCATCTCCAAAGGCCATGAAGGCCACATCTGGGAGAAAAGGTATCCGTTGGTGACTATGACCGAGGGATCTATTCCATCTACACACCATCATGGCGAGGCTCTCCGCTCAACCTTCTACCCCGATGAAAGGGTGGAAGGCGACCAAGCATAGTGGACGCCCTTCACCAACACCACCATGAATATGAGATGGTTAGCTAAGAGATTAGATGATAGCCTGATGATAGGATAGAACCTCCTTGGAGTGTCACCTCGAGTCTGTGCCGTGAGAGTGCATCTCTTCTAGTGAGTACAGTCCTCATAGGATTGATTCTCCAGCAGTAGGGGAGTTCTAGTGCCTCTCAGTATATGATAGTGATCATACCGATCAGCCAAAGACATTCGTGCTTATTTAGATTGATCATTCTTTAGATGAGATAGTAACACATTATCTTATATAAAAGAAGAAAATTTTGGGTATGATTGGTCTGATGAGGAGAAGGTTAACCTTGATCCCAACGAAGATGATTTGTTAGCAGACTTGGCCAGGGTTTGCATGGTAGATACTAGGGGATCCCTCCTTAGAGAGCAGAAGGATATGGAAGGTGATGAGGTTGAGTAGGAAGACACGGCCCATTTGACCCAACAATTCCTAACATAAATCAGGCAAAAGGACAAGAAGATAGATAGAATGGCAAAGCTGGACTTGTTATACCATCTGATTGTAAATAAGCCCACAGTTCATCCCATAATGACATTAGTCACCAGTTAGTGCATGTCTTCGACCCATCCAAGACCTTACCTCCTTTTGAGCAAGGTAGCACGATCATGTATATGAGGTAGTGGAAAGTACCTCCATACAGGAGAAAGACATCAGATCCATGGTTGAGTAGCAGGTGAAGGAAGTGTTGGCTCAAGCCCAGGGAGCATCATCAATTCCAAAGGGTAGACCCTACCCAAAGAAATTTTATGCAATCCAATATCCTAAAGGTTTCATGCCACCTTCCTTCAAGAGTTTTGATGGTAAGGAAGCTCGAAAAGACATCGCTCATTGTTGGAGCCATTGCTGGGTGAGATTCTTTGCTTTTCCTCTTCAAGAGCTTAGCGGGTATAGAATTTAATTGGTACACTAAACTTCCTAATAGTTTGATAAAGATATTTGTTGATTTGGAACAACTCTTCACCAAGAGATTTGCTAGAGCTTAACAAACGATCACTGTTGGCGATCTTGTTGTAGTATAATAACACCCAGGTGAGTTTCATGTTGGCTACATTCTCAAATGGCA
Source organism: Cymbidium sinense (assembly GCA_021442155.1). Lineage (NCBI taxonomy): Eukaryota > Viridiplantae > Streptophyta > Magnoliopsida > Asparagales > Orchidaceae > Cymbidium > Cymbidium sinense. The sequence continues at coordinate 171,873,686 of CM038221.1, read as the reverse complement.
AAACTTGAGTATGAAAAGTGAGTCATAGCTGTCTGAACAACATGCCATTGAGATTTTTTTAAATAATATCCATGGCCCGGTCGCCTTCATGCTTATGGGCTTCACTATCAAAATATTTGAGAAGCTAATCAATAAGGCGGCTAGTCTACATGGAGAGGCCAAACAGTTGCCTTTTCAAGATTAGTTACCTAAGTAGAAGCCAAAGAAGGTCTATGAAAAGAAGCCAAGGATAGTGACAATGGTAGATAAGGGGAAGCAACTAGCTAGAGATCAGTTTAAGAAACCACGACCTCAGTAGCCTCCACCTCCTCTACCACCACCAGCCTACCACCTCCACAAAGCCTCATCCGCCCTTTGCCTCCCACTCACCTATCATCAAGATGGTGACATAAATACCCACCATCAGGTAACTATGGTCCACCCTAAATAAGCCTTATTCATTTAAGAGGGAGGTAATCAGGAAGATCTTTAAGAATCTCTTAAAGAAGCCTGATTTTCAGCTACTGAAACCTAGGAGACTGGAGGAAGTAGGCAAAAGCCATGATCCTAACTTTTGCCCCTACCACCATATGCTAGGTCATATTTTGGAGGATTGCTTCACATTTAAGGACTGGCTTGAACATAGCTTCAAGATCGATGCTATAGTTATCCCGAAGGAATACCTTTTGGAACAACCTTCCAATTCCATTAGGGTAATCCTTGGGGATACTTATGATCCTTCCAAAACTAAAAAAGGTTGGGATATCTCTTTATCCAAAATCTCTAAAAAGATTGTTCAGAAGATCAAAAAACTTTTCTTATAGGTACTCAGCTCAAACCTCCAACATCAAGGAAGGTTTGCAAGCTGCTGGAAAGGGGGGGACAGCGAAATGCCCCCTGGATAGCAATAGTAACCACTAATCGAGTCAAGCCTTCATTCTATTGTTGCAGCTACCTCATCAGCAAGCACCTCTTATATTTCAGGTAGCTCTTCTTCTACTACTAGTAGAACTCTTGTATCGGTGGATAAGGGCATCAAATCCCTTACCCCACTTAGTTTACTTGACTTCTACTTTATACCTCCTATCAAATCTAAGAAATTGAAATATAAAGCTAGTTTGAACTACTTCTGTGTTACTTTTGATGGGTTATCTACATCTATTTCTAATGATAACTCTTCAAGTCAAAATAACTATAACAATTTCGATCTTCCTCTTTCGATTTAAAAGTTATATTTTCTACTCAATACTATGTTCTCTTGAGATAGACTTGGAATCATCATTTGAGGGTCCCATAAGAGAAGCTAGGTGAGCATGTGCGTGTAAAACCTTCCATTACCCCGCCACAAGAGATCACCAAGTCAACCTCTAGTGGCAAGGTTCTACCTCCTAGGCAAAGACCTCAAGATAGAGGAAACAAGTCAAGTGAGGATTGAGAAAGCCCTCCACAGATGCTCCACCCTTGGATATGCTTATGGAGGATCAATCAAAGGTGGACTATAATGTCCTCTCTCATCTAAGAAAGTTTCTATCTAAGCTAAGCATATACGATGTCCTTGTCTTATCCAAAGAGATGACGAAATCATTAATCAAGGCTCTCCTTGATCTAAAAATATGCTTAACTCAGCTGATCATTATTGGTGAGGAGGCACATTATTCTAGAGAAGCTCAGGGGATCACTTTTACAGATGAAGACCTACTTCTAGGGGATATGCATCACAACCGTCCCCTCTACATCACAGTTGATATGGGCAAATTTAGACAAGCCAGAGTTCTCGTTGATCCAGGTACATCAATGAACATTATGAGTCAAAAGACCATTGTCTATTTGAGGATTAGTATCTCTACACTCTAAGGAGATCGGATGATGTTGAGAGGATTCAATGAACAAAGTGAGCGAGCTTTAGGTTATATAGTGTTACCTTTAAAGATAGGTGACTAGAAGACTGAAGCCAAGTTTAACAACATTGATTTGAATACTTTGTTCATTGTTTTGCTCAATAGGCCTTGGATACATCAGAACAAGATCATTCCATCCTCCCTCCAATAGTGCATCAAGTTCAGAAAGGTTGGGATTGAACATTGCATCAAAGGTGATAAAAAGCCATTTTCAGTTAGAGAGGTTGAGATTTATGAGGATGTGACCTAGTATCTTTCTCAAAACACCCTTTTTTATGAACTTGGACAAAATTCAAATGCAAATTCAAAAGAAAAATAAAATGAAGCAAAAGAAAAAGGAAAAGAAAAAGGAAAGAAAAATGAAAATCCAAGTGAACAAGAAAGGGGAATTGAAGAAGAAATAGATCTGCATATCACATTCCACCCACAGTTCATTCTATCATATGGATATGTGGCTAGAATGACTCAACCTCTACCAGGCAGAGGTAGAGACAAAAATAGAGGTAGTTCTAGAGGTGGAAGACCCCCTAGTTGGCCATCACCCAACAGAAGTTATGTTCCAGTTCATAGGAGTACCCCTACTATTCACATAGATTTGGAATCCAATTCAGAGGATGAGCCTCGTGTGATTAGTATACTAGCCAACCCCTCTTAGTAGGTTCTATTGGAGGTGACTTTTCATCTAGATTGCAATGAAGGCTAGGCCTCCAGACAAAGTAAAGTATTCGAATCATATGCATGTAAAATTATTAGATAGCTGCAGGGAACCTTAGCTCTAACTTCACTTTCATCTCAAAAAGTTAAAGGTTTAGTAGTTAAGGAAATCCCTAAGTCTTCCATAGATGCAAAGTCGAAGAGATTCTTTTTGGGTTCATCATCCTCAAGTCCTGAAGTCGATGTAGAACTTGACGAGGATTTATTAAAGAATTAATGGAATTACCATTTGACATTTACTCGCCTTGTGTTCTTAATCTTATACAAAAGGGTTTGGTTCCTCATATGGGTCCACATGTCGAGTATTTTGAGAAGCTATGGAATACATAGAAGCACAATCAAGGATTAGATTGATAATAGGTCCAGTTGATGATGAAGATTACTGCTTAGTTATTACCTATCATTTGGAGTCTAATAGGTTCTTTTCACACAACAGCAACTCTTATGAGGATGTGTGTTTAGAAATCTTAGATAATTCATATGATCTTCCAATCAAAGATGCACTTCTAGAATTTGAAAAGGAGATTAATTCAATAATCGACAAGCTTAAAGAAATCAACCTGAAGAAAATCATGCGCATACATCGCTGTTGAATGAAGAAGAAACCAATGACTTAGTTAGGCTATTGATGAGTTTAAAGACTACTTATGGAATTATGAAGAGATGCTCGATTATCTCTGACGTAGTCCATAAGCTAGCAATAGATCCTAACATTACCCCTATTAAGCAAGCTCCTAGACGCATGCGATTAGAAATTGAACAATAGGTCATTTCTGAAGTCAAGAAATCGATCGATGCTAGTTTCATCAGGAAAGAAAAATACTCTACCTGGTTAGCCAATGTCGTACTAGTTAAGAAGAAGAATGGCCAAATTCACATATGTGTTGATTTTAGGGACTTAAATAAGGCATGTCCTAAGGATGAGTTTCCTCTTCCTATACTAGAATTAATGGTGGACATTGCCTCATCTCATGTAGTGTTCTCTTTCATGGATGGGTCATCTGGCTACAACCAAATCAAGATATCTCCTGAAGATGAAAGAAACACCTCTTTTAATACCCCGATCAGATTCTTCATTATAGGGTCATGCCTTTTGGCCTTAAAAATGCTGGTGCTACATACCAATGGGCCATGACTCAGATCTTCAATGAACACATCCATCATCAGGTTGAGTGCCTCATGTTGATGATCTAGTAATCAAAAGTAGAGAAAAGGAAGGCCATCCCTTTGATTTGAGAGTAGTTTTCAAATGGTTAAGATAATATAACCTCAAAATGAATCTCCTAAAGTGTGCATTCGGAGTAGCTTCAATGAAGTTCCTTGGTTTTGTTGTTCAGCACTAGGGAATAGAAATAGATCCAGAAAATATTAAAGCTATCTTAAAAATGCCACCTCCTAATAGTTTAACTCAACTCATATCCTTCCAAGGATGGTAGGCGTATCTAAGATGCTTTATCTCCAACCTATCAGAGAGATGCAAGCCATTCTTAGCACTTGTCAAAAAGGATGCCAAGTTCAAGTGGGATGATAAGTGTCAGCATGCCTTTGAAGACATCAAGCAATATTTGGTGAAGCCGCTAGTTCTAGCAGCCCCTATCCTAGACAGGCCACTCATCCTCTACACTACTGCATTAGATGACTCTCTCGGTGCTCTGGCCTGCCAAGCCAATGAAGGGAAGGAGAATCTCTCTCTACCTCAATCAATGAAGTGAACTATCCACCCATTGAGAAACATTATCTAGCTTTGATCTTTGCATCTCAGAAGCTATGACACTACATGCTTTCTCATAAGGTGAATTTGATCTCCAAAAACAATCCACTGTAGTATCTCATGACACAGTCAATGCTATCCGGACGGTTGGCACGTTGGTCCATGATTCTCTCATAGTTTGATATCACATTCCTACCCCTTTGTGCAATAAAAGGATAAGCACTAGCAAATTTCTTAGTAGCACACCTACTTCCTACTGATTCTCCGCTTATTAATAATCTCCTTGATGAATAAATCATGAACTTATGAGAGGCCAACAATTGCTGATGGGAGATGTAATTTGATGGTGCAGCTTCTTTTCATAAAGGGAAGCACCATGATCTATTCTTCTAGGAAAAGCAGGGGTAGGAATTATTCTCCTAACTCCAAACTGCAATGTGATGAGATTCTCATACTATCTTTCCAACCCCTGCACCAACAATGAAGCTGAGTATGAGACTTTGATTATTGATCTAGAGTTAGCTATCATAGTGTGTGTCAAGAGCATCAACATCTTTGAGGATTCTTAGTTGGTCATCAATCAGATTGTTGGATCCTACAAGATTTTAAACCCAAGCTTCATCAATACCACGAGTATACCATGAAGCTATTGGCCCAAATCCCCAAAGTCACCATCTATAAGGTTCCCCGAGCAGAGAACGCAGTAGCAGATGCTTTGGCCAAACTTATCAAGGAATTGGCATGTCTGGAAGATGAGTCCATTTCAATAAAGGTCCAAAATAGACAAGTCTTATCCCTTATTAATGCTAAACTCATCAAGAGACTTTCTCTTGAAGGGGAGGTTGTCGTTGCCTATAAGGACAAGGAGCTGGATTGGAGGCAACCGTTCATAGACTATTTGAACATCGGCAAACTACCTCAAGAAAAGTCACAAGCTCATCAGGTGAAATAGAGAGCTCTCTCCTATGCTTTTGTTGATGGCACCCTATACCGACGATCCTTTAACCATACATGGTTACATTATTTAGACAAACATGAAGCCCATGGCATTATAACCGAGGTACATTTAGGTCTATGCGGAGTGCATCAATCTGGTCTAAAAATAAAGAAGAAGATCAAGAGACTAAGATACTACTGGTCTTCGATGATTACAGATTGCAAGGATATAGCTAGGAGATGCCATCAGTGTCAGGCACACGGTGTGGTCCTCCACCAACCACCCAACATTCTACACCCTACATTGGCCTCATAGCCATTTGAGGTAGACATATTGTGTCGATCGATCCTCCTTCTTCCAAAGGGCACCGATTCATCTTAGCTACCACACTACTTTTCCAAGTGGGCGAGAAATCCCACTCGAGAGGTCACAAAGAGATGTGATTTAGTTTTAGAACCATATCATATAAATTGTTTCGATGAATTATATCTGATAATGGTACTGCATTTAATAGCACCAAGAGCAACAGCTTTGCTAGAAGACATGATATAGATTGGATATACTCCACCATCTACTACCCCAAAGCAAATGGCTCAGTAGAAGCATTCAACAAAACTCTTATCCAGATACTGATGAAGACTCTTGATGATAATAAGCAGCAGTGGAATGAGCAGTTGGTTAAAGCCTTGTGGGCCTACCGCACCACATACCGAACTCTAACTCAATCTACAACATTTTCCTTAGTGTATGGGTCTAAAGCCATTCTACCTTTAGAAGTCCAACTCCCTTCACTAAGGATAGCATTGGGTAGCAAGATCACTATAAAGAAGAATGCAAAGTTGTGGTTAGAAGAGCTCGAAGGTTTGGGGGAGAGTCGCCTATAGGCATGCCAAAACCTCGAGTTGTACAAGGCTAAAATGATTCAAGCTCATAACAAGTTAGTCTATCCTAGTTCTTTCCAAGCAGGAGAGCTTATGTTAGTCCTAAGAAGACCAATTGTTGCTCATCAAAAGATGAGAGACAAGTTTGAACCCACTTGGGAAGGCATGTCATAGAGAAGGCCTACCAAAGAGGATCATATCAGCTTATTGATTGTAAATGAGAACACCCAATGCTTCCAATTAATAGGCTCTATTTGAAGAAATACTACCCATAAAAAATTATGTTTTGAAAATAATTTCATAAATCAACAAAAATCTGATTCCCTTTCATCCAAATCATCTCTTCTTTTAAAGCGTTGTTTGCATGTCTTGCGAATCCTCCTTGACGTATTTTAGGGTAGGTGTAAGAGTCACCCAGTGGCATCTTATCCCTCTTTCACAACACAAATAAAATCTCCTTGCACTATTACAATAGGTGTGAGAGAACCCAAGAGGCATCCTATTTTGATTAGCACAACTAAGTTAGGTGTAAGAATCCCCCAGCGGCATCCTTTCTTAGTGGGAATTTCAGTTGCCATCCATGGAGCCATTCCATTAAATTCTCCAGTGTGTTTTAAGGTAGGTGTAAGAGTCCCCCAACAGCATCCTATTCCTTTTAATACAAGCACAAAAATAAATATAAATCTTTTCTCTCAGGTAATATTGATGTGGGAGCAAGCCCCCTGTGGCACTCACTCATTAGTTACTCTAGGTTGGGTCTACATGCTACCTCGCTAATATGTCACCCCAATGATCATTAGTCAGGCAGATGTGTGTCCCCGTGCTTTCTTCCTGACTTGATCATTACAGGCTAATGAGCGCCTTGTTAGTTTAGTAGTCTTCACATCTCAACCAGTTAGCTATCATATATTGACTTTGTTTGAGAAGATGTGAGTCCCCATGCTTTTTCTTGAACTAGCCATCATGCACTAACTAGGTTAAGTATATTTGAGATTTAGAGTAAGTCCCCCTAGGGCTCCTTTCCTCATGACTACATTTGAGTCGATATAAGTCCCCCAGTGGCATTCACTCAGAAGTCTCCCTAGATCGGATGCTTTGTCAAAGAAGATAGACTATCCCAATCGGTTCTGCTATAGAGGATGTGAGTCCCCAAGCTTTCTTCCTAGGCTAATTATTGCAAATTGATGGGCACCTTAGGCTGGTTGATGTTTGTTATGCTAATAGCAACTCACCTGGTAAGTATACCACTCTTGGTAGATATGAGTCCCCATGCTTTCTCCTTGAGTTGTACATCGAATACCTATGTGATATATGACTATCCATGTCATCTTCTCCAGGGTGTTGGATCAAACCTTTTGTGGCCCCATCCCCTGCGAACATTTTATTTGGATCATGTCTTTTGTAACCCCATTTAGACACTACTTGGGTTACTCTTGGGTTGGACAGTCCCCCTGTCCTAGTAGTCATCCATGTGGTCGGAGAATTTGTTCAGCGGATATGCAAATTCTCCCTTGGTTCAGTAAATTTGAGAAAGGTTTTGGCTGATATAGGCTCCTTCTCAGTTTGATCCCTCGTAAACTAACAGGGTCCATGATAAATAAATAAAACAAATAAAGATTTTTTCTCTTATGGATTAGGAATTTAAGCCTCCAAAGGGCCCCTTTTTCCAAGCAGGCATCCTATCCTTAGGCCACTGTCAGCAGCACTCCATATAGGAATTACCTGACTACCTGAGTTGAGATAAATTCTTGGGTCGGTACTCACTCTATGGTTGCTCTTAGGTCAGGTTCAATCTATTTTATCACAAGATGGTTACCCTAGCAGTCATTTCGCTTTGAAAGATATAAGACTATAATGCATTCTTTCTAGCTTGATTGTTGCAAACTGACGGGCAGCCTTAGATCAGATTCGATTCATTGCCCAAAGCAACTAATCTCCCTAGTGGTCTTTTATAATGGAAGATGTGAGTCCCCGAGCTTTTTTCCCTTAAATTGATCATTGCAAACTGAAAGGCACTCCTTTGGTCAGATAGCTCTCCCATCGGCTGGGAAGCTACTCCCTTTGGTTCAACAAATCTGAGATAAGTTTAGGCTGATATAAGCTCTTTCTTAGTATGATCCATCGCAAATCAACAGAAATCCATCAAAATAAATCTAAAAAATGAAATCTATCTTTGATTATCTTTGAGCTAATTTAAGTCCCCAAGCAGCATTCACTCAATAGTCAGCCCTAGGTTGGGTTCGATCTGCTGCCTCGCCAACTGATCACCCCAATGATTCCATATCTTGGAAGATGTGAGTCCCTGCACTTTATTCCTAACTTAACCATTGCACACCGAAAGGCATTCCTTTGGTTGGATAGCTCGACTTTGGACTACCCCTTTGGATTGGTAAATTTGTGTTAGATCAAGGCCACCATGGTCCCTACTCAATGCAATCCATTGCAAACCAACAAAAATCTATCAAAATAAATCTAAAAATGAAATTTATCTTTGACTATCTTTGAGCTGATTTAAGTCCCCCAATAGCATTCACTCAATAGTCAGCCCTAGGTTGGGTTCGATCTGTTGTCTCACCAACCGATCGCCCCAATGGTTCCTTGTCTCGGAAGATGTGAGTCCCCATGCTTTCTTCCTTACTTGACCATTGTACATCGAAAGGCATTCCTTTGGTTGGATAGCCCTACTTTGGACTACCCCTTTGGATTGGTAAATCTATGTTAGATCAAGGCCACCATGGTCCCTACTCAGTGCAGTCCATTGCAAACTAATGTAAATCCATCAAAATAAATCTAAAAGTGAAATTAATCTGTGATTATTTCTGAGCTGATTTAAGTCCCCTAGTGGCATTCACTCGATAATCAGCCCTAAGTTGGGTTCAATATGTTGCCTTGCCAATAGATTACCCTAGTAACTGGTCCCTGCTTTGGAAGATGTAAGTCTACTATACTTTCTTCCTAGTACCGCTATTGCATACCGAAAGGCATCCCTCTAGTCAGATAGTTCTACCTTGTGGTTCATAGAATACTCCCTTTGGATTACTAAATCTAAGTTAGGTCTAGGTCTCCATGGCCTCTATTCAATACAGTCCATTGCAAACTGAGGGATTCATCATGATTAAAATAAATTAAAAATGAAATCTATCTTTGACTATCTTTGAGCTGATTTAAGTCCCCTAGCTAGGTCGGGTGGGCATATTATCTTGCTACTATATTGCCCCAGTGTTCTTTTGGAGTAGAAGATGTGAGTCCCCTAGCTTTCTTCCCTAAATTGATCATTGCATACCAAAAGGCATTCCCTTTGGTTGGATAGCCCTACTTTGGACTACCCCTTTGGATTGGTAAATCTATAGTAGATCAAGACCGTCATGGTCTCTACTCAGTATAGCCCATCATAAACTAACAGGACCCACCTCAAAATCTAGAAAAATCTAAGATAAAAATAATTAAACAAATAATAAATTGAAACAAATTCAACCCTCTTCCCTAGTGCAACCTAATTAAACAAATCAAATTTCTCTCCAGTGAGACTCAAATCAAATCAAACCTCTCATCCCTTTATGGATGACTTGAACCTGCTTCCCTAGTGGAAGGTTCACCTACTCTATCCCTAAGTGGATTCGTCCCTCTCTCTTATGTCTTGGACAAGTAGAGCCATATTACACTAAGCTCTGGATTCCTTCTACACCTTGGGTTAGGAGTAGATTATTTCTGTTAGAGCTTGTAATCAATCAGTATTGTTGACCATTTCGGTTAACGCCAATACATGTGGTGTTCCTTGTCAGTCACACCACACCTATTGGGTGCCCTTTGTTGATCTCATTTTTAGGATGAACTCTCAACCCCTCCATCTTAGACATAAGACTCCACTTAGACTTTAAGAAATCCTTAGTCTTAAGATACATCTAGTGATTAGGTGAACACTCAACCTAGCCCTAGAGACTTAGAAGAGTTAGCCATAGGAATAAGCCATGCCTTAGGGGTGTTAGGAAAATTCACCTACCCTATAGCTTGAACCACATTCCTTACATCCTTCCTTCAAGTCAAACTCCAAATCAATCCTAATTGATTTTCTCCAAACTTAAGTCAATATCATATGATTGAAATAAAAATTAAAATTTCCCTGAAGGTTGGATATAAAGCATCTTAGATACATCAATCGCTCTTGAAATGATCTGAGTTGAGTTAGACTTTTAGGGGGAAGTATTTCTAATATCGCCTTAATCTTCTCTGGATCTATTTCAATTCCCCATTTTGAGGTTAAATTATTTTAACCATTCAAAAACTACTCTCAAGTCAAAGAGGTGGTCTTCCTTTTCTCTACTTTTGGCTACGAGATCATTGACATAACACTTAACTTGATGATGAATGAGTTCATCGAAGATTCGAGTCATGGCATTTGGTAGGTTGCATTTTAAGGTCAAAGGCATGACCCTATAGCAAAGATTGATCGTTGAAAGGTGGTGTTTCTTTCATCCTCGAGGGCCATCTTTATTTGTTTATATTCATATGATCCATCCATGAAAGAGAAGACTACATGAGATGAGGCAATGTCCACCATCAGTTCTGGTATCGGTGGTGAAAATTCATCTTTTAGACATTGCTCATTTAGATCCCTAAAATCGACGCATATGTAAATTTGGTCATTCTTCTTCTTAATTGGGATGACACTGGCTAACCATATAGGATATTTTTCTTCCCTGATGAATCCAGTATCGATCAGTTACTTGAATTTAGAAATGATCTATTGTTTAATGTTTAATCACATGCATCTAGGAGCTTGCTTGATAGGGTTAGCACCATGCTCTATTGTTAGTTTGTGGACTACTATGTTAGGAAATAAATCGGGATTCACTTCATAACTCCATGTGAAGTAGTTCTTAAACTCAGCCAATATCCTAAGTAAGTCATTGGTTTCAGTAACATTCAACAAAGAATTGTTGTATGTTGGACGTGGATTATCTTCAGTCCCTAAGTTGATTTCTTTGAGCTCGTCAATGACTGATCTGATCTCCTCTTCAAAGTCTGGCGGTGCATCCTTGACTTCAAAATCATTTAGAGCATAAGAAGTTTCTAAACACACCTCCTCATATGAGTTAGCATGATTTGAAAAGAACCTATTAGATTCCAAATGATTGGTGATGACTAATAGTAATCATCATCATCCACTAGACCCACTATACCGAATCCCAATCTTGGTCCTGATTGAGAGCTTTTGTATTCATTTTTCCATATTCTATCAAAATAGTCTGACCTGTGCTTTGACCAACTATGTGGGATTAACCATTTCTTTGCTAGCATTAGAAGACATGGTGAGTACCAATCAAAAGGTAATTATATTAAATCTTTATATGAATCATCCTCAAGTTCTACACCAACTTCTTAACTTGAGGATGATTCACCCAGAAAGAACTTCTAAGCCTTCACATTTGTATATGACTTAGGGGCTTCCTTAGCTCCAAACCCTTAACTTTTTTATGAGAAAAGTGGGGTTAGAGCTAAGGTTCTCAACTGATACCTAGATATTTCAAATACAGACTTGGATACATTTATGCTTTACTTTGGAGCCCGATCTTCATCACTATCCTGCACAAGTGTCACCTAGAAAGGTAGCTGCTACTGTGAAGAGTTGGTTGGTGTGCTAATCACATAGGACTCATCCTCTGAACTAGATTCTAAGTCTATATGGATAGAATATGTACTCTTGGTGATCGGTACATACCTCCTATTGGGTGGCCAATAGGGAGGCTTTCCACCTCAGGGGTTGCCTCTGAACTGTCCTCTTCCTCTGTCTGGTGGAGGTCAGGTCATTCTACCCAAATGTTCGAATGGAGTAATAAATTGTTGGTGGAATCTAATGTCAGACTCTATGTCTTCCCCCTGAGTCCATCTCTCGCTCCCTTTTATTTTCTTTTTCTTTCTCTTTTTTCTTTTCTATTTATATTTCTTTTTTGTTTTATTTTTTTTAGTCCCCCATGGGGATCTTGGCAAAACTCACAAGAATGGACTTGTTGGTTTTGGGGAAGGAAATAGGATGCATCCTCCTATATCCTGACCTCATGAATTGTGAATGGTTTCATATCTCCTTTAACGTAGTACTCAATACCATCTCTCATGAACTCCATGCACTGATGTAGAGAGGATGAAACTGTGTTATTGTTGACCTCATTTTTAGGATGAGCTATCATTCCCTCCATCTTAGACATAATACTTCTCTTAGAATTTAAGAGATCCTTAGTCTAAAGACATATCTAGTGATTAGGTGGACACTCAACCTAGCCTAAAGACTTAGAAGAGTTATCCATAGGAATAGGCCATGTCTTAGGGGTGCTAGGAAAATTCACCTACCCTATAACTTATACCACATTCCTTACTTCCATCCTTCAAGTCAAACTCCAAATCAATCCTAATTGATTTTCTCCAAACTCAAGTCAATATCACATGATTGAAATCCATGATTGAAACCCAATTGAAATTCCAAGTTCAAAAATCCTTCTTAAGTCCTTTAATCCCCTCTTAAGGACTTAGCCTAAATCAAATCTAAATTAATTCCAATTCATGAGATTTTCGCACAACTCATTTATATTCCCATTTATATTCACATATATAAATGAAATATAAATTCAAATCAATCAAACTAAATCCAAATTGAAGTTCCAAATTCCAATTTTTTCCTAAGTCCTTTAATCCTCTCTTAAGGACTTAGCCTAAATCAAATCTAAATCAATTCAAATTCATAAAATTTTCTCACAACTAATTTACATTCTCATTTATATTCACATATATAAATTAAATGTAAATTCAAATCAATCAAGCTAAATTCAAATTGAAATTCCAAATTCCAATTTTTTTTTCCAAAGCCCTTTAATCCTCTCTTAAGGACTTAGCCTAAATCATGATCAAATCACTTCAAATCTTTGAAATTTTCTCATAACCCATTTATATTTTAATTTATATTCACATATATAAATGAAATATAAATTTAAACAACCAAAACCAATTCCAAAAATCAAACTCAAATTCAATCGAAATCCAACCTAAGCCTTTCAAGTCAAAATCTTAAACTTAGCCAAATCAACTTCAAATCAAGCCAATCTCTTGATTTTTTTCTTCATGATTCAATCAATCCTATAATCATGAATCTAAATATAAACACTAACTTCAATCACTTAACCACAATCCAAATCAAAAATCAAACCCAAACCCATTCGTGTTCTTCCTTTAAAAATGAAATTTTCAAATGAACCAAAACCCATTTGACATCAAATCACTGGCAAATGGATTTATATTTCAATCATAAGTCCATAAACAAGTTCAATCAAACTCAAATCAAGCTTTGAACAAGCCATTTGACCCACTTAGGCTCACTTGACCTAAAGTACCTTTATGAGTCAAATTCTAATCCTAACCAAATTGGATTGAATCAAACTCACCTAAACCTCTCATCATGATCAACAATCATCATGAGATGATCAATCACTCAAATTAGGTCAAACCAAGTCAAACCTAATATTGACCAAGTCAACACTTAGCCAAAATGAAACCCAACATAGCCAAATCCATCATAGGCCAAATTGATTGAAACCAATGATCTAAGTTCATTTATGATCAATGTATGAACTTGACCAAGTCAACATTTGAGCCTAACCTAGCCCAATTGGTCGCTTGACCCAACTTGACCCAACTTGATCTAAAAAGTCAAAATGTGTCAAACCTTGATCTAAGCCAAATTGATTGAAAGCAATGGTCAAGTTCATTCCAAATAACTTATTGAACTTGACCAAAGCCTCAATTGGCCAACTAGATCTAACCTAGCCCAATTGACCTTGAACCCAACTTGACCTGAAGGGTCATTTTGAGCCAAAGTCAAACTTAACCAAAATTGATTAGAAATAAAGATATCAATCCACTTCATATGACTAACCAAACCTAAACCTACCCATGACCTAGTTCAAATAGGTCAAATGGGTTAAATTGGTCAACTTGACCCATTTGACCTAAATGAAGTCATAGGAACCAAATTCAAACCTAAACCAAATTGAATCAAACCAAAGCCACCAAAATATTTCAAATTGTCATATGAACTTGACCCAACCTTTGGTTTGACCCAATTTGACCATTTGGTCAACTTGACCTAAGTTGACCCATTTTGACCTAAATGGGTCAACATGAGCCAAACCATACCAAATGAACTCCAAATCCAATGAAACTTGGCCAAACCTATTTTCTCAAGATACCAAACATACCCAAATTCAAAAATCAGTCAAATGACCATTTTACCCCTATACCATAGGGTAAATTTTGATCAAATCCATTGGGAATTTGGTCAATTCCTCTTCATACCTACTTGATACTCTCCTACCCAACCCAATGGGTTTAGGTCAGCCCAACCTAACCCAAACCCAAAACCAAGCACATGGCTTGAAATGGGCACATGGGAATCTTCCTTACACTCAAATGGAGCACATGGGAAGTTCATATTCCCACTTCCTAGCCTAAAATGAACCCAAGGACAATCCTAACAGCTCAAACAACCCTTTCAATCTTAGCAATTGGATCAAAATGGCAAGCCTATGCTCGACCGTCAGATTGCTAAAGGGGGAGATATACTCCTTCTAATTCATTTCAATTCTAACTTCTCCTCTGTCGATTGAAGATGAGGAACTCGGAGCAAGCCTTAGAAAATATTCCCAAGCTTCTTAGAGAGGATTTGAAAACTCCATTTCTCGATTTTTAGAGTTTGAAAATAGGGGAGGTCCATTGCACTGCCAACTTTCTCCACACTCAAACTCCACCTAATTCCTCCTTCAAGCTTCATCAGAGGACCAAGTCGAGTGCACCCAAGCTCTCTTCCAAGTTCTTGAAGTAAGGGGAGATCCAATTCAATCAAAGCTGAGCTCAAGCTAAGGAGGAGGTGACCCTAGGAAGATCCACTCAACCTCAGCTCAAACTTTCACCAAAGCTTTGTCTCAACAAAGCTTCTAATCGGCGGTGATACCTCCGTGAGGTTAGCTATTTTTTTATAATTAAACTCAACGTGGTGTGGTGCTTTGTGAAAGAAATGTTAATCTCATAGGATCTTGACTATTGGATGTAATCTTCTATGCATGTTGACGGTGTGGGTAAAATTTTAGATCAATCCGAGCTCAATCGAGCTCGCATCATTCCATAAAACATGGATGACCTCCATTGTTCACAAGGGAGATTAGGGAAGGATCTCTGGCCATCCATCCAAATGTTTTGGATGGACGGCCGATATTAAGACACGAGGGCCTGCTGTTTTATATCTTTAGATCTGCGACTCTCTCCTCAACCATTCGATATTTGATCGAACAGATGAGGAGAAAGCACATAGCACCACCACTGACGTTATGCTACAATGTGACAATTTAAATAACCAACTAGAGTGCACCGCGTGTAAAGTGCATGTCGTGTTAGCTGCATGCGTGGCACCCATGGGATTAAGGATTTAATTAGGGTTTATTTAATTTCTAATTAATCCTCTAAACTTTTAAAATTCATATCACTCTTAAGAAAAATAAAAAAAATATGACGTAAATTTCCACTGAAAGATAATTCAACCTAGAATATTCTAAAATTGGTTTTAATGGATTTTGAATAGTGTCTTTCTCTAATTTTTGGGTTTTATTAGGAATTATACTTTGCTAATTACTCTTTAATTAATCCACTGATTAGTCCCAAATTTCTTGAGTGCATTTGGGAGGATGACTTATGCCTCCCCTAATTTTCTTGGGATTTATTGGTGGCTTAATTAGAGAAATTGCTAATTCATTTCCTAATTACCCCCTTAATATAATTAAAGTTAATTAAGGGTGTGATTAGTGGTTTAATCCTTTATTTAAGTTGATTAAGGTCTATTTCTTAGAATAGGATATTTAGGGAATAATTTTAGGGCATTTCCTCTAAGCTATTCCTTAAACCCCCCCCCCCCCTTTTCTTCCTTAATCCTCTCTTAATTAAGGGTCAACTCACTAATTAACCCTTTAATCAATATCACAAAATTCTAAAACCTTCCAGAACTCAATTAATTCATCTTAGTTAGATTCTTAGGTGTTCAAGAGCCTAAATATAATTAAGGAAATTAAAATTCAACTCATATGTGTGAGGAGTGTTTTGAAATTACTTAAGTTAAAGCCCCCTTAGTATAGTTAATCATTAATCATGAGCCAAATTACATTAGGCCCTTTTCTTCCTAGGTGCATTATAAATTTAAATTCCTTGTGTGGTTTATGTCATCTCATTAGCTCATAATTATTTGATTAACTATGCTAAGGTGGTCTGTAAGGGTAATTAACATGCTTAATTATCCTAATCAAAATATAAAATGAATCTAATCACCTAAAAATTGAACAAAATATCAAACACATGTGGAATGGGTCAGAACTAAACTCACCTCACATTTTCCAAATTAAATCAAACTCAAAATCAAATAAAAATCATATTAAATAAACTTTGATTTGCTTTAAGCTTTATTATTTCATAAGATTATCTTTAGAAATTAATTAAGGTGAATGTTTTTACATGCTTTCATTACTTTAATTCTTTCCCAACATGCTAAATATGTGTGTCATATGATTTCATATTGGTTAATAAATTCTTTATATGCATTGCCTTTCAAATATGTGGAGAAAAGAAAGAGGAGACCAATAGAAATTCATCTTTTTTGGATGTCATGCAGATCCGCAAATATGCTTATTCAGGTGATTTGGTAGGTCATCAAGAAAATAGTGTACTATCTCGAAAGACAGAAGTCACTACCCTTTAATGGACCTAATCACCTCAATAAGAACTCCTAAGGATGATGGGTCTGTATATGTACAAGAGATTCTTCCCCTACTTTACATGGAAAAGTAAAGCAGGGTTTATTTTAAACTGGATTTGTTAAGTTCCCTATAGGGGCAAGCCCCCATAGTTAATTACATTCTAAGGGATGGGATCCCATAGGAAAACTCTCAATTAAGGTAAATGATCATTGTCTTTGAAGATTTCAATAGGAAGGACTATCAATCGATTGGTTTTTGTTTGAAGATAAAAATGGGATTGATCAAAAGAGGGAGTTATTATCAAAGTTAAAATGGAAGATCAGTAGGAAATGCCCATGATGCTAGGAAACATAGAGAGCATCTCAAACTTTCTTATAATTGGGCTTTACATTTTAGAAATTGATTTAGTTTATTTGAGTTGTATTTTTCATTTGAAAGTTAGGGCTTATGATTCCTTAACACAAGATTAAGGAAATGCTTAAGAGGTGAGGAATTATGCTTATAGCCCATAAAAGGGAAAAGCAACCTGAGAACCTAAATCTAGGGAGCTTCAGCGAGGGCCGAAAGCATAACCAAAATCTAAGGCAAAAATGGGTAATTGGTTTGCATCCATAAGAGAGGAAAACCCACCCGAGAGCTTGGACTTACAACTGCCTGGGGGTGTCTGCCAACTAACTCCTCCTACAATTTTAAATTCATGTAGGAAAATATTTATGCTTATGCAAAATAGTTAGTCTATTATTTATTAGAAAGAGAGCAAGTCCTTAAACTCACTCCCTAAAGAGACTAGATCATGTAAAGGGACAAGCTTCAAATGACCTAAGTCAAATGCATTTCAAATTTTATTTTGGACAATTATTTTTGACTCGGGCTAATAGGATTTCTATGGCTAATGCATGAGAAAGAAATTTATTGGCCAAAATTAGCGAGAAGGGAGGAGGTGAGTTTCCACCATGGTTCTCATAGGTAAATCCAAAGTTCTCTGGCAAAGATAGAAGCCCTCCAACCAAGAGTAAAATAAGATGCATTTATGCATGATATTATAAAGAAATGCTCATCCAGCTAAGGGATTGATAATTCTTTTATCTTGATTTTAAACCTAAGATTTAAGTGAGGCTATGAGTTATTTAATTTCAATTTGAGTTGTTAAGTTGGGTAAAAGATTTATTTTTCTCTAAAGAGCCTAATCCTCATCCAGGCCATATATAAAGCAAGAAAGAAACTAGGAAAAGCATGCCACTTAATGCAAAAGCTAAATAAATTATCAATCAATTTATAAAGCTAATCATAAAAAGAATAAAAGGTCATTGTGGTCGGGCACCACAAATCCAAAAATATCAAATGTGGGTAGCCGAGCTCTACCCATATACAACTCGGATTACAAATGAATATTATAATTAAGCAAAGGAATTCATTGTTATGTGGGGGGGTCTTCAAGCTTTATTCTTCTTTCTTCTTTGGTTCATTCTTTTGGATGGTTGGAAGGTGGATGCTCCAAGGCTTCACATGGTGCATAACATAGGATCACATGACCAATGTTCATCGTAATCCCCATAACAAATCATTCAAAAATCCTAATTATACAAATTTTTACATGAAAAGGAAAAGTGGAAATCTAACTAACTCTTGCAAAATAAAGGTTAGCTAAATCACACCACACAAATCCCAAACATGTATATTGGACTTATCACCCCACATATGGATGACTAAGTCCACCTGGCCTATGGATTATGCTTAGGGGTATAAAGCACCTGCAAGCAAAAGTATTTATATTTTTATTTATGATAGCGCCCCTTAAGCATAATCCCCTGTAGAAAAGAATAGTTAGACTAAGAATGTTCTACCATTCATTCTACGAGCATACATCCTAACATCCAGTTTAAAATATATATCACAAAATAAATATAACATCAAACCATGCATCGACCTAGGCTAGAAGTGGTGACTTAGGCTAATCTGTGTGCTTTGAAGGCTTGTGTGGTATGCTTAGCTATGACTTTAGGTCCAAATTTTCTAAGTGTGAAGAACATGTTCAACTTAGAGGAGGGTTTCATTTAAGTTATTTAAGTGTTTTGTATTGGTTTTATTTTATGTTTTAATTTGGTTTAAGTGAATCCTATAATTAATTACTAAGTTATGAAGACAGGGAAAGAGAAGAAAACTTCTCTTTCCTTCCCTAACCTTAAGTAATTTTCTAAAGTTGGTTCATACTTTAGTTTCATTTAGGGGAATGTTTTGATTGCATCTTTTAATTAATCTTAAGTTTAGATAAACTCTAAACAAACCTATTCAAAAAAAAAGGTATTTTAAGATTAAATAAAATGAATCAAAATTCACATAACACACATTATTTCATTTCTTTCCCAACATATATAGCATGCATATGGATGGGCCTTAAGCATATCTATACATGAAAATGAGAGTATTTAACACACATTATGATGCATGCTAAGTAATTCATTTAAGAAAATTTAGAAGTTGAATATGCATAATTTTTATTAAGTAGAAAAGGTTTTCCTTATTCAAAATTTCACATACATACATGAAAGTAAGAAAGGCATAAGTGAGTACAACGCCATTATTAACCAGAGGTGTAAGGTATAAGACCCACTTAGGGCTACTTAAATCCTCGCAACCTCGGGATTGTTTAGACTAATATATCACTTTCCTTAAATACAAACATGCATATAAAAGAAATGAAGTAGAAAAGGAAGATGCAAAAGTTATTTAACGGATTCATTTCTGTTTATACAATTTATGCATGGAAGTACAGACAACCTTTCTTAGGTGAGAGCATAAGGATGAATATAGTATGGGATTAAGTAAGTGTTGGGTTCTTTTCAAATGAACCCTACATCTTACTAACTCCTATTCAAAGCTATACCAACATAAGAAAGAAATGAAACCAACACTAAACATGCTTTTATAATCTTTCACATACAAGCTTATAATTA
Organism: Cymbidium sinense; assembly: GCA_021442155.1. NCBI lineage: Eukaryota > Viridiplantae > Streptophyta > Magnoliopsida > Asparagales > Orchidaceae > Cymbidium > Cymbidium sinense. Next base: position 171,853,831 of record CM038221.1, on the reverse strand, counting down.
AAGCATAAGTAGCATACTTTCAGATTAGGTATTTTATTTATAAGTTTTGAAAATAATTTGGATTTAGTAGTGATAATAGCCACTCATATTTCTATTTTAGCCAACACATGCAAGTTTGACATAAAGTAAACAATTTCATTTTAAAATTTAAGAAATGAAATTATGAATGTATGAGATCACATGGAATACAACTTAACAGGTTGGAAAAGATCCAAAATAATGAAAGCATGTAAACAAACTCACTTCACTTAAATCCTGAAGACATTCTTATAGAATCAAAAAATTTAGAATAAATCAAAGTGATTTTTGTTTAGTTTGAAGTTTGATTGAATTTTGAAAAGGGGAGATGAGTTTTCTATTCCTAACCCATTCCCACATGTGTTTGATATTTTTGTTCAATTTTTAGATACTTAGATCCATTTTTATGAGTTGATTAGGTTAAGGTATGCATTAAGTGACTTAATTAACCCTTACACCACCTTAAGAATTAACTAAATAATTATGAGCCAATGAGATGACATAAAACCCACAAGGAATTTAAATTTGTAATGCACCTAATAATGAAAAGGCCTAATGCAATTTGGCTCATAATTAAAAGTTAATTAAGCTAAGGGATTTAGCTTAAGTAATTTCAAAATATCCTTTCACACATGTGAATGGGATTTTGATTTCCTTAATTAAACTTAGGCTATTGAACACCTAAGCATCTACCCAGGGTAGATTAATTAAGTTCTAGAACTTTTTAGAATTTTTGAAAATTGATTAAGGGGATAATTAATGAATTAACCCTTAATTAAGAGAAGATTAAGGAGATAAGAGGGGGTTTAAGGAATAGCTTAGGGGGAATGCTCCAAAATTATTCCATAAACTTCCTACTTATTGGATCTGACCTTAATCAACCCCAATCATAGGGTAAATCTACTAATCATATCCTAATTATGCTTAATTATATGAAAGGGGTAATTAGGGAATGAGATAGCAATTTTCCCAATTGAGCCTTCAATAAATCTCAAGAAAATTAGGGGAAGCAAAGGTCATCCCCTAAAATGAACCTCAAAAATTTGAGATTAATTGATGACCTAATTAAAGGATAATTAGCTAATTAAGATTCCCAAAGAAACCCAAATTTAGAGAAAAGTGTAATTCAAAATCCATTGAAATCATTTTTAAAATATTCTAGATAAAATTATCTTTCCATAGCATTTTTCTTTATATTTTTACAATTTTTCTAGAGGGAATTATGAACTTTAGAAGTTCTCTAAATTAATTAGGAATTAATTAATTACTTAACTAATCTCTGCTTAATCCTTAGCTCATGACGCGACACGTGGTGGCGGTGGTCAGCGTGCTTTAAACGCATCGTGCCATGAGGGGACAACTTAAGTTGTCACCTCACAAAGGTGGCGGTGGCGCACGCGCATAAATTCCCTGTCGTCCGATCAAAGATTGGACGATTGAGGATTCCCCTGTAGTTTTAAAAGGAAAATCAGATTACTAAACGTGCTAAATAATCACAACCATCTAGCTAAAACATGTGGATGGATGGCTGAGATGAGCTAAGTTCTTCCCCTTGATCAACAAAGACTGTCCATGATCAAGGGGAAGATCCAAGCTCGATCTAGCATGGAATCGCACAAAATTTAACCCACACCATCTAGAGAGATAGAACGGTAAATCTAATGGTCAAAATTTGACGAGTTGAAGATTTCCTTCACAAAGCTCCACACCACATTGAGTTTAGTGATCAAAAAATTTCATACCTCACCGAAGGTGATCACCGGCACTTGAGATCGATGAGGTAGCTTCATTTAGTGGAGACGAAGCCCAGTTGAAATTCCTAGGCCTTGGGATTGAGTGGATCAATAGGTAGACCAACACCACTTCACTTGGGCTTTGGCTTTAGTTGAATTGAGCTCTTCCTTGCCTCTAAAACTTCAGAGAAAGCTTAAGCCAATTTGACTTGACCCTCTGATGGAGTGTGCAAGAGTAATTGGAAGGAGATCAAGTGTGGAGAAAGTTAGCTATTGGATTGAGCTCCCCTATTTTGCACTGTACAAAACTGAGAGATAGGGAATTCAAATCCTCTCTAAAAAGCTTGGGAATGCTCTGGGATGGTTTCTCTAGGTTCCTAGGCTTCAATCGATAAAGAGTGAATTAAAATTTCATTGAATTAGGGGGATTATATCTCCCCCTATGGCAATCGGACAGTCGAACTAGTTGCCATTTTGATCCAATTGATGAGATTGGAGAGGTTGTTTAGGCGGTTAGCTCTTTGCACATGGTCGGTTGGAGGTCTTGAGTGGATTTCCAGCCTCCCATGTGCATCAAATTGGGCTTAGGAGGGAGTTTGAAAACTCAATTTTAAGCTAGGTGGTCGAGTTTGGTCTAGGGACAAAATGGGCTAACCCAAACCCATTGGGTTGGGTGCACCACTCATCACTAAGTCCCCTTGAGCTTTTAGGAAAGCCTCAAGTGATTATGAAGAGGGTATGACTAAAATACCCATGGATTAGACCAAAATTTATTCTATGGCCTAGGGGTAGGATGGTCATTTTGCTATTTTTCCACTTTGAATATGTTGGGTATGTGGAGAAACTAGGTTTGGCCAAGTTTCATTGGATTTAAAATCCATTTGGTAGGGTTTGGCTCATGTTGACCCATTTAGGTCAAAATGGGTCAACTTGGGTCAAGTTGACCAATTGATCAAATTGGGTCAAACCAAGGGTTGGGTCAAAGTTCATACGACCATTTGAAATGTTTTGGTTGCTTTGGTTTGAATCAATTTGGTGTATATTTGGTTTTGGCTCATATGACTTCCTTTAGGTCAAATGGGTCAAGTTGACCTATTTGACCCATTTGACCTATTTGGAGTAAGTCAAGGGTAGGTTTAGGTTTGGTTAGTCATATGGAGTGGATTGGTATCTTTGTTCCAATCAATTTGGGTTAAGTTCAATTTTGGCTCAACATGACCCCTTTAGGTGATGTTGGGTCTAAGGTCAATTGGGCTAGGTTGGGTCTAGTTGGTCAATTGAGGCTTTGGTCAAGTTTTGCAAGTGATTTGGAATGGACTTGACTCATTGGTTTGGATCAATTTGGCTTAGATCAAGTTTTGACACATTTTGACCCTTTAGATCAAAATGGGTCAACTTGGGTCAAGTTGACCAAATGGGCTAGGTTAGGCCCAAAGGTTGACTTCGTCAAGTTCAAACATAGGTCATGAGTGAATTTGGAGCAATGGTTTCAATCAATTTGGCCTATGGTGGAATTTGGCTATGTTAAGTTTCATTTTGGATTAAGTGTTGACTTGGTCAACCTTTAGGTTTGACTTGGTTTGACCCAATTCGATTGATTGATCATCTCATGATAATTGTTGATCATGATGAGAGAGATATATGAGTTTCATTCAATCCAATTTGGTTAGGATCAAAAGTTGGCTCATAAGGGTACTTTAGGTCACTTTGGGTCAAGTGAGCCTAAGTGGATCAAATGGCTTGGCCAAAGCTTGATTTGAAGTTGGTTGATCTTGTAGATGGACTTATGATTGAAATATAAATCCATTTACAAGTGATTTGAAGTCAAATGGATTTTGATCCATTTGAAAATTTCATATTCAAAGGAAGAATATGAAAGGGGTTTTGGATTTGATTCTTGATTTAAGTTTTGATTGAGTGATTGAAGTTTGGATTTATATATAAGCTCATGATTGTAGGGTTGAATGAATCATGAGAGAAAATCAAGAGTTTGGCTTGATTTGAAATGATTTTGGCTAAGTTCAAGATTTTGACTTGAAAGCCCTAGACTGGAATTTGAATGGATTTGAGTTTAATTTTTGGAATTGGTTTTGATTGTTTGAATTTATATTTCATTTATATATGTGAATATAAATGAGAATATAAATGGATCATGAGAAAATTTCAAGGATTTGAAGGGGTTTAATCATGATTTAGGTTAAATCCATTAAAGGGAATTTAAAGGATTTAAAGAAATTTTTAAATTGAAATTTAATTTTTGAGTTGGATTTGATTGATTTATGTTTATATTTCATTTATATATGAGAATATAAATGAGGATATAAATAAGTTTTAAGAAAATCCTATGAGATTGAAATGGTTTGATCAAAGTTTAGGTTAAATCCATTAATGGAAAATTAAGGGATTTAAGGGAATTTCAAGGATTTTAAATTTGGAAATTTAATTTTTACCTTTGATTTGATTGGTTTTTATTTATATTTCATTTATATATAAGGATATAAATTAGAATATAAATAACTTTTGAGAAAATCCTAAGGATTTGAATTGGTTTGACCAAGGCTTAAGATTGATTTTGGCTATATCCTTTAATGGAAAATTAAAATGACTTAAGAAAATTTTCATGAATTGATATAGAATTTTGAATGTGATTTAATGGGTTTGCATTTATATTTAATTTATAAATGTGAATATAAATGATAACATAAATGGATTATGAGAAAATCTCAAAGGTTTGAATAAGTTTGAATCATGATTTTGGTTCAGTCTTTAAAAGAGGCGTAGGCAAAATTTGGACTTAGGAATTTTTGATGGATTTTTGAGCATGGGTTTCAATCATAGATTTCAATCATGCATTTCAATCATATGGAATTGATTTGAGTCATGAGAAAATCAAATAGAATTTATTTGGAGTTTGATTTGAAAGAAGGAAAGTGAGGAATGGTTTAGGCTAAGGGTAGGCAAATTTCCTAACACTCCTAAAGCATGACCTATTCTTATGGCTAACTCTTCTAAGTCACTAGAGCTATGTTGGAGTGTCCACCTAATCACTAGATCTGTCTTAAAACTAGAGAACCCTTAAAGTCTAAGAGAAGACCTATGTCTAAGATGGAGGGGTTGAGAGCTCATTCAAAAAATGAGGTCAACACATACATTCATGCTTTTCAAAAATCAAATTTAAAATAAAAATGTTAACTTTACATCAAATTGCATGCTTTGGTTAAAGTAAGAATATGAATGGCTATTATCACTATTAAATTCAAATTATTTTCAAAAAATATATGAATTAATTATCAAAACTGAAAGTGTGTTACTTACATCTTACTTATAAGTTTGCATGTGAGTAAAATATAAAGATGTGCTTAGTGTAGTTTTCCTTCTCCTCTCTTTTGGTATAGTTTTGAATAGGATTTGGCAAAGTGTGTAGTTCATTTGAAAAGAACACAATACTTTCCTAATTCCATTTCATATTCATTCCTATGTTATGACTTAAGAAGGACATCTATACTTACAAATATAAATTTCATAAACAAACCAACATAAAACAAATACAAATTTTTGCTTCTTTCTTTTCCATTCATTTCTTTTGTGCACATGCTTGTATTTAAGAAAAGTGGTATATTAATTTGGACAACCCCGAGGTTGAGAAGCTTTAAGTAGCTAGGTCTTGTACCTTACACCCCTGGTTAACAGTGGCGTCATACTCACTTATGCCTTTCATACATTCTTATGTGCATGTGAAAATTGGATAAGAAACCCATTTTCTACTTAAAGAAAGTCATGCATCATAAGCATTCAAATTTTCTTAACTTACTTAGCATCCATCATAAAGTGTGCTAAATATTCTCATTGGTATGTATAGATATGCTTAGGATGCATCCATATGCATGTTATACATGTTGGAAAAGAAATGAAGTGATGTGTGTTTTGTGAATTTGGTTCACTTTATTTAATCTTAAAATACCTTTCTTTTGAATAGGTTTGTTTAGAGTTCATCTAACCTTAAGATTAATTAAAACACATAATAAGACATTCACTAATTGAAACTAAGCTTGAACCTACTTTAGAAATTACTTAAGATAGGGAAGGAAATAGAAGTTCTCTTCTCTTTTCCTTCTCATTATAACACTTAGTAATTAATTGTAGAATTCACTTGAACCAAATAAAAAATACAAAATAAAATTAACCCAAAAATAACTAAACCACTTAAATGAAACCCTCCTCTAAGTTGAACATTCTTTACACTTAGAAAATTCTAACTTAAATCCACAGCTAAGCATACCACACAAACCTTTTAAAGCATACACATTAAGCTAAGTCACCACTTCTAGCTCTAGGTTAGGACGGTGCATGGTTTGGTATTTACTTTTGTTTCATGATATATGTTTTAGTATGGATGCTAGGGTGTATGATAGTAGAATGAATGGTATGATAATTTAGTCTAATCATTATTTTTTTGTAGGGGATTGTGCTTAAGGGGCGCTATCATAAATAAAAAATATAATTGCTTTTATTGTGCAGGTGCTTATACCCCTAAGCATAATCCAACAAGCTAGGTGGACTTAGTCACTCATGTGTGGGGTGTTAAGTCCAATACACATTCTTGGTATTGTACAATTTGTTTTAGTTAATCTCTATTTTGCAGGTGTTAGTTAGATTTCTATTTTCCATTTTCATATATTTTTTTATAATTAGGATTTTAGAATGATTGTTATGGGGATTAGGATGAGCATTGGTCATAACATCCATGTGAAGCCTTGGAGCAATCACCTTTCAACCATCCAAAAGAAGGAACCAAAAGAAGAAAGAAGAAAGAAGAAAAGAAGAAGAAAGAAGAAAAGAAGAATGAAGACCCCATAATAATGAATTTCTTGCTTAATTATATTTAATTCATTTGTAATCTTTATATAACGGTAGAGCTCGGCTACCCAATTTATTTTTTAGTTTGTGCAGTGGTGCCCGACCACAATGGCCTCTTATTCTTTTATGATTAGCTTTATAAATTGATTGATAATTTCTTTAGCTTGTGCATTAAGTGGCATCCTTTTCCTAGTTTATTCCTTGCTTTATGTATGGCCTAGATGTGGATTAGGCTCTTAGAGAAAAATAAATCTTCTACTAAATTTCAATTATAAAACTAAAATGATGATTCTTTTTATAATATCATGCACAAATGCATCTTGCTTCACTCTTGATTGGCTTCACCTTTGCCAAAACTTAGAGCCATGGTGGCCTCCTTCCTTCTCATTAATTTTGGCTAATAATCTTATTTCCCATGCATTAGGCATATGAATCCTATCAGCCTGAGTCAAAATGATTATCCAAAAACAAAAATAAAATGAAATTTTAATTACATTAGATTTAGGTCATTTGAAGCGTACATTTACATGATCTAGTCTCTTTAAGGAGTGATTTTAAGGATTTAATCTCTTTCTAAATAAATAACAGTCTAGCTATCTTGCATAAAGCATATGACTTACCTACATGAATTTAAAACCGTAGGAGGAGTTAGTTGGCGTTCACCCCCAAGCGGTTGTAAGTCTAAATAGTAGGGTGACTTATCCTTTCTTGTGGAGGCAAACCAAATACCCATTTTTCACCTTAGATTTAAGTCATGCTTTCGGCACTCTAAAGCTCCCTAGACTTAGGTTCTGAGGTTGCTTCTCCCTTTTATGGGCCATAAGCATAAATCCTCACCTCTTATTCATTTCCATAATCTTGTGTTGTGGAATCATAAGCCCTAAATTTTTAATGAAAAATCAACTCAAACAAATTAAATCTATTTCAAAAATGTAAAGCTCAACCATAGGGTACTTTGGGATGCTTACTAGGCTTCTTAGTATCTTTAGCATCCCCTACATATTTTCATTTGGCTTCAATAAGAACTCCTTCCTCTTGATCGATACGACTTTACTTTCCAAAACTATACTAATCAATTGATAGTTCTACCTATTAAAATCCTTAGAGACAATGATCATTTCCCTTAATCGATAGTATTCCTAAGGAATCTCATTCCTTAAGATGTAATTAACTTATGGGGGTTTTCCCCTATATGGAACTTATTCAACCCGATTTAAAATAAACCTTACTTTACTTTTCCATGTAAAGTAGGGGAAGAATCTTTGGTACATCATCCCGCAAACTCATAAGTCCCTAGGAGTCCTTATTTAGGTGATTAGGTCCATTGTAGGGTGGTGACTTCTATCTTTCAAGATAGTACACCTTTCCCTCGATGTCGTGCCTGATCACCCTAATAAGTGCACTTGTGATTCTATGTGGTGTCCATTTAAAGAAGGAAGCAATCATCATCATATTGAATTTTCTCTCTCTTCTTTCCTTTATTTCTTCTTTTTGTCTTCATCTTTCTTTCTGAGAGGGATGCAGATGAGAAGGAAAGAATTCAAGGAGGAAGAAGGGAGGAGATTGATTGATGATGGTGAATGCCCAATCAAAAAAAAAAATTTCACCCATAGTTATTTTCATGTATCTATGGTCTCCCAAGCAAACAATTGAAAGATGTATATGAGTCTATGATGTGAAACTTGGCTTCAGTCTTCCAATCATCTATCTCCAATGAAAAAAATTATAGAACCTAAGGCCCTCTCACCTTGTTCATTGAATTCTCTCAACATCATCCTTTCCTTTTCAAGTTTGGAGATTTCGATCCTCAAGTAGGCAAAGGTTCTTATACTCATAATATTTGTTGATGCACCCTAGTCAACAAGAACTTTGGATAGCCTGTATCTGCCAACATCCACTATAATATAAAGAGGGCAGTTGTGCTTGGTCATCCCTAGAATTAGGTCTTCATCATTGAATGTAACTCCTAAGATGTCCCTTGAGCGGTGTGCCTCCTCTTCAGTAGTGGTCAGTTGACCTAAGCATATCTATGGATCAAGAAGAGCCTTGATTAGAGATTCTCTCATCTCTTTTGAAAAGATAAGGGCATCATATATGCTTAACATAATTGGAAACTTTCTAAGATGAGCTAAGACATTATAATCAGCTCTAACTTGATCCTCCATAAACATATCCATAGGTGGAGCATCTTATGGAGGGGCTATCTGCTCATTAGAACCAATGACTTGTTCACCCTTATCCTGAGATGCTACCCTAGGAGGTAGAACTTTTTCACTACGCAGGTTGATTTCAGTGACTTCTTAGAATGATAAACTTATGGAAAGTTCTAACTTCTCATCAGGTATACCTACAGCTTCTCCTATGGGATCCTCAGAGTCAGTTGACTCCAAGTCAATCTCAAGAGGTGAACTCGATTGATTTAGAAAAGGAAAGTTTGATTCTGAATCAGAAGAGAGAGGATTAGAATTACTAGAGCTATTATTATTTTCTAGACTTGGAGTATTTTCAACAAGAATAAAATCGAGAGTATCATAAGTGGATAAGATGTAAGTAAAATCTACTTTCTTCATTGATTTCTTTTTGAGTGGAGGTACATGATAGAAATCCAAATAAAGTAAGAAGATTAATGGATTTAATACCTTTGTCCAATGATACAATGCTCTTGTCGATAGAAGAGGAGCTGGTAGAAGAAGAAGCAGTTGCAACGATGGATGGAGTGTTAGACTCAGACGGTGGTTGTGCTACTGGACTATACAGGGAAAGTATGGTGAGTTGCTACTGCTGCTGGCCTGTCAACTTCTTCAAGTTATCTTGGGCAACTTGCAAACCTTCCTTAATGTTGGTGGTTTGAGCTGCCTCAGGCACATGTAAGGAGAGTTTCTTGATCTTAGAAATAACTTTTTTTAGAGGTTCAGGATAAGATAATATCCCAACATTTTTTAGTCTTAAAAGGCTCACAAGTATCCCTAAGAATTACCCTAATAGAACTGGATGGTTGTTTTAATAAGTATTCTTTGGGGATAACTACAACACGTGACTTATAGTTATGCTCAAACTAGTCCTAAAAAGTGATGCAATCCTCTAATACATGGTTAATCATGCAGTGGTATAGTTAGGATCATTACTATTGCCCACTTCCTCCGGCCTCTTGGACTCTAGTAACTAAAAGTCAGGTTTCTTTAAGAGATTCTTAAAGAATTTTCTAACTACCTCCCTCTTGAATGAATATAGCTTATTCAATCTATCGACAAGAGTAAGTGGGTAATAGCTACCTAGTGGTGGGTAGGAGTACCTCTGGTGGGTAGACTGTTGGGGTGGTGGGAATGGCCATTGTGGTGGCTGTGGCGGCTGGTATGACAGCTGAGGTGGTGGTAGAGGAGGTGGCGAAGGAGGCTGTTGAGCTCGAGGTCTCTCATACTAGACTTTGGCTAGCTTTTTCCCTCTATCCACTAACACAACTGTCTATGGCTTCTTCTCAGACACCTTCTACACCTTGGGCCGAGAATATTGGTCAGGAAAGGGCAACTATTTAGCTTCCACTTGCAAGCTAGCTGCCTTGTTGATTAATTTCTTGAATGTTTTGATGGTAAAGCCCTTAAGCATGAAGATGACCAGGCCATGGATATTCCTAAGAAGAATCTCAATGGCATGTTGTTCGAACAGCTGTGGCACTCATTTCATGCTCAGGTTGTGCCACCTAAGAATATAATCAACAATGGACTCATTGGCATTCTGCTTCGCTACAAAGAGGTCACTGTGGTGTTTATTTTTGATATGTGTATGGGGGACACCATGCAGATCTGAGGGTGTACTTATTGATGTGATCGGGTATAACATCAAGGAATGGTGCACTATCTCAAAAGATAGAAATCACCACCCTATAATGAACCTAATCACCTAATAAGGACTCCTAAGGCATGATGGGTCTTCGAATATACCAAGAATTTTTCCCCTACTCTACATGGATGAATAAAGCAGGGTTTATTTAAACTAAGTTCTAAAGTTTCTTATGGGGGAAGGCCCCCATAGTTAATTACATCCTAAGGAAGGTGAATTTTTTAGGAAAACTCTTGATTAAAGTAGGCAATTATTATCTTCAAAGATTTCAATGATAAGACTATAAATAAATTGGCTATGTTAGAAAATCAAATGGGATAGATCAAAAAGGAGAGACTTATTGAAGCCAAAAGAAGATAAGTAAGAAATGCTCATGATACTAGAAAACCTAGTGAGCATTCTAATTTATTTTATGGTTGGGCTTTATATGTTTGAAATTGAGGAGGATTATTTGTTTGAGTTAAATTTTATTAGATTATTAGGGATTATAATCCCACAATACAATATTATGGAAATTCCTAAGAGGTGAGAATTTATGCTTGTAGCTTGAAAAAAATAATAACCTTAGATCCTAAATCTAGGGAGCTTTAACGAGGGCCAAAGCACATCCTAAATCTAAGAGTATATGAGTATATGGTTTACCTTTACAAGAGAGGGTAAACCACCTAACTAATGGACTTATAACCGCCTAGAGTGGCAACCAGCTAACTCCTCCTATGCTTTAAAATCATGTAGGCAAGTCATATGATTTTGTAAGATAGTTAGATTATTATTTAGAAAGAGATTAAAATCCTTAAACCCACTCCCTAAAGAGAATAGAGCATGAGTGGTATGAGTAATGACTTAGTCTAATACAAATCTTTTCAAATTTTATTTGTTTTTTGAAACTTCATTTTGATAAAGGTCGTAAGATTTTTGTATGCCTGAATACATGTCGAAATGAGCTATGGGTCAAATCAAGAGAAAAGAGGGTGAAGCTCCATCAATAGGAGTTAGTCTCACAGGTCAAGCAGTTCCCATATGTGCAAGAATGGAGGCCCTCATTCTACTAGAGTGATTTAAGATGATATGCATAAGGGGTTATTAAAATCTTTTAATTATCTTGATTTAATGCCTAGGCTTTATGTGAGGTTATGAGTTATTTATAAAATTTAGTTATGAGTTGTAGTTAGGGTAGAAAATTTATTTTTCTAAGAGCCTAATCACATCTGGGCCATACAACAAACATCAATCATAAAGAAACTATGAAAAGGCATGTCATTTTTAATGTTCAAGCTAAATAAAATATCAATTATTTTATAGCTAACACAAAATAATAAAAGGCTCGTGCGGTCGGGTACCGTCATATAACCCAAAAAGAAAAGATGGGTAGTCGAGCTCTACCCTTATACAACCTAGATTACAAAATAATAATTACAATTAAGGATGAATACATGCTATGGGGGTCTTCATCTTCATTCTTCACTTCTTTCTTCCTTTGAATTTGGATGTGCTTGCTTCAAAGGCTTCACAGGACCTCCCAGGATAAAGCTTTCTAGCCATTGCTCATCCTAATCCCCCATAACACTAATCCTAAATTCTAATTGCAAAAATTACATTTAAATGGAAAGAGTAAATCTAACTACACCTACAAAATAGAGGTTAGCTAAATATACATTCCACCCAAGCAATTATATTTATAATTTGGACTTAGCATCCTGCACATGGCTAACCAAGCCCACCTATCCTAACTTGGATTATGCTTAAGGGCTTAACCAACCTGCAAAAGAGAGCATTTATATTTATTATTGAGCAACCCCTTAAGCACAATATCTTACATAAAACATAATTAGGCTAATCATGGCCTAACATCCAGTCTATAAAGCATACACCCTAACATCCAGTCTAAAATAATACATCATAAAATAAAATATACATCAAATCATGCACCACCCTAACATAAAGCTAGAAGTAGTGACTTAATTCTAATGTGTGTGTTAAGGCTTGTGTGATATGTCCTAACTAGGCTTTAGAGTTGTAGTTTTCTAAGTGTAGAAAGATTCAATTTAAAGGGTGGTTTCACTTCAAATGCTTTAACTGATTGGCAAGTTTTAATTTGTAACTTGTATTATTTCATATGACCTACACTTAAAATCTAAGTGCTATAAAGAGAAGAAAGAGGATTATCCTCTTTCATTCCTACCTTAAGCAACTTTTTAAAGCATGTTAATTTAATTTATTTCTCTTTAGTGAAGGTCCAATTACATATTTTAATTAATCCTAAGTTTAGGTTCACTTTAAATAACCTTATTCAATGAGAGAGACATCTTAAGATTAATTGGAATGAACTACTATCACATGACACAAATTCATTGATTTCTTTCCATCATATATAGCATGCATCTCATTATGTCCTAAGTATACCTACACACACAATATATATCTTAGCACACTTAAATGATGAATGTAAGCAAATGCATTTGAAATTTAGATGTTTCATTTGATTGAATTATTTTGTTATATTAATTTAAATCTCTATCCAAATTCTTATACAAAAGCATAAGAAAAGAACTCTAAATCATATGACTAATTAGTTCAACCACTTGAACAAAATATGAATGCATGTATTTCTAATAGAAAAGGGGATTTTCATTCATTAGTTAAATGTACACACGAGTGTATGAAGTTCTAAGTGGGTACGTCGCCATTATTTTGCACCATGGGAGTGAGATAAAGACCTCCTTGGGGCTACTTAAAGCCGTGCATCCCTAAAATGTCTAGACTAATATACCCAATACTCTTATATATATATATATATATATATATATATATATATATATATATATATATATATATATATATATATATATATATGAATATACTAAGCAACTATAAGAATAGAAAACCATTCAAAAATAGAATTTAATTTGATTTATTTATTTATGTGAATGAATTAAAGCTCTATCCAAATTCTAATGTTGAAATGCATAAGAATAAAATCAAACGGGTACGTCACCATTATTTTGCACCAGGGGAGTGAGGTAAAGACCTTCTTGGGGCTACTTAAAGTCGTGCATCTTCGGAATGTCTAGACAAATATACCCACTAAAATTCATACTTATGCAAATTAACATATGAATGAAAGAAAGAAACTTCACTTCATACACTAAGTTAATATTCACATGCACCTCCTATGTATGTATAACTAATGTCACAATATATATTATTATTCATTAATAAACTTTTGAAAATACATTTGAGATTTAATAGTGATATATTTTTTTTAATTTAAGCCAACACATGCAACTTGACATAAAGGAAATCATTTCATTTAATTAATTTTGAAAAGGATGAATGCATGATTACAAGTGGCAAACAACATTTAATACAATTGGAGAGAAATAAAAGAACATAGTATATAATTTCATTCAATCCAATGAATTCCTAAGGATAATCATATTAAATAAGATCATTTAAAACAAACCAAAGTTCCTTAATGATATTTTCTTTATTTGATTTGATTTAAGAAATGTGATAAAGATTCATTCATTTGCTGCTCCTAAGCCATTCCCATATTAGTTAATTAATTTGATTCAATGAAAGATAATTGTGGTGAATTTGTATTCTTATCTTCATCTAAAAAATGAATTAAATGAAGACAAAAATAAAACTCTTCTTTGTTGGACACCACATAGATCCACAGATGTTTTTATTAGGGTGATCGGGTATGACATTGAGGAGTGATGTACTATCTCGCAAGATAGAAGTCACAATCTTACAATGGACCTAATAACCTTAATAAGGACTCCTAAGGACAATGGATCTTTGTATGTACCAGAGACTCTTCCCCTACTTTACATAGGAAAGTAAAATAGGATTTATTTTAAATTGGGTTCATTAAGTTCCCTATGGAGGCAAGCCCTCATAGTTAATTACATCTTAAGAAATGAGATTCATTAAGAATACTCTTGATTAAGGTAAATGATCATTATCTCCAAAGATTTTGAAGATAGGACTATCAATCAATTGGTTATTTTTAGAAGATCAAGTGGGATTGATCAAAAAGAGGGAGTCATTATCGAAACCAAAGGGAAATAAGTAGGGGATGCTCACGATGCTAGGAGACCTAGCGAGCATCCCAAACTATCCTATGTTTGGGATTTATATTTTTGAATTTGAAGAGACCTATTTATTTGAGTTTAATTTTCAATAGAAATGTAGGACTTCCAATTTTGTGATACAAGATCATGGAAATGCCTAAGAGGTGAGGATTTATATTTGTAGCCTGCAAAGGGAAACAACAACCTTGGATCCTAAATCTAGGGAGCTTTGATGAGGGCAGAAGTACGACCTAAATCTAAGGCAAAAATGGGTATATGATTTACCTCCACAAGAGAGGATAACCCATCTGACTGTTGGACTTACAACCGCCTGGGGGTGGTCGTCAATTAACTCCTCTTACGATTTTAAATACATGTAAATAAGTTTTATGTTTTTGCAAGATAGCTAAGCTATTATTTATTTAGAAAGAAAGCTAAGTCCTTAAACTCACTCCCTAAGAGACTAGATCATGTAGGGCATGAATAAATAACTTAATTTAATGCAAATTTTGTTAAGTTTTATATTCATTTTTGGATAATTAATTTGACACAGGTTATGGGATTCATATGCCTAATGCATGAGAAATTGGTTATGGCCCAAAATCAGCAAGAAGGAGATGTATTTCCACCATGGCTCTCAAAGGTCAAGCCAAGTTCCCTAGCAAAGGTGGAAGTCCTTGATAAGCAAGATGATTTTTATGCATGATGTGAAACATATAACATCCAGCTAAGGGGATGCTAAATATTTTATCTTGATTTATAACATAGGCTTTAGGTGAGGTTATGAGTTGTTAAATTTTAATTTTGAGTTGATTAATTGGATAGAAAATTTATTTTTCCCTAGGAACCTACTCGCATCCAGGCCATTCATCAAAGCAAGGAAGAAACTAGGAAAAATATGCCATCTTAATGCACAAGCTAAAAAAACATCAAACGATTTATAAAGCTAGGGAAAAAGAATAAAAGGCCTTTGTGGTCAGGCTCCACCGCACAAACTCAAAAAAAAATATGGGTAGCTGAGCTCTACCCTTATACAACCCGAATTACAAATGAATAATTGCAATTTAGAAAGAATTCATGTTATGGGGGTCTTCATTCTTCATTCTTCTTCTTCTTTTCTTCATTCCTTCTTTTGTTCTTTCTTTCCTTCTTTTGGTTGGTTGGGATGTAGTTGGCTCCAAGGCTTTACATGGTACATAAGACATAGTCTTATGACCAATGTTCACCTCCACTTTTCCCATAACATTCATTCCAAATCCTATTTATAAAATTACATGAAAATGGGAAAATTAAATATAATTAAAACTTGCAAAACAGAGATTAGCTAAACAAACCACACAATCCCAAGCATGTATATGAATAAATTGGACTTAGCACCCCACACATGGGTAACCAAGTCCACCTAGCCTAATTTTTTATTATGATTAGGGGTATAAGCAACCTGCACAGCAAAAGCATTTATATTTTTATTACAACACCCCTTAAGCACAATCCCCTGCAGAAGACAATGATTAGACTAAAATCATTATATCATCCAGTATATGTACATACACCCTAATATCTAGTCTAAAACATTACATCACAAAATAAAATCAGGCATCAAACCATGCACCGCCCTAACATAGAGCTAGAAATTATGACTTAGCCTAATGTGTGTGTCATTTAAGGCTTGTGTGGTATGTCTTAGTTAGGCTTTTAAGGTTAAAATTTTCCAAGTGTGAGAGGTTTCAACTTAGAGGGTGGTTTCATTTAAGTGGTCTAGTTAATTTGTTAGTTTTATTTGATGATTTGATTTGGTTTGAATGAACCTACACTTAATTACTAAAGATTGTAAAGAGAAGAAAAGAGAGGAGAACTTCTCTTTCATCCCTACCTTAAGTAATTTCTAAGATAAATTCATTAGTGATTTTTCTTTAGTGAATATTTTATTATGTGTTTTAATTAGTCTAAGTTTATATTTGCTCTAAATAAACATATTCAATAAGAAAAGTATTTTAGGATTAATTAAGGTGAATTACTATCACATGACACACAGCCCTTTATTTCCTTCCAACATGCATACCATGCATATGAATGATTCCTAAGCATACATATATATGTAAATATAAACTTTAGCACACTATGATGATGGATTCTAAGAAATTTTGTTTAGAAAAATTTTGGATATTTCAAGAATGCATTATTTTGTTTAAGTGGGAAAGTGGGGCTCTTTTATCCATTAATCAAAGCACATTTACATGTATGAAAGACATAAGTGAGTACGGCGCCATTATTTTCTACACAAGGGGTATAAGGTACAAGACCTTCTTAGGGCTACTTAAAGCCTCACAACCCCTAGATGTTCAGACTAATTTACCACTTTTCTTAAATGTGTGTGCATGTACAAAAGCAAATAAATGGAAGAAGAATCGTGCAAAAAGGTTTATGTTTGTTTGTTTGATTTGGTTATGCAATTTACATGTGTAGATGTGAAGATCCTTCTTAAGTTATAACATAGAAGTGGATAGGAATGAATTTAAGCAAGTGTTATGTTTTTTTCAAATGAACTATACACTTTGCAAATCCTATTCAAATCTATATTAAGAGGAAAGAAGAAAAGCACATAACACATTTTATTTTATAATCACATTCAAGCTTATAAGTATTTATAAGTAGCATACCTTCATTTATAAAGTTTGATTTATAAATTTTTAAAATAGTTTTTGATTTAAAGGAACCATTTCACTTATTTTGATAATAGCCACTCATATTCTTACTTTAGCCAAAACATGCAATTTGACATAAAGGAACCATTTCACTTATTTTTGATTTTTTAAAAGATATGAATGCATGATTTCATATGGCATACAATATTTAGCATGCTTGGAAAGAAATAAAGTGATGTAAGCATGTAACTTTATTCACCCTTATTAATTCTTAAAGACAATCCTATCAAATAAGATTATTTAAAGTGAATCAAAATTCTTTAAAGAGATTTTTATTTTATTTTTAGATTTGAATTTGATTTAGGAAAAGTGAGAAGAGGTTGCTGGTCCTAACCCATTTCCCTCATGTGTGAATTGATTTAGTTTAATTTTTAGAACAATTAAGTTGATTTTATATTTTGTTTAGGTTAATGTGTGAATAAAGTCCATTAATTACTCCTTACCTACACCACTTTAACATAATTAACCTAACAATTATGAGCCAACATATGATATGCAACCGCATTGAATTTAAACCAGTAATGCACCTAAGAAAGAAAGGGGTCTAATGCAATTGGCTTACAATTATTGATTAAATAAACTAAACGATTTAATTAAACACTTTCATAACTTTCCCACACATGTCAGTTCGGTATGATTTCCTTAAAAGCCACTTAGGTTATTGAACACCTAAGTATCTACCCAAGAATTAAGATAATTGAGTTCTATAATGATTTCATTTTGAATTTTTATTAATTGAATTTATTAATGAAGTGATTAAGCCATTAATTACAACTTAATTAAATGTTTTCTAAATGGAGTGAACTTAAGGAGAAGAGATTGGAAAAGGAATCCTAATCTCATTCCCTAAGTCCCTTCAATATTTCATAGTGATTAGCAAGCCCAATTAATGGATTCATCACTGTTTAATAAATTAATTAAGGGAGTAATTAGGAATGAATCAAGCAATTACCCTAATTAAACCAGTGATAAATTTCAAGAAAATTAGGGAAGGTAGAAGTCATCCCACTAAACATACCTGAGAAGTTCGAAATTAATTAATGAAATAATTAAGGAGTAATTAACATAATTACATTCCCTTATAAAACTTAAATTGAGTGAAACATACTGTTCAAAATCAATCAAAATTAATTTTATATTATTCCCCCTTTAATTATCTTTAAAATGAAGTTTGAGTTTGCATTTTTTTTTTTTGGATTTTTATGAAGTTTTTGTGATTATTGAGTAATTAAAAAGCCTAATTATATAACTAATCATGCGATCATGTGGACACGCGACGCGTCCCCACGCACGTGGGATTGATTATTTAAGTTTTCAAATCACATATTGTGTCAGCCGGTGGTGCTACGCACTTTCTCCTTGGCCTTCCAATCAAGGATCGGATGGTCAGGATAAAATCTGTGGATCTAAAAGATTAATTAATGGATATAGTGTGTTTTAATCAGGATCGTCCATCCAAAACATGTGAGATGGACGATCCATGATTCATCCCTACCCTCGCCTACGAGATACGGAGGTCGTCCATTCTCCATGGCTTGATCTGAGCTCGCTTGAGCTCGGATTGAGCTAGGATTCAACCCACACCATCAAGAAGAAAGGAGAAGCACATCCAACGATGGAAATTCAATGGGATTACACTTTCCTTCACAAAGGACCAAAGATTTTTCTACTTAAGCTTCGTTTTGATGCATAGCTTACTAGAGGCTATCACCGGCACTTCCAACCCTTGAGGTAGCTTCGTCTAGTGGATACGAAGCCCTGTTGAAAGTTTGAAGGTTCAATTGTAGTGGATCTTCCAATTGACCAAAGCTTTCTTCAATGGCTTGCGGCTTTGGTCTAGTTCTTCCTTCTCATGGCTTGGATGCTTGGGATTTGCTTTGGATGACTTGGTGGTGCTTGCAAGAGGAACTGGACTTTAGTTGGGAATTGAGTGAGTTTGAAATCTTCATCACCTCCCTTATTTTTGGCTTAGGCAAAATTGAGAAAGGGAAATTGGAAAGTTCTTGAGAATGCTTGGAGAAGCTTGGAGAAGCTTTCCTTTGATCCTCTCAGCTCAATCAAATGCAAGGTTCATGAATTGGATTGGAATGAGGGGGATTATATCTCTCCATACTTGAATCGAATGGTCAAGAGCCTCCTTGCCATTTTGATCAAATTACTCTCATGGAATGGGTTGTTTTGGTTATTAGAGTGTCATGTGGTTCAGTTTTGGCAGAGGATTGGGAGTGTGGAGGTGCACATGGGTTAAAATGAGTGTGGGAGGTGATCCATGAGGAGAAATTTGAGTGGAGGGGTTAATTTTGGCTTTAGGTTGGGTTTGGCTGACCCAAACCCATTGGGTCATGTGCACCACCCTCCTTAGTGTCCAAATGGTCCACTAAGAGGATGCCAAGTGGTCTAGAGTTGGAATATGATCAAATTCTAAGTGAATTTGATCATAGGTTACCCATCAACCTAGGGGTAAAATGGTCATTTGGCTTTAATTTTGATTTAGGTAGATTTGATATGATTGAAAAATGGGTTGTGCTAATTTTCAAAGAATTTGGTGTTAATTTGATATCATTTGGCTCATGTTGACCCATTTAGGTCAAAATGGGTCAACTTGGGTCAAGTTCACCAATTGGTCAAATTGGGTCAAATCATATGTTAGGTCAAGTTCAAATGATCATTTAAAATGTTTTGGTATCATTGGTTTGGTTCAATTTGATTTATATTTTATTTTGGTCCATTTGGGTTCAGTAGGTCAAATGAGACAAGTTGACCAATTTGATCCATTTGATCTAATTGGGTTAGGTCATGGATTGGTTTAGGCTTGGTTGATCATTTGAAATATTTTGCAATCTTTGGTTTTAATTAATTTTTGTTTTGTTTGATTTTGGCTTGATTTGACCTTTTAGGTCAAGTTGGGTTCATGGTCAATTGAGCTAGGTTGGGTCTAGTTTGTCGATTGAGGCTTTGGTCAAGTTCAACAAGTGGTTTAGAATGAATTTGACCCATTGGTTGCAATCAATTTGGCTTAAATCAAGATTTGACACATTTTAACTTTTTAGGTCAACTCGGGTCAAGTGGCCAGTTGGGACTAGATTTGGCTCAAATGATGACATGGTCAAGTCCAATCATTGATCATAAATTGGTTTTGATCAATGGTTTCAATCAATTTGGCCTATGATGGATTTTGGCCAGTTTGGCTTTCATTTGGGTAAAGTGTTGACTTGGTTAAATGCTAGGTTTGACTTAGTTTGACCTAATTTGGGTGATTGATCATCTTATGATGATTGTTGCTCACAATGTGAGGCTTAGATGGGCTTGGTTCAATTCAATTCAGGTAGGATTAGAATTTGGCTCAAAAAGGTGCTTTAGGTCACTTTGGGTCAAGCGAGCCTAAATGAGTCAATTAACTTGATCAAGGCTTGATTCAAGTTTAGTTGAACTCACATATGGATTTATGATTGAAATATAAATCCAATTGCAAGTGGTTTGGAGTCAAATGAGTTTTGACTCATTTGACAATTTCAAGTTCAAAGGGTGAGCATGGGTTTGATTTGGGTTTGAGTTTTGAATTTAGTTTTGGTTTGATGATTGAAGTTTATGATTGAATTTGGTTTGTGATTGAAGGATTGATTGTTTGAAGATAAAATCCAAATGTTTGAGTTGATTTTAGTTTGATTTGGCTAAGTTCAAGAATTTGGCTTGAGAGAGTTTAGGTTGGATTTAGGTTAGATTTAGATTTGTGTTTTGAATTGGTTTTAGGTATTTGAATTTATATTTCATTTATATTTGTGAATATAAATGAGAATATAAATGGGTTATAAGAAAATATTTTGAATTTGAAATGATTTGAATTTGATTTGAGCTAAGTCCATAAGATTAAATCAAAATAGCTTAGGAAAGATTTTGGATTTAGAATTGATCATGGATGTCAATCATCTGGAATTGATTCATGATTTGAGCAAATTCATTAGAATTTATTTAAGGTTTGAGAATATCAATTAAGTTGGAATTGATTTGAGATTTGATTTGGAATTGGTTTGACTTTGAAGTTGATTTGGATTTGTAGTTGATTTGGATTTGAGGTTGATTTGAATTTGAAGTTGATTTGGATTTGAAGTTTGATTTGAATTTGAAGTTTGACTTAAATTTGAAGTTGATTTGAATTTAAAGTTTGACTTGAAAGAAGGAAGTAAGGATTTGGTTTAAGCTATAGGGTAGACAAGTTTTCCTAACAACCCTAAGGCATAACCTCTTCCTATGGCTAACTCTTCTATGTCTCTAGGGTTAGGTTAAGTGTTCACCTAATCACTAAAAGTGTCTTAAGACTAAGAAACTTGTAATGTCTAAGAGGAGCCCTATGTCTAAGATGGAGAAGTTGAGAGCTCACTCCAAAAGTGAGGTCAATAATAATTAAGTAAAATGTATGGATTAATTAAGTTGTGATATGAATTAAATCAATTAATTAACCCTTACCTATGTTACCTTAAAGTAATTAACCAATTAATTATGAGCCAACATGATATGCACATGAATTGGAATGTAAATCAGCAATGACCCTAAGAAATGAAAGGCTTAATGCAATCTACTCACAATTAATGGTTAATTAGATTAAAGAACTTAATTAAGTACTCTTATGGCTTCCCCACACATATAGGTAAGCCATAATTTTTTTAAATAGCTTTAGATTATTAAACACCCAAAGATCTACACAATAAATTTGATTAAATGAGTTTTAGAATAATTATGATTTTAATTTGATTAATTAAGTTATTTTAATTAATGAATTAAACCATTAATTAGTCCCAAACTAATTAGTTTCAAGTCAAGTGAAATGAACTTAGAGAAAAGAATGAAAAAGAGGTCACAATCTCATTCCCCAAGTCCATTCACTATTACACAAAGATTAGCAAGTTTAATTAACAGTTTCCTTACTGTATAGCAAGTTAATTATTCATCTAATTAATTAAGAAAGTAATTAGTGTTAAGACAAGCAATTTTCCAAATTAACCAAGTAATAAATCCCAAGAAAATTATCGGAGGTAGGGCTCATCCCATTAATCAACCTCAAAAAATTTTGGGATTAATTACTTGGGTAATTATGGAGTAATTATGCTAATTAAGTTTTCAATTAAACCTAAATTAAGCTTTAATTATTATTCATAATTAATTAGAAACATTTTTATTAAATTTTTCTCTAAAATACTTTTAAAATGAGAATTTATTTATATTTTATGATTTGTCTATGATTTTTTATGATTTTTCAAAGTTTATATTAATTTAAGTGATTTTTCATGATTTTTATAAAGTCAATTAATTTATTTTTGTTAAAATAGACCATTTGAGCTTTAGAATGTAATATCTTCCAATCCAGAAATCTTTTTGACTTGAAATTTTTATAGTGGGTGCATTTTATTTTCAATTTCAATCCCTAAAATTCAACTTAATCTGATGTGTATTTTTAGTTTAATTAATAAAATTTAATTTTTACTCAAACTCAAATTAAGATTAAAATATGCAATAAAATTTGAGGATTTTAGATTCATTGGATTCCTCTCTAAAAGACGAATCTAATGAGCCCTTACTTGTAATTTTTAGTTAAGTATTTTATTTTCTATAAATTTTTGAAATTTTAGGTGATTTAAATAATTTTTAAATCAGAAAATACCCTAATTTTTCACTTAAGACAAATCGATGGGTGCGATGCGAACGAACGCCACAAGATCATGCGCGTTTTGGACCGCACAGTTTCATGAGGCACGGAGCGCGTTATGATTGCGGCCCACGCGCACGTGAATGGGAGGGATGCTCGATCAATAGATCGAGATGGTCCAAATTAATCTGTGCTAGATCTGGGGGGTTGAAACGCATGGGATCTGGCGCGATCTAGGCCATCTGATCCCCAGGAGTGGGATTAGATGGCTGCTGCTCTCTAGCCAATAAAATTGACAAAAAAAATTGTCAGGAACACTATTCGTGACTGAAAAAATGCGAAATCGGCTCGATTTCACATCGATTTTCACCGAAAAACCTTCCTATTCGTATTAGGATTTTATAAAATAAAGAATGCATGGGATTCCTAAGAAAAATTCTTAAAATTGTACTAAAATAATCATAAAATAAAAAATCCTAAAGCAGGCTACGGGTTTTCTTGAAAGTTACCTCACTCGGGATGATTTTTGGTAGCGGTGATGATTCGAGCACACTCTTGAGTGGGGAAAGAAGTGCTAGAATGAGCCTAGACCATCACCTTCACTTAGAAATGATGTATTCTCTAAGTGTCATCACTTTCTCGTTGGAATCCACTTGATTTTGTTTGCTTTTTCTCAAAAATCAAGTGAAAATGATTATCGATTACTTTGGGAGATCTAGGAGAATGGAATGAGAGTGGGAGGAGGAGTTTTGGTGTCTCTAATTCTCTGGTTTCCAATGTGGCCGAAAATCCCCTTATTTCATGATTTTTTTGCTCATAATGGGTCATTTGGCTTGGGGTGGTTGGGAATGAAAGGGAATCATCCTAGGTGGCTCATTATGGTTGGTAAAGGCATGGGAAGTGGTTGTCATAAAGAAAAAATGGGTGTCCTAGCAAGGTGAGGTGGAAGTCCTTCATGCCAAGTGTTCTAATGGGAGAGGTGAGCTGAATTCACCTCCCCATGAGTCATGGCTGGCCCAACCACCTCTTGGGTCAGATGATCAGTGTCCTTGGTTCTTAGGTAGACCAATGGATGAGTGTCAAGTGGCCAAGAAAAAGAAATTACCATTTCGACAAGTGTCTTTTCTTATGGGATGCCCTTGACCCAAGAGTAAAGTAGTTATTTTATATTTGATTTGATTTTAGCAGATTTAAAATAAGTCAAACGTGAGTTGGACCAAATTTCATGTCATTTCGAGTTCATTTGGTTTAATTTGGGTCAATTTGAGTCATTTGGGCCAAATTGGGTTAAAACATGTTAGGTTGACCAATTGGTCAAATTAGGTCAAACCAAAGGCTGAGTCAAGTTCAAATGATCATTTGGAGTATATTGGTTCAATTGGTTTTAATCAATTCGGTTTAATTTGGATTTAATTTAGATTTTGGCCAATTTGATCCTTTAGGTCAATTTGGGCTAAGTTGTCCAATTTGACCCAATTGACCAAATTGGCTTGAATCATGGCTTAGTTTGGATTTGGTTGATCATTTGGATTATATTGTAGGCTTTGGTTAAGTTCAATTTGGATTTGACTGGGCTTTATGTTAATTTGACCCTTAAGGTCAATTTGGGCTAAGTTATGTTAGGTTGACCAATTGGTCAAATTGGACTCAATTATGGCTTTGGTCATGTTCAATAATCAATTTGGAATGAACTTGAGACATTAGTTGCAATCAATTTGGTTCAAGTTACAATTTGGCAAGTTTGAGTTTGTATGGGTTAAAGGGTTAACTTGATCAATGGGCTAGGTTGACTTGATTTGACCTAATTCATGATAATTTATTAACCTAGGATGATCAAAAATCAAGACATGAAGTTTGGGTTGGCTTAATTCACTTTAATTTGAATTGAATTTGATTTTTATTCATGTAGGTTAAATTGGTCACTTTGGATCAAGTGAGCCAATTGGGTTTAGTTGACTTGATTTTGAGTTGAGTTTGATTTAACTGGATTTATATATGAACTTGAGATTGACATATAAATTCAATTGCAATTGGTTTGGGTTCAAATGAGTTTTGGTTAATTTGAATATTTCAAGTCAAATGGGCTAGGTTGGGTTTGACTTGAATTGATTTTGATTTAGCTTGATGATTGTGGATTTAATTTATATTTGGCTGGATGATTGAACGAATAATTGATTCAAGAGAAAATTTATTAGTTTTGACTTGATTTGGATAGGATTTGCTTAAGTCCAAGAAATTGGCTTAAAGGATATAAATTGGATTTTTGATTGATTTTATATTTGATTTTGGCTATTTGAATTTATATTTCATTTATATTTGGGAATATAACTGATTCATGAGAAAATCACTTGAGTTTAGAGTGATTTTGAAGCAAATTTAACTAAGCTCATGAAGGAAGGTCAAAAGGGCTTAGAAGAAAATTTGGTTGAGTTTGGATTTAGTTTTGATCATTGGGATTGAATCATTTGAAGTTGGATTTAAATTAGAATTCCATAGTTTGAATGAAAGATTAAATTGATATTTGAGAAAATCAAATGAATTAGGATTGATTTGAATTTGGTTAAGGCTAAATTCATAAGATGAAATCAAGGGCTTAGGAAGGGTTTTGATTTTGGATTTGATTATGAGTAATCATTTGGTTTGAAATTTGGATTTAGATTTAGTATTTGAGTTGAATTTGAGGCTTGGTTTGAGAAGGAAATTATGTATTAGGTTTAGGTTATAGGGTAAGTAAGACTTCTTAAGTCCCTAAGGCACAACCCATTGCAGTAGCTAACTCTTCTAAGTTACTAGGATTAGGCTAAGTGTTCACTTAATCACTAGAAGTGTTTTAATACTAAGGAGCTCTCAGTGTTTATAAGAGTCTTGATCTCTGATGACAAAGTTGAGAACTCACTCCAAAAGTGAGGTCAACAGTTGCCTACTTTCACTCTCTGCTGAGCTCCAACAAACCTCTTCATGAAGAGCTGCTCCAACTCAGCAAAAGTCTTCACTGAAATATTAGGCAGTTCAATGTACCAATCAAATGCAACCCCTGCTAGGTTGCTGACAAAAATTCAGGATCAAAGCGGACTCTATCTTCCTCTAGATCTGAATGATCACTCTCAGGAATTTGCTCTTCTTGGCAAAGTAGTTTTCTAATATGTCATCTGATGATCGATCTATTACTCCGTCTGGCTGGACCGGCACAAATAGACACTGATGGCTGATCATAAAATTATGCTCATCTGACTTTATGTACCATATGTTGCCTACTGATAGAACTTCCTCACTAGATGGATCAACTATAATGGGGACTATGTATGTGTCTCCTTCTCTCTCTCCCTCTATCTACGATGGAGGTGGTGCAACCATGACACTTTTAGGTCACCACTCCTTTCTAACCACAGCTGAGGCAGATGATCGAGCATGGGAGCTTGATCTCACCTCAACAATTGAAACGGATGGAGTGGGATCCTTAGGCCATAGCTGGATCATTAGTGGGGATGGTCTTTCCCCAGATGGGGGATTTTGAAGCATGGCAGGAGTGGTAGATGCTATAAGTTAAATGGGTGATGGTGGACGGTGAGTGGAGCGGTGTGATGGCAACACCGACTGCCTCTCAGTTGGAGAGCTCCTGCGTCGAACTGTGCCCATAATAATAATGTTATCTGAATGATCGGCCCTGATAGGGCGATGATCAAGAAAATCCATTAGAGCAGAGGCCACAGACTGCCTGGTTCCTCCATCTCTCCCTCTTGCTCCCTGGAGCTGATACTCAGGCCTCGGTGACTCTCTCCCTACAGATCTGGTCACTGACACTCTTGGGAATCACAGACTTCAAATCAAACAATGCTCTAGACTCTGAGCATCCGTTGGCTATGCAAACCTGGCAAAGAACAGTCCTAAGATTAGCATAGGGCCTCCTACCTTCCCTAGTCGGTACCTCAAAGTGTGCTAGTGATGGAGGTGATGTAGTGATCCTCCTGTAGTCCTCCTCTACATCTGAGACCAAGAAGGGGTGAAACCTGCTGCCACTTAAGAGTGGAGAAGTTTCACGAGGAGAACCCTTCTCAGTGATGTGGGAGGCAACATCGATCTCCTAACTGCTCGCTCATGGTGTTGCTTGACCATCTAGTTTTTGTTGTGGTGCTGGGTGAGGGTGAGCAAAGAAGAGCGGGACCTGGAACCTACATCAAGGGTAGAGGAGACTATCTCGGAGGCCAAGATAGCCTTCCCCTTTAGGGTGACCAAAGAGGAGGTAGTAGCCCTCGCTAGAGCTATGGCAGAGGCAACTGACTGAACCTGTACTGAAGCAGCTACTGTTGACACTAACACTGATCAAGATGCGGGAACCATGGCAGCCTTCTTCTTCAATGAAGAGAACTCAAAGTCAGATGGAATGTCGAAGCAGATAAGTGTTGTCTATCCTGCCACCTCCTCCCTGCTAACAGTTATGAGGGTTGTCCCCTCACAAGTAACTCAGACTCCTTCAAAACCATGGTCAAAATAAATCAGATGTGTGGTGGCGGTCGTGGTGAGATTGGCCTGATCCAAGGCCAGATCCACAACAGAAGGGAAGGAGAAAATAAACTTATCAGAAGCATAATAACTACACTAATTGAAGGCTGAAAAGATCGACTATTTTGAAATCACTTCATTTGTTTGAAACATAACTGAGTCAGACTCTTGCTTTGATATTTATTCTTCAACCATTGACTTCTAAATTGTATTTAAAATTTCAACCCACACTTAACAAATTTAGGTATGCAAAGTGCGGCTCATTGAATTTTTTGAGAGATTTTTTTTAGATACTTGGAGGAGAGACTTTGCCATATGATTTTGATTTAGAACTCATACTCAACCAATTTAAGTAGGTTGAGCAGGATTCAAATATTTGGATAGACTTTGGAGATATATATGTTGCATGTTTTATTTGAAAATTTGATTTAGAAAAACCTTTACTTAGCAAATTTAGATATGCTAAAAGGTTTTCAATTATATGTTTAAAATTTTTGGGAAAATATCTTTGTTTGGGATGATTATTTATTATGTGTGTGATATATGTTGATTTGATTTGAAAATGGGGCTCTTACTTAATAAATTTGGTATATTAAATAGGGGTCAAGTGTGTTTGATATGTGTTTGATTTTATTTCTCTTTTTAAAAAAAGAAGGGAACTCTTATTTGACTAATATGGTATGTCAAATAGAGTTCAGATGCATTATGATTTTGAAAGAGTGAAATCTATTTAACAAATTTATGTATGTTAAATAGAATTCAATTTGTTTTTTTTTATTTTTGAAAATGGGACTCTCATTTAACAAATTTGGATATGTCAAATGGAGTCCAAATGTGTTTTGATTTTCAAGACTTTAGAAAAGGGAAATTCTACTTAACAAATGTATGTATGTTAAATAGAATTCAAATTGTTTTGATTTTCCAAAAAGAAAGGTAACTCTCATTTGACAAATTTGGATATGTCAAATGGGGTTCAAATATGTCTTGATTTTGTGTGCGATTTTTTTTGCTTTATTTTTTTTTTTTTTTGAATGAGGGAACTCCAACTCTAGCACATATGAACTCCACCTCTTAGGCTCTGATAACTGAAAGTCAGGTTTTTTTAAGAGATTCTTAAAGATTTTCTTAACTATCTCCCTCTTGAATTAATATGGTTTGTTCAATATATCGGGAAGAGTATGTGGGTAATAGCTACCTAGTGGTGGGTAAGAGTGCCGCTACTGGATAGACTGGTGAGGTGGTGGGAATGGCCATTGTGGCAACTTTGGTAGCTGTGGCAGCTAGTATGACGACCAAGGTGGTGGCAGAAGAGATGGCAAAGGAGGCTACTGAGCTCGGGGTCTCTCATACTGGACTTTGGCTTGCTGTTTCCCTTTATCCACTAACATAACTATCCCTAACGTCTTCATGAACACCTTCTGTGGCTTGGGCCGAGATGATTGGTCAGGAAAGGGTAACTATTTGGCTTCCTCTCGCAAGTTAGCCGCCTTGTTGATTAGTTTCTTGAATATTTTGATGGTAAATCCCTTAAGCATGAAGGCAATCGGGTCATGGATATTCTTAAGAAGAATCTCGATAGCAAGCTGTTCGGACAGCTGGGGCTCTCATTTCATGCTCATGTTGCACCACCTGAGAATATAATCAATAAGGGACTCAATAGGATTATGCTTCGCTACAATGAGGTCGACTACAATCACTCTCTGTTGAGCACCAACAAATCTCTTGATAAAAAGGTCCTCCAACTTAGCAAAAGTCTTCACCGAACTGTTGGCCAGTTCGGCATGTCAATCAAATGCAACCTCTGCTTGGCTGCTAACAAAATCTCTGAAAATGAGTGCATTGCTGCCACTAGCGTTGCACCAATCAGCTCTAAAATGTGCAATATACTGTCGTGGATTCTCACTACCATCAAAGATCTTGAAGGAAGGTGGCACAAAACCCTTGGGGTATTAAACTACATCAAATTCCTCCAGGTATGGTCTACCCTTTAGAATGGATGAGCTCCCATGGCTTACATCATCGCTTCCCTCACCTATTGTTCCACCATGTGTTTAATATCCTTTTCATGCATGGAGGTGCTATCTGTGACCTACCTATGCAAGCTACCAGCATCATCCTCTATGGGTGTGCACCTAGGACAGTCTGAGGTATGTACCAACTATGGTCGGCCGGCTACCATAGGAGAAGGATGTGAAACTAGGGCTGAGATCTGCAAAGCTAAAACCACTGCCATCGACTCCTCTACTTTCTTCTCCATCCTATCAATATGATCATCCTTCTACCTAAGCTAGTGAAGGAGGCACTGAGTCGAGTGAGAAGTGTCACCTTCCTCGAGCACGACACCTTCCTGGCTATATTGATCCCACTGTAAGGACCCCCGTGTGTCGATCATGTGGACCTCGACTGTGTCGTCCAACATGTCATCCTCATCAGAATCAAAGTGAACTCAATCTTCCTCCTAATCTGAATGGTCACTCCCTAGAATTTGTCTTTTCTCAGCAAAGTAGTTTTCTAATATGTCATTTAATGATTGATCTACTACTCTGCCTGGCTAGACAAGCATGAACACCTATGATCAGGACTATGCTCATCATCCGACTCTATGCACTGACGCCACCGATAGACTTCCTCACTAGGAGGATCAACTATCATAGGGACTATGTTTGTGTCCCCTCCCCTCTCACCCTCTGTCTGCGGTGGAGGTGGTGCGACCACGACACTTTTAGGTTGCCACTCCTTCCTAACCACAGCTGAGGTAGGGGATCAAGTAGGGAAGCTTGATCTCACCTCAACATGTGGAACTGATGGAGGGGATCCTTAGGCCATAGTCGGATCACTAGTGGGGATGGTCTTTCCCCAAATGGGGGCTTCTAAAGCTTGGCAGGGGTGGTAAATGCTATAAGCTAAATAGGTGATGGTGGACGATGAGTGGAGTGGTATGATGGCAACATTGACTGCCTCTCAGCTATAGATCTCCTCCTACATCGAACTGTGTTCATGATAATAATGCTATATGAATGATCGGCCCTGAGAGGGCAATGATAAAAAAAATCCATTAGTGAGGCCAACCTGGCCTCCCTGCTCTCCCTCTTGCCCGCTTGAGATACTGCCTGACTCTCTCCCTGTGGATGGTCCACACTTCGGGAATCATGCACCTCAAATCAAATAATGCTCAGACTAACATCCAGCTCTACCAACCGGTGAAGAATAAGATCTAAGATGGGGCCTCTTACACTCCCTAACTAATACCTCAAAGTATGCTGGTGGTGGAGGCGATGTAGCGATCCTTCTGTAGTCCTCCTCTCCATCTGAGGCTGAGAGGGGGTGAAACCTGCTACTACTCAAGAGTGGAGAGGTCTCACGGGGAGAACCCTCCTTAGTGACGTGGGAGGCAGCATCGATCTCCCTGGCTACTCGCTCATGGAGCCTCTTGACCTTCAGGTTTTTATTGTAATGCTGGGTGCAGGTGAACAAAGCAGAATGAGAGATAGAACTTACATCAAAGGTAGAGGAGATTATCTCGGAGGCCAAGATAGACTTCCCTTTGGGGTGACAAAAGAGGAGGTAGTAGCCCTCACTAGCTGGCATGGGGGGCAAATCAACTCGTGTGAAGTAGACATTACAGCATTGATTGAGATGCAGGAACCACGGTAGCCTTCTTCTTCAATGAGAGGAACTCAGAGTCAGATGGAATGTCGAAGAAGATAAGTGGCGTATGTCCTGCCACCTCCTCCATGCTTACAGTTGCGAGGGTTGTCCCCTCACAAGTAACTCGGACTCCCTCAAAAACATAGCCAAAGTAAATCAAATGTGTGGTAGTGGTCATGGTGATATTGGCCTGATCCAAGGTCAAATCCACACCATAAGGGAAGGAGAAAACAAACTTGCCATAATCCATAATAACTGCACTGACTGAAGGCTAAAATGACTAACTATGCTGAAATCACTACAGTTGCTTGAAACATAATTGAGTCAGACCTTTGCTTTAATATTTTTTTCTTCAATCAATGACTTCTAAATTGGATTTAAAATTTGAACCCACACATAATAAATTTAGGTATGCTATGTGGGTTTATTGAATTTTTGGAGAGATTTTTATTTTTATTTTTTTATTTTTTATTTTATACTTGGAGGAGAGACTTTGCCATATGATTTAGATTTAGAATCCATACTCAACCAATTTAAGTAGGTTGAGCGGGGTTCAAATATTTAGAGAGACTTTGAAGATATATATGTTGTATGTTTTATTTGAAAATTTGATTTGGAAAAACCTTTACTTAGCAAATTTAGGTATGCTAAAAGGTTTTAAATATATACTTGAAAATTTTGTGAAAATATCTTTGTTTGTGATGATTGTTTATTATGTGTGTGATATATGTTGATTTGATTTAAAAATTGGGCTCTTACTTAACAAATTTGGTATGTTAAATAAGGGCCAAATGTGTTTGATATGTGTTTGATTTGATTTCTCATTTTGAAAAATAGGGGGACTTTTATTTGACATATATGGTATGTCAAATAGAGTTCAAATATGTTATGATTTTGAAAGATGGAAATCTATTTAACAAATTTAGGTATGTTAAATAGAATTCAATTTATTTTTTTATTTTTGAAAATGGGACTCTCATTTGACAAATTTGGGTATGTCAAATGGAGTCCAAATGGGTTTTGATTTTCAAGACTTTGGAAAAGGGGAATTCTACTTACTAAATGTATGTATGTTAAATAAAATTCAAATTATTTTGATTTTCCAAAAGGAAAGGGAACTCTCATTTGAAAAATTTGGTATGTCAAATGGAGTTCAAATATGTCTTGATTTTGTGTGTGATTTTTTTGCTTTTTTTTTCCTTTTTTTTACTAAATGAGGGAACTCTAACTCTAGCGCATATGGAATATGCTAAGTGAAATTTCAAGTTATGTCAAGATTTTATTTGAAAATAGAATCTTCATTCAATAAATTTGAGTATGTTGAGTGGAGATAGCTATTTTCAAAAATGTGCTTTTGAAAAAAGGGTTTTAAAATTATTGATTTTGATTTTGAAAAGAACCTCCATACAATAATATTAGGAATTGTTAAATGAGATTTGGTTATCCTTATGCTCTTTTGAAAACTTCTTATGAGTTTTGTGCAAATCATTTATAATGTTAATTTTGATAAATGCTTTTGAAAAGTGTCATTTTGTAAAAAGAGGTTATTTTCTTAAGTATAAGATGAACATTGCCTCACCAAGCTAGTGGTAAAGAGGTTCCAAACTTTTAGTCATGTCCTTTTATTAGTTAATTTTATATTTTACCTATTGGGGGACCCAATAAGGGTTTCAAGACCTACATGGAGTAAGGTCCTACAACATAAAGGATGTTGGCTTGCTTTGCTTAAGGATGAAATAAACTAAGTGCTAATGGAAGGAAAGATAGTCTCAGACTTTATATAAAATATAAGTCCACTATCGATGCTTGGAGATAACAATTGTCTACTAGAGATGGAGAGAGGAACTATCCCCAGTGGAGTCGCCAAAAAAACTATGATGTTTATTTTTGAGATGTATATGGGGGACACCACCCAGATCTGAGGGGGTACTTATTGAAGTTATTGGGTGTGATATTGAGGTATGATATACTATCTCAAAAGATAAATATATCACCCTACAATGGTCATAATCATCTAATAAGGACTCTTAAGGCATGATAGGTCTTCGAATATACTAGAGATTTGTCCTCTGCTTTATATGGATGAATAAAGCAGAGTTTATACTAAACTGGGTTCTAAAGGTCCATATGGGGGCAAGCCCCCGTAGTTAATTACATCCTGAGGAAGGTGAATCCCTTAGAAATACTCTTGATTAAAGTAGGAAATTATTGTCTCCAAAGATTTCAAAGTCAGGACTATCAATAAATTGGCTATATTAGAAAATCGAGTGGGAAAGATCAAGAAGAAGATTTATTTTAGAAGTTAAAGGAGATGGGTAGGGAATACTCATGATACTAGGAAACCTAGTTAGCATTCCAATCTATCATATGGTTGTGCTTTATATGTTTAAAATTTAAGAGGTTTATATATTTGAGTTGATTTTTTATTATATTGCTAGGGCTTATAATCCACCAACACATCGTTGTGAAAATTTCTGAGAGGTGAGGATTTATGCTTGTAGCCCGAAGAAAATAGCTACCTCAGATCCTAAATCTAGGGAGCTTTAGCAAGAGCTAACATGACCTAAATCTAAGCAAAGATGGGTATATGTTTTACCTCTACAAGAGAGAGTAAGTCATTCGACTACTAGACTTATAACTGCTTGGAGTGACAGCTAGCTAACTCCTCCTGCACTTTAAAACCATATAGGTAAGTCATATAATTTTGCAAGATAGTTGGGTTATTCTTATTTAGAAAGAGACTAAAGTCTTTAAACCCACTCCCTAAGAGAATAAAGCATGAGTGGTATGAATAATGACTTAATCTAATGAAAAATCTTTTCAAATTTTATTTGTATTTAACACTTCATTTTGATCGAGGCCATAGAATTTTTATGTGTCTAAATGCATGATGAAGATGAAATTTGAGATAAATCAACAGGAAAGAGGTGTTATCCACCACAGAGCAGACCCTCAAAAGTTAAGTCTTCCCCTATCATGCAAGGATGGAAACCCTCTCTTAGCAAGAGTGAAGCAATATGCATGCATGATGTGAAGCATACAACATTCAGCTAATGGGTTGCTAAATCTTTTAATTATCTTGATTTAATTCCTAGGCTTTATGTGAGGTCATGAGTTATTTAAAATTTTACATATGAGATGTAGTTGGGTAAAAGATTTATTTTTCCCTAAGAGCCTAATCGCATCCAGGACATACAACAATCATCAATCATAAAAAACTATGAAGAGACATGTAATTTCTAATGCACAAGCTAAACATAACATCAAACATTTTATAACTACCGCAAAAGAATAAAAGGACAGTGCGATTGGGTACTGTCGTACAACCCGAAAAGAGAAAATGAGTAGCTGAGCTCTACCCTTATACATCCCAGAATATGAAAGAATAATTATAATTTATAAATAAAAAAATGCTATGGTGGTCTTCAAATCTTCATTCTTCATGTCCCTTCCTTCTTTGATTTAGTAGACTTCAAAGCATCACATGGCTCCTCAGAACTAAGCTGTCTAGCCAATGTTCATCCTATTCCCCATAACACTAATTCTAATTCATAATGTAAAATTAAATTAAAATTGAAAAAGTAAATCTAACTACACCTGCAAAACAAGTGTTAGCTAAACACACATATAATCCCAAACAGTTATGTTTATAATGCACCCTGCACATGGGTAACCAAGCCCACCTGTCTTAACTTGGATTATGCTTAGGGGTTTAAGCCACTTGCAAAAGATAGCATTTGTATTTATTTTAGCACCCCTTAAGCATAATCCCCTGTAACAAATATGATTAGGCTAATCACGGCCTAATAGTCTACGAAGCATACACCCTAACATCTAGTCTAAAATAATACATCACAAAATAAACATACATCATATCATGCACCGCCCTAACATAAAGCTAGAAGTGGTGATTTAGTTCTAAAGTGTGTGTTAAGGCTTGTGTGGTATGTCCTAACTAAGCATTAGAGTTGTATTTTCTAAGTATTAAAGGATTTAATTTAAGGGGTTGATTTCACTTTAAATGGTTTAATTGATTTGAAAATTTTACTTAGTGTTTTATTTTATTTCAATTGACTTACACTTAGCAACTAAGTGTTATAAAGAGAAGAAAAATAGGGGATGACTCTCTTTCAACCCTATCTTAAGCCATTTCTAAAGCATGTTAATTAACTTAATTATTTTTAGAAAATGGCTTATTACACATTTTAAATTAATCCTAAGTTTAGGTCCACTTTAGATAATCCTATTCAACATGAAGGCATCTTAAGATTAAGTTTATTGAATTACTATCACATAACACATGTTAAACCATTCCTTTCCATCTCATGTAACATGCATATGATTAAATATTAAGTATACGTACACATGCAATATGTTTTAACACACTTGAATGATAGATATGAATATGTATATTTAAATTTTATAATTTTTATTTGATTGAATTATTTCATCATATTAATTTAAAGCTCTATCTAAATTCTTATATAAAAATACATAGGGATGAAATTAAATAGGTACGTGTCATTGTTAACCAAGAAAGTGAGGTAATCAAATGACCTCCTTGGGGCTAGCTAAAGCCTTGTATTCTTGGGATGTCCAGACTAAATACCATTACATTCAACCATATGTAAATTTGCATACATGAACATAAAAAAGAGAGCTTCAAATCATATAATCAATTAATTTAATCACTTGAACAATTGCAAATGCATGTGTTTTTTTATAAAAGAAAAGGGTTTTTCATTCCTTAATTAAATACACACACATGTATAAGAGACATAAGCTAGTACATGCCATTATTAACCGGGGAAGTAAGGTAATCAAGTGACCTCCTTGGGGCTACTTAAAGCCTCATATTCCTGTGATGTCCAGACTAACTATTTGCTTTCTCAAATACATGTGGATGTATACATAAGTAAAGAAAGTAAAATCATGCAAATATTATATTTTTATTTGATTAGAACATTTATGCATGTGGATTAAAGTTCTTATTCAAATTCTAATGTAAAAATACATGTAAATGAAATCAAATAAGTACTTGTTACTGTTAACCAGGGAAGTGAGGCAATCAAATGACCTCCTTGGGGCTAACTAAAGCCTCGTATTCCTGGGATGTCTAGACTATATACCTATTAACATTCAAATGCATGTAAAGCTACACATGAATCAAAGAAAAGAAGCTTCAATCCATACACTTAAGGTATAATCACATGCATTTCCTATATATTTTTAACTAGCATTCATAGCATATATAATCATTCATTTATGAGCTTTAGAAAAATATATTTAGATTTAATAGTGATAATAGTCACACATATATCAAATTTAATCAACACATGCAAGCTTGACATAAAGAAAACCATTTAATTTAATTAATTTTACAAAAAAATGAATGCATGAATCTGACATCCAACCTTTAATATGATTGGAGAAAAATAAGTAAACATAAGCATATGATTTCATTCAATCAAATTATTTCCTAAGAACAATCAAATCAAATAAAAGCATTTAAATCAAACCAAAGCTTTTAATGTCATTTTTAATTTGATGTTTAATTTGATTTAAGGAAAGAGAGAAAGAGGGAAAGAGGTTTACTAATCCTAATCTCATCCTATGTTTGTAAGTTTGATTAATTTAATGAGAAGTAATTAGGTTGATTTTATAGATAATTAAATTAAGATATGAATTAACTCAATTAATTAACCCTTACATATATTACTTTAAAGTGATTGACTAAATAATTATGAGCCAATGTGATATGCAAATGAATTGAAAAGTAAATTAACAATGGTCCTATGAAATGAAAGGGTCTAATACAATTGGCTCACAACTAATGGTTAATTAAGCTTAATAAACTTAATTACTTTTATAATTTTTCTCACACATATGGACAAATCATGATTTTATTAAATCTCCTTAGGCTATTAAACACCTAAAAATCTACTCATGAACTAATTAGGTTCACATGTCCATTACATTTATTAAACTAATTAAGTAATTAATTAATCTATTAATCATTAATTAATTTCTCTTGAAAAAGTGAAGGAAATTTAGAAAAATGATTAGGAGAGAAGCCCCAATCTAGTTCTCTAAGCCTCCTCACTATTAAATAGTGATAAATGATCCAATTAATTAAGCAAGTTATTATTCATATGGTTAATTATCACTTAATTAAGTTAAGAGTAATTAGGGCTTAATTAATAAATTTTCCCAATTAATTAACCAATAAATCCCACAAAAAATAGGAGAGGCGGAGGTCATCCCCCTAAATAATCTCAAAAATTTGAGGTTAATTAGTTAATTAATTAGGGAGTAATTATAATAATTAAATTTTTAATTAATCCTTAATTAAGTCCAAATTACTGTTCAAAATTAATTAAGGATAATTTTAATGGATTCTTCTCTGAAATACTTTTAAAATGAGTCTTTATTTATATTTTTTAGATTTTTCTATAATTTTGTTATGAATTATGGAAGTTTCAGCCATAAAACTAATTAATTAGCCTTAATTAAGCTTAATCCCGTTAGCGCCACATAGCACGCTGATGTGGCACGGTTTTCATGTGGCGCCGCGGGATTGGCTATTTAAGTAGTCACTTTTGCGGCTGACTCAGAAGGCGCAGATCGCACCCGCGGTTAAAGAAGGATTAAACGAATGATCTAGCGTGATCTGATCACGTTCGTCCATTCCGGTCATGTGGAACAGACTACCCATAATCTATCTTCCTGCGAGCGACGAACGACGGAGCCCGTCCGCCATGGATCGCTCGATCCGAGCTCACTCGAGCTCGGATACACTCCAAAATAACCCCACACCTTCGCGTGAGGGATCCACAAAGATATAATGGCTAAGATCGGCTCACATGCAAATTTTCCTCAACAAGTTCCAACTCAATTTAAGCTAAAGCTCATTTTCAATGGATTTACCTCACCGGAGCTAAGACTAATGGTTCGCATGCTTGAGGAAGCTTTGTCTAGTGAAATGAAGCCCTGTTGAATGACAATTGGATTGGTTCCAAGTGGATTGCTAGGTTGGCCAAGAACGGTGCTTTGGATGCTTGGCTTTGATCAAAGCCCATCCTCTGGTGGGCCTGGAGCTTGAGGGAAGGTTCGCTTGGCTTCGACAATGTGTGCGGAAGGTGTGTGCAAGAGCAATTGGGTTTTGATTGAGAAATGGGGAATTTGGAATCAAGGATGAGCTCCCCTATTTTGGTTTTGCACAGAAAGAGAAAATATGAAGTAAGGAGGGCTTGGAATCGCTCGAGAGCTTGCTAGGGAGTTTCGTTTCTCTCTTGGGAGCTCAGACGAAGCGAGTTGTGTGGTTTTATATGAGAATTAAGGGGGTTGCCCCTCAATTGGATGAGGTGGATGGATTGGATTGCTTCCCCAATTTCAGCCGGTCAGCCACCGTCAGAGTGCCAGAGGGGTCACAATTGAGCCCATGTGGCACGCCATGAGTGGAGGAAGGGGTGGGAGGTGGCTCAAGGCTTGATGTGGGCTGATGGTTTCTTCCTTTATCCATAGGTTTCTCATCTTGAGAGGGAGGTGAGTTAACTCACCTCCCTTTGGTCCATGGCAAGCCTAGCCCACTTATGGTGGGCTAGGTGGCTAGGTGAGACCCTAAAATGGATCCTTGATGGCTACTAAGGATGATAGGAGAGTGGACTTTGCCAATTTTGATAAAATCCCACATGGGGAGGCATATCCAAGAGAGATTTTTCTTGGGGTTGGCTCTAATTGAGTTTGGGTTGATTTTGAGCTGACCTAAGATGGGTTTAGGTTTGGTTAGGTCAGCTCTCAAGATCTCATGGGTTGGTTTCATGGGTTTTGGCTCAATTTGGTCATATTGGGTCAATTTGGGTCATGTTGGGTTAAGTTGACCAATTGGTTAAATTGGATCAAACCAAGGCTTGGGTTATGTTCAAATGATGATTTGAAGTGTTTTAGTTCAAGTGGTTTCAATCAATTTGTCCTAGGTTTGATTTTAACTCATTTAGATTCATATAGGTCAAATGGGTTAAGTTGACCAATTTGACCAAATTTGTCAAATTGGCTTGGGTTGGGTGTTGGTTCAAGTTCAATTGGTTAATTGAAAATGATTGTAGGCTTTGGCTTGAATCAATTTGGATTTAATTTGGATTTTGACAACTTAGGCCCTTTAGGTCAATTTGGGCTAAGTTGGGTTAGGTTGACCAATTGATCAAATTGGGCTTAATTATGGCTTTGGTCAAGTTCAATAATCAATTTGGAATGAACTTGAGCCATTAGCTACAATCTATTTGGGTTGGATCATGATTTGACCCATTTTGATCTTTTAGGCCAATTTGGGTCAACTTGGGTCAAATGGCCAATTGGGTTTGGTTTGGCTCAATTGATGTTCAAGTCATGTTCAATCACTGATTGTGAGTTGATGTGAATCAATGGTTTTAATTAATTTGGTGTATGGTGAGTTTTGGCTAATTTGAGTTTCATATGGGCTAAGGGTTGACTTGGTCAAATGACCAAGTTGATTTGGTTTGACCTAATTTAAGGTAATTGATCATCCTAGGTGTTTAATGATTATGGTATGAGATTTGGATAGACTTGGTTCAATCTAATTTGAGTTGGAATAGAACTTGGTTCAAATGGGATCTTTAGGCCACTTTGGGTCTAGTGGACCTAAATGAGTCAATTGGCTTGATTTTGGTTTGATTTAGTTGGATTTATATATGAGTTTAAAATTGAAATATAAATCCAACTGCAATCAATTTGGGCTTCAATAGGTTTTGGTTCATTTAAAATTTTCAAATCAAACGGGCTAAGTTGGGCTTGACTTGGTTTGATTTCAATTTGGCTTGATTATTGTAAGTTTCATTTATATTTGGATACATGATTGAAGGAATGATTGATCCATGAGAAAATCCATTGATTTTGGCTTGATTTAGATAGGTTTTGGCCAAGTTCAAGGAAATGGCTTAAAGGGTTTGAATTAGGTTTTGATTTGATTTTGGATTTGATTTTGGATTTAATTTTGGCTATTTGAATTTATATTTTATATAAATTTTTAAATATAAATGAAGATATAAATGACTTATGAGAAAATCACTTTACTTTGGAGTGATTTGGAAGCAAATTTGACTAAGCTTTTGAAGGTATGTCAAAAGGGCTTAGAAGAAAATTGATTTAGTTTTGATCATTGGAATGTGAGTTTCATTTATATTTGTGAAGATAATTGATGGAACAATTAATTTTTAAGAAAATCAATTAAGTTTGACTTGATTTAAATCAGATTTTGGCTAAACTCATTAAGGTAGGTCCATATGGCTTAGGAAGGGTCTTGGTAGGATTTGGGTTTGGTGTGATTTGGTTTTGATTGTTTGAATTTATATTTCATTTATATTTATGGATATAAATAAATATATGAATGATTTTGTTGACCTACAACTATGTGCCACTTGAAATTAAATAAATGAGGTGGATGTTAAAATCCCTTAATTACGATCGAAATCGATTAAATCCGCTTCAATTTGAAAATTCGGCTTCGAATGCGCCTAAAATATAAAATTTAATTAAAAAAAAAAGATTGAATCAATTAATAATCAACCAAACAATTAAAATTACTTTTTAATGAAATTACGTGCATATCAAAGTCGAGAATCCCGGTCCGAAATTACCTCGTTCGAAATCGATTAGTTGCGCTGAAACACCTAAGATTGACACCCATATTGCTAGGGTTTATTAAATAAAATAAAATCATGCAAAATAATATTAAAATGCAATTAGAATGATTAATGGTTGTTTAATCCCTCATTTCTCTTAACCCCTTAATCCTTACCTAACCCCTGCCGCCCGCTCGACCAATGAAAAATAACCCGCCGCTCATTTGGCCAATGGGATTAAGCGGTCTAACCTAAAGGCCAAAAGGAATAGGCTCTCCCTCACGTTATCTTTTCCATTGACCTCATTCACGACATTCTCTTCATTCAACTCTCCCCTCTCTCTCGTTCCTGTGGCTCTCGGCTGAAGCTCTCGTGTGATTCCCTTCTGTGATCGGCTCCTCCTCTCGTTCCTATTTGTTGGATGCACGATCCTCCCTCTCACGCAAAGCTCCTTCTTGTTCCTGAAGCTCTCGGCCAAAGTCTCTCTCTTCCTCTCACTCTCGTGCGACTCTGTCGTCTCGAGTAGCGTAGGAGCAAGCCCTATCGTCTTTCCCTCTTCTGGCAAACTCCCCTGTGGCAGGTTCCTCTCGTCTCTCTCAAGCACTAACGAACAAGGGCTCGATCCTTCCTAATTCTTCCAACCGAAATCCCCAGGTTGTTTCATTTCAATCCTAAGTTATATTTTGCTATGTGGGTTTTTCTTGAAGGAAATGATTTCGGTTTATCCTTATACATTCTATGGTTGGATTACTTTTTTTTATGCACTTGTAATGAGATGAAGATATAATGTTGGATTTATGGTGTAATGCGAGTTATTTGACTTCCCCTATTTGCCACTCACTTTGAGCAAACCGAGCAATCGGTCCTTCGTGCCTTTATTATGGCCATCCTACTTTTTAGCTGCTATCTTGCTTATTCTCTTTAGCAAATCTGTATGCTTTTCCCCTTCCTCCTTCCAACCAAATTTTCAGTTATCCCGTGGACACAAATTTTCAATAACATTTAGTTATTGATAGTGGTTCTTTAAAATCGATTTAAATCATCCGCGTTTCGCTCTTGTTGTCTTTATTCTTGAACTCGGTGACTAGCTTCTTCAAGAGGAAGTCAGATACTTGGTGTTTTTTATTTGTGGGAGTAGTTGCTTCAGTTTTAATGATTATATTTACTCCATGGTGGCTTCTTATGGTAGTATATATTTTGGCAAGCTTTATTAATATACCATTTTTATGTTGTTCACGTGATAAGCATCGATGCCATGGAGGAAATTGCCAAAGCTAGAAAATCAGCTTGCTGCTTCGTTTGTTATCATGTTT
Source organism: Cymbidium sinense (assembly GCA_021442155.1). Lineage (NCBI taxonomy): Eukaryota > Viridiplantae > Streptophyta > Magnoliopsida > Asparagales > Orchidaceae > Cymbidium > Cymbidium sinense. The sequence continues at coordinate 171,811,862 of CM038221.1, read as the reverse complement.
CTTCTTCATTTTGCCTTAAATCCTGGATTTGGTAAATCCCATTGGCAGGCGAATTTGTGGGATTTAAACAAACTGAAGTATTGAAAGGGAAGTGAGAGGAAAGATGAGGGTTACTTTCGGGATATCTTGCTTTTCTTTCTCTTTCTTTCTAGCAACTGAAGTCTCCAGGTTATTTCCAATCAACCCTAAGCTTTACACTACTATTTCAGTTCTCTTTCTTGGATGAAATGGGTTCGGTAAATTCTTATTATGCATATCTTCCAAATTGGGTTGTTCTTTCTATGAAATTGAAATGAGGAAAAGATGTGATACTTGATGTGGGGAATGATTTGAATCTTTGCTTTGTTATCAAGTGTCTACACATGTTTTATCATTGCATACTACCTTTTTTGTTTAAAGCTGATAAGCAAAGAAGAAAAGGGAAATTGATTTGTGGTGATGATTTATGATATGATTGCTCGCCTTGCCTTGTACTCATCCCTTTCTATCATTTGGTTACTTATGATTATGCAAATGAATGTTTAGCAAAATATAAATGAATGTTTGGATAAAGTAAAATTTTAGATTTTTGCATTTGGTAAAACCTAATATGGTTACTTGTCCTATGAGGGTTGAAAGTTGTTTGAATATTTTACAAGCGGTTATTTTAGTTCAATTTGAAATTTCAGGTTTATATATATATGAGCTTCGCATGTTACTTCCTTGCATTAGTTGCTAATGAAGGAGAGGTTGAAGGGAATGATTGGCTTTTGAGCTTAGTCCATACTTGCATATTTGCCTATTTCTATCATTTTGATATCTTGTTAATAGGGAAATGCTATGCTATCAAAATTTTGGCTGTGGTATCTTTCAACATCCACCCATGCACGCCTTTCTTGGCATGGTGGGCAGGCCCAGTCTCTCATGGCAACCCCCACATGTGGGGGGAGAGCCGGGAGGCTGTTGTAAATTTTGATTATTATGCTCTTAATTAAATATACATGCAAGCAACTTTCTTTTTTTTATTATGCAAATACAAGCTTTAAATTTATTACTATAAGTACCTACTCATATTTCTCCAACATGGTAGGAAAACTTGTTGATATGCTATGCTAACCCATGCACGTCTTTCTTGGCATGGTGGGAAGGCCTAGTCCCCCGAAGTAGCCCCATATGCGGGGATGACGCCGGGAGGCTGCCGAAATTTTCAAAAAAATAAGGGGAGAAAGAAAGGAAAGAAGAGATGAAATATGTCATATATAAATGCTTATACTTTAACTTCATATACATGTGAATGCAAATTTATTGCTCTATGCTATAAGTACATGTTCACGTTGTTTCAACGTGACAGGAAAACTTGTTATGATATAAGTACTTGCTCACGTTGTTCCAACGTGGCAAGAAAATACTGTGTTGTGCAACCCATGCACGCCTTTCTTAGCGTGGTGGGAAAATAATTCTGGAGGTGTCTCGACACACATTACCATGCCTTTCTTGGCGTGGTGGGAAAACTAGTCCCAAGTAACTATGCGGGGATGATGCCGGGAGGCTGCCAAAAATTTTGATAAATAAAAATATGAAATGTCTAAGTGTTTGAAGAAGGAAGGTACATGCATGTGATTATTCATGCTTAGCTCATTCATCATACTATATGACAATTACAGTATGCTTACCTATGCTTAGCTTAGTTGTTACCTAAATCTTCATAGCATATGATAATTACTTATTTAAAGTTCAAATTTATTTTGCCTAAGTGGTGATTATGCCATATGAATGGATGAGAAATAAAAATGTGACACTCAATGCATAGAAAGATACAAGTGTATGTCATATGTCATTTATGAAACAAATGGCAAGGGCTTCATGCTAAAATGCTTAAGTGAAATGATTCAGTGTGCATATTCAAATTGTTATCTCATTCTATTCAATTTGAATATCTTTAATATGCAAGTTAAATGAAATATATGACTTTATGAAGCAATGTTTTTTTTGCTTAAACATTTGATTCATGCAAATACTTGAAAGAATCAAATTCATACTCTATAAAATGCATGCTTAATTTGTTAAAGAACAGACACATGCTTGATCTATGATAAGTGGTTGAAAGAACTAAGCCTATATCATCTAGAATAGACAATCACTTCGTTCGCAATGTGCATTCACATTTTTATAGAACAGACTCTCACTTGATACATGCAAGTACATGAAAGATTCAATGCATATCTTATAGATAAATCTATACTTGACTCATGACAAATAGTTGAGAGAGTCAACTCGTGTCTTATAGTCTTATAGAACAGACTTCTATTTGATCTATGATAAACACTTGGAATGGTCAAATTCATATTCGACAGAATAGATCAACATCATCCCGGTTTGGTCTTAGGACCGGGTCCGGGTTAACAAAACCTAAAAAGCTAATGATACTATTGTAAATCTCAGAAGCTAATTCTATCATAGATTGACAAAATATAAATTTATCGGCATCATTGTTAATGCATCTTTTCAAGTTCAAGATCTCAAGAAGAAAAGCTCAAACTCGATCCTCTATGTACAATCTAGAGTTGACAAGGTTTGGAGAATGATAGATTTTGAAATAATTATTCTAGATCTGATCCTCTGCAAGAAGATTGTTAGAGTTGACAGGGTCTATCTTCCGGGTCTTGGACAGTCCGTTAACAAAACCTAAAAAATCAAAATTTGATATCGAAACTTTCATCTTAATGTCCATGCAATTTTCAAAAGAGCAGATATTCATATACATGTTGAAGTAATTATTAAGATAAATACAAAAGAACAGATGTTATATAATCCCAATTTGGTCTTCAAACCGAGTCTGGGTTAACAAAACCTAAAAATTTAATATTATAAGAATTTCAAAGTAATAATATCTAAAAAGCTAATTCTGTCATATAATACAAGATATGAATCAATAGCCAAAAAAAAACACTTTCGAAGAAAAGTCTGAGCAGATCCTCATGTTGAAATTTAGAGTGGACAAGGTTTTAAAGGATTATACTTCTTGAGACAATGAATAAGACCGATCCTCTATAGAAAACGCAGTGACAAGGTCTATCGATTGATATTAATACATGATGAGAAGGGTAACTATAATTAAAATTTCAATAATAAATGATCATATATTCAAATCTAAATCAATCATAAAATGATCAAAATTCAAAGAAAACAATAAAAAATAAATAAATATGAAATTAATTATTTAAATTAAAAAAAATCAATCCACCCCTCCGCAACTGTTGTCTTCGGGTGACAAATTAAGGAAACTTTTGCTCACAAAGAACCAATGTCAAATTAAATACATAACTACCTTCACACTCAAATATTCCTAAAGCCCATAAGGACGTGGCTCGTGTCCTCTGTCCGCATGATTTTGCCGCGACATGGCACCACATAAATGGTGGTTACGACCTGAGCCCTCTAACCGGGTGGTTCGCCGTGATATGGCACCACTAAATTACGATCACGGCCGTAGCCCGTATGTTCCCCAACGATTTTGCTCTTTGAGCTGTGAAATGTAGAATATATTTGGTTGGGCAAAAAGCCCTATGTTAGCTATGGTTGACTTATATTTGTCCCCTTAGACAAACTCCACCCCAGGTCTATAAGGACACCTTGGACGACGTAACCCATGTGTCTTGACAAGGATCTTTGGTCGAGGTTGGTGTACCTCCCTCCCAGCTAGGGACCGCGGCGGATGATCGAACCATGGGATCTAGATTGGGATCGTTCCCCACAAAAGTTTTAAATTAAAATAATAAATTTCATAAATTCTAAACTCCACTCACCTTTATACTCATTCTTTAACGATTCATTGACTAGCCTTGTCGAAAGTGCTCTCTCGGATTGGGAGGGGTAATTAACTTCTGAGGGCTTGCTTTATAGGAAACCTGGAACCAGATATAAAAAGTTATCACCGAATGAAAATGAAATCTTTGGGTAGTGTCTTATCTACTATTCATCTGCTTTCTGAAATTATCACTGACACTTAAACAACTCTTTTCTTTTTATTCTGAAAGAGGTCGGTGGCGAATTTTCGAATCCCACAGATTCATGAGAAAATCACTTGAGCTTGAAATGATTTGGAGGCAAATTTGGCTAAGGTCTTGAAAGTAGGTTCATATGGCTTAGCTTGGGATTTGATTGGATTTGGATTTAGTTTGATTTTGTTTTAGTTATTTGAATTTATATTTCATTTATATTTATGAATATAAATGAAGATATAAATGATTCATGAAGAGATCAATCAAATTTGGCTTGAATTTGGTGGAGATTTGTCTAAGCCCATGGAATTCAATCATAAGGCTTTAGAAGAATTTGAGAGTTTAAATTTGATTTTGGGTTTCAATCATTTGGAATTGAGTTTGGACTTGAATTTGTTAAATGATTGAGGGATCGAATTGATCTTGGAGAAATTCAATTGAATTTGGACTGATTTGGGTTTGGTTAAAGGCCAAGTCCATAAGATAAAATCATAAGGCTAATGCAGAATTTTGATTTTAGATTTGATCATGAGTTTCAATCATTTTGATTTGGAAATTGAATTAAATTTGAGGTTTGAGAAGGTGAACATAGGTTGGGTTTAGTCCATAGGATGGGCAAATCTCTCAAAATCCCTAAGGCATAACCTACTCCTATGGCTAGCCCTTCTAAGTCTTTAGGCTTAGGTCAAGTATTCACCTAATCACTAGAAGTATCTTAATATTAAGGAATTCTTAATATCTATAAGAGTCATCGATCTATGATGAGGAGGTTGAGAATTCACTTTAAAAGTGAGGTCAATAATGTTATTCAAATTGCTGAATTTTAAAAAATAACTCCTAATTTAATAATAAAAACTTCATCAATGATTAAGAGTTTAAGCTTTTAACTAAATGATTTTATGTTCAAAATTTGTGTATATATTGGTGATATAAATTTATAATTAAATTGATTTAATTGAAAATAATAATAATAAATTATTTTTTTAAAAAAAAAAACCTTCGCGAATGATTTTATTATTATTATTTTTCCGTTAACGAGCACTTGACCATAACGTAAAATCTACCACGCCAATCAACCCATAGGCTCCTTATCCTCTCTTGTCACTGCCCATCCGCAACCTATCGCTTAACCTCATCTGCAGGAAAGAAGAGAAGGCGGGAAAATGGCAGCACTGCCCATGTGGTCGTCCAGTCCAACTCTTCGGAGACCGGAGATTAATTTCAAATCTAACTTTATGTTTTCGACCTCCTGCTCGTTTGCAACAAAGAGTTCGGAGTTAGGGTTCCGGCTTTCACAATTCGCCGGTCTCAAGCTTAGCATCCCCAAATCGTCTTCCCTTCACCCAAAATCACCAGTGCAAAAAGTTTTCGCCAGTAAATCCACCCCTCTCTCATCTAAATTTTCAGTTTTTATTAGGTTTGTGTTCTTCATGTAATTAAAGTTGGGGGATTTACATGCATACCACACAATTTTTATGTATTTAAATATCTAATACCTAAAGTTAGATATTTAATTATCTAATATTTTTTTATACTTAAAAAAAAGGTTCATTTCACTTTTAAAATATATATATATATATATATATATATATATATATATATATATATATATATATATATATATATATATATATATATATATATATATATATATATATATAAATTGAAGTTTAGGTATCAGATATAAGAATTATGTGGTATGTATGTAAATACATAAAAATTAAAGTTTTGTGCTTTTGTTTTGTTTCCCTTGTAGAGAGGATTTGTCCATTCACTGGGAAGAAGGCGAACAAGGCCAACAAGGTCTCATTCTCTAACCACAAGACAAAAAAACTGCAGTTTGTCAACTTACAGTACAAGAGAGTGTGGTGGGAGGCAGGTAAGCGCTACCTCAAGCTCCGCCTTTCCACCAAAGCACTCAAGACTATCGAGAAGAATGGCTTGGATGCGGTGGCCAAGAAGGCTGGCATCGATCTCCGCAAGGAATGAGAGAGCTCTCGAGAATAACTCTCTCCCGTTTCAGTTTGGCAATTTCACTTGTTCTTATCATTGGAATTTAATGTGACAAATGATCTCCAGCTATATATTTTGAGATGTTTATTATTTGGGGGATTTACATTTGCAGTAGCAATAACCTTGTTTCCTTACTAAATTATTCATGAAGGTATGCTCCAATCGCTTCAATCTAAATCCACAAATGTACAACCTTTCATTGACTAAATAAAGAAAAAGTTAATGTATACATCCCTGTTAAAGTAGTAGTTCACTTCTTGAAAGGTGGCATCAGTTACCATTATCCAGAAACTGCAAATTATCATTAAGCAGAAGCTCAGAATCAGAAGCTAGGGCATACTAGTAGGTAATGCAATGAAAAATGATTTAACATTAATATACCTTGGGTTTTCAGTGAGAAATTTGACGCATTTATAAACCTGATAGAGTGATCTCTTCATGCAGCACGTGTTCATTAGTGCTTATGCTGCATAAGGAGGAAGAAACTATAAGTCATTCTACAATGCGAGTTTACTTACAGATTACAGAGTAGATATGCTTCTTATACTGATTCCTGAAAGTTGCATGCTTAAGAGAGTTACGATATCTTCAGCTTACAGCAATTAAATGCTTCAATTGAGATACTTTATGAAGTATAGTTCCAATTATTTATTAATTTTAATTTGTGCATATGAAATGATTCAAGTATTCAAACAATTCTGTCTGCTGATGGAATAGTTCAAGTTGACTTAGGTTGAAGCATGAAAGAGAGTAATCCTAAATCTCCAGAAGTGAACAATTATTTCTGCAGGACCAACACCAAATAACTATGTATTTGATGATTCTTGAGTAAAGAACTATTGGGCTCATTAATTAAAATTAGATGAGTAGGAATATTAATGAAACATGTATATTGTTGTTTAGCCTCTGAATTAATTTCTATTATTTAGCCGACCTTAAGCAACCTTAACTAATATTGGGCATGATTATCTTGTGCTAATTGAGGCAATTTTCTTAAGTCTTTGGTTTGTTGTACTGTTGGTGCATTCACTTGTACACAAAATCAATTTTTAAATTCATCACTCATGAAACTGTTGGAGTTTGATTTACATTGCCAAAATTTTGCAATACAAACTAAGTGGTTTGAATTCCCTTTCTCAATCCTATTGAATTAGTCCATCACATCAGACATAGGGGCCTAGCTTTTCTCCATTTAAGAATGGAACAAGTAAAAAAACAAAGCAATGAGCACAAGGTGGATGTAGTTATTGTATTTATCATTTCCTTGTGTTTGTTCTCTTCAGAGATTTAAATTATTCCTCATAAGACAATCCATTTGAGTGGATGTTTAGAGGATGACTTAAGTTTCCATAGAAATTTACCTCTATTAAATCAAACTTTGTGTTGAGCTTAATGGTGGATAGAGATCAAAATTTTAAAGCAAGAGCTTGATGAGAGAGCTATTATGTGGGCTATTTGATATATAGATTTTATTGTTCTTTTATAACCATTGAGTTGCAACATGGCACACGTTGTCTACATACTCAAGTGGGGGTCAAAGCAACATAGTTCAGCTTGTGTTATGTTGGGTGTCTTGCCTTTAGGTTTGTTTGAGTATATGATAGAGATTCATGGTGTATTAGCATATTTTTTAAAGTGTAATGAGTTATTTGATCATAGCTTAATAGTGTTATCTAATGCACTGTTTGCTTGATGCCTAATAGAAGAAATATTAAATAATAAATAGTCATGTTAAATATGTTATCATATTAAGGGTTTGTTTGGGACAGTTGTTGCTATATGAAAAGGCAATAGTGGAGGTGTTGCAGAAGAAACTGCTATTTGAAGAAGTTGCGGTGCGTATATAAATTTTTTTTATTTTATAAAAGTCAAACCGTTACTTTCTGACCACTGCCGCAGATAGTCAGGTCAGGCTGAAAAACGCAATATTCCTACCGCAGATTCTTTAAAACGCAGCTCGAATACAGTACCCAAACAACACTGCAATGCGGTGCGCCTCACTCCCGCAGTGACACTGCTACCCCAAATGGCTCTCAAGTATTGCAACTAAGGTGTCTCTTGAGAGGTCCTCCAATTATAGGGTTTGAAGCTGAATGAGCTATGGTTTGATTTTCCAATGAATACATTTATTGGTGAATCCATATAACTTGTTCGATTAACATGTACTTGGAGTTTCTATCGAATCTCATGAAGAGGTCAAGCTTATCACTGAAGCATGCATGGATCAATTTTTGGTGTTGATGGTGGCAATATATCCTAAGTTGCAGGTTCTTAATAGAGAAGATAAAGAAAAAAATAGCATTTGATAGGGCCATGAGACTTGCTACTATGGCTTCAGACATCCAAATTGGTTGTTGGGAAAAGCTATTGTCACCTAAACCTTTATCATTATATTTCTCATACAAGTGAAATATCTCCATTTAGTTTGATCAAACTTCATTGATAGAGAGCATTCACTGTCGACAAACCATGTCTTTTAAATGTTGAGGTCCTTGTCTTCTTCACTAGCATCTTTTATGGTGGGAAAACAAAGGTCGAGAGGTCTTCCAACTAGAGGGTTCGAAGTTGAACGAGCTTGAGTTTCTAGTGAATATGTTTACTTGTGAGGTCATATTAACTAGTTCGATTTACATGTAATTGGAGTTTCCATGGAATTTCATGTGTAGACATGGAGCTTTGCATTGAAGCATGCATGGATCAATTTTTGGTGTCAGTGGTATCAATCCATCCTAAGCTACAAGTGATTTGGAGAGAAGATGAAGAAGAGAATGTCGATAAATAGGGACTTGGGACTCAATTCTGTGGCTCTAGGCAGGTAATTTGATTGTAGGGAAAAGCCAATTTCTTATAACCTGTCTCCTTACATTTCTCATACAACTGGAATATCCTCGTACAGTTTGGTTAACTCACATTGATAAACAATATTCACAGTCAACAAAACCTTTTCTTCTAAATGTTGAGGTCCATGTTATTTTCACAAGCATCTTTTAAACTGTGGTAATGGACGGATTTATTGGCTAAATAGCCTTGCTTAATATGTGGAAAAGATAGCTTGAAATAAATAAATTGACAAAGTACAGATAAGAAAAGAGATTAGATTTCCTGAAATCTCTAGAAGATGAAGAAGAGATCTTAGAAGTGCAAACTAGAGCTTTTGGCGGCTAGCATGAGAATTCTCTGTATGAAGAGGATAAATTTTAAAATTTTTCATGAGAAAAGGTTATCGAAAGCAGAAGGATAAAAGAAGATTATTGAAAGAACAAGAGCTACTTTGATTACCCGTTGCCTGTAGTCTCCAAATTTTTATTTATAACCCATGAGATGGGTTCTATTCATATTTCTTTGTTAATTGAGCTATTTTGACGTAGTGATTTCATACGAATCAGTTCAACTTATTCCCTCATCGTTTTCAATGATGCATTTAATTTAACTTAGACATACGGGGGAGCCAAGTTCATGATTCAATGAGCCCATCATAACATTCAATGATTTAGGAATTAAGGAGGCATGAGAAGTGTTTGTATGCTTCTTGATATGATTAACCTAAATTAGGTTGGATTTATTCTGCTTGGGCTTATTTGAGCTTATTGAGTTAAAAGCTAAGCTAGACAACTAGTCTTTGCCAAGTTAGCATTTGAATAGATGTTGAATTAATGCCAAACTATCAGCCATGAGTTTTGGACATGTGTATCCTTTTATAGGTGTGATAATTTTCAAGATTAATACTTTGCCCTTAACATTTTTCCTTTTTCATCATCATCATCATTACTCTTATCTCAAGTACTTGGAGTTAGCTTTATAAGTCCTCATTTTCATTCCTTATAGTGTTGTTTAAGGTGTTAAACTTATTCTTTACAAAATATTTTGAATTATTTTTATTCATGTAACGTTAGATTCACCCTCTCTCCTTAATCCTTTAATACTAAGAGGTGTATTTTCTACTCTTCTACTCTTAATAAAAGGTGTATTTTCGACTCTTTATTTTGCATGTCCCAAACACCTAAGTCTATTTTTACTTATCTTATTATCAATAGCTGTCACTACAATTCTTTGAAATAATCATTCATTAATTTATCATTCTTAATTTTGCCACTCATTTATTTTAACATTTTTATTTTTCAGTGATTAGCTTTGATATCAATGATTTTTTTTTTGGTTGCTTAATGCGTAGTTTTATACAACCGGAGTTTCGATGGACTCCCATCTAGAGAGGTAGTGCTTAGTATTGAAGCATGCACGGAACGGTTTTTTGGTGACTTCCAAGCTTATTTACGGGTTCTTGCTGGAGAAGATGAAGAAAGCTTTATTTGGCAGGATCTTGGGACTTTGTTCCTTACCTGTTGACGTTAGAACTCATTGCAGGGAAAAGCCAATTCTCCTGCACTTTATCCTGAATTCATCTCATACAATCGGTTTATTTGTATAGTTTGGTCAATGTAAGCATTGATAGGCAAGTTTTGAGAAGAAAATTTCGGCACAATAAGGAAAGGATGAAATTCTAGTATTTGACATTGAGAACATGATCAAGAGCAGATTGAACAATGAATATCATAACAAAGAAGAATAGCCACTCTAATTCCCTTTCTTGTCCATGGTCTCCTACTACCTATTTATTTATAACAGATTAGATTTGCTTGCATCTTTACTGCCCATTAACTAACCCACTAGTCATCTTCACTTCATACGAATTGGTTCAACATATCACCTCATTTTTAATGTTGTTTTTTGTATCACTTGGAAGTTACGAAGATCCAAATTCATGAACCTCATCATAATATTCAATGATTAAGGAATGGAGGAGTCATCTTTATATGCTTCTTTATCTGGCTGAGCCAGCTCAGGTCAGACTGAGCAAGTTCCAGTTGGGTCAGGTTAGCTTGCCGAGTTAAACCCTTTGTGACTCAGGTCAAAGTTAGCACCATGGTTGATTTTTGGACAAGTTTTATGAAGTGTTGTGAGGTCTAGGATTAACAGCACCTAGCTCAGAATTTTGCAGCCTCTCTAGATTTGATTCAACTATGAAACATTTAGCAAATGGTACAAATTCTTTATGCCTTGCATTATTGTGTATGAAATGCTATTTTTTGATGCAGGTCCTCATTTCTGATATCCGTTTGGCTTTTTTATTTTTTATTATTATTTTTTTTTGTTTGTTTGTTTATGTTTATTGCATCCCAACTTGGTATTTGATGAGATGTTTTGTCCGGTTTAAACGAGGTTGAGAAGCTTAATCTGTACAATGGATATCATTTTTGTAGCTTTTTTCTGCTGTGGACAGTTGTTTTAATAAGGCTTCATCTTGGCGTAGGAGGCAAAGAGTATCATAAGACAATAAGAGAGCATAAAAAAGGAGGTTATTGGCAAGCCTGAGTAAGATTTTAAGAGAGGATATTCAAAGGACTCACGTGAGTCGAAAACCAAAGAGTAGGAGAGAGAGAGAGAGAGAGAGGAGATCTATCATCTACTACAAGAGTTGGGAAGCAAGGGCTTAAGAGTCAGGTTGCGCAATGGCGAGGATTTTTGTATGAGGGAGCGAGAGGTGTAAATGATTGTGCTTTTATAGGCTAGGGCTTAGACTAAGTATATCTTAGCTATTGATTTAATCCAACTTATCCTTTATTATTGTAGGCTTTAAGTAAATATATGATAAATTTAACTATTTTTTAATAACTAATTTAACTATCTGAAAATAATCCAAAATTATATATACCAAGTTGAACACAATCGCATGAACATTATGTTTATTAAATGAATCGAACACCTGAAATGATAAGTTTTTGACAGCTCTAGTTGTTAGCAAAAAATATATATTAAGAAGACTATGTAGGGTGAACTCGTGTTAACTAAGGAGGTCAAATTTGTCAAATTTGAGTGCATGGTCGAGAAGATGGAGCGAAGTACAAGTCTGTAGTTCATGAGTGTAGGGTTGAGGCCATTTTAGATTGTTTAGCGAGTTGAATCATGTTTCTCTTAACGGGAACGAAAAGTAGAATGGGGCTTTATTCTGCATGAGGATCGTTTTCCTTGATGTTACCTATTTCTAGTGGTTTTGGAGGAGGACGATGCTAAATGCTTAAAAAAGAAAGATACCAAGAGAGAGAGTGTGTGTGTGTGTTAAGCTTAGCTACTTCTTATCATAATAAGAGGAAGAAAAATCAGTAAAGGCCACCGAATCAACAAAACAAATAAGAAGATAAAATAATATATATAACAAAGTACAAATCTGATCAAATGACCATTCTGAGAAGAGCGTCATCAAATTTTTACCATCATTGTCACTTAGAATCTTAGAGATTGAATGACCACCTTTCAAATATTATTAAGTTCTTGGAAATTTTGAAGGCTTCACCTTTTTAACTTTTAAGGGCCAAAAAAAAGAAACCTCACTACATCAAAAGTAATTTATCTATAATCACAACCTCATATTTTTGCTCCAAAAAAAGCACGAGGTTTTAGCAGGTCCAAATAGATCTAACGTTCAATAGATGTAAATTGATGTTAACACGCCATTAAACTTCAGTAAAGCATGATCTCGTTTTCTTTATTGTTTAAAACAGTGAGATCCCGCTTAAAATAGACTTAAATTGCGTTATCCTCCATCGTCAATATAGAGCAACGTCCACCATGGCAGCAGCCTCATTCCCAATGGAATTGGCCGAATTGAATCGGCATGATCCGCAGCGCGGGGACATGAACCCCGGCGTCTGGTACCGGTCTTCCCCACCCATCATCGGCATCGCCACTCCCTTTTTTACCGGACTAATATAACCCGCCCTGTACGTCTGCCCCAATACCCCCTCAACCTCCTCCGACAACCTCCCGAACTTGAACTGCATCTCCAAGTGCGCGAACGCATCTCCAGCCGGCAACCCGTACCCGTGAGTCCTGTTCTCTTCCTCCCCTATCCCCACCGCCCTCACCTCCATCTCCACCAACTCCGACACTGTCATCCGCACGCTATTCGCCTCCGACGTTCGCTCCAGCACCACCTCCCCCGTCTGGCTCCGCCACTCGCCATCGGATTCAGCAGGGAGGGCGATGACGGCTCCGTCGAATAGCAGGGTGAGCACGTCCACAGAATCATCCCAGAATGCCACGCGCCGAGCGGCGACGACAAGACTGTGGGACTCAAACATCACGGCGAGGGCTTGAACCCAAGTGAAGTCACGGGACCGACTGGCAGGACGGATGCCGATGAAATGCGCGTTAATGTGGAGGTGGTGGTCGGAGACGAGGGCAAAGTTGCCGCCTTTGGCGCCGTGGAAGTAGAACATGGTGCCGTCGCCGCCGACGAACCGAGGATCGTAGCAGATGGACCCGAAGCCGTTGCAATTCGGCAATCTATCTGATATGAATTCTTCAAAGCCGATTAAGAAAAAAAAATGTATATATGCTATAATAATAGACATGGAAATGAATAAAGAGGGCATACGCTTGCAGGTGGTTTCGCAACGGCTGCTGCAATCGGCGAAGCAACCCTTCACAACTCGGTTCTTCTTTGGCTTGCGCTGAGGGCACTGTGCCGGGCATTGAATTATTCTAAAACGACATCTTCCTCTTGCCAGGCAGAAGAACCTCTCCTGTCCGCTTCTAGGATTCGTATCCAGCACAATATAGTTAGTGGACGCCGGATCCAACTTACCCTTTCTAGTATCGTCGGCCTCCTCCGCCGCAACCATTGCAGCTCCACCATCCAGGGAAACCAGGTGGGTGATCAGTGACACGATCAGTAGGGAAAACTTCAGCTTCCTACTATCAATCCTGTTGGCCATTCTGATCTGATCAATTTTAGTTAGTTGGTAGTATTGAAGAAAACCACATTGGCGAATTATTTATATGAGGGGTGAGAGGAGATACAGTAGACTTTCTACTGATTTGAAGGAGGACAGCTCACGAGTCACGCTGTTCTATGCAATGGTTTCTAAAGTTTTGCTTAGAGTTGGGACTTTGGAGGATTGCATGTGCTTCTCCTAATCACTCGTATATAGTTTTTGCACGAGAGCTTATTTTTTAGTTAAATGATTCTCAGTCAACTCAGGTTCATTCTTTTAATGTGAAGATTCCGACTTTTGATGGCTTATCGTGTAAGCTCCGCTTCTGTAGAAATAAAGCTCTCATCCCCAGCAAATCTCTCTCTCTCTCTCTCTCTCTCTCTCTCTCTCTCTCATTAGCATGTTACTCATGCTTGATGGCTTATCTTGGAAGTTCAGACTTGATGGCTTATCTTGGAAGTTCAGAATCTATAAAATAGGTGAAATATATATGTATATATATATATATATATATATGAAATTTAATTTCAATTATTTTACATATGGATCGAAGTATGTTCGGTCCACTTTTTTCAAATTTTTTAATATATACAGAGTTCGTTAATCCATTTAGACAATTGAGAAAGAAGGGAGTGAGTGGTCCGACAAAGGCCCGATGATTTTTTGAGAATCTGATGGGTGCATGAGAAGGGGAAGAAGCAACCGTTTAAATCACAGCATAGATGCAACAGCTAGCATAATTAGCATCCGATTATAAGGATTTCATCAAATATAAGAGACAAACATCCTTTGGTTTAACCAAAGGAATTTCAATGAAAATATCAAAGTTTAGTGTGCTTATGATAGAGCATTCATAAGATGTGTGACGTCCTGAGAGTTACTAATAAGTTAATCCACCTATAGTTCAATCATTGAGTGAATCTCCATCATTAAATGATAATTGACGCTAAATAGAATAGATATTCTATATATACTTCATATATTATATACTATCAATATGGTGAATGATGAAATATTTCTAGTATAAAATTGACCAAAAAATCTAATATTTTATAAAGTGTGAATTAGGTCATTATATAAATTATATTTACTTGATTATGAACAATAAGTGTTGTCTCTACTTGAAGATTTATTAGAGTTGAGATCATAGGAAGAATTTGAGAAACACGTAATTCTTAGAAAAAAAAAAGACTATTTCAAGTCATCCAAGCATCAAGATAGCATATTGTATTGGCTTGATGATGAAAAGATTTCACTGCTAAGTGATACAATCAAGAATATAAGATTCTCATTTTTCTCATCTCTTTATTAACTGCATTCATAAGAATGCATCTACTTCTTAGAAAGGGATATATGATTCAAATTTATAGCAAAATAAATTTAATTTATGCATTTTATTATATCTAAGCTCTCATATTCTCATTATCTCTTAATAAGGATTACATTCACATATGTTTTAATATGAAATATCTATATATATATATTTATTTATTAGTGCAATCTTTTCTCTATAATGAAGTCCTTTCATCTAGGCGTAACCTCCTCTTTGCATATAATAACAACTCAATTCCACTCCTACATAAGGCATATGAAAGGCTAGTCATATGCTTTGGGGATGCATTAGAGCTTGCAATTTCCTTTCTAATTAACAGAAAAATTATTGATTTTAAGTTCCCAAAACTCTTTTTGGTTTGTAAGAAGTATGATTATAATAAAATCTTTTCACAAAACCAAATTTCCTTTAAGACTTTCTTGGTAAACTCAAAAATAGCTCCTGAACTATGTATGGTTAATACAATTTAATAGAAGCACATACATTCACTTCAAATGCAACATTTGGTCCATCCCACACAATGAGGGAGTGGAAGTTCTGGAGGACAAGCGGCTCTTCGCCATGCATAATTTTTTTGCTGAATGGGCTTTCATTACCCTTTTAAAAAAAAATTTAAAAAAAAATTATAATGCAGTTAATTATTTTTGTTGGTATTTTTAAAAATAGATAATAGAAAAAACAAATAAATAAAAGCAAAGAGCGAAATAAGAGTAGTTGGTACCCAACTTGAATCAATCGCAACCAACAGAGAGAAGGCATTTAAAAGTTAGGTAGGTGGGCGGTGCTTCCCTCACCTTCTTCAATGCCTTAAACTCACTTCATAAATTCGATTCAATTATTTAAGAAAATCCGGGCCCACTCTTTATTCAACCAAAATCAACAAAGCAGTTGAAGGATTATATAGTTTTTATTTTGTCTTATTTCAGAATTATAAAAACAATGAAACTCTTTTTTTTTTTTTTATAACTTAAAATTATAATAAATAGATAAATAAACAGTAGAACTTTATTGTGCAAATCAATGAAACAATTTCAGTAATAATAATTTTAATAACTTTTTTTTATAAATCAATAAACGAGTGACTTTACTAAATATCACCAACAACTGTTGAACTACCGATAAAAAGTAACACTTTGTATTGAAATTATGTTAAATAAATTGCAAGAAATATGAATCCGATGGAAATTCTATTAACTTTATTCAGAAAAATTACAGATATAGATTCAATATCAGCTGACTAAATTCAAAAATAATTTGAATGTGATAAATATTATAATAAAAATGATAAGAAATATTATTATAATTAAATGAATTTAATTATATTTTTTTAATATAAATAAATAAATTATTGTCAGTATATTAACCCCCAGTCGTGAGTCGACCTTCAATGAAGATCACTTCAGATTAATCTCCCAAGCCGGTTAGATATACTTTCGCAGGCATCGGTGGCGAGGGCAATGGAGCGGCACCCGGTGGCGGAGGCGGACGAACGGAGCCCCTTCGGGCGTCTGACGGCCGAGGAATTCTACGCCAGACACAGAGTCTCCCACGAGTCATCCTCGTTCCTCAACCCTCGCGGCCTCCGGATCTTCACGCAGTGGTGGATTCCCCTCCCAAGCTCGTCCCCCATCATCGGCATCGTCGCCGTCGTTCACGGCTTCACCGGCGAGTCCAGCTGGCTCGTGCAGCTCACCGCCGTCCACATAGCCAAGGCGGGATTTGCTGTTTGCGCCATCGACCATCAGGGTCACGGCTTCTCGGACGGCCTACCCACTCACATACCCGATATCGCCCCCGTGGTTGATGACTGCATCACCTTCTTTAATTCCTTCCGCGACCGATTCCCCCCCACCCTCCCCTCTTTCCTCTACTCCGAGTCACTCGGCAGCGCCATTGCTCTCCTGATCCACCTTCGCCGCGCCTCTGATGGAGTTGTCTCTCGCCCCTGGGACGGCGCCATCCTCAACGGCGCTATGTGCGGCATCAGCGAAAAGTTCAAGCCGCCGTGGCCGCTCGAGCACCTCCTCTGGCTTGCCGCGGCGGTGATTCCCACCTGGCGAGTGGTCCCCACAAGGGGTTCCATCCCGGAGGTCTCATTCAAGGTGGAGTGGAAGCGGCGGCTGGCGATGGCGAGCCCGCGGCGGACCCTGGCTCGTCCCAGGGCCGGCACGGCAAATGAGCTGCTTCGAATCTGCCGGGACATACAGAGCCGATTCGAGGAGGTCACCCTTCCTCTGCTCATCCTTCACGGCGGTGATGATGTCATCTGCGATCCGGCCTGCGTTGAGGAGCTCCATCGCCGTGCTTCCAGCCAGGACAAGACCCTCAAAATATACCCTGGCATGTGGCACCAGCTGATTGGGGAGCCGGATGAGAATGTGGAGCTTGTATTTGGGGATATCATCGACTGGCTTCGCAGTCGGGCCGACCGTTCAGCCTCCGCCACCGCTTCCACCGGCGTGTCCGCTGCTGGTTCGTAATAGGAGCTTAATAGGAGATGGATCAGCCACATCATGTTCACGCTTCTGCAGCAGTACTATTCGTATCATTTTAGCACTTTGTTTGTTATATGGCATTATGTTAAATGGAAGACTTCAAAAGTTGTATCTTTTCTAGCAATAGCTATGCAGTATTTGATTGTGATATTCGTAGCAAGGAAGCTTCTAATGAAAACGTGAGCACAACAATATGGGATGATATTAGTCTCATGCAATTGAGTTAGAATAAACCTTATGAGAACCATATTGTTATATACAGCCTTGACGATGATCGTTATCTTATATATACATACAGAGAGAGAGAGAGAGAGAGAGAGAGAGAGATTGGATTGGATCCATCAAGAGTGCAAAAAATCTTCAAGTAATGATGGTTTCGGTTAAGAAAGACATGGTTGATAGATGTGATCTTTCATAGACATAGTTAGGGTGGTGGGTGTTTTGGTTTACATCTAACTATGTTTGGTTAATGATTTAGATTTTAACTGTGCTGGTCAGGATTTGCATAATGTGCGTGAATGTTGATGAATGATTGGGGATTCCCCACCGTAGCCACTGCTGCAGTCATGCGTTGATAGTTCCAACATATCGATTCGATTTGGTTTGGGAGGCCATTTTAGATGATTTTATCGATGCCATTGGAAAGTATAATGGAACTGATTTAATCTCTTTCAGCCTCGGCTCCTACGTTTATTTAAAGGTTTTTCAAGTTTAGCTGCAGGTTGCCTTTGGTAGCTCCTAATAATATTATTTTATTTTCATCTAAATTGGATTTTTTTACAATTTTTTTTTGACAGCATGTAGAAACATGACATCAAATTATATTCTTAATAGTTATTGCTTGATCATCTCTGCAGAAATAGCAGTCCACATGGCATGTAAACTGTAATAATGCACGCAGACCATGGAGTATCCCTTCATTTTTTTTTAATTTTAAGGAGCAATACATAGCAGCATAAGTTAAAAAAAAAAAAAAAAAAAAGAGAAATAATTAAATAAACATAAAGACAAGTCATACAAAAGAGCACCATCAAAAGATCAATCTGATGAATTGTTCTCGGTCAACAATTCGAAGAGCTCAATTTTCTTAAGCTTGGTATAGCCCTTAAAGCCTCTAGACTTTGCAAGGCCCCTCAATTCAGAGAGTTTCATGGAGCTCAAATCAAGACCCTGTGTAATAATAGATGGCTCTGACTCTGAGATATCTGGATCGGTTTCATCTGAATCAGAAGAGTCGGATGGATCAAACCTCATTTCACTCTCACCATCCAAAGATTCAAACTTCATGGATGGCTCAACTTCAGGTTCGAGTACATGCCGAGGTTGAGGATCCAGAGCCGCCAGCTCGGGTTCAGATGCTTCACCTATTATCTCTTGTGAATTCAGGATGGGGATGGAACGGCTACCTTCTTCCTCGGCTGAGAATACAGGCTGAAATTTCACCTTGGGTACAGGAGACTTGCGTCTAAATCTTGAAATAGGCCTGCTCGAAGAAAAGGGTTTCAGCTCATGATCCCCATCCTGAGCACCAAGACTATCAGATCCAAAGAAACTAGAATTTTGCTCCTCTTCAAATAAGTCACTTCTCTCCGGCTCATCAAATGTATTGGTCTTCTCAGGCAGATCAAGATCATAGCCATCATCACTGCTGCTCTTCTTCCTTTGAGCTGCCGAGTGTTTCCTCAATAATTTGAGAAGAGAATCTACAGTTCCCCTCTCTCCCTGACCAAGCTGTGCAGATTCAAGCCTCTTCTCTTCCTTAATTGCGGCTCGCTCTCTTAATTGCAACTGCACCTTTCTAAATAGCTCAACAATCTCCTTCTCCCTTCTCCCAGGAGTGGCAGTTGCAGAAAACCTTTGGTTGTTGGGAAGGGAAACCAGAGACCCATTTTTAGAGGAAAGCAGATTATCCTCCAGGTTCTCGGAGTTTTCCTTTTCTTGGTTTTGCCTCCTACCTTTTGAAGAACCTCTGTACTTTCTAGAAAAATCAGGGTTTCTTTTGTTTGAACCAGCCTTACACATGGACACAACTGTAGGATAACGAGAATTAGATGTTCTCAACGATACATCAGCACCTACAAAGAGTTTCTGTCTTCTCAAGTTAGGAGAAAATGATATTGCAGTCCTTCCAATTGCCCCTTGGCAATAAAGGAAATTCCAATCAGAAACCATATAACCTGCAGGAAAATATAATATTTTGTCAAGGTATCACCGAAGGCATATCATTTTCTACTGCAAAACTATGAACATCATGACTAAATACAGAAATATGGCGATGGTCATTAAACATGGTAAGTAAAAAGATGTATGCGTGAAAACTACATCATATATACAGGGAAAAATAAAAATTCCTAGGAGATTTATCACTAGATTAAAATTGTATTTCTGCACATCTTGTATGCATCAAATATTAGCACCGACAGATAAATGGCATAATTTATGTATTCATAAGAAAACTGATAGCAGCTGCCTCCACAAATGATTTGGCTGAGCGGTATTACCTCTAGCCTTCAAAGTGGAGGCGTACAGTATATTACGCGTGTGCGACCATGCAGCCTGGGTAATCTTTTAAGGCGTAGAGAAGATTTGAGTTTGAACAGCATCTATATCTCCTTCTGCTTCTTACAATAATATTAAAGCCAGTGTTCGGAAATTCAAACGATAGGGTTCATGGCAATCAGTTCATGAAGTATCAGGTCAACCAGGTAAATATCACGTCAGTTTGAACTTATTAATAATCTCTTTGATGATACCATACTAGAATTACATCATCTATTCCATAAGTAAAATATGCTATCTACAAATAAGCTTACTGTTGATTTGGATTCTAAGAATATATGCCAAAGAAAATAAAAAAGAATTTCCAAGTATATTTAAAATCAATGTCTGCACATTCCTAATTTTGCAGAATATGCATAAAAATCATTTTCGTTCGTTCTTCAATGCATAGCAGTGTTAAAGCCAAACATTCATTACTAACCTTAATGGTTGCTATGTCTACATTCCAGGTTGATATATGGTGAATTGTCAATTTTCTAGCTCACCACTAGCTTTCACTGAGAGAGCTCGTCCAATTAATACCACAAAGTAGGTTAAATGATAATATGACCTCGCAACAAACTCAATAATTTGACTTAAGTCCTCCCCATTTTGTCAAATAAATATGATGACTGTTCATTAAATAATAGAAAATAAAGCTATATGCCTGGTCAATGAATATAGCACTGTAATTTCGTGATTTCAACATTGCTTGAAGCATATCAGCAAAGGCTTCGAGCTCCAGATTTAATTTCAATTTTCTAAAGAATAACAATTGTGTTTTATATTATTTATTAACCACCTAGATGGGTGATGGCCTGCCCAGCCATCAGGTTAAACAAAAAAACAGCAAGTTCTTGTAAGTTCAGCTGAGCAAATTACATGTTGCATACCATCATGAACCAAAACTAACCTGTATTCAGTAACAAGGATAAAAGGTTAGACCACAGGGTTGCCGAGTCCTAAAAATATGGATGCCCTTTACATAAGCACACAAGTACTCGACAAGGACATCAAACATAGTTGCAAATCCATCGGTATATCAAATGAGCAAGGTGTCAGAAATTCTTTAAAAATCAGTCAAATGGTCCAAAATAAGGAATGGATTGACCACAATATAGATTTGATCCAAAAAAATGAGTTGAATGAAGATTGATGGAGACTTGTTTCGGTTCAGTGACCTCTGTCTAAATGGACTTTAGAATTAGATGCATGATGACAAAATCACCTTGTTCTCTTTTGTGAGCAAGTAACAGAGGAAAGAGCAATGTTTCACGACGCATAAAAGGAGATGGTATTGGCGGATGGCCGTTGGGATCTTAAATCCTAATAGAACATTTTAAGCTGCTCTCACACAATAAAAAATAAGAGAAGAATTCATATAAAAAAATAATCTGTAATTTGATTATTATGTTAAGGGAACAAATAATGGAGGTGTGCACAAATACCTAAACATAAATAATATTATCAATTATCATCGAATTAATGAACCCATGAGATGGTTTGACTTCGAAAAGGCATTCTAGACTTCATCAATAAAAATAAAAATAAAACCTTGTTGGATTTATCTTAAACTTCAACATAGGGTGAGATATGCTATGTCATGTCAGTTACTTGCATTGCTTGAACGATAGGGAAAGTGGCCCATCCAAAATTTTCTACAATCGTTGGTAGGGAATTTTTGGCAATCATTTTGTTCAAAGCATTCTTCAAGTTTCATCAATCATGCTTGAATATCCTTTACAATAACAAAAGGATAAAGTATTTTGTGGTGTCATATTATGTTTAGGTTTTTTTATTAATATGATGAGTACCATTTAAATTGTTGATCTTTCACAATATGGCAAATCTAGCATATGTTGAGATAATGATAGATATGGAGAGACTTTTTGGGTGAAAAACCATTAAAGCTGAGTGATTCTAGTGTGCAACCAGGTGCATCAACCAGCAAGCACGAATGGCCCCATTAGAAGTCCAATGTGGCCTAAAGAACATACTGAAGTATTTAAATAAGCTTTTTTAAGAGCAATTTATGTATGGGAGCATACCTAATGGGAGTCCCAAAGAAGAAATATGGACTGACATTATTTCTTCTTTGAATTGCTGGCTTGAAACAACATACTCCGTTGAAGTTGTGATGACCTGCTTCAAGAACATGAAAGCAGCTCAAAATATATTTAATTGGATAAAAAGATTTAGGGGTTGTTTGGAATCACTTAAAACAAAATACTTAAAAATACACTAAACAAACGCGTTTTTGAAAAAAAAATACAAAACAAAATTGATCCCAAACAGGTCCTTAAATGTTTTTTTATGCAATAAAAATATATAAAATCTTGCATCAGGGCAGAAGAGAAAGGAAAATGTGAGGTGTTGAGAAATCTTGGCTACGTATTACAAAATGGGTATCAGAATATATAGCAAAGCGGTCTTCTGATTCACAATTACTTCATCTCACTTCAAAAAGAGCCACGCCAAAAGACAAGCACGCTCAACACCAAAATCAGAATAATAAAAGCATAACAAAACTACCTTCGCGAACGCAGAGAGTATAGTGTTTAGGGTTGCAGAAGAGAGAAAATGGAGCTTTGCGAGATGTTGAGTAAGAAGATTCCACGGATAGAAGACAGCGACGGCCTCTTTCGAGTTTCGGCTGCGGGGTTGGTTCAGTCTCCAATTCGGGGATTTAGGTTTATGGGTGGTGAAGCTTCAAGATAGGATGGCAGCCAACCAAAATTTCTGTGTACAAAAGTATCAATCACAGCCCTTCATTCAAAATCCAACGGTTGAAAAAAAGAAGAAGAGCATAAGTACATAGGCTCGTGGTTCGCACACTGATGAGCCGCGCAGACCTTCATATATTTCCTAATAATAATAATTTTAAAATTTTAAATTTTATTTTGAAATAAATGTAACATAAAATTCATCTTGATTCAATTTTAATAAGATTTTTTTATTACTTTTTTTCATAAATATTTAATTGAATGATCCAATCCAAGACATGTATTCATCATTTATGTCTCAAAATCAGATCAGGTAATTTTTAATTAAAATTTTATAGGTATTTTGATTAGTAAGAAATATATTACTTGATGTCATTAATAAGATGTCAATACCATCTCAATGAATAATTTTAAAGTAGCTCTCATATGCATACACTTATTTATAAGGAGAATTATAGTCATCATAATATCAAGTTAAGAACTACAATAAAGAGGACCTCCTTCGAGTTAGAGTTACAAAAGGAAACATTTCTTTCTTGCTAACAATATTCTTATTTATATGTAATCATCATCTTTTTGGTATTGAGTGAATTATGTGCACATTTCTCAATCCTTCTAGGGCTATTTAGTTGGAAGAATTTTGAATACAAAGTAAAATAAATGCAAGGATTTTAACTTTTTTGGTGTTTGACTTGAAGTAAAGTAAATTTCTAAGATAATCATTTCAAATACAAAGCGTCATTTTTATTTGAATTCATTAGATCAATACACCGAAATACTTTGGTTGGTCGTCACTTAACCCATCGCCATTGCCGCTTCGGCCGAGCTTCGAACCTAAAAATACTTTACATTATATTTTTTTTAACCAAATAGAAAAAAACAAAATCATGAATTTATAAAACCCTTAACCTAACAACTGTAAAGTAATCCTTTTACACTGTATTCCTTTTACACTGCATTCCTTTTATACTGCATTCATTTTTAGCCAACCAAACAGTCCTTAAATTTCTCATGATATATACATACCTAAGAGTAGATGATATACTAAATGATATTACGTCATCCTCTTTTATACAAAAAATTATTGATAAAATCTTCTTGGGAGCAATATACACATTATATATAAGATCAATATTGAATACATTGGAATATCTTATTCAAGAAATAATTGAGATAGCACAATTGGAGGACTTGAAAGGTGTAGACTGTGCTTCTCTAAGATGATCTTTTGATGAGTAATACTTAAGGTGATTTATTTTTAAATTTTTAATGTGATATTGAAGATTAGGATGTTATATATATATATATATATATATATATATATATATATATATATATATATAAATTGAAGTTTAGGTGTTAGATATAAAATTATGTGATATGTATGTAAATACATAAAAATTAAAGTTTTGTGCTTTTGTTTTGTTTCCCTTATTTGTAGAGAGGATTTGTCCATTCACTGGGAAGAAGGCGAACAAGGCCAACAAGGTCTCATTCTCTAACCACAAGACAAAAAAACTGCAGTTTGTCAACTTACAGTGCAAGAGAGTGTGGTGGGAGGCAGGTAAGCGCTACCTCAAGCTCCGCCTTTCCACCAAAGCACTCAAGACTATCTAGAAGAATGGCTTGGATGCGGTGGCCAAGAAGGCTGGCATCGATCCGCAAGGAATGAGAGAGCTCTAGAGAATAACTCTCCCGTTTCAGTTTGGCAATTTCACTTGTTCTTATCATTGGAATTTAATGTGACAAATGATCTCCAGCTAAATATTTTGAGATGTTTATTATTTTGCAGTAGCAATAACCTTGTTTCCTTACTAAATTATTCATGAAGGTATGCTCCAATCGCTTCAATCTAAATCCACAAATGTACAACCTTTCATTGACTAAATAAAGAAAAAGTTAATGTATACATCCCTGTTAAAGTAGTAGTTCACTTCAAGGTGGCATCAGTTACCATTATCCAAACTGCAAATTATCATTAAGCAGAAGCTCAGAATCAGAAGCTAAGGCATACTAGTAGGTAATGCAATGAAAAATGATTTAACATTAATATACCTTGGGTTTTCAGTGAGAAATTTGACGCATTTATAAACCTGATAGAGTGATCTCTTCATGCAGCACGTGTTCATTAGTGCTTATGCTGCATAAGGAGGAAGAAACTATAAGTCATTCTACAATGCGAGTTTACTTACAGATTACAGAGTAGATATGCTTCTTATACTGATTCTTGAAAGTTGCATGCTTAAGAGAGTTACGATATCTTCAGCTTACAGCAATTAAATGCTTCAATTGAGATACTTTATGAAGTATAGTTCCAATTATTTATTAATTTTAATTTGTACATAATAAATGATTCAAGTATTCAAACAATTCTGTCTGCTGATGGAATAGTTCAAGTTGACTTAGGTTGAAGCATGAAAGAGAGTAATCCTAAATCTCCAGAAGTGAACAATTATTTCTGCAGGACCAACACCAAATAACTATGTATTTGATGATTCTTGAGTAAAGAACTATTGGGCTCATTAATTAAAATTAGATGAGTAGGAATATTAATGAAACATGTATAATGTTGTTTAGCCTCTGCATTAATTTCTATTATTTAGCCGATCTTAAGCAACCTTAACTAATATTGGGCATGATTATCTTGTGCTAAATAGTTTCAAAGTTTTAAAAAAAAAAAGTAATTGAGGCAATTTTCTTAAGTCTTTGGTTTGTTGTACTGTTGGTGCATTCACTTGTACACAAAATCAATTTTTAAATTCCTCACTCATGAAACTGTTGGAGTTTGATTTACATTGCCAAAATTTTGCAATACAAATGGTTTGAATTCCCTTTCTCAATCCTATTGAATTAGTCCATCACATCAGACATAGGGGCCTAGCTTTTCTCCATTTAAGAATGGAACAAGTAAAAAAACAAAGCAATGAGCACAAGGTGGATGTAGTTATTGTATATATCATTTCCTTGTGTTTGTTCTCTTCAGAGATTTAAATTATTCCTCATAAGACAATCCATTTGGGTGGATGTTTAGAGGATGACTTAAGTTTCCATAGAAATTTACCTCTATTAAATCAAATTTTGTGTTGAGCTTAATGGTGGATAGAGATCAAAATTTTAAAGCAAGAGCTTGATGAGAGAGCTATTATGTGAGTTGTTTAGTTGGAAGAATTTTGAATGCAAAGTAAAGTAAATGCAGAGATTTTAACTTTTTTGGTGTTTGACTTAAAGTAAATTTTCAAAATAATATAATATATTTCAAATACATTACAAAGGTCATTTTTTATGTAATTGAAATTACCATTGGGAGAATTTCAATATAATATATCAAATGCTTTGGTATTGCCATTGCCACCAATCATACCGTAACCTTCAAAATACTTTACATTATATTTTTTTAACCAAATAGAAAAAAAATAAAATCATGAATTTATAAAACTCATAACCTAACAACTATAAAATACTCTTTTTACACTATATTCCTTTTATACTGCATTCATTTTTCAACCAACCAAACAGCCCTTAAATTTCTCATGATATATACATACCTAAGAATAGATGATATACTAAATGATATTACATCATCCTCTTTTATACAAAAAATTATTGATAAAATCTTCTTGGGAGCAATATACACATTGTATAGATGATCAATATTGAATACATTGGAATATCTCATTCAAGAAATAATTGAGATAGCACAATTGGAGGACGTGAAAGGTGTAGACTGTGCT
The DNA here is from genome assembly GCA_021442155.1 of Cymbidium sinense. Classification (NCBI taxonomy): domain Eukaryota; kingdom Viridiplantae; phylum Streptophyta; class Magnoliopsida; order Asparagales; family Orchidaceae; genus Cymbidium; species Cymbidium sinense. The sequence goes on along the minus strand of CM038221.1, from coordinate 171,785,277 downwards.
TCTCTAAGATGACCTTTTGATGAGTAATACTTAAGGTGATCTATTTTTAAATTTTTTTTTTAAAAAGAAAAACTTAATAAAAGAGGAGTGATATCGTACAGTAAAATTTCACTATTGTATTAATTCAATTTTTTTCACATTTAAATTTATTTTTATTATTCATCAAAATTATGAATAAACCCCTAACCAACATTCAAAGCATAATACATTCTTGATTGACAGTATTCTTTCTTAAATAAAAAAAAAAACACCATCTCCCAAACTATAAAAACATCAACAAATTCAATAAAAGAGAGCTTCAATTGATAATAATTCAAACATAGCCATAATATAGATATCCTTCTTCCAACTAAGTATGACAACATTCTCCGTTGATTAAGAAAGACATCTCACAGGCAAGCAAGCAAGCAAGCAAGCAAACAAACTTCAGAAAAATGCAGAACGAAGCAGGTGGACAACAAAAATCCATCATCTTATTAATGATTTTGCTGTAATTTAGGGTTCTGTATCCGCTTAAGTGTAAAACTTGTAAGTCTTTGCTTGAATTATGATCTGCCTTAGACCTCCAATTGGTGCGATGATCGTCAGCAAAACTCCCAGCACAATACAAATCTGCAGACACAGACAATCATTTCAAATGAAATTTGAATCAGCTTTTGATTTTGAAAACAAACGACAAAGAACCATAAGAACTTAATAGTAATAAAAAAAATCTATGGCGTGAGACTCAAACATGTCAAAGAGTTTAATTGCTATTAAAATGAAGTTCTCTTTTGTTTTCATAAAAGTTTTAACACTTGATTTTACAAATGAAAGTTACTCCTAAACTCACCCAGTTGGTCGTCCACGACAAACTGAACCTCCGAGGCTTGTAGACAGCAAGCCACATTACACAAGGAAGCTGCAGAACAGGAGTCAAAGCAATTACATTGCAAACTGTTGTCAAACATATCTTTTTATATAGAAGAAAGAGTGTAAATTTGCAGGCTTACGTACAAAGTATGTTGTTGGGGCAAAAGCAAAGCCTCCGAAAAATCCAAGAAGACCACCAAAGAAAGGGAAGGTTATGCCAATAAACATAGTGATAGCTGCATTAGTAGCAAGATTAATGAACAAATGGCCAAAAAGCAGATTCAGAAAGCTTCAAATAATATTGCTTATATGAGAATTTGTATCTTACCAACATAAAGACTTCGAGCAATCAAACGAAGAGTAAGGCCTGGAGGGAAGTACAGTTTCTTGACAAGCACAGTTTCCATCATGTCGAACACAGGCATGGCGTACATCTGCTTCCAAGGAAGTCTATCTAATCACAAGGTGTACAGAACAGCCAACATATAATGTTAAGAAAGAAGAAGAAGTTATATGGACCCACCTGATAGCTTCCGATGACATGAACGACAACAAACATGTTAGCCATGGCTATCAACCAGCGAGGTTTCTCTAGACTGAGGAGTATGTTATCCTGAACCGAGTTGCCGAACGCCCAGTAGCCGACTAGAGCTACAGGGAAGTAGCAGAGAGCAACTATGATATAGGCAATAACCACACCTTTCCACATCAATTTCTTCGAGGGCTTCTCTGGAGTGGAAGGAATGGTTGCTTGGATTTCGAGCACTACATTGTGACCTGCATAGGCGAAGGCCACGTCCCCCAACGCACTGAAAAAGTTGAATACAGTGCCTGCAGTGCTGTGAGCTTTGTAGCCGTATTCAACTCCTTCCTGTTTCCCCTTTTCTGCTGAAGCTCCCCATGCAATGGTGGAGTAGCTGGTCAAAAAGCCAAACGTTAATTTATATTCATTATTAATTCTAAACAATCGTAGCGGACACTAGATAGAGAGTAGACACCTCAAGGACATAACGGCGGCGGCGAGGGAGACACCGGAGATGGAATTGAAGTTTGGAAGTTGAGAGAGGACGAAGTGAACGGAGGCGAAAATCATGATGAAGAAGGTGAGCTTGATGTTCTTGCAGTCAGGACACACAACATCATGAAATTTTTTGAGAGATTTACCTCCGGTGACCATATAAACAATACAGACCCCAACTTCAACAATCAGCTGCTGAGGAACCACAATCCACAATCCAAGCCTGTCTCCAAAGGCATGTTGGCCGAGTTCGTGGTATCTATCAAACCTTTTTCCAGGCACCATCTCATGCATCTCAACCATCTGCCACAGTGTGTACAGAGTGACGATCCAAGAAAGCACTAATACTGCAACCCCGGGTCCCCTGTTAATCATATTGCATTGGATCATCAGTCTACATGTACTGCTATAAGTAAGGAATCGTGTGAGATTGGTAGCCAGACATTAATTAATTAGCTCACCATCCCAGCTCAGACATGGCAAAAGGAAGGCTGAGTACTCCTGCTCCGACCATGGCTGTGACATTGTGAAAGGCAGAGTACCACCATTTTGCATTTCTTGACGATGTGATCGGAAGCCAATCATCAATAGCTTTTTCTTTATCAGTCTGCAACCAAGATTACCTCAATCTGAATGATCGATGAATGTAAATTGCTATAAAAATCGGCTCAATATATATGTATTTTTTTTCTTTTGGAATTCTCACCACATGCATTGCTCGCTTAAATCATGCATTAAACCAAAAATTACATGTGTATAGCTTTGATCCGATGATAAACTTTTATGGACATATATAATATTGATGCAATATTGCTAAATATTACATACAGCAATAACTAATTAACATCCATCAATTTTATATATATACATATAGATAGAAAGATAGATAGATATGCATAATAGGTTGCCTGACAATACAATACAAAACACAGTAGGAAAAGTACAAAATTTTGGTCAATATAATACACAGGTTCTAATAGAGTAGACTCAATTATGTAATCCCAATTTCAACAAAATATCGTGCAAGGCTTAATCTAATGATCCAAAATTTTGGCAATCAACTAATAAATTTTTGATTCAAATTTTTATACATATATTATATATTATATGTGTGAATTTGCCATTTAATTCACTCAAATATCAAAAAAAAAAAAAAAAAATCCACCAATATTGATGATTATAATAATAATAATAATAATCTTTTTCTAATTTGCGTGTTGGTCAAATTTCCAAAATCGGGAGACTTGATCAGGCTTGCAGAAGACATCTCTTTATCTGATTAGCGATTAAGACTAAAAGTATTAAGAAAAACACACCATTTATTCTGCTAATTTAAATGGTAAAACCTAAAAAACAATGAAGATTATATTTATATATTGATACTTACTGTTTCTTCAAAAATGAACAATAAAAATAGAACATTTTGAATGTAAAATAATTCTATAAGGCAATCATTTTATTGTTATATAATCCACTTTAAAATTTTGTAAAGTTAAGTCTGCCAATTAAAAGAAGATCACTTTGATAAGAATTCATTAATTAAAAGATGGAAATTAAAGGATAACTCTTATAAATATAAACATATATATTTTTAATTCATATGGATAAAATATAAAATAAATATAATTATTTAAAATGTTGAATGTCAAAAGATGGAGTGAAGAATCAATATATAATGATAACAGAGAATTTAATAATTTATACCAAAAAATATTTCATAGACCACATCATAGTTCTGAATTTTATTTTTTTATTTTTTTATTTTTTTGGAACAAAAATTTCTTTTTAGGTAAGACATCTTAGGCTATTGATTGATTAAAAAATCTAATTTTCAACCAAAAAAATCTTGAATTCAAAATTTGAATATGTTGTTATATATGTAAATTTATAATTAAATTCACTTAAATGTCCCAAAAAAAATTTCTTAAAAATTTAGGGTAAAAAAATAAAAAATTATTTTAAGGCAAGTTGATGTGATAAGGAAATAATATTTATTTTAAAATAAAATATAATATTTAATTAATTAGTTATGTATTATATTCATCTTTAAATATAATACATAAAACTATCCAGATCTAAAAATTTGTCATATGAATTATGATAAGTTTTACTGCTAATTAAACAATTAGATGAAGTTTAAATAAACTGAGTAAATTTATAGAAAAAGATTTACTGCTAATTAATTTTTTTGGAAATTATAAATTTATTCTAATAAAATACGTAAATGGAGTAGTTGGTCTTTCTTTTTTCAACAATTTAATAACTCTAAGCAAGAAGCACATCATTATATGAATATATAAAAAAAAGGATAATATATAAATTTTTTTCATAATAGTTGATATAGAAATTGCGTAAGGACTGCGAGTCTCGTCGGTTGGGAGCTTGACTCTCAACGCGGCGATGTGTATTTGAGACAGGATGGATGCGTACATTTAATTTGCCATTAGAGCTCAACATTCCCAAAAAAAAATTGATATATAAAATAAAGGGGAACAAGAAGGCATGCAAAGTGATCTGAAAATAAGTAGAATTTAGGCTTTGGGGTCAGAAAATTTTGAACAAATGAATGGCTAGTATTTATCGAAGCTCGAATATTAGAAGATTAGCATTTATTTTGTGATTAATTAATGATAAGATCGCTCTTGGAAGGAGAGCTTTGAGTTCAATGGATCAGGGAGACATTAAAGATTAGAAACCAATGGTAGGCAATTTTTTATTTCTCGGATAATTAAAAAATGAAAAAAAAAAAATCATTTTCTTACAAAAACTCAGTATTCATCCTTCCAACTCGATCACAAGTATTTCAATGAAGAAATTATTTTTTTTCATTGAATTGATATTAGAAATCGCATCAATAGCTAGGATATGAATATATATATTTACACACTCCTCCCCAAGGCCTTATCTCTATGCTATTGACTTCTACCTCTGAACTTCACAGAGAGACAGACACACAGACAGACAGAGAGAGAGAGAGAGAGAGGGAGGGAGAGAGAGAGAGCTGTAGAGAATTCTATGTACCTTGGTCGAGTCGCCATTAGTAATGATGTCGGCGGGTTTCTCAGGAGGATTTTCTGGTTTCATGGCGGCAGGAGACTTTGTAAATGGGATTCAGAAAAATGTTGGAACAAAGTCTAAGTTATAGAGAGAATAAGTAAGAAGGGGTAGAGAATATCATGGGCTGAGGAGCTTCAAGAGAGAGAGAGAAAGGATCTTGAAGACTTAAAAATGTAGAGGGGAAGGTACGAGTTAAATAAAACGGGAGGAATAGAGCCAGAGTTTCAGTTATTTTGGGCTGTTAATTTAAGGTGCACCGCAATTTTTCCATTATTTTATTTTAAAAGATTAAGCTTCAAATCAATTTTAATAATTAGGTCACACAATAAAAAAATTTATCTAAGCTCTATAAAATTAGCATAAAAAACTCACAGATATATACACAAATACACACAGATAAATATTTATATAGAGAGAGAATTTTCTTATATATTTTTTGTATATGAATATCTCATACAATTCATGTCAGTTTTATGGACATGAACATTAAGCTAAAATTGACATTCATGTATTAATCCAGCTTAATTATCATAATCTTGACTTAATTAAACACTATCATCAAAATTAATCCCTATACCATCGTTTACTTGTCACCTCCATCTCTCTTTAGTTTTTCCATATAATCATACTGCATCACTTACCTTCACCCTTCTCTCTCATCTCATCACTAATCCTAATTAGATATTATTGTCTTAAAATTAAATGCATGCCTCCACTCTGTTGTTTTGGCTCTTGACTGCTACTTCCTTCGCTACATTAACTATAGTTGCTAGTGGTTGCAGATAATGGTGAAACAAGACGGACGATGAAGGTGGTCGTGATGGAACCGAGATTACGGCGGGCGGCGCGGATCATGGCGGCGTATGCGGTCGGCAAGTTGGCGATCGTCGAGTGGTGGCACGATTGCTCTTGGAGGATTTTCAAGTTTTAGAGCTCTCTCCTCTCTCTTGCTTGACCTCTCCTCATATGAGGAATGAGAGGCTATTTATAGATTGGAAGAGTGACGTCTCTGTAAATACATGCAAAATCCGAACCACTCCCCTCCATTGGACGGTTCAAAATGATTCCTTTGATCATTTGATGTATTTTAAGTATTTGAATGCTCAAATTAAGTCAGAATTGTGAGATCTTAGGCTTGTTAGATTCGGCTCGTCGAGACGCCTTCGATTATAAACACTCATGTTTGAGAGCTATTTAGGGATTTTTGATATCCCAAAGTTTAATGATATTTTAAGTGCTTGATCTCGGTTAGTCTTGATTGATCGATTCTTTCGACATCAAGATTGGCTTCGTAAAGAATTTTAGGGTCATATTAGTTGCCCCTATTTTGGATGATATTATTTCAATCATCCAAAAATATATATCAAATACTTGAAAATAATAAATTTTTCAATGAAATTTCATCTATTAACCATACATTTGAGAGAATAAATCTTCATGGGAAAGATTATGATCACGGAAGCGGTCACAGAGATGTGAATATGTACTGGCGGAAGGTTTTGAGGTTATGGACTCATCCGAATATTTCTGGTGCTTTGGGTTTGGTCGGTTTGAATCTGGATGGGCCAAGAGGAGGAAGGAGGTGCAGCCAGGAAGGCGGGTAAGCGGGTAGGTGGGCGGCAATAACCACCAGGTTAGTGGAAGGAGTTGAAGCGCGCGAAACATGACCGGGCAGTTGGTGGCGGCCAGAACGGGTGTCGGGGCAGACGAGGTCTCTGAAACGGGTTGGCGTGGTGTCTGATTCGCTGTGTCAGCGGTCAGTTGTTTTATGTCAGGGGTTCAAGTCCTGAGCGTAGAAACGATGTGGCGAGGCTTAGCGCGGCAGTGTCGAGTGGCGAAGCGTGGCCTCAGCGGGTCATCTGAATAGCGTCAGCGAAGCCTGCGGTATGGCGTGAACGTCCGTTTTTGTCTGTTTTGGCTCGTTTTGGCCCGTTTTGGCTCGTTTTGAACGGTTTTGAGCGGTTTTGGGCAGTATTTTTTTGATTTTTTACCTTTTTGCCTCTATAGGGGATCTATAAAACCCAGGGCTAAGAAGACACACTCCCTTATCTTTGGAGTGTCCTCTTCTTCTTAAGAGGAGGTCATTGGAGAGGCCCGCGCATACATCTGACGTGTCTGCAGTTTTTCCTGAAAGCGTCTTTCGTCGGACCGGCCAGAGTTCGTGAGTCAATGGTACATAAGTCATGGTTCCAATTTTCCCTCGAAAGAGGCGTCAACTAGTCTCGTCGGACCGGCCGGTTTGGAAGGCGATCCTGCATACATACATCGCGGTGTCTGATTTTCGAAAGAGGCATCAACAACTGTCGGATCGTCGTTGAGGCGATCAAGCGTGTACATCTGGCGTGTTTACAATTTTCCCTCGAAAGAGGGGTCAATTGTACTTGTCGGACCGACCGGGTCCAGAGGAGATCATCGGCAACGATAGCCGGAGACGAAGGTTGATGGATGCCCGATGATGGCGTGACAATGGTCTGGCGATACCGAGACGATAATTGGCGAGATAACCAGCGATATGATGGTGGCAAGCGGATATGGCCACGATGGTGGCAGCGGTATCGGCGGCGTGGCCGACGCGGTAGTGTGGCGTGACCCGACGGTGTTGAGTGGCCGGGAGTGTGCATCAGCGCTAGCGATAGTAGTCAACCGCGGCCAGCGTTAAGTAATCAGCGAGATAACCGCAGCAGTGATGGGCGGAGATACGGCGATAATTAGCGATGTGATGGTCAGCAGTGGCAACCGCAGATGGATAATGCGGCAGCGGTGGCCTGCGATGGCGCGGTGTGGCAAGCAATATGGTGACCAATGCTCGGCAACGGTGGCGGTAATGCGTGCGGTCACCGCCATAAGTTTGCAACGGAGAATTTTGACCTATCCGAGGTTGTTTGTCAGAGTGTGACTCAATGACGTTAACCTGTATGGAAGAATTTGAATTGAATCCACTGAGGATCTTTGACCTATCTGAGGTTGTTTGTTAGAGTGTTACTCAATTACGTTAACCTGTATGGAAGAATTTGAATTGAATCCGCTGAGGATCTTTGACCTATCCAAAGTTGACCAATTTGAGGTTACTTTTCAGAGTATTACTCGATGACGTTAACCTGTCTAGAAGATGTTGAATTGAATCCGCTGAGGATCTTTTACCTATCCGAGGTTGTTTGTCAGAGTGTTATTCGATGACGTTAACCTAAATGGAAGAGGCTGAATTGAATCCGCTGAGAATTTTTGATCAATCCGAGGTTGTTTGTTAGAGTGTTACCGGCGACGCAACTGTATGGAAGAATTTGAATCAATCTGCTGAGATCTTTGACCTATCCGAGGTTGTTTGTTGTGAGTGAGTCGATGATTAACCTGTATGGAAGAATTGAATCCGAGGATTTTGACCAACCGAGGTTATTTTTCAAAGTGTTACGATGACGCAACTGCTTTGGAAGAGGTTGAATTGAATTCGATTTTGACCCATCCGAGGTTGTTGTCGAGTGTTACCCACGACGTTAACCCGTGGAAGAGGCCGAGAAGTCCACCAAGGACCTTTGACCTATCTAGGTTGTTTGTCGAGTGTTTGCTCGATGACGTTAACTTGTATAGAAGAGGTTGAATTAAATCCGCTGAGGATTTTTGACCCATCCGAGGTTGTTTGTCAGAATGTTACCCGATGACGTTAATCTATATGTAAGAGGTCAAATTGAATCCGCTGAGGATTTTTGACCCATCCGAGGTTGTTTGTCAGAATGTTACCCGATGACGTTAATCTATATGTAAGAGGTCAAATTGAATCCGCTGAGAATTTTTGACCCATCCGAGGTTATTTTTCAGAGTGTTACCCGGCTGACGCAAACCTATGGAAGAGGCCGCGAGGTCTACCGCGATCTTTGACCCATCCCAAGTTGTTTGTCGAGTATTTGCTCGATGACGTTAACCTGTATAAAAGAGATTGAATTAAATCCGCTGAGGATTTTTGACCCATCCAAGGTTATTTTATCAGAGTGTTACCCGATAACGTTCACCTGTATGGAAGAGGTCAAATTGAATCCGGATTTTGACCCATTCGAGGTTGTTTGTCGAGTGTTACCCATGACGCAACCTATGTCGAAGAGGCCGTGGGAAGTCCACCAAGGACCTTTTGACCTATCCTAGGTTGTTTGTCAGAGGTTTGCTCGATGACGTTGACCCGTATGGAAGAGGTTGAATTGAATCCGCTGAGAATTTTTGACCCATCCGAGGTTGTTTGTCAGAGTATTACCCGATGACATTAACCTGTGTGGAAAAGGCCGTGGGAAGCTCACCAAGGACCTTTTGACCTATCCTAGGTTGTTTGTCAGAGTGTTTGCTCGATGTCGTTAACATGTATGGAAGAGGTTGGATTGAATCCGTTGAGGATTTTTAACCTATCCGAGGTTGTTTGTCAGGGTGTTACCTGATGACGTTAACGTGTATGGAAGAGGTTGAATTGAATCCGCTGAGAATTTTTGACCTATCCAAGATTGTTTGTCAGAGTGTTACCCGATGACGTTAACTCATGGAAGAGGTCGGGAAGTCCACCAAGGACCTTTTGACCTATCATTAACCAAAGTGTTATTTGACTTCTTACCCGGAGTACGCATGAGTTTTGACCGAGTTGTTTGTCGAAGTCTTGCTCGATGACGTTAACCTATGTGGAGAAAAGGCAGTTTTGATCTATCCGATTGTTTGTCGAGTGCCGATGACATTAACTTGTATGGAAGAGATCAATTGAATCGCTGAGATTTTTGACCTATCCGGTTGTTGTCAAAAATATTACATGACGCAACTATGGAAAAGTTTTGATCTATCCGGTTGTTTGTCGAGTCTTTACCGATGAAGTTAACCATGGAAGAGATCAATTGGATCCGCTGAGGATTTTGACATATCCGGTTGTTGTTAGAGTGTTACCCATGCCGCTAACCTGTATGGAAGAGGTCAATCAAACATCCGCTTTGTGGTTGTACAAAGTTGCTCCTTAACTTTGGTCTTATTTTTCCATGAGTATGATTGGAAAATCATAATTTGCAAAGCTATATCTCTTTTCAATGTCAAAATATCCTCCAACTTTGACTTGTTTCTTAGGATGATAATCGATTAGATGCTTAACATATTAACATGGGCGATCTTCTGAGATTAAGAGTTGCCCCCCAATTTCTGATAAAATCTGAAGGAACAAAGTTTGATAAATCTTCATTCTTTGCTTGCGCTTCTTAAAAGCTTGAAATGCTCCACCTCGATGGTGATTTTAATCTTGTTGGGAAACTTGGTCGCCAAACATGATGAAATAATGGGAATCGTTCCATGATGACGCCAAATTGTGCTAAAAACTAGATAGTAAAGTTTATGCTTTAACCTTGTGAAATCCAACACACACACATGTATTTAAAGAGTGAACAAGAAAACTCTAGAATTTTTACGTGAAAAATCTCGAAAAGAGGGAAAAAAATCACGGGGCCTAGCCCAGTAAAAATCTTCCACTATGTATTTGTTTCAGAGTACAAAATTTTCCTGATAACGGGATTACAGAATTATATATGAGAATGACTGACAATGGGAATCCCAAATCGACAACAAATAACCAGTATCCGGTTAGTTGTAAATAAATGGTAGTGATGATGGTGAACAACGGGAAACCATCGACCATGAAGGTCGCTGCGATGGAGACATAGAGATTAACAACGGCTAAGATCACGGAGGCTACCGACGCGGCGCCCATTTATAGATTGAGGAGTGGCGATAGAATACATGCAAAAATCCAACCACTCCCCTCCATCGGACGGCCAAAATGATTCCTTTCATCATTTGATGTATTTTAAGTATTTGAATGCTCAAATGAAGTGAATTGTGAGATCGGGCTTGATCCGCTGCCGGTGACACTCGATTTGACTATAAACACTCCATGTTTGAAAGCTATTTAGGATTTAACGATATCCCAAAGTTTCCAATGATATTTTAAGTGCTTGATCTCTTGTCTGATCGTGAATGATTACTTGACATCAAGATTCGAAGTCACTAATAGAATTTTCAGGATCATATATATATATATATATATGCCTTTCACTCACGCTCCGATCGGTGCTATTCACATTGCCACAGCATGCGCACTTCAAAGAAATAATAGTTTAATATATAACATCATAACACTTCAAATATCATTAAAATAGTTTGAGCATCTGTTTACAATATGATCATCTAAATCTTGAAGAACAATAACATGATTATTATCTTTTTATTGAGTTATTTTATGTTTTAATTGCATCATTTTAAAATATATAAAACTGATATTTTATTTTTAAATTTCATTGCTTTGTTAGATTTTTATTTTTTTTAATAATCTTAATAGCTCTAATAAGTCCATTTATACTTGATACATCGTGCAAAAAATTTACCTGATCGATTATGAATATTGATACAAAATTTTTTGGATAATCTAAACTATGATTTTAATAAATATATAGTCAAACTAAATATTCAAGTATTTAAAGATTAAAATTTTCATGATAATAATTAAAAGGCTAAATAATCTCTAAATTTATATGCTTATAATTAAAATGAGCATCTAAACAAAAAGAATCTAATGAATCAACGATCACTTAATTAGAAGTTACTAAGATATTTATTAGAATTCCATTTATTCTATATTATTTTTTAATAAGTTTTTGAAAGCAAAAAATAAGGCCAAGAAATGACTTTCTTTTTTTCAGCTTTTGGAGTTCAATAATGTATATTAATATATATAAATCTTCGACCCTACTGGGCCGGCTAATAATTTTTATTTGTTTTCTTTTTTTTTGTCACATTTTAATTGGCTGAGATTCTCTTTTATTGTTTTTTAATATACCCGGCTTTGATTGATTTTTTTCTTCTTCTATTTTTTGTTATTTTACAGAAGACAGCAATTCATTATATTTCAGATTTGCTTAAAGTCTATACCAAGTAGCCATAATATCACTTAATGTCAGATTTGCTTCCATTTGTTGATGTTGCAAAACATCTTTTGTGGACTTACAAATAAAACACGTATTATTTTATTTTATGCGTATACATCATCCCTATAATCTCTTTTATCCTTATATGCATATTTCTTAAACATTTTTCATGATGTTATCATTTATTATTATTTATATTTATTTATTTATTTTTTGATGATGTTATGATGATGATCTTATCATTTGAAGCTTTTTAAATTTCATAATTTAATGAGCTATCCTACTGTTTTTCATTTCCATATGTAGTCGTGGGGAATTATATATATATATATATATATATATATATATATATATATATATATATATATATATATATATATATATATATATAATGAAATTTAATGCATATCATAAATTTTGTAGCACCTAAGAAAGGTTTATTAAAATCTATTCAATTCATTCAACAGTTCAGATACTCATATGAAACTAAATAGATTTTGGTGTAGATACTCATATGACACAAGATTTCAATGAAGTAATTCAAAATTTGAAATAGGGTCTAAACAAATTCTAATTGGCTCTCTTTAACTAATAATATTTCTCAATTCAATCTTATTGACTCTCTAAGCACATATCATTCATGTAAATGTCACTATTAATTTTATATGATGTCATGTAATAGTTTTGTTAAATAGTTTATTTAATTAAGATTGATATGACACTGAAAATTTCAGTAGTCGAAGCACGAATCTTGATGTCAAAAATAATTTGATCTTAAGTCAAAACTAGCCCAAATCAAGTACTTAAAATATCATTGAAAACTTTGAGATATCATTTGAATCCCTAAATAGTTCCTAAATATGGAGTGTTTATGATCAAATCGAGTGTCTCGACGAGCCGGATCTAACAAGCCCAAGATCCCTTGATTCTAACTTCATTTGAGCATTTAAATATTTAAAATATGATCAAGAGTAATCATTTCGAGCCGTCATGGATGATTTGATTTTGCGTATTTATAGAAATGTCATTTCTCTAATCTATAAATAGCTCATCATTCTTCACATGAGGGAGCCCAAGCTAAAGAGAAGAGAGAGATCTAAGGCTTGAAGATCCTCCAAGCATAATCGAACCACTCGATGGTCCGCGCCACGCCAACCACCGCCGCTATCGGCCACCACGCTGCCTTGCCGTCGCCGGCATCGCATTAGTCATCGCTGAGCTAACGCCGCAACCACTGCCGACGCCGCCACCACTACCATCGACATCATCGCTATCAACATCATCGTCATCAACCACCATCGCCGACCACCATTGCCGATCTTCACCGCTATTATTGTCACTATCAATCATCGCTGCCATCGACCACCGCCGCTTAACTCTGTTATCTACGCTATCACCACACCGCTGCCGCCGCCGACCACCTGCCACCATCTCCAGCTACCAACAAATATTACAACCTAATCGCTCATAGTATTATTACATGATTATAATTCCATTGTCGATTTCATATATACTATGTAATCCTTATCGGAAAAAACTTAAATTCAAATGATATATATGGTTAGGCCTGATTTTTCTCTCTTCGTTTTTTTCACATAAAATCCCGAGTTTATTATTCACTCTTAAATATCGTGTGTGTTGAATTTCACAACAAGGCTAAGGTAAACTTTATTCTACCACAAACCGATTTTCTAGCACAACAGCTTGACGTTATGGATTCCCACAGAAGATTAAATCCCACAAATCAATTTGCATGGCTGGCAGCACAACGCCAAACAATGGAGCCTCCTGCTCCAACTCCCATCACTCCCAAAATTAATTCCTTGAACCAAGGACGCCAAGCTTCTGTCTCACTTCCCCAATATGCATGACCCTATCGGTGAAGGTGCAACAGGAATCTCTCCAGAAGATTGTGTTCAATGAATGGAAGGATCTCAAAATGAGATAATTCGACTTTTACGAGAAACATGACAGCCACTACTATGACAAATGCATCCCCCCCAAGATCGATCGTTATCTAGGGGAGGTCAAAATGCTAATATGGGGCTTTCTTGCCATCGTGAAGTTCCTCTCGCGCACGTGATGCTAACCTCTCGACATTAAGTTCTACTCATCCATCACTTGCCAACTAATTGCTAACCCAATTATTATTTAGCATGTTTCTCATCCGTTCCACCGTCATGTTATACGTGCAGAATTACAATGGTTAGTGCGAGAAGAATTCCACTTTAAAGATAGAAATCAGCTTCCCTCTTATTGCGGCTATCAGGAGTCTTCACCTTTGACTGAAGCTATTCTTCAACATCCTATTCCCGTAGGTTTCAAGCTTCTGAGCATCGACTCCTATGATGGGGAAACTAACCCATATGAACACATCGACTATTATAGGACCATCATGCATATCCAACGAGCTCCTAACACACTGTTTGTTAGGTCTTTCCAATCACCCTCAAGAGTCAGGTTTACACTTGGTTCTACTCCCTTCCAAGGGGATCCATCCATACCTTTGACAAACTCGCCAAAATTTTTGTAGAACAGTTCATTGCAAACCTAAGAATTATTAAAGATTCCTCTCATCTTTCAGGTATTCGTCAAAATGAGGGTGAATCACTTAAGGAGTCCTTTTAGAGGTAGGCTCACCAAATACGTGAAGTAGAACCTAAATTATTAAGATGAGTTTTCTTTTGAGGGCTCCGTCCTGGGGCCTTTCTACTCATCACTAATGCGAGATACGGTCCGCTTATATGCCGACTTGGTTCATCGTGTGGAAGCACAAATTTCTGCTGATGAGGTATTAATGTCCATCGTAAATAATTTAAACAATCCACAAGAAATATAAGAGTGCCCCAAGGAACACAAATCGACAATCCCATCAAAAGAAGCAGCAAGACAGTCTTGATCTCCCTCCACGACCTTCACATCAACGATGTGAACCACGACCAGAAAAGGAATACACACTACTAAACACATTTTGTGTTAACATTTTTGATAGTCATTCGAGATGAAGAGACCATTAAGTGGCCACATCCATTGAAATCAAATTCAAAAAATCAGGAGCAATATTATCACTTTCATTGAAGTCATGGACATACTACTGAGGCGTGTAAACAACTCAAAGAAGAGATCGAGAGGCTCATTCAATAAGGATATCAACGTCGATTTATGCAGAATCAATCAACTCAAGCAAACATAACTCCAACTGGGGGACAACCAGGACAATCATCACATAAATAATAAAATAGTTGCCAGAGAGTTGGAGAAATTGAAATAATCACAGGAGGACCACTACTATCTAATTAAGTCCTCATTGCCACCTCTGAAGAGCTAGAGTTAAAGAAATCTTGTATTGATCATTCCATCACTTTTAATGACTCAAACTTAGAAGAAGTCCAAGTTGTGCATCAATACCCACTTGTCATCAGTGCAGGGATCTGTGTCCTATGTTATAATGTTAAGAGAATTTTGATTGATAACGGGAGTTCTGTTGATGTCTTATTCTACTCTACATTTCTTAGCATGCCTAGTTAGGGAAAAGCTCCAACTCGCTGTAGGACTATTATATGGGTTTGATAATAGCCCTATGCGAGTGGAAGGGAAAATCACCCTTCCTGTTGTCCTTGGAGAATTTTTGTGGCAAGTGACTCATTCAATTCAATTCATGATGGTTAAGTCAGATTTAACTTACAACGCTATCTTCTGAAGGCCCCTCCAATTAATTTTTGATGCTGTTACTTTGATATCTCATCTTAAGATGAAATTTTCAACCCCCATTGGGGTTGGAGTGGTCTGTAGAAATAAAAAAATAGCATAATCATGCTACATTAGACTAAGCTCAACCATGCCCTTCGGTGACCTTTAACATCGAGAATTTTAATTTTTGAGATGAAGAAGTACCCAAAGGCTTCGCATAAGATTTGCTTCGCTTAATTATCGACGATCAACCTTAATAACAACAAGTAAGGATCTCTGTTCTAACGAGGGTAAAATACTTAGACTTCTTGAAAAAATCAAGACATTTTTGCTTGGAGTCTGACATATATGCTTGGGGTCGACCCCAATGTGAGCTTGTACTCCTTCAAGATTAATCCAACATTCAAATCGATCATCCAAAAGAAGCAAAGTTTTGCACCTGATCACCTTCAAGCTATTGAACAAGAAGTTAACAAGCTCTTTATAAGCAAGATTCATACAATAAGTATATTACCTTATATGGCTAGCAAATGTTGTCATGGTTAAGAAAGAAAATGAAACTTAGAGAATGTGCATTGATTACACCGATCTCAACAGAGCTTGCCCGAAAGATAGTTTTTCTCTTTTGAATTGATCAATTAGTTGATTCTATGTTTGGGCATCAAATGCTCAATTTTTAGATGCTTACTCAAGTTATAATCAAATAAAATTGGACCCGACGAATGAAGAAGCCACATCTTTTTAAACATACAAAGGTTTATATTGTTACCAAATTACACCGTTCGGGTTAAAAAATGCTGTTGTTACCTATCAATGTCTTATGAATAAAGTTTTTAAACACCTCTTAGGCCACACAATGGAGGTATATGTGGATGAGTAAAAAGCTTGGAAGAATCACAATATATTTCTAACTTAAAAATATGCTTAAACCTTCTTTGACATTATAACGTGCGACTCAACCCAACCAAGTGTGGTTTTAGGGTTACATAGGGAAAATTCCTTGGGTTCATGGTCACCCACTGTGAGATTGAAGCTAATCCCAAGAAAATCAGAGCGCTTAGAGATATGACTCCTCCAAAGAACATCAAGGAAGTTCAATGCCTGAATGGACGAATTGCTATCTTATCCTGCTTCTTAACCCGTTCTGGGGATAAATACCATTTTTTAAAATATTAATGAGAGCTAAAAATAATAAATTTTAGTGGACTGATGAATGTCAAGCTGCTTTTGAGCAACTAAGAAAATATTTAGCATATCCACCCTTACTATCCAAGCCTATCCAAGGAGAGATGTTATACATATATCTCGCAGTATCTTCCCACGCAATAATCTCAATTTTAGTACGAGAGGAAAATGTAATGCAACAACCAATTTATTATGTTAGCAAAATTCTCTATAATATAGAAAGTTATTATCCACTAGTAGATAAGATGGATTTGGCTTTAGTTTTTTAGCAAAAATTATGACCATACTTCCAAGCTCATACCATCCGTGTTTATACCTATTTACCATTGAGGGCCATTCAACAAAAAACTAGAGGCATCTGGAAGGTTAATCAAATGGTCCGTAGAATTGGGAGAGTTTATTATTCATTTTCTACCCAGGCCAGACATAAAGTCTCAAGTACTCGTAGACTTTATAATGGAGTGCACTGTCCCTACTCCAAATGAGCTATCTATTACACCCCTTTCATCTCTTCAATAGACCCTCTATGTTGATGGAGCTTTAGAAAATGCTGGTGTTGGAGTAGGAATCTTACTTATTTCCCCCCAACAGGATACCTTAGAGTATGGACTTCACTTAAAATTCCCTACAATTAATAATAGGGCTGAATATGAGTCTCTCATCATAGGGTTGAGACTTACCATCGATTGTGAAGCTTAAAACTTAATGATTCACACTAACTCTCAGCTTATCACCTCCTAGGTTGAGAGAAACTTTAATGCTCATAATCCCTATTTAGCACAATACCTCAGCTTGGTGAAGTCACTTCTTGCCCATATCAAGACACATCAAATCATTCATATTCTTCGAGAGAAGAACACTCGAGCTGATACACTTGCTAAGCTCGCTACCTCTGCTACTAGAAATCTATTTAAGAGAAGGGATGTTAAGAAAATATATTTTCCTAATATCCAAGGGTGATGGGTAATACAAGCAATTAATGAGATGAAGGAACCTTCGTGGATGGACCCCATCTATCCTTTCTACAAGAAGGGACCCTTCCTGAAGACCCAACTACTGCAACTCATCTTCAAAGATAAGCTATAAACTTTATTATTATCAGAGGTGAACTATACAAATGAACTTTTTCTAGGCTATACCTTAAATTCCTCTCACCATTAGAGGCCGATTATGTATTAAGAGATGTTCACTCTGGGATATGTGGAGAACACTTAGGAGGAAGGGCGTTAGCCATTAAAATTATGAGGCAAGGATTTTATTGACGTACGATGAGGCAAGATGCTTTGGATTTCACAAAAAAAATGTGTGAGTTATCAGTTGCACTCTAACCTCTCTCATATACCACATACAGAGCTCTCATCCCTTCAAAGCCAATAGCCTTTACTTAATGAGAAATTGATATCATGGGACCTTTTTCAGTAGCATCATGGAAACAAAGGTTTATTATTTTGGTTGCTGACTACTTCACTAAATGGGTGGAGGCTGAACCACTTGCTGAAATCACAGAGGCAAATGTTAAACAATTTATTTGAAAAAAATATAATATATCGATTCGGTCTTCTTGCAAAGATTATCACCGACATTGAAACCCAATTTACTGGAAAAGTATTTATTTTTTTGTAAAGATATTCACATTTAGCTACATACACAGTTGTAGCCCCACCCCAACTAATGGATACTAAGCTACCTATAGGACTATAGTCAAAGGGTTAAAAAGATGCCTCGGGGAATGGTTAAGGAGCTCTCTAATATTCTTTGGGCTTATCGCACTATATCACAAACTCTGACTGGTGAGACACTATATAATTTGTGTTTTGGCATAGAAGCTATTATACCAGTAGATATCAAAATTCCAAATCCAAGAGTTCAATCATTCAATCATAATAATAATGAAGAAAAATTCTGATAGAACTTAGACCTACTCCCTGAAACTCGTGACATGGACTTTGGACTGCTTCCTACCACCATATGGTTGCTTGTCACTTCAAGAAAAGAGTGAAACTTGTCCCATCTCTATCGGTGACTTGGCTTTGCGAAGTCTTGAAGCTGTTGGCAAAGGCCTTCAACGCAATAAGCTCTCACCTCTTTGGGATGACCTTTATGTGGTTACAACTATGGTCAAGCCAGGAACATTTAAGCTCAAGGATCCAGAGGAAAAAACCTTACCTCAAACTTGGAACATGGAGAATCTCCGAAAGTATTATCAGTAATTCTCACTCCATAAATATTGCGACTTTTATTTCGTCTCGTTTGTCATTTCCTCTTCAACTTATATATATGTTAAAATATCTTATGATTATATTACTGACCTTATCAAAGTAATGAGTTTATGGCCTTTTCTTTCAAGCTTGTTGCATATAAAAATCCCCTTCATTTAATCCTCCCACTTGAGGAATGCATAACTCACATTGTGTCTCAGTCGGGGCATGATTAATTCCAAGGAGATTTGATCGGACCTCTTCCATACAGGTAAGAAGTCAAGTAACACTTTCACTAATACCTAGGATAGGTCAAAAAGTCCTTGGTGGACATTCCACAGCCTCTTCCATTTAGGTAAGAAGTCAAGTAACACTTTGACTATTACTTAGGATAGGTCAATAAGTCCATGGTGGACATTCCACGACCTCCTCCATACAGGTAAGACATCAAATAATATTTTGATTAATACCTAGGATAGGCCAAAAAGTTATTGGTGGACTTCCCACGACCTCGTCTGTATAGGTTAGTGTCATTGAATAATATTCTGACCAATCACCTTGGATTGGTCAAAATAAAATGAGAGCAAATTGTAGTTTACTAATGTCATTGATAGCTCTAACATGATGATATAAGAAAGAATCAAAATTGTATACAAAATAATAATAATAATAATAAATAACAATACATAGATAAAAGGGAAATAAATGCATCTTCAAGTGATACTACATGATATCAACGTCCTCATCACCATTGGAAGATGCTCCCTTAAACTCACTCTCAACCCCTTCATCTCTTGAATCTGGCGAAGGGTCTTCAGATACTTGAGGGAGATAGATTCTCAATATTAGCTCCATTTTGTGATGTATTAAGTGGATTCCTTTTAGGAATCCTCAGATGAAGCCTTCCTCAAATCATTGGTGCTCCAAGTCCTTTACTCCAACATCAAGAATATGATTATGAGATTCTTGGATATGATCCTCGATAGCATCGCGATAAGCTACGGAGTTCTTAAAGTCTTCCACTGTCTTCAAAGAGACTTCATTTACTTCCACTTCTAACATTATAAGCTCCATCTCAGAAAGACAATCCTGTAATGCTTTCTTCTCCAGTTCAAGAGCTTTCTTCTTCGCTACAAATTCCTTGAGTATTTTATCTTTCTAGCAAGTCTCCGCCCTCACCTCAATCAGCTCATCATGGGTACGCTCCATCTCCTGACGTTGGAGGGAAAGAGAAGTTGACATATTCGCTAGCTTAGTTTTACACCTGGTTAGCTGATCCTCCAAAGCTACAACTTCTTTGGCCTTAGCACTCATCTTTCGCTCATACTCGCCTTGCAAGTATTTTATCTTCATAAATTCAGTATTCTACTCATCTAAAGTGCTCAAATGAGCTATAAGCCCTAATGTTTGGGTTACCTACAATAGAAAAATCATAAATATTACATGAAGAAAAAAGGAAATAAGAAAAAAAAGAGAAAGAGAAGATAACGTACTATTTGTCTACTCGTTGACGTCCAATGCATACGTGCTTTAACACTCTTCAGGAATATGTGGCTTCGAGAAACGAATCCCCCCATTATGAGTTGAGATAGCTAAACTCTTAGAGGCCAATTGGGGGAAAATATCTTTTTTGCAAATATTTGACGTAGTTACTTCGTCACATGTCTTCTTTTTCTTTAAAGAAGAATTATTGTTGTCACCATGATTTTGTAACGGGCTCCTTGAAAGAATCCTGTGAATATGAGGAGACCTTTCATCACCTTTACTTGATCTCTTCAGTGGAAGAGCATGAGATCTCTCTGCCTGAATTGCAAGGCTAACCTTGAACATTCTTTCTTCAATTATATACTTGCTAATGTGACGTAACTGATGTTGCATGATTCCTACATCAAGAATATTCAGAGTTGTTAGGATTTCATTCTCTTCAACTAACAATAGATCTGAAAGTCATTCAATCTTCTTCATCTCTCAGAGAGGCCCCACTCATTTTTTACAAAAAAGAACTCATTAGACCAACTTCAAGATGGATTCCGTGCTAAAAAATTTATCCAATTATTTATACCTCAATATGAAACACATTCCTGAGTATCACATGTGAATCTACACATTCGACACAAGTATTTAATGTTCAAAGTTGCACCACGCTCTCTAAAGAAGACAGTCAAACCAACAATGACCACTAAAGCTCGAAATGAAAATTATAACAAAGCTACACCTCATATTTTAAAGACCTCAATCAACTCAGGAGTAAAAGGGAATCGCAGTCACACATGAAGAATCATCTCAAAAATAGTAAAATATCCTTACGGAGGAGAACATGCCTAATCAGACTTTTTAGCAACAATAGCCACCAACTCATTTGAGAAATGAAATTTTATATGGAGCACCATTAAACTGTCAACTGTGCTAGTGGATGATGTATCATCTATAACTATCAAGCTATTGGTTTTCTTCTGACCATCATCCTGCAAAAATACATCATAAATATGAAATAACAAAGAGGAGAGAAAGACAAAAGTCTGAGAACTGTGTGAAGCAACTCACTCACCCCAGTACTTGGACATATCCTTTCCTGACATTATTGCTCACGGATAGTTTTGGACAAAATATTTTGCCTATGATCTGATGAAAAATATACGCATACATATGAGATCAAAAAAAAAAAAGTTATTTCTCTCTAACGATACTCCAAAATTACCTGCCAAATTTTTTGAGTTTTTCGATGGATGGTTCCTAATTAATGCTTTTTTACCACCTTGGCAGTTGTCAACTGCTGAACCATTCATTAGAGTTTCAAGAAATTCAATTTTCTACAAGAAAAAGTAGCAAATATGAGCCTTGATCGCTTCCAAATCCGATCGGTCCGACGAGGATAATTGACACCTCCCTCGAGGAAAAATCGGAGCCTCGCTGTATGAATTACAGGTCTTGATCACCTCCAAACTTGGTCAATCTAACGAGGATACACACCTCTCGAGGGAAAATTGGAGACTCGCTGTATGAACTATAAGCCTTGATCGCCTCCAAGCTCGGTCGGTTAGACGAGGATAGTTGACGCCTCTCCAGAAGAAAAATCGGAGCCTCGCTGTATGAATTATAGGTCTTGATCGCCTCCAAACCTAGTCGGTATGATGTGGACAATTGACGCCTCTCTCGAGAAAAAATCGGAGCTCTCTGTATGAACTACGGGTCTTGATCAGCAAAGTAAATGATATTCTTTTAAGAAGAAGGTCAGAGCTTCGTTGACAAAAGGAAAAAAAAATTATAAGCCTTAGTCTCTGAACTTCTGCTAGATAATTTCTCATCCAACGCAGAAGAACACTAGAGCTTATGAGAATCGTGTCTCCTTACTTGACCTTAGGGGAGGTTTTTATAGATCCACTATAGGGATAAAAAGGAAATAAATAAAAAAAGAAAAAAAAACTAAAGAAAACAAAAAATAACTGAAAAAATGCTCATCGGTTTGCTCGCACGCCCGACACCTCGACTCAGACGCCGCATGAGTATAATCTGCGCACTCATGAAGCCATAAGAATCTGGCCCCGGAGCCTTGTGCCCGAAGCACCCGCTTGCACCCGCGACCCTACACCCACTTCCACAATCATAATCTTGTGCACCCATGAAGATTTATTCTCTCAAATTATATGTGACACAAAGTTAATGAACCCATAAATTTCATTGAAGAATTTATTATTTTCAATTATTTTGCATATATTTTTGTATGATAGAGATAATATCATCCTAAAATAAGGGGACAACTGATATGATACTAAAAATTTTACTAGTCGAAGCACGAATCTTGATGTCGAAAACAATCTAATCCTAAGTCGAAACTAGCCCAAATCAAGCACTTAAAATATCATTGAAAACATTAGAATATCAGTTGAATCTAAATAGTTCCTAAATATGGTGTTTATGATCAAATCGAGCGTCTTGACGAGCTGGATCTAACAAGCCCAAGATTTCTTGATTTTGACTTCATTTGAGCATTTAAATATTTAAAATACATCAAATGATCAAGGGAATCATTTCGAGCTGTCCGATGGAGTGGTTTAGATTTTGCACGTATTTATAAAACGCTTCCTCTAATCTATAAATAGCTCTCACATGAGGGAGCGCTAAAGAGAAGAGGAAGCTCAGGCTTGAAGATCCTCCAAGCATAATTGTGCCACCACTGACCGCCACCACCACGCGGTGACCACCACCGCCGGCATCATCACTACCATCACTGCTGCCGCTGCTTATCACCGACCGTGACGTTGACCACCACCATCAATCATCGTGCCATCAACCACCGCCGATCATCACCGCCACCACCGCTGCCGGTCGCCACGCCGCCGCTGCCGCCACACGATATCATCATCATCATCGAATTATCGCCATACCGCCGACACTCCTTCGCCATCTGGTTATCTCCGCCGTCATCACTACGCACCGCCATGTTCACCATCGCCATGCTAAGAACTGCATACTAACTAGATAGTTACTGATTGGATTCCCATTGTTAAGCTTTCTCATATACAATTCTATAATCCCGTTATCGAAAAAACTTAAACTTTGTACTCCGAAATAGATTATAGTGAAAGATTTTTATTGGGCTAGGCCCCGTGATTTTTTCCTCCTCTTTATACGATTTTTATACATAAAAATCTTGGAGTTTATTATTCACTCTTCAAATATCTATATGTGTTCTGGATTTCACAACAAGGCTAAAGTGTAAACTTTTATTCTACCGCAACTGATTTTCTAGCACGCAACAAAGATGATAATGTAGATTCACTAAGTTAAATTGTAGGATTAGTTAATAATTGGAGGAGACTTAAAATGTAAGAGACAGAAAGATTGCAAAGATAATCTAATTAACTTAGTGATTATGTTGTATTTAAGATTTTATGTATTTAATGGAAATTAATCTAACCAATAATTTAAAGGATGGAGATCACTATAAAAAAATGATTAGATTTATTTAAAACATATTTATATCTTATAAATTTTTTGGGTATTTCATTGAGATGAATTTTCATTTATTTGATTAATTCCTACATTATTGGATGTGAAAATCACTTAAATGTTATTTTTAAGCAATTTGGTGTAAGTAGAACCTTATGGTTGACGTCTTATAAAACAACAATAAAGAAATAAAAGGTCGTTTCCAATCTTATTGATTTTTTTTCTCTTTAATTAAGACCAATTCATGTGAATAATTAACAGAAAATGATAGCCTATTTATATAAATTATGTCCAATCACAACACAAAAGCATTTATTTCAATCCTTGCGGAGGCAATTGGAGAATAATTTTGGAAGGAATAGTGTTTGCTTCCTTATTTTGATCGGTCATTAAAAATTAAAAAGAAATTTAGATATATAACACATATATGAAGAAATTTACATGATACAATGATTGTGAATTTTTTAATTTTAATAGAAAAAAAGAGTATTTTTGTAGAGAGATTATTATGTGCAAAATCCATATATAACTTCTATATATGGATTATAATAACATAGCGCAATATGATGTTAATATATAATTATTATATATTATAAAAAAATATTATATATTATTATATATTGATATGATATTAACTGTATGATAATACATATTATCTATATACACAATAATACATAACACTTCAAACTCAATACACAATATTTTATAACCTAATTTTTTATTTTTATATACTAAGTATTATTACCACTGCATTGGATGTAATTAACCTCATCAATCTGCACAATCCTAAATATTTAATGGATTATTGCATGGCGATAAAAAAACTTTGGAATTTTCATAATAAGCTTCCATCACAACTTTTTTCTCCTATTACAATTAACCTTTGAACTGTTCATCTTAAATCAAGAAGGCCAATTCATCACTAGAGAGAGAGAGAGAGAGAGAGAGAGAGAGAGAGAGAGAGAGAGATCGTCACAGGTCCATCATCAGCCGATATTAGAATTAATTAATTGGAGTTGCCATCCTTACAGCAAAACACCACAAAAGTGATATCTGTGGCATCATTTGTTGGAAAATGTTTCTGAATCTTTATTTATTTTTGTTCGCTTCGTTTTTATTTGATTTATAATAACTAAATGACAAAATATTTTAATTCCCGTAAATAAAGTAATTATGAGTTTAAGAAATAAGTTTTTTTTCATAATTATAAATTCATGTCATACATCATATGATCTTCCATTCATCATTTAAAAATGGAAGAGTTTTAAATGCGAGTCATAATATTGTAATAAATATAATTAATTATTGTTTGCTTTCTATGGAAGTTGAATGGAAAATTTTCAATAATAATATCATTTATATTATTTTTTTCATTTCTTACATAAATTATTTTTTTATTAATTATATTGGAGTCAAAGACATAATCAAATATAATTTATGAAACAAAATACATTAGCATGAAAAAAAAAATCATCATTATGAGACAATCTTCTAACAATATACCAAAAAAAAAAAAATGTTCTAAAATTTTTTTCTCAATAAATTAATCAAACAACTGGATTAAAAGTCAACCTCATTTCCTTTTCATTTATCATTTTCAGTTATTGTTCTATTGATTCTTTCAAATCAAACAGAACCAAAAACATTAATCTGCGTTATTGACTGTTTATTTGGCCAGCCATGGACCTCTTCTTATTCAATTCATTACATTTCAC
The DNA here is from genome assembly GCA_021442155.1 of Cymbidium sinense. Lineage (NCBI taxonomy): Eukaryota > Viridiplantae > Streptophyta > Magnoliopsida > Asparagales > Orchidaceae > Cymbidium > Cymbidium sinense. The sequence goes on along the minus strand of CM038221.1, from coordinate 171,759,683 downwards.
CAGCTAATAAATGGCATAATTCATTGTCACATATTAGATTGAAGACGACAAACACTAATATAAGTTATAACGGCAGTGTTATTATTATTATTATTTTTGTTTAGATATTTGAGCAAATTTAAATATAAACTCACACACATAACTCCATATGTAAGAATTTGAACATAAAAAAAAAAAAAAACAGAAACTGTCAACCTCTAGATAACATTACTAATATTAGAGGATTCCTATTAATTGGCCGAGTAAATGAACATTATAAAATAATTTTACTATATTAATTATCATATTTTAAATAGTGGTAAAATAATTTTGAATAAATTTTACTCACTTTATTTAAATCAAGTATAGAAATATATCTAAAACTTGCATTTTTTTTTCATGATTAACGTATTGAGAATAAGATAAAAGCACTGTATATGAGTTTAAATTTTATCATGAATTTTAATATTTAGATGAAAATTTGAAGAATAAAACTATGAGAATGTTGGTTTTATAAATAGATAAAATTTAAATGCTATATAAGAAATTATTTACATATTTTTTATAATTATAAGCGTTATTTGAATGGATTTAAGCCCTACAAACAGACTAAAACAAAATGTTCCAAAAGATCTTTCTAATAACTAAAAAAATTAACATTAAACAATGCTGATAACCCGTTGCTAGATTTCATAATCAAGGTTTCTCGTCGCCCCATTAAGGACATAAATTAAAAAATAAATATGATTTATATTTTAATTTGAAGACATCCAAAATAATTAATTTATTATTCACCAATTAACTTGATTTTTTTTTGGAAAAATAAATAAATAAATGTCGATTATATTTATCTTAAAATGTTTAAATCTTATGCTTATACTAACAAACTATTACCAAATAAAAAACAGTGTAATCAAATCTCACCTTAAACATAATAATGTGGAAACACAAATTTATTTATTTATTGTGCCACCTATGTATCTATCTTTTCATTGTGAATGTCACAATAGCATGACTTAGCATTAGGACAACCTCTGTAATATAAGGGATACTTTGATTTTCTGACTATCATAATGCACTAGCATGTATGAGGGTCAATATACATACACATATATTGTTGAACTCATTTTTGGAATGAGTTCTCAACTCCCTCATCATAGATCTAGGACTCTTGTAGACACTAAGAGCTCTTTAAACTTAAAGACACTTATAGTGATTAGGTGAACACTTAACCTAAGTCTAGAGACTTAGAAGGGTTAGCTATATTAATAGGTTATGCCTTAGGGACTTAGGATAACTTGTCTACCCTATGACCTAAACCCAATCCATGCTTTCCTTCTCAAACCAAATCTCAAATTCAAATTCAAATTTCAAATCCAAATCCAAATCAAATCCAACTTCAAATGATTCAAGCCCATGGTCAAATCCAAATGCCAAAACCCTTCCTAAGTCCTTTGATTTCATCTTATAGACTTAGCCTTAACTAAACTCAAATCAACCCCAATTAAATTGATTTTCTCAAATATCAATTCAATCTCAAATCAAATCCAAGATCAAATTTCCCTCCTAAGCCTTATGAACCACTCACATAAGCTTGATCAAATATCAATCCAAATTACTCTAAACTCAAGTGATTTTCTCATGAATCATTTATATCTTCATTTATGTTCCCAAATATAAATGAAATATAAATCCAAATTGCAAAAACCAAACCCAAATCAAATCAAAAATCCGATTCAAGCCTTTTTAGCCAATTTCTTGGACTTAGCCAAATCCCATCCAAATCAACTCAAAACTCATAGATTTTTTTCACGAGTCAATCATTCCTTCAATCACTTACCCAAATATAAATATAAACTACAATCACCAAGCCAAAATCAAGCTAACCCAAGTCAAACCCAAATCAGCCCTTTTGATTTGAAGTTGTCATATGAACCAAAATCCACATGGCTTCAAACCATTTGCAATTAGATTTATATTTTTATCTCAAACCCATTTGTCAATACAACTAAACTTGAATCAAACCATGATCAAACCAATTGACCCATTTAGGTCCACTTGACCCAAAGTCACCTAAGGATCCTTTTGAGCTTAATTCTAATCCAACCCAAATTGGATTGAACTAAGCCCATCCAAACCTCATATCATGATCAACAATCATCCTAGGTTAATCAATTATCTTGAATTGGGTCAAACCAAGTCAACCTTTAGCCCAAATGAAATTTAAACTAGCCAAAACACAACATATGCCAAATTGACTCAAACCTTTGATTCAAACCAATTCATAATCAATGTTGAACATGTCCAAACCCTCAAGTGAGCCAAACCAAGTCCAATGGCCATTTGACCCAAGTTGACCCAAATTGGCCTAAAAAGATAAAATAGGTCAAATCACAATCCAACCCAAATTGATTACAACCAATGATTCAAGTTCATCATAAATTGATTATTGAACTTGACCAAATCCATTATTGAGCCCAATTTTGCCAATTAGTCAACCTAACCTAACCTAACCTAGCCCCAATTGACCTAAAAGGTCAAATTAGCTAAAATCCAAATTAATTCCAAATTAAACCAAACTAAAGCCTACAATCATTTTTAATTAGCCAATTGAACTTGACTCAACACCAAACCCAACCCAATTTAGTAAAATTGGTAAAATTGGTTAACTTGACCCATTTGACCTATATGAACCCAAATGAGCCATAATCAAATCCAAAGTAAATTGAACCAAACCAATGACATCAATACACTCCAAATGGTCATGTCAACTTGACCCAACTCTTGGTTTGACCCAATTGATCCACTTGGCCTAACCTAACTCAATTCGATCTAAATAGGTCAAACCAAGCCAAAGCAAACCAATTGAACTCCAAATCACTTAAAATTTGGGCTAACCCACTTTTGACCCATCCCAAATATGCCCAAATCAAATCAATAGCCAAATGATTACTTTGCCTAATTCTAAGGCATCCCATGAGATAAGGCACTTGCATCTTTGGTCATTGCCTCCCCTTGGCTACTTGACACCCATTCGTAGGTCCACTTAGGCACCAAGGACTGTGGCTAACCTGACCCAAGGGTGGTTTGGTCAACCATGACTCATGGGGAGGTGAAATCACCTCCCCATTCATATTTAAGCATTTAAAACCACCAAGGACTCCCACTACTCCCATGGTAGCCTCCTATCCTTCCTCCACTTATAAGAGGCCAAGTGGATTGATTCTCTACCCAAGTTGAGCTCCCTATGGTGACCATTTGATCAAAAACCTGAAACAATCATCACCGTTCAAGCCAAGGAAGGAGGGGGTATACCCCCCCTCATTCTCACTCAAACACAGACACTCACACTTGATTCAGCCCTAGAAGCCAAGGAGAGAGATCCCAGAGCTTCCCCTTGCATTTCTCGAGCTCCCCAAATTCTATATTCTTAATTTTACGGAAAACCAAAATAGGGGAGGCCACCTCCGATTTCCACTTACTCAAACCTCCACCAAAGTGCAATTAACTTTGCACGCACCATCCTTAGACCTAGACGAGCAGAAAGAAATCGCTTCCAGTCGCCTTCGACCACCGTAAGTGGGACTTCGACTAAAGCCAATCACTTACGTGCCGTGGGTTGGTCTTCCGAGCAAACCAAGCAAAATCGAAGCTAGTGCGGCTCAACAGGGCTTCGGTTCTACCAAACAAAGCTTCCTTAATCGTTGAAACTACCAGTCATAGGCTTCGGTGAGGTATGCCATTAAAACTGAACCTTAGCTTGAAATATGTTAGTCCTTTATGAAGAAAACTTGCATCTCGTGCAATCTCCACTGTAGGATGTGTTTGTTGTGCTTCCCCAAAGGTGTGGGATCAATTTGATCTCCATTCGAGCTTGGGTGAGCTCGGATCAAGTGACGATTGATGGACAGTATCCGTCCCTCACTGCTCGAGAGGAGACAAATCACAGACCGTTCATTCCATGTGATTGGAATGGACGGTCTTGATCCGATCATTCATAGAACCCCTCATTTCTCCTTTAATCTATGCATTTAATTGTGGGATCGGAAGACCCACTTGAAAACACATTTTCCCGCTGTCCGCGTCAGCATTGGATGTCATAATTTAAATAACCAATCCCGTCGTGCTATGTGAAAAGCATGCCGCATCAGCAACAATGTGGCGCCAATAGATTAGGGGGTTAATTAAGTTAATTAATCTATTTTTAATGCGAAACTTTGAAAATTCATAACTAATTATAGAAAAATCTAAAAAATATAAATGAGGGCTCATTTGAAAGGTATTTCAGGGGAGAACCTATTAAAATTATTATTAATTAATTTTAAATAGTAATTTTACTTGATTAAGATTTAATTAAAAATTTAATTCACATAATTACTCTCTGATTAATTATCCAATTAATTTCAAATTTTTAGAGATGTTTATGGGGATGACCTCTGCCTGCCCTATTTTTCTTGAGATTTATTGGATAATTAATTAGAGAAATCAATGGATTGAGACTTAATTACTCTCATCTTAATTAATGATAATTAAGCAAATGAATAGTAAATTAATCAATCAATTAAACTTATTAACCTCTGTTAATGGTGATGGAGTTTAAGGAAATGGATTGGGACCCCCCTTCTTCCAATCTTTTCCTTAAGTCTTCTCCATTCCTTCTTAAATAAATAATTAATTAAAACCTATTAATTAATTAATTAACAATATCAATAAAAAATCCAAATCATACGTGAACTTTAATTAACTAATTGAAAGGATTTAGAGATTGAGACTTAGGCTCCCTTTTTTTCTCTTTCCCTAAGTCCATTTCATATTGTTGATTAAGGATAATTAATATTTAATTAGATAATCAATGAACTTAATTATTTTGATTGAATCTACTTCTCTAATTAACTCTTGGGTAGCTCTTTGGGTGTTCAATAACCTAAAGAGAGAGCTAATGAAATTATGGTTAGCTCATATATGTGAGAAACCATAAGAATAATTAAGTGATCTCCTTAAGCTTAATTAATTAATAATTATGAGCTAATTACATTAGGCCCCTTTCATTTCATAGGAGCATTGATATTTACTTTTCTATGTAGTTGTATTGATATTAGCTCATAATTGTTTAATTAATTACCTTAAGGTGACATAGATAAGGGTTAATTAATTGATTTACTTCATGCTTAACTTAACTAATTCATAAAATCAACCTAATTGCTCTTCATTAAATCAAATTAACTCACACACATGAGAATGAGATTAGGACCAACAAACCTTCTTCACATTTCATAAATCAAATTAAACATAAAATAAAAATGGCTTTAAGGAACATTAGTTTATTTTAAATAAGCTTGTTTAATGTGATTGTACTTAGGAATTAGCTCGATTGAATAAGATTATGTGTTTATGTTCTTTTATTTCTTTCTAATGATATTAAAATATTGTATGTCATTTGATTCATGCATTCATCTATTTTTAAATTAATCAAATAAAAAATAATTTTCTTTTTGTCAAATTTGAATGTGTCGAATTAATTAAAATATGTGTGGCTATTATCACTACTAAATCTCATACATATTTTCAAAAGCTTCTTAATAAATAAGAATATTTGTTGTGACTTTAGTTATACATATATAGAAGGTGCATGTGAATATAAACGTAGTGTATGAAGTTAAGTTTCTTTCTCATATTCATATGTTGGTTTGCATAAGTAAGAACGGGTATATTAGTCGGACATCCTTTAGCCCTAAGGAGGTTCCTACCTCACTCCCTTGGTGTAAAACAATGGTGACATACTTGTTTGATTTCATTCTTATGCATTTTTGATATTAGAATTTAGATAGAACTTTAATTCATTTACACAAATAAATCAATTAAATTGAATCTAACTTTTGTATAGTATTATTATATCTATATATATATATATATATATATATATATAAGAATAGTGGGTATATTAGTTTGGACATCCCATGGATGCACAACTTTAAGTAGCCCTAAGAAGGTTCCTATCTCATTCCCTTGGTGCGAAATAATGATGCTGTACCTGCTTATATATATATATATATGTATGTGTGACACAACTATTGGATGAAAACAATAATTTAATCAAATCAATTCTACTTTAACATGATTCTCATTCTTATAGTTGCTTATACATCCATAAGTATCTGAGGATAGCAGGTATATTAGTCTGGACATCCAAGGGACGCATGGCTTTAAGTAACCCTAAGAAGGTTCCTACCTCACCCCCTTGGTGTAGAACAATGGCATTGTGCTTGCTTAAAACCCTTATACATTTGTGTGTACATTTGGCTAATGAATGAAAATCCCCTTTTCCATTAAAAAGAAACATGCATTCATACTTTGTTTAAGTAGTTGAATTGATTAATCATGTAACTTAAAGCTCTTTGCTTATGCTTTTGTATAAGAATTTAGATAAAGCTTTAAATTAATATGACAAAATAATTCAACCAAATGAAATATCAATTCCAAATACATTTTCTTACTTTCATTATTTAAGTATGCTAAGATATAAATTCCATGTATAGGTATGTTTAGGACTTATCCATATGTATGCTATATATGATGGAATAGAATAAACAAACATGTGTCATATAATGGTAGTTCAATCCAATTAATCTTGAGATACTTTTCTCATTGAATAAGGTTATTTAAAGTGAACCTAAACCTAAGATTAATTAAAATATATAATAAGCCATTCATTAAAGAGAATTATTTAATTAATTGGCTTTAGAAATGACTTAAGGTAGGGATAAAAGAGAGTGATCCTCTCTTTCCTTCTCTTTATAACATTAGCTATTTTGTGTAGGTCAAATGAAATAAAAGAAACATTAAGTAAAAAAACTTGCAAATTAACTAAACAACTTAAAGTGAAACCACCCTTTAAATTGAATTTTTCTACACTTAAGAAACTATAACTCTAAAGCCTAGTTAGGACATACCACACAAGCCTTAACACACACATTAGAATTAAGTCACCACTTGTAGATTTATGTTAGGGCGGTGCATGATCTGATGTATGTTTGTTTTGTAATGTATTATTTTAGACTGGATGTTATGATGTATGTCTCATAGACTAGATATTAGGTTGTTATTATCCTAACCATGTTTCCTATAGGAGATTTTCTTTAAGGGGTGCTTAAAATAAATATAAATGCTCTATTTTGCAGGTTGTTTAACCCCTAAGAATAATCTAAATTAGGACAGGTAGACTTGGTTACCCATGTGTCGGGTGCTAAGTCCAAATTATAAATATAATTGCTTGGGTGGAATGTATGTTTAACTAACCTTTATTTTGCAGGTGTAATTAAATTTATCTTTCCATTTCAATGTAATTTTGCAATTAGGAATTATGATTAGTGCTATGGGGGAATTAGGATGAGCATTGGCTAGAAGGACTATGTCTTGTGTGCCATGTGATGCCATGAAGTGAGTCAAATTAAAGAAGCAAAGAGGATGAAAGAAGACATGAAGATTTGAAGAAGATGAAGACCCCCATAGCATGTATTCATTCTAAATTGTAATTATTCTTTTGTAATCCGGGTTGTATAAGGGTAGAGCTCGACTACTCACTTTTATTTTTTAGGTTGTATGGCGGTACCCGACCTCACTGGCCTTTTATTATTTTGTGTAAACTATAAAATTATTTGTTGTTTTGTTTAGCTTGTGCATTATAAATGACATGCCTTTCCATAGTTTTTTTATGATTGATGTTTGTTGTATGGCCTGGATGGGATTAGGATCTTAGGAAAAATAAATTTTCTACCAAACTAGAATTCATAATTAAATTTCTAAATAACTCATAACCTCACATAAAGCCTAGGATATAATCAAGATAATTAAAAGATTTAGCAACCCCTTAGCTTTATGGTTGTATGTTTAATACTATGCATGCATATTCCTTCTTCTTTAAAAATAGGGGATTTCCATCCTTGCGATAGATGAATGCTTGACCTGTGAGGGCATCCTTTGTGGTAGAAAACACCACTTTCTCACTGATTTAGCCAATAACCTAATTTCATCATGCATATAGGCATCAAAATCCCAAAGCCATTGTCAAAGTGAAGTGTCAAATACAAATAAAATTTGAAAAGATTTACATTAGATTAAGTAATTACTCATACCACTAATGCTCTAGTCTCTTAAGGAGTGGGTTTAAGGACTTTAATCTCTTTCTAAATAATAACAACCTAACTATCTTGTAATTCATATGACTTGACCACATGGATTTAAAGTGCAGGAGGAGTTAGCTGGCTGCCATTTTAGGCGGTTGTAAGTCCAGTAGTCAGGTGGTTTATCCTCTCTTGTGGAGGTAAACCACATACACATCTTCTCTTAGATTTAGGTTACACTTTGGTTCATACTAAAGCCCCCTAGATTTAGTATCCGAGGTATCTATTTTCTTTAGGCTATAAGTGTAAATTCTCACCTCTTAGACATTTTTACAATCTTGTGTTGTGGATTATAAGTCATAACTTTCTAATAAAATGTCAACTTTAATAAAATTAATCTCTTCAATTTCAAAGATATAAAGCTCAACCATAGGATAGATTGGAGTGCTAACTAGGCCTCCTAGCATTATGAGCATTCCTTAATCATCTCCTTCAGCTTACAAAAGTAAGTCTCTCCTTTTGAACTTTTCCAATTAATTTTCCAATCATAGTCAATTTATTGATAATCCTATCTTTAAAATTTTTGGAGACAATAATTGCCTACTTTAATCGAGAGTATTCCTAAGGAACTCACCTTCCTTAGGTTGTAATTAACTATGAGGGCTTGCCCCCATAGAGAACTTTAGAATCAAATTTAAATAAACCCTACTTTATTCATCCATGTAAAGTAGGGAAAAATCTTTGGTATATTCGAAGACCCATCATGCCTTAGCAGTCCTTATTAGGTGATTAGGTCTATTGTAAGGTTGTGATTTCTATCTTTTGAGATAGTGCACCATTCCTTGATGTCGCACCTGATCACCTCAATAAGTGTACCCTCATATTTGTGTGGTGTCCCCCATACACAAATTCAAAAACAAGCACCATAGATTTTTTCGGTGACTCCGTTAGGGTTTGGTGTCCATATACACAATTATTGTCTCTAAGCATCAATAGTGGACTTGTATTTCATATAAGTCCAAGACTATCTTTCCTTCCGTTGACACTTAGCTTATTTCATTCTTCAGCAAAGCTAGTCAACATCCTCTAGGTTTTAGGACCTCACTCCTTGTAGGTTTTGAAACCCCTATTGAGTCTCCCAATAGGCGAAAGATAAAATTAATAAATAAAAGGAGATGACTAAAATTTAGAACCTCTTTACCACTAGCTTGGTGAGGTGAGTTTCATCTTATATTTAAGAAACTAAACTCTTTTGCAAAATCTCACTTTCCAAAAATACTTTTTCAAAATTCACATAACAAAAGATCTTGCTCAAAATTTATAAGAAACTTTTGAAAAGCACAAAACTCATATAACCAAACCTCATATAACAATCCCCATGATTGTTACATGGAGGTTCTTTTCAAAATCAAAATCAAAATCATTTTTCAAAAGCATCTTTTTGAAAATAGTTATCTCTATTCAACATACTCAAGTTTGTTGAATGAAGATTCTATTTTCAAATAAAATCATAGCATAAAATTGAAATTGCACTTAATATATTTCACATATATTAGAGTTAGAGTTTCCCACTTTTTCAAAAAGCACATTTTTGAAAATGATCACCTTCATTCAACATGCTCAAATTTGTTGAATGAAGATTTTATTTTCAAATAAAATCATAGCAAACAATTGAAACTCCACTTAACATATTTCACATATGTTAGAGTTGAAGTTTCCGTCTTTTCAAAAGCAAGAAATCACACACATGAAATCAAGACATATTTTGGACTCCATTTGACATACCCAAATTTATCAAATGAGAGTCCTATTTTCAAAAATCACAAAAACAAATTGAACTCTATTAACATACCCAAATTTTTTAAATAGATTTCTCCTGTTTCAAAAAAAAAAAATCATAAATGTACTTAACTCCTACTTAACATACCAAATTTGTTACGTAAGAGTCACATTTTCAAAAAATCATAATACATTTAACTACCACTTAACATACCAAATTTGTTAAGTGAGAGTCTCATTTTCAAAACATAAATCATGGTCACACTTTGATTTCTACTTAATATACCAAATTTGTTAAGTGAGAATCTCATTTTCAAATCACATCACACTTAACTCCTACTTAACATAACAAATTTGTTAAGAGGCTCATTTTTCAAATCATAAACACATTTGGTTTCCTACTTAACATACCAAGTTTGTTAAGTAAGGACCTCATTTTCAAAACAAATGAAAATAAATCAATCACATTTGACTTTCACTTAACATACCAAATTTGTTAAGTGGGAGTTTGTTGACCTCATTTTTAGAATGAGCTCTCAACCCCTCTATCTTAGACATAGGACTTCTCTTAGACTTTAAGAGTTCCTTTGTCTTAAGACATATCTAGTGATTAGGTGGACACTCAACCTATCCATAGAGACTTAGAAGAGTTAGCCATAGGAATAGGTCATGCCTTAGGGGTGTTAGGAAAATTTGCCTACCCTATAGCTTGAAATAAATTCCTCACTTCCTTCCTTCAAGTCAAACTTAAATCAATTTCAACTTAATTGATTTTCTCTAAACTCAAATCAATCCAAATGATTGAAATCCATGATTGAAACAAATGATTGAAGTTTATGATTGAAATTCCAAGTTCAAAATATTTCCTAAGTCCTTAGATTCCCTCTCATGGACTTAGCCTAAATCAAATCCAAATCAATTCAAATTCATGAAATTTTCACACAATACATTTATATTCTCATTTATATTCACATGTATAAATGAAATATAAATTCAAATCAATCAAAATAAATCCAAAAGTCAAATCCAAATAAAAAATCTTTCCAAAGTCACTTTGATTCCCTCTTAAGGACTTAGCCTAAATCAAATTCAAATCACTTCAAATTCATGCAATTTTCTCATAACCCATTTATATTCTCATTTATATTCACAAATATAAATAAAATATAAATTCAAACAACTAAAACCAACCCCAAAAATTAAACTCAAATTTAATCAAAATCCAACCTAAGCCTTTCAAGTCAAAATCTTGAACTTAGCCAAATCAATTTCAAATCAAGCCAAACCCTTAATTTTTCTTCATAATTCAATCAATCCTAAAATCATGAATCCAAATATAAATATAAACTTCAATCAGCAAACCAACTCTAAATCCCAAAAATCAAACCCAAGTCAACCTCATTGTTGAACTCATTTTTAGAATGAGCTCTCAACCCCTCCATCTTAGGCAGAGGATTCCTCTTAGACTTTTAAGAGTTCTTTAGTCTTAAGACACATCTAGTGATTAGGTGGACACTCCTCTAGCCCTAGAAGACTTAGAAGAGTTAGCCATAGGAATAGGTCATGCCTTATGGGTGTTAGGAAAATCTCCTACCCTTTAGCTTAAACCATTCCTCACTTTCCTTCCTTCAAGTCAAACTCCAAATCAATTCTATTTGATTTTCTCCAAACTCAAATCAATTCCATGATTAAAATACAGGATTGAAATATATGATTGAAACCCATGACCAAAATCCATCAAAAATTCCTAAGTCCTTAACCCTTTCTTAAGGACTTAACCAAAACTATGATTCAAATCTTTGGGAGTTTCTCATAATTCATTTATATTCTTATATATAAATGAAATATAAATTCAAACCAATCAAATCAAATTCAAAATTCCAAATCAATTCATGAAAATTTTCTTAAGACCCTTTAATTTTTCATTAAAGGATTTAACCAAAATCAACTCTAAACCTTGATCAAATCACTTCAAACCCTTGGGATTTTCTCAAAACTTATTTACAACCTCATTTATATTCTCATTTATAAATGAAATATAAATATAAATCAATCCAATCAAAGGTAAAAATTAAATTCTAAATTTAAAATCCTTGAATTTCCCTTAAATCCCTTAATTTTTCATTAATGGATTTAACCTAAACCTTGATCAAACCTATTCAAACTCATTGGATTTTCTCAAAATCAATTTATATTCTCATTTATGTTCTCATATATAAATAAAATATAAATATAAATCAATCAAATCCAATTCAAAAAGTAAATTTTAAAATAAAAATTCCTTTAAATCCTTTAAATTTCCTTTAATGGATTTATCCCAAATCATGATTAAACTCTTTCAAATTCTTGAAATTTTCTCATGATCAATTTATATATTAATTTATATTCACATATAAAAATGAGATATAAATTCAAAACAATCAAAACCAATTCCAAAAATCAAACTCAAATCAACTCAAAATCAAATCTAAGCCTTTCAAGCCAAAATCTTGAACTTAGCCAAAACACATTCAAATCAAGCCAAATCTTTGATTTTCTCTCATGGTCCAATCAATCTTACAATCATGAGCTCATATATAAATCCGAACTTTAATCAAACAATCAAAACCCAAATCAAAAATCAAACCCAAGACCCCTTAATATTCTTCCTTTGAATATTAAATTTTCAAATGGATCAAAATCCATTTTACTTCAAACCACTTATAAATGGATTTATATTTCAATCATGAGTCCATATACAAGATAAATCAACTTCAAATCAAGCTTTGACCAGGCAATTTGACCCACTTAGGCTCACTTGACCCAAAGTGACCTAAAGTACCCTTATGAGCAACTTTGATCCTAACCAAATTGGATTGAACCAAACTCATATTTGCTTCCTCATCATGATCAACAATCATCATGGGATGATCAATCAATCAAATTGGACCAAACCAAGTCAAACCTAAGGGTTGACTAAGTCAACACTTAACCTAAAATGAAACATAACATATCCAAATTCCACCATAGGCCAAATTGATTGAAACCTTTAATCTTAGTTCAATCATGACTTCAGTTTGAACTTGACCAAGCAAACATTTGAGCATAACCTAGCCCAATTGGCCCACTTGACCCAAGTTGACCCATTTTGACCTAAAGGGCCAAAATGTGTCAAAACTTGATCTAAGCCAAATTGATTGAAACCAATGGGTCAAGTTCATCCCAAATCACTTGTGGAACTTGACCAAAGCCTCAATTGGCCAACTAGACCCAACCTAGCCCAATTGACTTTAGACCCAACATGACCTAAAGGGGTCATGTTGAGCCAAAATTAAACTTAACCCAAATTGATTGGAAACAAAGATACCAATCCACTCCATATGACTAACCAAACCTAAACCTACCCCTAAAAATACCTCAAATAGGTCAACTTGACCCATTTGACCTAAATGAGTCATATGAGCTAAAATTAATATATACCAAATTGAACCAAACCAAAATATTTCAAATGGTCATATGAACCCAACCCATTTGACCAATTGGTCAACTTGACTCAAGTTGACCCATTTTGACCTAAATGGGTCAACATGAGCCAAACCCTATCAAATGGATTCCAAATCCAATGAAACTTGGCCAAACCTATTTTCTCAACATACCAAACATACCCAAAGTGAAAAAATAATAATAAAATGACCATTTTACCCCTAGGCCATAGAACAAATTTTGGCCTAGCCCATGGGTATTTTGGTCATACCCTCTTCACAATCACTTGAGGGTTTCCTAAAAGCTCAAGGGGACTTAATGATGAGTGGTGCACCCAACCCAATGGGAGTCATTTGACCCATGACCAAACCCGACCACATAACTTGAAATTGAGTTTTTAAATTCCCTCCTAAGCTCAATTTCAGCACATGGAAAGTTGGCATTCCACTCAAGGGATCAAATAGACCATGTTCACACTCAAAACCATCAAAACAACCTCTCCAATCTTAGCAATTGGATCAAAATAACAATTAATGGTTCGACCGTTCGATTGCCATAGGGGGAGATATACTCTCCCTAATTCAAAAAAAAATTCAATTCACTCTTGATCGATTGAAGCTTAGGAACCCAGAGCAACCACCTTAGAGCATTCAGAAGCCTCTTAGATATGATTTGAATTCTCTATCTCTCAGTTTTGCACAGTGCAAAATAAGGGAGCTCAATTCAATTGCTAACTTTCTCTACACTTGATCTTAACCTAATTCCTTCTACACAGTCCTTCTAATGACCAATCCGAGCTCACTCAAGCTCACATTGGAGTTCCCATTGCAAGGAGAGGATCAATTCAATCAAAGAGGCAAGGATCTTCAAGTGGTGTTGGTCCATAGAGCAAGCCACTCAATCCCAACACCTAGGAATTTCAACAGGGCTTTGTCTCCAGCAGCTACCTCATCGACTTGAGCCGTGATCACCTCAGGTATGTAATTTTTTTTAACTTGATAGGTGTTGGTTCTTTAAAGAAATTTCATGGCATGAGAAATCAATTGGATAGGTTGATGCCTAGATGGTGTGGGTTGAGTTTTGTATGATTCCATGCTATCTGATCTGATGATCTCTCCATTGAGTGGAAGAACTCATCTCACCATCCATCTGCATTTTAGATGGACGCGAGATTATTAACATTTTTTAGAATTCATTTCCTTTAAAACCGTGGGAATCTTTAGCATCCATCTTTGGATCTAGAGATATAAGGCATACCGCCACGTCATTTGGGATGTGATATTTAAGTCACACCCTCACGGCATGACGCGTGTAAAGCATGCTGACCGCTGCCACCACACGTCGTGTCATGAGCTGAGATTAAGTAGGGATTAGTTATTTACCTAATTAATTCCTAATTAATCCATATAAATTTTAAAATTCACCATTATTCATAGAAAAATCAGAAAAATAAAAGGAAAAATGCAATGGAAAGATAATTTTATCTAGAATATTTTAAAAATGATTTCAATGGATTTTGAATTTCACTTTTCTATGAATTTTGGTTTCTTTAGGAATCTTCATCAGCTAATTATTCTTTAATTAAGTGATCAATTGATCTCAAATTTCTAGGGCTCATTTTAAGGGATGACCTTTGCCTCCCCTAATTTTCTAGAGATTTATTGAAGGCTTAATTGGAGAAATTGCTATTTCATTCCGTAATTACCCCTTTCATATAATTAAGGGTAATTTAGGTGTGATTAGTAGATTTACTCCATGATTAGGGTTGATTAAGGTTAGATCCAATAAGTACAAAGTTTATGGAATAATTTTGGGGCATTTCCCCTAAGCTATTCCCTTAACCCCCTCTACTCTCCCTAATCTCCTTTAATTAAGGGTTAATTATTATCCCTTAATCAATTTTAAAAATTCTAAAAAAGTTCAACTAATTAATCTACCTTGGGTAGATGTTTAGGTGTTTAAAGCTAAATTAATTAAAATTAAAACCCCTTTCATAAGTGTGAAAGGGTGTTTTAAAAGTACTTAAGCTAAACCCCTTAGCTTAATTAACTTTTAATTGTGAAATTGCATTAGGCCTTTTCATTATTAGGTGCATTGCAAATTTAAATTCCTTGTGGGTTTTATGTCATCTCATTGGCTCATAATTACTTAGTTAATTTTTCTAAGGTGGTGTAGGTAAGGGTTAATTAAGCCACTTAATTCATACTTTAACCTAATAAATGCTTAAAAAATGGATTTAATTATCTAAGAATTTTTTAAAAAATACAAAACACATATGGGAATGGGTTAGGAACATCAAACTCATCTCACCTTTTCAAAATTAAATCAAACTTCAAACTAAACAAAAATCATTTTGAAATTCACTTTGATTTATTCTAAATTTTCTTATTCATTAAGAATGTCTTTAGGATTTAGGTAAAGTGAGTTTGTTTACATGCTTTCATTGCTTGGATCTTTCCCAACATGTAAGTTGTATGTCATGTGATTCATGCATTCATGTTTCAAAATTTAAAATAAAATTGTTTACTTTATGTCAAATAAAAATAATATACTAAATCCAAAATATTTTCAAAAATTATAAATGAAATATCAAATATGAAAGTGTGCTATTCATATCTTAATTATAAGCTCGCATGTGATAGATTATAAAGTCAAGTTTAGTGTTGCCTTTCTTTCTTTCTTATGTTAGCATAGTTTTGAATAGGAGTTGGTAAGATATAAGGTTCATTTGAAAAGGACCCAACACTTACTTAATTCTATACCCTATTCATCCCTATGCTACATTAAGATTGCCTACACTTGCATGAATAAATTGCATAAACAAAACAACCATTAAACAACTTTTGCATCTTCCTTCTTTCATTTATTTTATTTATATGCATGTTTGTATTTAAGGAAAGTGGTATATTAGTCTGGACAACCCTGAGGTTGTGAGACTTTAAGTAGCCCTAAGTAGGTATTGTACCTTACACCTCTGGTTAATAATGTCGCTGTACTCACTTATGCCTTTCCTACTTTTATGTATGTATGTAAAATTTTGGATAAGAAAAACCTTTTCTACTTAAGAAAATCATACATGGTTAACTTCTAAATTTTATTAAATGGATTACTTAGCATGCATCATAAAGTGTGTTAATTACTCATTTGCATATGTATAGATATGCTTAGGGTCCACCCATATGCATGTTATATATGTTGGGAAAGAATTGAAGTAATGTGTGTTATGTGAATTTTGATTCATTTTATTTAATCTTAAAATACCTTTCTTTTTGAATAGGTTTTTTTAGAGTTTATCTAAACTTAGAATTAGTTAAAAGATGTAATCAAAACATTCACCTAAATGAAACTAAAACATGAACCTACTTTAAAAAATTACTTAAAGTTAGGGAAGGAAAGAGAAGTCCTCTTTTCTTTCCCTCTCTTTATAACTTAGTAATTAATTGTAGGATCAACTTAAATCAAATTAAAATATGAAATAAAATAAACCCAAAAGACTTAAACAACTTAAATGAAACCCCCTCTAAGTTGAACAAGTTCTTCACACTTAGAAAATTTGAACCCAAAGTCCTAAGTTAAGAATACCACGCATACCTTCAAAGCACACACATTAGCCTAAGTCACCACTTCAAGCTTTAGGTTAGGTAGGTGCATGGTTTGATGTTTGTTTTATTTTGTGATCTATGTTTTAGACTAGATGTTAGGGTGTATGCTCATAGAATGAATGGTAGCATGTGCTTAGTCTAACTATTCTTTCTAGGGATTGTGCTTAAGGTGCTATCATAAATAAAAATATAAATGCTTCTACTTGCAGGTGCTTATACCCCTTGCATAATCCATAGATTGGACTTAGTCACCCATGTGGGGTGATAAGTCCATATATACATGCTTGGGATTTGTGGTGTGATTTAACTAACCTTTATTTTGGTGTTAGTTAGATTTACTTTTCTTTTCATGTAAAATTTGTATAATTAGATTTTGGAATGATTTATTATGGGGATTAGATGAACATTGGTCATAAGATCCCATTATGTATCATGTAAAGCCTTGGAGCATCCACCTTCCAACCATCCAAAGGAGGAACCAAAGAAGAAAAGAAGAAAGAAAGAAAGAACAAAGAAGAAAGAAGAATTAAGCTTGAAGACCCCCATAACAATGAATTCCTTTGCTTAAATTGTAATTCAATTCATTTGTAATCTGGGTTGTATAAGGGTATATCTCGGCTACCCAATTTGATATTTTCGGGTTTGTGCGGTGGTGCCCGACCACAAATGACCATTTTTTTGTGATTAGCTTTATAAATTGATTATTGATTTGTTTATTTTCTGCATTAAGTGGCAAGCTTTTCCTAGTTTCTTCCTTACTTTATGTATGACCTGGATGTGGATTAGGCTCTTTAGGAAAAAAATAAATCTTTTACCCAACTTAATAACTCAAATTAAAAATAAATAACTCATAGCCTCACCTAAAGCTTAGGATTAAAATCAAAATAAAAGAATTAACAACCTCTTAGTTGGATGAGCTTTTCTTTATAATATTATGCACAAATGCATCTTATTTCACTCTTGATTGAAGGGTTTCCACCTTTTCCAGAGAACCCGACTTGACTTGTGAGAGCTGTGGTGGAAACTCACCCTTTCCGATTTTTGCCAATAATCCGATTTCTCATGCATTAGTCATTAAAATCCTATTAGTCAGAGTCAAAATATTTGTCCAAAATGAAAATGAAATGAAATTTGAAATGCATTAGATTTAGGTCATTTGAAGCATGTCCCTTTACATGATATAGTCTCTTTAGTGAGTGAGTTTAATGACTTAGCCTCTTTCTAAATAAAAATAGTCAAGCTATCTTGCATAAGCATAAATACTTGCCTACAAGTATTTAAAATCATAGAGGAGTTAGTTGGCCCACCCCAGTGGTTGTAAGTCCGTTGTCTGTGGTTTGTCCTCTCAGGAGGCAAACCAATTACCATTTTCACCTTAGATTTAGGTTTTTGCCCCTGTCAAGCTCCTAAATTTAGGTTATGAGGTTGCTTTTTCCCCTTTGTGGGCCATCATCATCCCTCTTGCATTTCTTAATCTTGTGTTAAGGAATCTTAAGTCCTAAAATTCTAAAAAAATACAACTCAAACAAACTAAATCAATTTCTAAAATGTAAAGCCATTATAGATAGTTTGAGATGCTCACTAGTTTCCTAGCATTGTGAGCATCTCCTACTTATTTTCATTTTGGATTCGATAATAACTCTCTTTTGATCAATCCCATTTGATCTTCAAACATAAACCAATCGGACGATAGTCCTTCCTATTGAAATCTTCAAAGACAAATGATCATTTACCTTAATCGAGAGTTTTCCTAAGGATCCCCTTAGATGTAATTAACTATGGGGGCTTGCTATAGGAACTTAATGAACCGCTTAAAATAAACCTGCTTACTTTTCCATGTAAAGTAGAAGAATCTCTGCACATATGCATCATCCTGGGAGTCCTTATTGAGGTGATTGGTTCCATTAAAGGGTAGTGACTTCTGTCCTTCGAGATAGTACACTATACCTTGATGATGTATCCGATCACCTGAATAAGTACACCTAAATAAGTACACTATACCAAGATGAATTTCTACATATATAATTTTGCCTTTCCTTTCACCAACATATTTGAAGGCAACTCTATAGAATTTTTTCCACAAGATTTTTCTCAAACTGGGATGGTTCCTCTCTCCATCTTTGGTAAATGATCATTGTCTTTGAATATCAATAGTGGGTTTGTACTTTGGTATGAATCTAAGACTATCCTTCTTTCTGTTGGCACTTAGCTCATTTCATTCTTGAGTTGAGTTAGCCAACATCTTTAAGTTTTAGGACCACATTCCTTATTGGTCTTAAAACCCCTGTGGTTTCCTCCAATGGGTAAAATGAATAGATCTAAATAAAAATAAACATCTTTAAGACTTCCTCCTTTTCATTTTAATGATAAGGAAAGGTTCATCCTAAAATAAATACAATCTTCCATAAAGAACTTTGCTTTTCAAAAGCACCTTTTTAAAAAAAAATGCACTTAATAAAAATATTTTCCACAAAATTTTGTCACCTTCATTTAATAATTTCCATAATTGTTACATGTAGGGATTTTTCAAAAATAAAATTAAAAATATTTTCCAAAAGCATAAATGTACATCTTCTTTCAATTCCAATTTGATGAAGATATCATTTTCAAAATAAAATGAACAATCATCCTTTCCAAAAATCACAATCATAATCATAAAGTTTTCAAAAGTACATATGAATCTTTCTATTTCAATACACTCACACTTATTGAATAGAAAGTTCATTTGTAAACAAAATTAAAATTTTCAAAAAGCACACATGAATACCTTCATTTAATATATTTAAATTTATTAAATGAAGATTTCATTTCCAAATAATTATAAAAATCATTTAGGAAATCCTATTTGAGCATATCTCACATATGTTTTAAATTGGAATTCCTCTCTTTCAAAAAAGCAAAAATCACACACAAAAATTTCATATTTCAAAATTAAAAATTGATCCCCATTCTACATACTTAAATTTGTTGAATGGAGGTCCTTTTTTTCAAAACATTAAAATTTCAACAATCATATTTCAAAATTTTTTTTTCAACAAAACACATTTTGGAATTTCACTTAGCATAATCAAATTTGTTAAGTGAAGTCTCCAAACCCAAAATCAAAATCAACATTCAAAAATTTTCTAAACACATTTTGGAACTTCATTTAACATGCACAAATTTATTAAGTAAGGTTTCCAAAATCCAAAATCCAAAAATTTTCAAATTTCTAAACGCATTTTGGAACTTCATTTAACATACACAAATTTGTTAAGTAAGGTTTCAAAATCCAAGATCAAAATTTTTCAAAATTCAAACACATTTTGAACTTCATTTAACATACAAATTTGTTAAGTAAGTTTCCAAATCCAAAATCCAAAATTTTCAAAATTGAAATCACATTTTGGAACTTCATTTAACATACACAAATTTGTTAAGTTTCCAACCAAAATCAAAAATTTTCAAAGTTTCAAACACATTTTTGAACTTAACATACCCAAATTTGTTAAGTGAAGTCTCCAAATCTAAAAGTTTGAAAATTTTCAAACAACATTTGGAACTTCATTTAACATAAATAAATTTGTTAAGTAAGGTTTCCAAAATCAAAAATCCAAAAAATTTCAAAATTAAAAACACATTTTGGGACTTCATTTAACATACACAAATTTGTTAAGTAAGGATTCCAAAATCCAAAATCCAAAAATTTTCAAAATTCTAAACTCATTTTTGGAACTTCATTTAACATACCCAAATTTGTTAAGTGAAGTATCCAAATCCAAAATTTCAAAATTTTCAAACATTTTTGGAACTTCATTTAACATACCCAACTTTGTTAAGTCAAGTTTTCAAATCCAAAATCCAAAAATTTTCAAAATTCAAAACACATTTTGGAACTTCATTTAACATACACAAATTTATTAAGTAAGGTTTCCAAAATCCAAAATCCAAAATTTTTTTTCAAAATTCAAAACACATTTTGGAACTTCATTTAACATACACAAATTTGTTAAGTAAGGTTTCCAAAATACAAAATCCAAAAATTTCAAAATTCTAAACACATTTTGGAACTTCACTTAACATACCCAAATTTGTTAAGTGAAGTCTCCAAATCCAAAAGTTTCAAAATTTTCAAACAACATTTGGAACTTCATTTAACATACCCAAATTTGTTAAGTAAAGTCTCCAAATCCAAAATTCAAAACTTTTCAAAACATATTTTGGAACTTCACCTAGCATACTCAAATTTGCTAAGTAAAGTTTCCAAAGTCAAAATAAAAATATTCAAACACCTTTGAACTTCTTCCTTAGCATACCAAATTTGCTAAGAGAAGTTTCCATTTTCAAAACCAAAATGAAATCAAAATTTTAACACACCATTTGGAATTTATTTAGCATACTCAAATTTTTGCTAAGTGAAATTTCCATTTCATAAAACCAAGTGGGATTCATCTTTAGCATACCAAATTTGCTAAAGTTGAATCTCCACTTTCAATCATTTCAAAATAAAAAAACACTTAGGATCCCTTAGCATACCAAATTTGCTAAGGATCCTACCCTTTTCAAAAAATCAAAACTTCCAAACAATGAAATGAAACACTTAGGATTTTCTTAGCATACCTAAATTTGCTAAGAATCCTATTTTCAAAATTAAACAAACACACTTCTTTTCACTAAGCATACCTAAATTTCTAAGTAAGAATTCCAAAATTTTCCAAAATCAAAAAAATTTTTCAAAAAGAAACAATCACTTTTACTTCAGTTAGCATACTTAAATTTGCTAAGTAAAATTTTCCAAAACAATCAAACACAAAATCATTTTTGACCCTTACTTTAACGTACCTAAATTTGTTAAAGGAAAGGGTCCTCAAAATCAAAATTTAAATTCAAAACATCAAATGAACCTATGGAATCTTTCTATCAAAATTTTGAATCCATATTTCAACATACCTAAATTTGTTGAAGTTTGGTTTCATATTCAAATTTCTCTTTCAATCAATCTTTCCAAATCTATTTGAACCACACTTAACACTTCCAAGTTGTTGGATGTGGGTTCAAATTTTCAAAATTCAAAATTCAAAATCTATGGAGATAGAAAACTGATGCAAGTTCATTTCTCATTGTAGATCCTTTTTCAATCATTGCAAGTGCAGTTTCATTTTCAGTTCAGTTCAATCAGTGCAATGGAAGGTTCCCAAAAATTTATCTTTACTTTCCTTTACGACATGGACCTTGCCTTAGATCAGGTTGACTTTCCTCATTTGGACCATACCCACTTGATCCATTTTGGCCAAGGATTTGAGGGGGCCAAGATCACTTGTGAGGGCATTCCCCACCACGCCAGAGGAAGAAGGTGGGCGTAAGTCATCGTAGACTTACCCTCATTTGGAGATCTCTCAATAAAGAGGAAAGCTATGTACCATATTTTATATTAGTTCCATCGATCCGCAGCTAGTGGTAGTTCATCCAAGAGTTTCATTGCCTCTGGGTATGCTAGCACCCTACCATCTCATTCTCCAAGTAAGGCTCCCTAGTTTCGTCTTGCCTCTGATATTTGTGTATAGCTCACTCCTCTTGTCCTACCCACACTCAATGTAGGAATAAGAAGTATATTAAAAGGTTCCACACTCGGATAGCCAGAGAGTTAGAGGCATGCAGCTATATGGAGTCTCATGATCACTTCACCTGTTATGGAAAACTAGTTTTATCCTCTCTCAGGATCAGATAGAGAGGATGCCAGGAGGATCCATTTGTCGCCTCCTCTAGTGGTGCACTTACAACCGTTAGTTTCTAGGAGTAGGAGGTCATACGCAGGCCATCGCTATGCTAGGTAGGCGGAGCATACGAATGCTCGGAGTCCGGTACCTAGTTTGATCTTCGATCTGTTATCCCCCATAGCATGGAGAATAGATCCATCAAGAGAGGGCCTATGAGGCTCATACATCATACATTACTAGAGAGAGCGTGAGGTTCTGGTTAGTCGCCGCTTGGTTGACTTTTCTAGCCAAGATACCGCGATCATACCGATAGTATTCTCCTCACGGGACCGCCACCAGAGGGAAGCTGCTCAGAGAGTCTGTGGTGTCTCCACCCCACCGCTCTACCCCATGTCTGCCATCTCTAGTGCATGTATCAACATCACCCATTCCATCTAAGGCCATGAAGGCTGCATCCAGGGAAAAATGTACCCCATTGGTGATCCGCCATGATGAGGATCCTACCTCCTACACCACCCATTGTGGTAGGTGAGCTCTCCCGCCAACCTTACCCTAGTGGTGGTGTGGAAGGAGTGGCACCCCAGCATTGTGGTCATTCCTTCACCAACTCCACCCATTCAATATGAGATGATGAGTTATCACCACATTCTAGATGGCGCTTAGTGAGTAGAAGATCATCCTAGGATCATTACCCCTATTACAGCCAGTATCAGTTAGGAGGATCATTCTTCTAGTGAGTACAGTCTACATAGGATTGACTCCCTCAGTGATGAGGTGCCTCTCATGATCTGATCACATCACCCAAATTATTTGTACCAGCTGAGTTAGATTGATCCTTAGAAGAGATAGTTGCACACTATTTTATGGAGAAAAAGGAGATCTTAGGGTATGCTTGGTCTGATGAAGAAAGAGTCAACTTTGATCCCAATGAAGATGACTTGATGGGGGGATTCAACTAGCGTATGCATGGTCGATACTAGAGGTTCTCTTCTTAGGGAGCAGCAGACCATGGAAGGTGATGAGGTTGATCAAGGAGACATCGCAATCAGCCTATCACCTTTGACTTCAGTTAAGGTAGAAAGACATGCAGATTGATAAGATGGCACAGCAGTTGCAGGACTTGTTGGCAGCAGTGTTAGTGCTTAGAAGCAAGCCCTTCCAGTTCATCCTAGTACAATCGATGTCAGTTAGCCTGAATTAGTGCTTGTCTTATACCAAGTTAAGACTCTACCTCCCATTGAGCAAGGTAGCACTAGTCTGTATAGGAAGGTAGTGGATAGTACCTCCATACATGAAAAAAAGATAAATCCATGGTTGAATAAGTGTGAAGGAAGCTTTGGCTCAAGCCCGGGAGGATCATAGTTCCAAAGGGTAGACCCTACTCAGAGGAATTTGATGCCATCCAATATCCCAAGGGTTTCGTGCCTCCTTCCTTCAAGAGCTTCGATGACAGTGGGAATCCGAGGTAGCATATAGCTCACTTTAGGGCCAGTTATTGCAACACAGGTGACAGTGATGCTTTATTGTGTAGACTCTTTATTAGTAGCCTAGCAGGTATTGCTTTTGATTGGTATGTTGAACTATCCAACGGTTTAATAAAGACATTTTCTAAGCTAGAGCAACTCTTCATCAAGAGATTTGCTGGAGCTCAGCAAAGGGTTACTATAGGTGATCTCATTGTAGCCCAACAACACTCCAGTGAGTCACTTGTTGATTATATTCTCCGATGGCATAACCTGAGTATGAAGTGTGAACCACAGCTATCTGAACATCATGCCATTGAGATTCTTTTGAAGAATATCCATGGCCCGGTCTCCTTCATGCTTAAGGGCTTCACCATAAAGACATTTGAGAAGCTAATCAACAAGGTGGCTAGTCTACAAGGAGAGGCCAAATAGTTTCCTTTTCTAGATCAATTGCCCAAGAATAAATCCCAAAAGGTTTGTCAGAAGAAATCTAGAGCAGTAGCACGACCTCAACAACATTTTCCAAATTAGTTGATAAGGGGAAGCAACCAGATAGAGATCAGACCAGACCTGACTCACCTCTTTGCACCACCGAGGTACCATACCGCCTCCACCATAGCCTCCATGGCTAGACAACCACTACCTCACATACCACACCACTAGCAAGGGCATGCATATCCACCGCTAGGCTATGTCCACTACTCTTTTGGATAAGTTAAATAAACCTTATACTTTTAAGAGGGAGGTAATCAAGAAAATCTTTAAGAATCTCTTAAAGAAACCTGATTTTTAGCCACCTGAGCCTAGGAGACGAGTGGAAGTAGGCAAAAGTCATGATCCAAACTTTTGCCCTTACCAATGTATGCTAGGCCACATTTTGGAGAATTGCTTTACATTCAAGGACTGACTTGAACACAGTTTCAAGATAGGTGCTGTCGTTATCCCAAAGGAATATCTTGTGGTACAACCTTCTAGTTCCATTAGGGTAATTCTTGGGGATACAAGTGATCCTATCAAAACTAAAGAAGGCTAGGAAATTTTTGTCTAAAACTTCTAAGAAAATAATTCAAAAGATCAAGAAGCTTTCCTTGCAGGTGCCTGAGTCAGCTCAAACCTCCAACACTAAGAAGGTTTACAAGTTTCGCCAACTCTAGAAATGTGGAGCTCAATCAAAGAAGAATAGGTGATAGCCCCCAAAGCCCACCGATCAGCCTCCAGCCTTTAGTTGCAGCCTCCACACCATCGCCTTCTACCATTTCAGCTAGCTCTTCTATTTCTTCTACTAGTAGAACTCTTGTATCAGCAGATAAGGGCATTAAATCCCTTACTCCACTTACTCTACTTAACTTCTACTTTGTCCCTCCAAAAACTTTCGAGAAATTGAAGAATGAAGATGATTTGAATTACATCTATATCTCTTCTGATGAGTTATCTTCTTATATTCCTAACAATAACTCTTCAAGTCTAATTAACTATAATAATTCTAATCTTCCTCTTTCTGATTCAGTGTTAGACTTTCCAAATCTGAATACTACAAGTTCACTTCTTGAGATAGACTTAGAATTATCTGATTCTGAGAGTCCCATAAGAGAAGTGGTGAGCAAGTGTGTGTAGAACTACCACCACTTACCTCCGTGAGACACAAGTCAACCTTCACAGTGGCAAGGTTCTACCTCCTAGGGCAGCACCTCTAGATAGAGGAAAACAAGTCATTGATACTGTAGATTGAGAAGCCCTTCCACAGGATATTCCACCCTTAGATTTGCTTGTGGAAGACTAGCTGAAGGTGGACTACAACATCCTTTCTCATCTAAAAAAGTTGCCATCTAAGCTAAGCATATATGATGCCCTTGTCTTATCCAAAGAGATGAGGGAATCAATAATCAAGGCCCTCCTTGATCTTGAAATATGCTTAGCTCAACTGATCGCTATAGGTGAGGAAGCACACTATGTAAAAAAAAGAAGCCTGGATCACCTTCAGATGAAGACCTTCTACTGGGGACTTGGAGCACAACCCCTATACATCATAGACATGGACGGTTCACTCCAAGGTTCTCAGATTCGTGCATCGAAACATTATGAGTCTAAAGACCCTTGCCTATTTGAAGATTGACATCTCTACTCGAGGAGATAGAATGATGTTGAGTGGATTCAATGATGATGAGTGCTTGTGTTCTATAGTGTTGCCTTTGGAGATCAGTGATTGAAATATTAAAGCCAAGTTCTACATCATTGATTTGAATACTTCATTCACTGCTTTGCTTGGTAGGCCTTGGATACATTAGAACAAGATCATTCCATTCTCCCTTCATCAGTGCATCAAGTTTGAAAAAGATGGAATTGAGTACCATGTCAACGGAGATGAAAAGCCATTCTCAGTAAGAGAGGTTGAGATATATGAGGATGCGACCTATTATCTTCCTCAAAACACCCTATCGTGAACTTGGAAAAAATTCAAATGCAAAAGCAAAAGAAAATGAAGCAAAAGAAAAGATAAAAGAAAATGAAAAGAAAAAGAAAAAGTCCAAGTGAGCAAGAAAGGCGAATTGAAGAAGAAGTGGATTCGCATATGACATTCCACCCATAGTTCATTCCATCATATGGACATGTGGGTAGGATGGCTCAACCTCCACCAGGTAGAGGTAAAGGTAGAAACAAAGGTAGTTCGAGGGGAGACCCCTAGATCTTCACCAATAGAGGTCATATTCTAGTTCATAGAGTACCCTACTATTCACATAAACTTGAATCCAGGAGGATGAGTCTAATGTGATTAGTATACCAACCAACTCTCTGGGTTCCATTGGAGGTGACTTTTGATCGTGAGATGAAGACCGCCTCCAAGCAAAGTAATGTATTCAATCTGTTTATGTGAAACTATTAGAATTGGGAACCTTAGCTCTTACCTCACTTACATCTCAAAGTTGAAGGTGTAGTAGTTAAGAAGTCCCTAAGTCTTCCAAAGGACATGAAGTAGAAAAGGTTCTTTTTTCATCATCCTCAAGTCCAAAGCTTGATGTAGGACTTGAGGAAGATACTTTTAAAGAATTAATGGAATTACCTTTTGACTTTTACTTGCCTTGTGTTCAAAATCTTATATAGAAAGGTTTAGTTCCTCACACTTGGTCCAAGTACAGGCCATAATATTTTAAAAAATTATGGAACAATACGGGCAGGGAAGCACAATCAAGAGGACTAATTCACATGGCCGATGATGAAGATTATTACCAATTATAACCATTTGAATCGATAGGTTCTTCATACATCCCCAACTCTTATGAGAATGTGTGTTTAGAAACTTCAGATGATCTAGATGATCTCCAAGTCAAAGAGGCACTATCATAATTTGAAGAGGAGATTCATTCAACAATCGACAAGCTAAAAGAAATCAACCTCGGGATAGAAGAAAATCCTCGCCCGACATACATGAGTTCATTGCTAAATGAAGATGAAGGAAATGACTTAGTTAGGCTATTGACTTAGTTTAAAGATTGCTTCACATAAAGTTATGAATAAATTCCTAGATTATCTCCTGATGTTACAGTCCACATGCTAGCAATAGACCTTAACGTTACCCTATTAAGCAAGCTCCTAGATGCATGGGATTGAAAATTGAACAACAGGTCATTTCTGAAGTCAAGAAATTGATCGATGCTGGTTTCATTAGGAAAGAAAAATATCCTACCTGCTGAGCTAGTGTCATCCCAATTAAGAAAAAGAATGACCAAATTCGCATATACGTCAATTTTAGGGACCTAAACAAGGCATACCCTACGGATGAGTCCTCTTCTTATACTAGAGTTAATGGTGGAAATTGCCTCATCTCATGCAGTCTTCTCTTTCATGGATAGATCATCTAGCTATAATAAAATTAAGATGTCTCCTGAAGATGAAAGAAACACTACTTTTTGAACCCCGATCAGAGTCTTCTGTTATAGGGTCATGCCATTTGGCCTTAAAAATACTAGTGCTACATACCAATGAGTCATAACTTAGATCTTCAACAAACTCATCCATCAACTGGTTGAGTGCTACGTTGATGATCTAGTAGTCAAAAGCTTAGAAAAGAAAGACCATCTCTTTAACTTGAGAGTAATTTTCGAACGATTACGATAATATAACCTCAAGATGAATCCCCTGAAGTGTGCATTTGGAGTCGCTTTAGGGAAATTCCTTGGGTTTGTTGTTTGGCATTGGGGAATAGAAATAGATCCTGAAAAAGATTAAAGCTATTAGAAATGCCACCTTTTAAGAGTCTAACTCAACTCAGATCCTTTCAAGGATAGTTGTCATATCTAAGATGCTTTATCTCAAACTTATCAGGGAGATGCAAACCCTTTTCAGCACTTATCAAAAATGATGCCAAGTTCAAGTGGGATGATAAGTGCCAACACGCATTTGAAGACATCAAAGAATACTTGGTGAAGCCGCCAGTTCTGGCAGCCCCTATCTTGGGAAGACCATTGATCCTTTACACTACTGCATTGGATGACTCTCTCGGTGCTCTATTGGCCCAAGCCAATGATGAGAAGGAAAGTGCACTCTACTACCTCAGCCATCATCTGATCCCTGCTGAAGAAAACTATCCACCTATTGAGAAATATTGCCTAGGTTTGATCTTTGCATCTCAGAAGCTACGACACTATATGTTTTCTCATAAGGTGAACTTGATCTCTCAAACCAATCTACTGCAGTACCTCATGACATGACCAACACTTTTTGGACATTTGGCTCGTTGGTCCATGATATTCTCATAGTTTGATATCACATTTGTACCCCTCCATGAGTTAAAAGGACAAGCACTAGTGATTTCTTAGCAGCACACCCACTTCCTGCTGATTCTCTACTTAGTGTCGATCTTCCCGATGAACAAATCATGAACTTAGGTGAGGCTGACAACCGCTAATGGGAGATGTATTTTGATGGTGCTGCTTCTTTTCTTAAAGGTGAAGCACCACGATCTATTCTCTCAAGAAAGGAAGAGGTAGGAGTAGTTCTTTGAACTCTAAACTGTGATGTGATGAGATTCTCATACTATCTTTCCAACCCCTGCACCAATAATGAAGTAGTATGACTTTGATCGGTTTGAGTTATCCATCACTATCAATGTCAAGAGCATCAACATCTTTGGGGATTCTCGTTGGTCATCAACTGATTGCCGGTCCTACAGTCCTCAAGACCAAGCTTCATCATTACTACGAGTATACCATGAAGCTGTTGGCCCAGATTCTCGAAGTCACCATCTGCAAGGTTCCCCGAGCAGAGAATGCAATAGCAGATTCCTTGGCCAAACTTATTAAAGAGTTGGCATGTCCGAGATGAGTACATTTCAATAAGGGTCCCAAATAGACAAGTCTTATCCCTTATTGATTTTGAACTCATTGCGAGACTTTCTCTTGATGGGGAGGTTGCCATTACCAAAATGGACAAGGAGTTTGATTGGAGGCAACCATTCATAGATTACTTGAACACCGTCAAACTACCTCAAGAGAAATCTCAAGCCCATTAGGTGAAACAGAGAGCTCTCTCCTATGCTCTTGTTGATGGCACCTTGTACTGCTGGTCCTTTGACCAAATATGGTTACATTGTTTAGACAAACACTAAGCCCATGGCATTATAATTGAGGTACACTCAGGTCTATGTGGAGCTCATCAATCTGGTCCAAAGATGAAGATGAAGATTAAATGACTTGGATACTACTAGGCTTCTATGATCACATATTGCATGGATGTAGCTAGAAGATGCCATTAGTGTCAAGTGCACGGTGTGGTCCTCCACCAGCCACCCAACATTCTACACCCTACTTTATCTTCATGGCCATTTGAGTGTTGGGGTACTGACATTGTAGGTCCGATCGATCCTCCTTCTTCCAAGGGGAATCGATTCATTTTAGCTGCTACCGACTACTTTTCTAAGTGGGCGGAAGCCATCCCACTCAGAGAGGTCACAACTCACTATGTGCTTCAATTTTTTAGAAACCATATCATATATAGGTTCAAGGTGCCTTGATGAATTATATTCAATAATGGTACTGCATTCAAAGCACGAAGATCAATAGCTTTTCCAAAAGGCACAATATAGATTGGAGATACTCCACCATCTACTTCCTCAGAGCTAATGGTTTAGCAGAAGCATTCAACAAAACTCTCATCTAGATACTAAAGAAAACTCTTGATGACAATAAAGATAGTGGAATAAGCAGTTGGTTGAAGCCTTGTGGGCCTACCGCACTATATACTAAACTCCAACTTAGTTTATCCTATTTTCCTTAGTGTATGGGTCCGAAGCCATTCTTCCCTTAGAAGTTCAACTCCTATCACTAAGGATAGCATTGGGTAACAAGATCACTACATAGCAGAATGCAAAGTTGTGGTTAGAAGAGCTCAAAAGTTTGGAGGAAAGTCACCTATGAGCGTACTAGAACCTCAAGTTGTATAAGGCCAAAATAATTCAAGCTCACAACAAGCTAGTTTGCCCTAGGTGTTTTCGTGTAGTTGAACTTGTGTTAGTCCTAAGGAGACCAATTGTTGCCCATCAAAAGATGGGAGGCAAGTTTGAACCCACTTGGGAAGGCCCTATGTCATAGAGAAGGCCTACTAAGGAGGATCTTATCAGTTTATTGATTATAAAGGGGAACCCCCCGATGCTTCCAATTTATGGGCTCTATTTAAAGAAATATTACCCATTAAATAAAACTTGTTTGAAAATAATCATTAATAAAAAGAACAAAAATTTGATTCCATTCATAAAATCTTCTCTTCTTTTGAAATGTTGTTTGCTTGTCTTGCGAATCCGCCGTGACATGTTTAGGATAGTTGTAAGAGTCCCCTAGTGGCATCCTATCCCTCTTTCACAACACAAACACAACACAACCACAATCTCTCGATGCTTTTAAAATAGATGTGAGTGAACCTGAAAGGCATTCTATTTTGATTAGCCTAACTAAGTTATGTTTGAGAGAACCCAAGTGGCATCCTTTCTTAGTGGGAATTCTTGTTGTCATCCATGGCATCATTTTATAATTCCCTAGCGTGTTTTAAGGTAGGTGTAAGGGTCCAACAGAGGCATCCTATTTCTTTTAGCATATGCACAACAATAAACATAAATCTTTTATTTAAGCTATTTTAATGTGGGAACAAGCCCGACACTCACTCATTAGCTGCTCTAGATCGGGTTTACATGCTACCTCGCTAGTATGTCACCCTAGTGGTCACTTATTGGAGGAGGTGAGTCCCCACACTTTCTTCTTAACTTGATCATTGGAAACCAACAAGCACCTTATTTGTATGGTAGGCTTCACGCTGCCCAGTCAGTAAGCTACCTCATGTTGACTTTGCTTAAGAAGATGCGAGTCCCTGTGCTTTCTTCTTGAACTAGCCATCATGTTCTAACTAGGTTGAGTATATTTGAGGTTCAGGATAAGTCCCCCAGAGGCTCCTTTCCTTTTGACTACTTTGAGTTGATCTAAGTCCCCATGGCATTCACTCAAGAGTCGCCTAGATAGACTGTCGTGAGACTATCCTAGCAGTCAATTCCTAGAGGATGTGAGTCCTCAGCTTTCTTCCTAAGTCGATTGTAAACTAATGCACCTGGTTGGTTATGATGCTATGTCGACACTCACCCAGTACACCACTCTTGGCAGATATGAGTCCCCGTGCTTTCTCCTTGAGTTGGACACCGAATACCTATTGAATTTATGATTAGCCATGTCATTTTCTCCACGGTGTTAGATTAAGCATTTACTAGCCCCATCCCCTATAGGCACTCTATTTGGATCAAGTCCTTTGTGACCTCATTTAGACACTACCCGGGTTACTTTTGGATTGAACAGTTCCCCTTTCCTAGTAGCCACCCCTATGGTTGGAGAATTTGTGGATGCATATTAGATTGGTAAATCAGATAGTCTAGGCCGATAAGCTCCTTCTCGCTTTGATCCCTCAAAACCAATAGGTCCATAATAAACAACTAAAGCAAACTAAAACAAACAAACAAAATTAATTCACTTGTGGATTAGGATTCAACCCCAATGGCCCCTTTTTCCAAGCAGGCATCTTATTGTTAGGGTAGTGTCAATAGAACTCCCTATAAGAATTGCCTGACTACCTGAGTTGAGATAAATCTGCTACTCACTCTATACCCCAGTCGTTCAATCTATTTTCCATAAGAAAGTTACCCCTCAGTCATTCTCGCTGAAGATGTAATACTATGATGCATTCTTTCTAACATGATTGTCACAAACTGATGGGTAGCCCTAGGTCGGGTTCAATTTATTGTCAAAAGAAATCGATCATGCTAGTGATCTTTTCTAGCAGAAGATGTGAGTCCTTGAGCTTTCTTCCCTCTAATTGATCATTGCAAACTTAAAGGCACTCCTTTGGTTGGATAGTTCTCCCATCGGCTGGGAAGCTACTCCCTTTAGTTCAGTAAATCTGAGATAGGTCTAGGCTTCTATAAACCCCTTCTCAGTGTGATCTATATCAAACCAATAGAATTCATCAGATAAATCTAAAAATGAAATTAATCTTGACTATCATTGAGCTGATTTAAGTCCCCCAGTGGTATTCACTTAATATTTAGCTTTAATTCAGGTTAAATTTTTTGCCCAAAGCAACTGATCACCCCAATGGTTCCTTATTTCTAGAAGATGTGAGTCCCCATGCTTTCTTCTTAAGACTTGACCATTGTATACAAAAATGCATTTTTCCTTGGTTAGATAATCCTACCTTGTGGTTGGTAGACTATTCCCTTTGAATTGGTAATTGAAGTTAGGTCAGTCTCCATGGCCCTACCAGCTTCATCAAAACCTTATCCATCAATCAAACAAACCTAAACTAAAATGAAATCAATCTTGACTATCCTGAGTGATTTATGTCCCCGGGCATTCACTCAATAGCCCCTAGGTAGCTCATTGTCTTCCAATAGATTACCCAACAACCGTCCCTACTTTGGAAGATGTAAGTCTACTACTCTTTCCCAAGTCCACGATTGAAAAGGCATTTTCCCTTTGGTTGGCTAGTCTACTATGTGTTTTGTAGACTACCCATTTGGATTGGTAAATCTGAGCTAGGTCTTAGCCTCCATGGCTCCTATTCAGTACAACCCTTTGCAAACCAACATGGTTCATATAAAAATTCAAACTTAATAAAAATTTGAAACAAATTCAACCCTCTCATCCAGTGAAGATCTCTCCTTAGTGAGATTCAAATCAAATCAAACCTCTCATCCCCTTGTGGATTACTCGAACCTGCTTCCCTAGTGGAAGGTTCACATTCTATCCCTTAGTGAATATCTTCCCTCTATCTTATGTCTTGGAATAAGTAGAGCCACATTACACTATGCTATGGATTCTTTCTTTCCCTTGGGTCAGGGATAGATAGTTTTTATTAGTGCTTGTGATCTCTCGATGTTGTTGATTATTTCAATCAACACCAATACATGCGGTGTTCCTGGTCAGTCACACCACACCTATTGGGTGCCCTTTGTTGACCTCATTTTTAGAATGAGCTCTCAACCCCTCAATCTTAGGAATAAGATTCCTCTTAGACTTTAAGAGTTTTTTTAGTCTTAAGACACATCTAGTGATTAGGTGGACACTCCCCTAGCCATAGAATACTTAGAAGAGTTAGCCATAAGAATAGGTCATGCTTT
This sequence comes from Cymbidium sinense, assembly GCA_021442155.1. Lineage (NCBI taxonomy): Eukaryota > Viridiplantae > Streptophyta > Magnoliopsida > Asparagales > Orchidaceae > Cymbidium > Cymbidium sinense. Next base: position 171,725,933 of record CM038221.1, on the reverse strand, counting down.
AGGGGTGTTAGGAAAATCTCCTACCCTTTAGCTTAAACCATTCCTCACATTCCTTCCTTCAAGTCAAACTCCAAATCAATTATATTTGATTTTCTCTAAACTCAAATCAATTCCATGATTGAATCCATGATTGAAAGATATGATTGAAACCCATAACCAAAATCCATCAAAAATTCCTAACTTCAAATTTCCTAAGTCCTTATCCCTTCCTTAAGGACTTAACCAAAATAATGATTCAAACCTATTCAAATCTTTGAGATTTTTTCATAATTCATTTATATTCTAAGTTATATTCTTATATATAAATGAAATATAATTTCAAACCCATCAAACCAAATTCAAAATGCCAAATCAATTCATGAAAATTTTCTTAAGTCCCTTTAATTTTTCATTAAAGGACTTAACCAAAATCAACTCTAAACCTTGATCAAATCACTTCAAGCCCTTGGGATTTTCTCAAAACTTATTTATATACTAATTTATGTTCTCATATACAAATAAAATATACATATAAATCAATCCAATCAAAGGTAAAAATTAAAATGACAACTAATGGTTCGGCCGTCTGATTGCCATTGGGGAGATATACTCCCCCTAATTCAAAAAAATTGTAATTCACTCTTGATCGATTGAAGCTTAGGAACCCTGAGCAACCACCTCAAAGCATTCCCAAGCCTCTTAGATAGGATTTGAATTCCCAATCTCTCAGTTTTGCACAATGAAAAATATGGGAGCTCAATCCAATTGCTAACTCCCTCTACACTTGATCTTAACCCAATTCCTTCTACACACTCCTTCCAAGGACCAACCCGAGCTCACTCAAGCTCACATTAGAGTTCCCATTGCAAGGAGAGAATCAATTCAATCAAAGCCGCAAGGATCTTCAAGTGGTGTTAGTCCATAGAGCAATCCCAATTAAGGCAAAATTTCAACAGGCTTCGCCTCCACTGACGGCTACCTCATCAAGCTCAAGCGCCGGTGGTCACCTCTGAGGTATGTAATTTTTTTGACCACTTAGATAGGTGTTGGTCCTTTGAAAGAAAAATTCATGACATGAGAAATCAACTGGATAGGTTGGTAATAATACCTAGATGGTGTGGGTTGAGTTTTGTATGATTCCATGCTAGATCAGACTCAGATCTCCCCTTAGATCATGGACGATCTCCATTGATCCTTAGGGAAGAACTTAGCTCATCTCAGTCATCCATCCGCATGTTTTAGATGGACAACTGAGATTTTTTAACACGTTTTAGAATTCATTTCCCTTTTTAAAATTGCAGGTGAATCTTTAGCTGTCCGATCAAAGATCGGATGACCGAGGATATTGGCGTGTGCGCCATCGCCATATGGGATGTGACATTTAAGTCACACCCTCATGACACGACACATGTAAAGCTCACTGAACACTGCCGCCATGCGTCGCACTGTGAGCTGAGATTAACTAGGGATTAGTTATTTACCTAATTAATTCCTAATTAATCCATAGAACTTCTAAAATTCATAACTCTTCATAGGAAAACCAGAAAAAATAAAAGGAATAATGCAATGGAAAGATAATTTCATCTAAAATAGTTTAAAAATGGTTTCAATGGATTTTGAATTTCCCTATTCTCTAAATTTGGGTTTCTTTGGGAATCTTAATTAGCTAATTATTCTATAATTAGGTCATCAATTGATCTCAAATTTCTAGGGTTCATTTTAGGGGATGACCTCTGCCTCTCGTAATTTTCTTGAGATTTATTGAGGGCTTAATTGGAGAAATTTCTATTTCATTCCCTAATTACCCCTTTCATGTAATTAAGAATAATTAAAGAGTGATTACTGGATTAACCCTATGATTAGGGTTGATTAAGGTTAGATCCAGTAAGTAGAAAGTTTATGGAATAATTTTGGGGCATTTCCCCTAAGCTATTCCCTTAAACCTCTCTTTTCTCCTTAATATCCTTTAATTAAGGGTTAGCTCATTAATTATCTCCTTAATCAATTTTTAAAAATTCTAAAAAAAAGTTCCAGAACTTAATTAATCTAACTTGGGTAGATGTTTAGGTGTTTAATAGCCTAAGTTTTAATTAAGGAAATTAAAACCCCTTTCAAAAGTTTGGAAGGGTGTTTTAAAAGAATTTAAGCTAAACCCCTTAGCTTAATTAACTTTTAATTGTGAGCCAAATTGCATTAGGCCTTTTTATTATTAGGTGCATTGCAAATTTAAATTCCTTATGGGTTTTATGTCATCTCATTGGCTCATAATTACTTAGGTAATTTTTTCTATGGTGGTGTATGTAATAGTTAATTAAGCCACTTAATTCATATCTTAACCTAATAAATGCATAAAAAATTGATTTAATTTTATGAAAATTAAAAAAAATACAAAACACATGGGAATGGGTTAGGAACAGCAAACTCATCTCACCTTTCCAAAATTAAATCAAACTTCAAACTAAAAAAAAATCATTTTGAAATTCACTTTGATTTATTCTAAATTTTCTTATTCCTTAAGAATGTCATTAGGATTTAACTAAAGTGAGTTTGTTTACATGCTTTCATTGCTTTGGATCTTTCCCAACATGCTAAGTTGTATGTCATGTGATTCATGCATTCATAATCTCATGTTTCAAATTTTAAAATAAAAATTGTTTACTTTATGTCAAATGTGCATGTGTTGGCTAAAGTAAAATATGAGTGGCTATTATCACTACTAAATCCAATTTTTTTTTTCAAAACTTATAAATGAAATATCAAATATGAAATTGTGTTATTCATATCTTAATTTTAAGCTTGCATGTGATAGATTATAAAGTCATGTTTAGTGTAGGCTTTCGTTCTGTCTTATGTTAGCATAGTTTTGAATAGGTTCATTTGAAAAGGACCTAACGCTTACTTAATTCTATACCCTATTCATCCATATGCTATCATCTAAGAAAGATTGTCTACATTGCATGAATAAATTGGATAAACAAAACAAATCCATTAAACAACTTTTGCATATTCCTTTTCTACTTCATTTCTTTTATATGCATGTTTGTATTTAAGAAAGTGGTATATTAGTTTGGACAATCATGAAGTTGTGAGGCTTTAAGTAGCCCTAAGTAGGTCTTGTACCTTACACCTCTAGTTAACAATGACACTATACTCACTTATGTCTTTCCTACTCTTATGTATGTATGTGAAATTTTGGATAAGAAAAACCTTTTCTACTTAAGAAAATCATACATGTTTAACTTCTAAATTTTCTTAAATGGATTACTTAGCATGCATCATAAAGTGTGTTAACTCTCATTTGCATGTATAGATATGCTTAGGGTACATCCATATGCATGTTATATATGTTGGGAAAGAATTGAAGTAATGTGTTATGTGAATTTTGATTCATTTTATTTAATCTTAAAATGCAAATTTTTTTGAATAGGTTTGTTTAGAGTTTATCTAAACTTAGGATTAATTAAAAGATATAATCAAAACATTCACCTAAATGAAACTAAAACATGAATCTACTTTAAAAAATTACATAAGGTTAGGGAAGAAAAGAGAAGTCCTCTTCTCTTTCCCTCTTTTCATAACTTAGTAATTAATTGTAGAATTAACTTAAACCAAATTAAAACATTAAATAAAATAAACTCAAAATACTTAAACAACTTAAATGAAACCCTTCTCTAAGTTGAACCAGTTTTTCACACTTAGAAAATTTGAACCCAAAGTACTAAGCTAAGCATACCACCATACCTTCAAAGCACACACATTTGGCTAAGTCACCACTTCTAACTTTAAGTTAGGTCGGTGCTTGGTTTGATATTTGTTTTGTCATGTAATCTATGTTTTAGACTGGATGTTTGGGTGTATGCTCAGAATGAATGGTAGGATGTGCTTAGTCTAACTATTCTTTTACGTGGGATTGGGCGCTATCATAAATAAAAATATAACTGCTTCTTGCTTGTAGGTGCTTATACCCCTTTGCATAATCCATAGGCTAGGTGGACTTAGTCACCCATGTGTGGGGTGATAAGTCTCATATATATGCTTGAGATTTGTATGGTGTGATTTAACTAACCTTTATTTTGCAGGTGTTAGTTAGATTTCTAGTTTTCCTTCTCATGTAAAAATTTGTATAATTAAGATTTTGGAATGATTTGTTATGAGGATTAGGATGAACATTGGTCATAAGATCCCATCGTATATACCATGTGAAGCCTTGGAGCATCCACCTTCCAACCATAAAAAAGGAGGAACCATAAAAAAAGATGAAAGAAAGAAGAAAGAAAAATAAAGCTTGAAGAGCCCCATAACAATGAATTATTTTGCTTAAATTATAATTCAATTCATTTATAATCCGGTTGTATAAAGGTAGAGCTCGGATACCCATTTTGATATTTTTGGGCTTGTGCGATGGTGCCAGATCATAAATGGCCATTTATTTATTTTGCGATTAGCTTTATAAATTGATTGTTGATTTGTTTAGCTTTCATATTAAGTGGCATGCTTTTCTTAGTTTCTTCCTTGCTTTATGTATGGCCTGGATGTGGATTAGGCTCTTTAGGGAAAAATAAATCTTTTACCAAACTTAATAACTCAAATTAAAAATAATCAACTCATAACCTCACCTAAAGCTTATGATTAAAATTAAGATAAAAGAATCAGCAACCCCTTAGCTGGATGAGCATTTCTTTGTAATATCATGCACAAATGCATCTTATTTCACTCTTGATTGGAGGGTTTCCACCTTTTCCAGAACCCCTTGACTGGGAGCCGTGGAAACTCACCTCCTCTTCTATGATTTTGTCCAGATTTCATGCATTAGTCATAAAATCCTAGCAGTCAAATAAAAATATTTATCCAAAATGAAAATAAAGTGAAATTTAAAATGCATTTGATTTAGATCATTTGAAGCATGTCCCTTTACATGATCTAGTCTCTTTAGGGAGTGAGTTTAAGGACTTAGTCTCTTTCTAAATAAAAATAGCCTAGCTATCTTGCACCGGCATAAAGACTTGCCTATATGTATTTAAAATCATAGGAGGAGTTAGTTGGCGACCATCCCTAGGAGGTTGTAAGTCCAGGCTGTCGGGTGATTTGTCCTCTTTTGTAGAGGCAAACCAATTACCCATATTCACCTTAGATTTAGTTTTGCTTCCGGCCCTCGCTGAAGCTCCCTAAATTTAAGTTTTGAGGTTACTTTTCCCCTTTGTGGGCCATAAGCATAATTCTTCAACTCTTAGGTATTTCCTTAATCTTATGTTAAGGAATCTTAAGTCCTAAAATCCTAACAAAAAAATACAACTTAAACAAACTAAATCAAGTTCTAAAATGTAAAGCCCAATTTTATGATAGTTTGAGATGCTCACTAGGTTTCCTAGCATTATGAGCATCTCCTACTTATTAACCATTTTGACTTCAATAATAACTCCCTCTTTTGATCAATCCCAATTGATCTTCAAACATCAAACCAATCGATTGATAGTCCTTCCCTATTAAAATCTTTAGAGACAACGATCATTTACCTAAATCGAGAGTTTTCCTAAAGGATCTTGTCCCTCAGGATGTAATTAACTATAGGGGCTTGCCCCTGTAGGAATCTTAACGAACTTGGTTTAAAATGAATTCTTATTTACTTTTTCATGTATAGGGGAAGAATCTCTGGTACATATGCAAACTTATCATTCTTAGGAGTCCTTATTGAGGTGGTTGGTTCCATTAAAGGGTAGTGACTTATGTCTTTTGAGATAGTACACTATACCTTGATGTATCCATCACCAATAAGCATAAATCTACATACGCCTACCAAGACAAATTTCTACATATATAATTTGGCCTCTCCTTTCACCAATAGATTTGAAGGCGACTCTATATGTGTTTGGGAAATTTTCTCCACACTCATGTTCACCCTTTTGAACTTGAAATTTGTCAAATGAATCAATACCTATTTGACTTTAAACCACTTGCAAATGGATTTATATTTCAATCATAAGTCCATATGTGAGTTCAATCAAACTCAAATCAAGCTTTGACCAAGCCATTTGATCTACTTAGGCTCACTTGACCCAAAGTGACCTAAAGTACCCCTTATGAGCCAAGTTATAATCTTAACCAAATTGGATTGAACTAAGCCCACCTAAGCTTATCATCATGATCAAAAATCATCATGAGATGATCAATCACTCAAATTGGGTCAAAATAAGCCAAACCTAAGGGTTGACCAAGTCAACACTTAGCCAAAATGTAACCCAACATAGCCAAAATCCACCATATGCCAAATTGATTGAAACCATTGATCAAAATTCATTCATGACCAATGTTTGAACTTGACCAAGTCAACATTTGAGACTAACCTAGCCCAATTGAAAAATTAAGTTGACCCAACTTGATCTAAAAAGTCAAAATGTGTCAAAAATTAATCTAAGCCAAATTGATTGAAACCAATGGGTCAAGTTCATTCCAAAATGATTATTGAATTTGACCAAAGTCTTAATTGGCTAACTAAACTTAACCTAACCTAATTGATCATGAATCCAACTTGCCCTAAAAGTTCATTTTGAGCCAAAATCAAATTAAACCAAAATTGATTGGAAATTAAGATACCAATTTATTTCATATGACCAATGAAACCTAAGCCAACCCATGACCTAACCCAAATAGGTCAAATGGGTCAAATTGGTCAACTTGACCCATTTGACCTAAATGAACTCAATTGAACCAAAACCAAATATAAATCAAATTGAACCAAACCAAAACACCAACACATTTCAAATGGTCATATGAACTTGACCAACGTTTGAACCAATTAATTGGTCAACTTGACCCATTTTGACCTAAATGGGTCAACATGAGCCAAATCATATCAAACCAACTCCAAATTCATTTATACTTGGCCCAACCCATTTTTCAATCATACCAAGCATATTCAAATTAAAACCAAGCGAAATGACCATTTTACCCCTAAGCCATAGGGTAAAGTTTGGCTAAATTCACTTGAAATTTGGTCAAATCCTCTTCATGACAACTTAGCACCCTCTTAGTGGACCAAATGGACACTAGTGAGTATGGTGCACCTAACCCAATGGGTTTGGGTCAGTTAACCCAACCTAAGGCTAAAACTAACCACCTCACTTGAAATTAAGCACATGCAATCCCTCGTCAACTCAATTAAGGCACATGGGAGCTGCACTACTCCACTTTACACTCCAAGCTAAATGTAAAGACACTTCTAATAGCCTAAAAAACCCATGGAATGAGGTCAATTGGATCAAAATGGCAAGATCCTTCCCGACCATCCGATTGCTCTAGGGGTATATATACTCCCCCTAATTCCAATTCATTTCATCATTCTCCAATTCGATTGAGCTTAGGGAAGTCAAAGAAAGCCATTGCAAGCCATCCCCAAGCTTTCTAGAGTGAGTTTGAATTTCCATTTTCTCAATTTTCATAGACTAAAAATAGGGGAGCTCCACTTGAATTCCCTCTCAGCAAATACTCAAATCCAACCTAATTTCTCCTTCAAGCACCCTCAGAGGATCAAATAGAACTCACTCCAAGCTTCACACAAGTTCTCCAAGGGAGGAGTGCCTTTGACCAAGACCAAGCTCAAGTGAAGGTGAACTTGGCCTATAGGAAGATCCAACCAATTTCAACACCTCAAAACTTTAATAAGGCTTTATCTCTGCTAAACAAAGCTACTTCAAGGAAATCAAGCACCGATGATAGCCTTCGGTGAGGTATGCCATTAAATCAAGCTTAGATTAGCCATAGTTTGGTCCTTTATGAAGTGAAGTTTCATCCCATGAGAAACTAGCCATTGGATGTGATCTCCTTTGCACGGTGATGGTGTGGGTTGAATTTTGGTTCAATCTGAGCTCAATCGAGCTCGGATCTTCCCTTAGAAGATGGAAGGTGGCCATCTCCCACAGGGAAAATCAGGGGTGAATCATAGGCTGTTCATCCATGCATTTTGGATGGAAAGCCATGATTAAAGCACGTAGGATCCATGGATTAATCCTTTAATATGACAGGTTTAATATCAACCGTCCAATCCTTGATCGGACAAATAGGGAGAAAGTGTGTAGCACTGCTGCTGACGCGATGCTATAAGGTGACTACTTAAATAGCCACTCCCATCACGCCATGTGAAAAGTGCAAGTCACGTTAGCCTCCACGTGCGTTGATGGGATTAGCTATATAATTTGGGGATTAAATTATCTAATTAATCAAAAAAAATTCAAATATTCATATATAAGGTAGAAAAATCACAAAAATATGAAATAAATTGCATATGAAAGATAATTAAATGTAGAATATTATAAAATTAATTTTAAAGAGTGTTATTTTTTGAATTTGGGTTCTATTAAGAATGTAATTAGGCTAATTACTCTCTGATTATTTCATTATTTAATCTCAAACTTCTTGTGTGTATTTAGTGGGATGACATCTACCTCCCTTAATTTTCTTGGGATTTATTAATGTTTTAATTAGGGTAATTGCAGGATTCATTCCTAATTACTCTCCTAATACAATTTAGCATAATTAAGTGCATAGTCAGTGATTTAATCCCTTGATTGAGTTAATTAAGGTTTTTTTAAATGAATAGGATGTTTAGGGAATAATTTTGGGATATTTTCCTTAAGTTATTCCTTAAACCCCCTCTTTCTTCCTTAATCCAAACTTAATTAAGGATTAATCCATTAATTACTTCCCAAATTAATTTGATAAAATTCTAAAAGATTCCAGAACTTAACTAATTCATCTTGCGTAGTTTCTTAGGTGTTCAATAACCTAAGTGCATTGAGAAAATCAAAATCCAACTCACATGTGTGATAGGGATTATGAAATTACTTAACTTAAACCCCTTAGCTTAATTAATCATTACTCATGAGTCAAATGCATTAGGCCATTTCTTCTTAGGTGCATTGCTGATTTAAATTCCTTTTATGGTTTTATGTCATATCATTGGTTCATAATTATTTGATTAAATATGCTAAGGTGGTATAGGTAAGGGGTAATTAACACCCTTAATTCACACCTTAACCTAATCAAAATATAAAAAATCATCTAATCATCCAAAGATTAAACTAAAATGCCATACACATGGGGGAAATGGGTTAGGACCAGCAGACATTTTTTCACATTTCCTAAACCAAACATAAAGCAAATTCAAAACAAAAATCACATTAATCAAACTTTGATTCACTTTAAACTTTCTTATTTCATAGGATTGTCTTTAGAATTAATTAGGGTGAATGAATTTATATTGCTTTCCTCACTTTTTTCCTTTCCTAGCATGCTAAATGTGTATTTCATATGAAATTCATGCATTCATATCTTTTAAAAATCAAAATTAAAATTGAAATATTTTCTTTATGTCAAATTGTATGTTTTGGCTAAAGTAGAAATATGAATGGCTATTATCACTATTAAATTTAAAATTATTTTTAAAACTTATAAATAAAATATCAAAACTGAAAGGTATGCTACTTATATATTTTTTATAAGCTTGCATGTGAATATACAAATGTGTCTTATGTTTGCTTGCTTTCTTTCTTCTTAACATGGATTTGAATAAGATTTTCAAAGTGTATAGCTCTTTTAAAAGAACGTAACACTTGTTTAATATCTACTCTTATCCTCTTCCATGTTATAACATAAGAAGGATCTTTACATCTACACACATAAATTGCATAAACAATCTAAAAATTAAATAAACATAAACTTTGCATCTTTTTTTTTTTCCATTTATTTCTTTTGTACATGCATATGTATTTAAGGAAAGTGGTATATTACCGACAACCCCGGGTTGAGAGGCTTTAAGTAGCCCTGGGTCTTACCTTACACCCCGGTGCTAACAATGGCGTACTCACTTATGCCTTTCATACACACATGTGAATAAAGGATAAAAGATTACCCCTTTTTCTACTTAATTAAAATCATGCATCATAAAGCATTCCAATTTCCTTAAGTAATATTTCTTAGCATTTATCATAAAGTGTGATAATCATTTCCATTTATATGTATAGATATGCTTAGGATTCATTCATATGCATGTTATACATGTTGAGAAAGAAAATGAAGTGATGTGTTTTGTGATATTAGTTCACCTTACTTAATCTTAAAATGTCTTTCATTTTGAATAGGTTTGTTTAGAAAAATCTAAACTTAGAATTAATTAAAATACATAATAAAACATCCACTAAATAAAATTAAATATGAATCGATTTTAGAAATTACTCAAGGTAGGGAAGGAAAGAGAAGTTCTCTTCTCTTTTCCCTCTGTTTACAACTTATTAATTAATTGTAGGATTCACTCAAACCTAATCAAAATAAAAAATAAAATTAACCCCAAAGAAACTAAATAATTTAAATTGAAACCATCTTCTAAGTTGAACATTTTCATATTTACAGAATCTAAACCTTAAAGCCATAGCTAAGCATACCACACAAACCTTTTAAAGTACACACAATAAGCTAAGTCACCACTTCTAGCTTTAAGTTAGCGTTTGATGTTTACTTTTATTTTGTGATGTATTATTTCTAATCTGGATGTTAGGATGAATGCACGTAGAATGAATAGTAGGAAAATTTAGTCTAATCATTATCTTCTACGGGAGATTATATTTATGGGGCACTGTAATAAAAATATAAATACATTGGCTGTACAAGTGCTTATACCCCTAAGCATAATCTAATAGGCCAGGTGGACTTTGTTACCCATGCGCGGTGTGCTAAATCCAATATACATGCTTGGAAATTGTATGGTTTGTTTAACTAATCTCTATTTTACAGGTGTTAGTTAGATTTACTTTTCCTTTTCATGTATTTTTGTAATTAGGATATTGGAATGATTATTATTGGGGATTAGGATGAACATTGGTCATAAGATCTCATCTTATGTACCATGTGAAGCCTTTGGAGTAACCACCTTCCAACCATCCAAAAGAAGGAACTAAAAGAATAAAGAAGAAAGAAGAAAGAATAAAAGAAGAAATGAAGACCCCCATAACATGAATTTTCTTACTTGATTGTAAATTAATTCATTTGTTATCCGAGTTGGGTAGAGCTCAATTAATTTTTTTGTTTGTGTGGTGCACTACAAATGGCTGTTTATTCTTTTGCATAGCTTTATAAAATGTTTGATGTTTTGTTTAGCTTATGCATTAAGATGTCATCATTTTCCTAGTTTCTTCCTTACTTTGATGTATGGCCTGGATGACGATTAGGCTCTTAGGGAAAAATAAATCTTTTATCAAATTAATCAACTCAAAATTAAATATAAATAACTCATGACCTCAACTAATGCCTAAGTTAAAATCAAGATAAAAGAATTAGCAACCCCTTAGCTGGATGTGCACTTTATTTTCTAACACCATGCATAAAAGAATATTATTTCACTTTTGATTGGAGGGCTTCCACCTTTGCTAGAGAACTTGGCTTGACCTGTGAGAGTCATGGTGGAAATACACCTCCTTTTCTCACAGATTTTGGCCTATACTCTTATTTCTCACACTTTAGGTATATAAATCTTATAACCTAAGTCAAATGATTGTCCAAAAATAAAAATAAACATGTGAAAATTTTGCATTTAGATTTAAGTCATTTGAAGTATGTCCTTACATGATCTATTCTCTTTAGGGAGTTTGTTTAAGGAATTAGTCACTTTTTAAGTAAATAACAACCTTACTATCTTGCATAAACATAAGACTTGCCTACATGAATTTAAAGTCATAGGAGGAGTTAGTTGGCGGCCACCCCCAGGCGGTTGTAAGTCCAACAATAGAGTGGTTTATCCTCTCTTATGGAGGTAAACCAAATACCCATTTTTGCCTTAGATTTATGTCATGCTTTTGGCCCTCGCCAAAGCTCCCTAGATTTAGGTTCTGAGGTTGCTTCTCCCTTTTGCAGGCCATAAGTATAAATCCTCACCTCTTAGGCATTTCCATGGCCTTTTACCATGGAATTGTAAGCCCTAACATTCTAATGTAAATTTAACTCAAACACATTAATTCAATTTCAAAAATGTAAAGCCCAACCATAGGGTAGTATGGGGTGCTTACTAGACTTTTTAGTATCTTAAGCCCCTACTTATTTTCATTCAGCATCGATAAGAACTCCCTCCTCTTGACCAATCCCACTTGACTCTCTAAAAATAAACATATCGATTGATAGTCCTACCTTTTCAAAATCTTTGGAGATAATAATTATTTATCTTAATCGAGAGTATTCCTAAGGAATCTCATTCCTTAGGATGTAATTAACTATGGTGGCTTGCCTCCATAGGGAACTTAACAAACCTGATTTAAAATAAACCTACTTTATCTTTCCATGTAAAGTAGGGGAAGAATCTCTGGTACATATGCAGACCCATTGTCCTTAGGAGTCCTTATTCAGGTGATTAGGTCCATTGTAGGGTGGTGACTTCTATCTTTTGAGATGGTAAACCTCTCCTCAATGTAGTACCCGGTCACCCTAATAATAACATCTGCGGATCTACATGGTGCCCAAATTGAAAGAGTATATTTCTATCTTCATTTTATCCATATAGATTGAAGATGGAAATATACACTTAGAAATGAAAAATTTTCACCATAGATTTTTCTGGTGACTCTATTGGGGAAGGTTCCTTTTTCCATCTTTGGTAAATAGTCGTTGTCTCCAAGTATTGATGGTGGGTTCATACTCTTGTGTGAATCCAAGACTATCTTTCTTTTCGTTGGCGCTTAGCTTATTTCATCCTTAAGTTAAGCTAGCCAACATCTTTAGGTTTTTAGGACCTCACCTCGTGTTGGTCTTAGAACCCTCGTTGGGTTGTCCAATGGGTGAATATAAAAATTGAATAAAAATAAAATGATCAAAGACTTCCTCCTTACCATTTTTATGGTAAGGAAAGGTTCATTCCAAAAATAAAGATAAAATAAATTCTTCATAAGAGATTTGCTTTTCAAAAGCACCTTTTGAAAATACACTTAATAAAATACTTGCACTACATCTAACAATTTTCATAATTGTTACATATAGAAACATTTAAAAAATAAAACCAATACTCATAATTTTCTAAAAGCACAAATGAATTTCTTCACTCAATTTATTTTGATGAAGACTTCATTTTAAGAAAATAAAATTCCAACAATCATGTTTTCAAAAGCATAAAATTTAAAGACGGGCCTTTCAATGTGTTGGATGGATGTTACATCTTCAAGAAAAATCACAACTTTGAACCACTCAACACATTCCACATGTGTTAGGTTGGAATTTTTACATTTTCAAAAGAAAGCACATATGAAACCTCTCCATTCAATATACCCACATTTATTGATTGGAGGTTTCATTTCCAATTAAAATAATAAAAAAAACTTTCAAAAAGCACATATTAACCTCTCCATTCAATATACCCAAATTTATTGAATGGAAATTTCATTTTCAAATAAAATGACATTATTTTGAAATGCCATTTAACATATTCCTTATATTATTAGGTTGGAATTTCCTCTTTTAAAAAAGAAATAATCAGACATAAAAATACATCTTTGAAAATGAAACATAATTGATTTTCATCTTACATAACCAAATTTGTTAAGTGGAAATATCTCTTTTCAAAATCAACAAAAACAAAAATTTTCAAAATACATTTGAAACTTTATTCTAGCATGTCCCATTTGCAAAAGTGAAGTCTCCCTTTTCAAAACACAAAATTTGAAACACATTCTTGGAATTTCATTTAGCATACTCAAATTTTTTAAGTGAAACCTCCATTTCACAAAATCTAAAGCACATTGGAACTTCATTTTTAGCATACCATATTTGCTAAAGTGAAGCCTCCAGTTTTCAAAACAAAATCCAAAACAAAATGAAAAACTTTTGGAACTTCATTCTTTTGCATGCCATATTTGCTAAAGTAATGTTTCCATTTTCAAAAACAAAATAAAAAAATACAAAAATTTGAAACACATTTTTTTTTGGAGTTTCATTTAGCATACTCAAATTTGCTATGTGAAATGCCAATTTTACAAAATCTAAAACACATTTGAACTTCATTTTAGCATACCACATTTGTTAAAGTGAAGTCTTCATTTTTCTACAAAAATTCAAAACAAAAAGAAACACTTTTGGGATTTCACTCTTTAGCTTACCATATTTGCTAAAGTGAAGTCTCTATTTGCAAAACAAAATCAAAACACAAAAATTTTAAACACATTTTTGGAATTTCATTTAGCATACTCAAATGTGCTAAGTGAAATTTCCATTTCACAAAATTAAAGAAATATCTTGAAACTTCATTTTAGCACACCATATTTGCTAAAGTGAAGGTCTCCATTTTCAATCAAAATCCAAAACAAAAGAAACACATTAGGACTCCCTTAGCATACTTAAATTTGCTAAGGATCTTACTTTTTCAACATCAAATTAAAATCAATAGAAACACATTAGGATTTCCTTAGCATACTCAAATTTGCTAAGAGTCCTATTTTCAAAAATTTCCAAAAAAAAAAAAAAAACACACCTCGATTTCCTCATTTAGCATTCCCAAATTTGCTAAATGAGAATTCCATTTTTCAAATCACAAATGATTCACAAAATAAAGTAAACAAAGAAATAAAAAAGATGAATTTGTTTTCAAACATCTCACTTAGCATACCCAAATTTGCTAAGTCAGTAAATTCCAAAAATCACTAATCCAAAATAAAAGTAAATTGACCCTTTACTTTAACATATCTAAATTTGTTAAATAAAGGGTCCTTAAAATCAAAATTAAAATTCAAATATGAACCTATGGAAGCATCTCTTCAAAAATTTTTGAACCCATTTTCAACATATCCAAATTTGTCGAAAGTGGATTCTACATCCAAAAATTTCTCTTTCCAATCAGATATGAAAATCTATTATAAATATTTTGAGCCCGACTTAACACTTTCAAAATGTTGAGTATGGGTTTAAATTATGAAATTCAGAATTCAAAATCAACTAGAATCTGATTCAAGTTTATTTTCAACATTGTAGACTTTCATTTAGTGTTAGTTTCAGTTACAGTTCAGTTTCATTACAGTTGATAGCAATGGCTGCATAGAGATATGTGCCTTTCCCTATGAGTTAGATCTGGCCTTGGATCAGGCTAGCCTTCCCCGCTCTTACTGCACCCACCTCATTCACTTTGGATGAGGTTTTGAGGTGGCCCAGATTACATGTGAGGGCACTCCCCTCATGACTATTAGTAGGAGCTCAGTGGCCGGGCAAGAGCCAGTCATTCGGGTTGACTTGTCATCGGATTTTGATATTCCCTCACTGAAGGGAAAGGCAGTGGCGGTTCCCACTGCAGTAGTGTCAGTGACAGAGTTTGTGCACCTCATGGTTCCCTGTGCTACCCTAGTTTGGCCTAGGACCCACTCATCAGCACCTTTCAAGGGGAAGGCTCCCCTGATCCCAGGGATTGTCTCCCCTGCTTTTGAGGTTGGGTTTAGTTCTTACACTGCTCGCCCCACCAAAACTGAAAGGAGGAACAAGAACTGCATGATAAAGTGGTACCACACCCACATCGTTAGGGAGATGGAGGCAACTACATGGTCTGTTGTTGAGGAGTTGCCCACTTTAGTTTCCCCAGGTTACAAATCTCTCTTTGGAGTGCGGCGGAGAGGATGCTAGGAGGATCTGCTTCACCTCCACGGTTTAGTTTTTGACCACCGGTTAGTGGGAGGAGGAGGCATATGCGGCCTCCGTTTGTATGTTAGGTTGGAGCTTATAGACAATCGAGTTGGGCTCAATTTGATTTGAGATCATTCCCACATGGGAAGCATCTTAGGGAGAGGGTGAGAGAGGCGGAGGTTTAGTCAAAAGTTAGCGGCCTTTGCACTCATTGATTTTCCTGATCGGTGCGTTGCCCGTGTTGATCATCTGGGTATCTTTCATGGGGACTACCCATCATAGAGAGAGCTCTATTGAGAGTTAGTGGTGTCTCCACCACACTCTACCCCCATCATCTCGATCCATGTTTGGCATCTCCAATTTTGCTAAAGGCCATGAAGGCCACATCGGGAGAGATCCCATCCATCACCCTATGGAGAGGTCAGCTCTCTCGACCTCTACCAGTAGTGGTGAAGAAGGAATGGCGACCTCGAATGGTCATCCCTTCACCACCACCACCGCAGCGGGACATAGAGATGATTGTAGTAGTTGCCGAGGAAGAGGTTGACAGCTCAATTGCACATATGATGATAGAGCCTCCTAGTGTCACCCATGCAAATTGATAGCGGTCAGGAGCACATTTCTTCCAGCAAGTATAGCCCTCATAAGGTTGATTCTCCAGTAGCAGGGGAGGTCGGTGCCTCACAGTACATGATAGTGATCCCACCACCGGTCAGCCAAAGTCATTTATGCCAGTTCCGATAGATCATTCTCTAGATGATATAGTGGCTCATTATTTCATGGAGAAGAAAGAGATCCTAAGACATGACTGGTATGATGAGGAGAATGTCAGCTTTGATCCCAATGAAGATGATTTGTTGGGAGACTCAGTAGGGGTTTGCATGATAGATACTAGAGGATTCGTCCTTAGAGAGGAGCAGACTATGGAAGGTGATGAGGCAGAGCACAAAGACACAACCCACTCGACCCAACACCTCCTAGCACAGATAAAGCAAAAAGATGAAAATATAGATAGGATGGAGAAGAAGCTTGAAGATCTATTAGCAGCTATCTTAGCATTGTAGAACCAAGCTTCGACAGTTCATCCTACCATAGTTGAGATTAGTCAGCCAGAGTTTGTGCATGTCTTGGACCTAGACAAGACTTTACCTCTAGTAGAGCAAGGTAACACTAGCATGTATAGGAAGGTAGTGGCTAGTACCACCATACAAGAAAAAGATATCAAGAGCATGGTTGAGCAGCAGGTGAAGGAAGCATTGGCTCAAGGCCGAGGAGGATCATCAATTCCAAAGGGTAGACCCTACTAGAGGAATTTAATGCAATCCAATATCCTACGGGTTTCATGCATCATTCTTTCAAGTTTTGATGGTGGAACGAGGCGCACATTGCATTTGATGTAGTTATTGCAACATTGGTGGCAGTGACACTTTACTCTTCCGTCTCTTCGCCAGTAGCTTAGTGGGTATAGCATTTGACTGGTATGCTGAACTTTTCCAATAGTTCAGTGAAGCCTTTTGCTGAGTTGGAGCAACTCTTTATCAAGAGGTTTGTTAGAGCTCAACAAAGCATCACTGTTGGCGATCTCATTTTGGCTTAAGAAAATCCTGGTGAGTCCCTTGCTGATTACATTCTCAGATGGCATAATTTAAGTATGAAATGCGAACCACAGCTATCTGAATAACATGCCATCAAAATTCTACTTATGAATATCCATGGCCTGGTCACCTCATGCTCAAAGGTTTCACCATCAAAACCTTTGAGAAATTAATCAATAAGGTAGCTAGCTTGCAAGGAAAAGCTAAACAATTACCTTTTCCATATCTACCAATAAAGTCAAAGCTATAGAAGGTATATGAGAAGAAACTTGGGGCAGTGATTGTAGTGAGTAAGGGGAAATAGCCAGCTAAAGAGCAGTTTGAGAGACCTTATGCTCCACAGCCGTTGCTTCCACCTCCTCTACCACCACCAAGGTAGCTATACTGGCCACCATGGTAGCCTCCATGGCCTACACTGCCTCCTCTTTAGTCACATCATCAACAATAATGGTACACATACCCGTCGCCAGGTAGCTATGGTCCACCTACTCTTTTGGATAAACTTAACAAGACTTATTCATTTAAGAGGGAGGTAATCAAGAAGATCTTTAAGAATCTATTAAAGAAGCCTGATTTTTAGCTACCCTAGCCTAGAAGATCAGAGGAAGTGGGCAAAAACTATGATCCTAACTTTTGTCCCTACCACCGTATGCTAAGTCATGTCTTGGAAGATTGCTTTACATTTAAGGACGGGCTTGAACATAGCTTCAAGACCGGTGCTACAGTCATCTCGAAGGAATACCTTATGGAACAATCATTCAGTTCCATTAGGATAATCCTTGGGGATACTTGTGATCCTTCCAAAACCAAAGAAGGTTGGGATATCTCCTTATCCAAAACCTCTAAAAAACTCATATTAAAGATCAAGAAACTTTCCTTTGGGTGCACAGTTAGCTCAAACCTCCAACATCAAGGAAGGTTTGCAAGTTGTTGAGCAAACTTCAGGAAAGAGCTTCGTAGCGGCGTATGGCCAGGATAGCCAATAGCAAACCACCAACGAGTCGGCCTCAATCCACCGTTGCAGCTACCACATTAGTGACTACAACTACTTTAGCTAGTTCTTCTTCTATAGTAGACATCTTGTATCGGTGGATGAGGGCATCAAATCCCTCACCCCTCTTACTTTACTTGATTTCTACTTTGTACCTCCTATAAAATCTATGAAATTGAAGAATAAAGCTAGCTTGAATTATATATGTCACTTGATGGGTTGTCAATCTATTCTAATAACTCTTCAAGTCTAAATAACAACTATAATAATTTTGATCTTCCTTTCTTTGATTCAAAGTTAGATTTTCCTACTCTGAATGCTATGAGTTTGCCTCTTGAGATAGCCTTGGAATCATCTAATTTTGAGGGTCCCATAGGAGAATCTATAGGTGAGTGCGTGCAGTAGAAACCCATTACCCCTACCACAAGAGATCACCAGTCAACCTCCATTGTGGTAGGTTCTACCTCCCGAGCACCTCAAGATAGAGGAAATAAGTCATTGGTTAGAAGTTGAAAGCCCCTCCACGGGATGCTCCACCCTTGGATATGCTTATGGAGGATTGCCCAAGGTGGACTACAATGTCCTCTCTCACTAAGAAAGTTTCCATCTAAGCTAAGCATATATGATGCCCTTATCTTATCCAAGAGATGAGAATCATTAATCAAGGCTCTCCTTGATCTTGAGATATGCTTAGCTTTGACGTGGTGAGGAAGCACATTATTCTAGAGAAGCTCAGAGGATTACTTTCACAGATGAAGACCTTCTTCTGGGGGACATGGAGCACAACCGTCCCGTCTAAATATAGTTGATATGGGCAGATTCAGACTTGCTAAAGTTCTCATTGATCCAGGTACATCAATTAACATTATGAGTTTAAAGACTCTTGACTGTTTGAGGATCAACATCTCTACACTTTGAGGAGATCGGATGATGTTGAGAGGATTTAATGAACAAGGCAAGAGGGCTTTAGGTTACATAGTGTTACCTTTGGAGATAGGTGGCTGGAAGACTGAAGCCAAGTTTTATATCTTTGATTTGAATACTTCATTCACCACTTTGCTCGGTAGGCTCTGGATACATCAAAATAAGATGATTCTATCCTCCCTCTATCATTGCATTAAGTTTAGGAAAGATGGGATTGAGTGCTATGTCAAAGGAGATGAAAAGCCATTTTCAGCTAGAGAGGTTGAGACATATGAAGATGCGACCTACTATCTTCCTTAAAACACCCTTTCTTGTGAACATGGACAAAACACAAATGCAAAAGAAAAAGAAAATAAAGAAAAAAGAAAAAAAAAGAAAGAGAAAAGAAAATGAAAATCCAAGTGAACAAGAAAGGGAAATTGAAGAAGAAATAGAGCCGCATATCACATTCCACCCACAGTTCATTCCATCATATGGACATGTGGGTAGGATGACTCAACCTCCACCAGGCAAAGGCAGAGCTAGAAATAAAGGCAATTCCAGAGGTGGAAGATCCCCTGATTGGCCATCTGCCAATAGGGGTTATGTTCCAGTTCATAGGAGTACCCTTACTATTCACATAGACTTGGAATCCAGTTCGGAGGATGAGTCCAATGTGATTAGCATACCAACTAACCCCTCTCAGCGGGTTTCATTGGAGGTGACACTCGAGCCAAACAACGATGAAGATCGGGCCTCCAGACAAAGCAAAGTATTCAAATAAGATGTATGTAAAACTATCAGGTAGTAATTAGGAACCTTAGCTCTAACCTCACTTTCATCTCAAAAGTTGAAGGTTTAGTAGTTAAGGAAGCCCCTAAGTCTTCCAAAGATATGAAGCCGAAGAGATTCTTTTTGGGATCATCCTCCTCAAGTCCTGAAGTTGATGTAGAACTTGAGGAGAATTCATACAAAGAATTAATGGAATTATTGTTTGACTTTTACTGGGTTGTGTTCATAATCTTATACATAAAGGTTTAGTTCCTCATATATGGTCCAGGCACAGGTCAGAATATTTTGAGAAGCTATGGAATAATACAGGCATAGAAGCACAATCAAGGTCAGGACTAGGATTCGGTACAATAGGTCCAGTCGATGATGACTATTACTGCTTAGTTTTTATCAATCATTTATAGTATGATATGTTATTTTCACACAATACTAAATCTTATGAGAATGTGTGCTTAGAAATCTCAGATGATCCAGATGATCTCCAAATCAAAGATGCACCGCCAGAATTTGAAGAGGAGATTCATTCAATAATGGACAAGCTTAAAGAAATCAACCTCGAGATGGAAGAAAATCCACGCTCAACATACATCAGTTCATTGCTGAATGAAGAAGAAACCAATGACTTAGTTAGGCTATTGCGAGTTTAAGGATTGCATGGAGTTATGAAGAGATGCCCATTATCTCCATGTAGCGTCCATCTAGCAATAGATCCTTGTGCTAACCTATCAAGCAAGCTCCTAGATGCATCGATTAGAAATTGAACAAGGTCATTTCAAGTCAAGATTGATCTTTGGTTTCATCAGGGAAGAAAAATATCCTAGTTGTGTTATCAGTTAAGAAGAAGAATGGCCAAATTCACATATGTCAATTTAGGACTTAAATAAGGCATGTCCTAAGGATGAGTTTCCTATTCCTATACTAAGATTAATGGTGGACATTGCCTCATCTCATGCTTTTTCATGGATGGGTCATCTATAACCAAATCAAGATGGCCCCGAGGATGAAAGAAACACTACTTTTTTGAACCCGATTGAAATCTATTATTATAGGGTCATGCCTTTTTTAAAATCTGGTGCTACATACCAATGGGCCATGACTCAGATCTTCAACGAACTCATCCATCAATAGGTTGAGTGCTACGTTGATGATCTAGTAGTCAGAGAAGAGAAAAGGAAGACCATCTTTGACTTGAGAGTAGTTTTGAGCGGTTAAGATAATATAACCTCAAAATGAATCCACGAAGTGTGCATTGAGTAGCTTCAGGAAAATTCCTTGGGTTTGTTGTCCGACACCAGGGAATAGAAATAGATCCAAAAAAGATCAAAGCTATCTTAGAAATGCTACTCCTTAAGAGTTTAACTCATCTCAAATCTTTCCAAGGATGGTTGGCCTATCTAAGATGCTTTATTTCCTACCTATCAAGGAGATGCAAGCCATTCTCAACACTTGTCAAAAAGGATGCCAAGTTCAAGTGGGATGATAAGTGCCAATATGCCTTCGAAGATATCAAGCAGTATTTGGTGAAGTCGCCAGTTCTAACAGCCTCTATGTCGGGCAGGCCACACATCCTCTACACCGCTGCATTGGATGACTCCCTCGGTGCTTTATTGGCCCAAGCCAATGATGAAGGGAAGGAGAGTGCTCTCTACTACCTCAGTCATTATTTGATTCCTGTAGAAGTAAACTATCCACCTATTGAGAAACATTACCTAGCTTTGATCTTTGCATCTCAAAATCTATGACACTATATGCTTTCTCATAAGGTGAACTTGATTTCCAAAACCAATCCACTGCAGTACCTCATGATACAACCAATGCTATCCAGATGTTTGGCATGATGGTCCATGATTCTCTCGTAGTTTGATATCACATTCATACCCCTCCATGCGGTGAAAGGTCAAGCACTAGCGGATTACTTAGCAGCTCACCCACTTCCTGTTGATTCTCTGCTTAGTGACGATCTCCCTGATGAAAAAATCATGAACTTAAGGCAGGTTGACAACCGTTGATGGGTGATGTATTTTGATGGTGCAGCTTCTTTTCATAAAGGGGAAGCACCACAATCTACTCTTCTAGGAAAGCGGGGGTAGAATATCTTAACTCCAGACCGATGTGATGAGATTCTCATACTATCTTTCCAATCCACCAACATTGAAGCAGTATGAGGCTTTGATTCTTGTAGAGTTAGCTATCATAGTGTGTAAAACATCAATATCTATGGGGATTCTCGGTTGGTCATCAACCATATTTGGTCCTACAAGGTTCAAACCCAAGCTTCATCATTACCACAAGTATACATGAAAATTGTTGGCCCAAATCCACAAGTCACCATCTACAAGGTTCCTGAGAGCGATGCTTGCTTTGGCCAAACTTACCTAGGAATTGGCATGTCTGGAAGATGAATCCATTCCAATAAGGGTCCAAAATAGACAAGTCCTATCCCTTATTGATGCTGAACTCATCAAGAGACTATCTCTTGAAGGGGAGGTTGCCATTGCCTATAAAGATAAGGAGCTGAATTAGAGGCAACCATTTATAGACAATTTGAACACCGATAAACTACCTTAAGAAAAGTCATAAGCCCATCAGGTGAAATAAAGAGCTCTCTCTTATGCTCTCGGTGATGGCACCCTGTACCGACGATCTTTTGACCAAATATGGTTACATTATTTAGATAAACACAAAGTTTGTGGTATTGTAACTGAGGTACATTAAGGTCTTCATGGAGGACATCAATCCGGTTTGAAGATGAAGATGAAGATCAAGAGACTAGGATACTACTAGCCTTCGATGATTACAGATTGCATGGATGTAGCTAGGAGATGCCATCAGTATCTGATACACGGTGTGGCCCTACATCAACCACCCAATATTCTACACCCTACACTAGCCTCTTGTCCATTCGAGTGTTGGGGTACCTATATTGTGAGTCTGATCGATCCTCCTTTTTCCAAGGGTCATCGGTTCATTCTAGCTGCCACTGACTACTTTTCCAAGTGGGTGGAGGCAATCCCACTCAGAGAGGTCACAACTTAGCATGTGCTTCAATTTTTCAGGAACCATATTGTATATAGGTTCGGGGTGCCTTGATGAATTATATTCGATAATGGTATTGCATTCAAAGCACCAAGATCAACTTCTAAAAGACATATAGATTGGAGATACTCCACCATCTACTCCCCCAAAGCAAATGGTTTAGCGGAAGCATTCAACAAAACTCTCATCCAAATACTAAAGAAGACTCTTGATGATAACAAGCGACAGTGGAATGAATAGTTGGTTGAGGCCTTGTGGGCTTACCACACCACATACCGAATTCCAACTCAATCTATCCCATTTTTCTTAGTGTATGGGTCTGAAGCCATTCTACCTTTAGAAGTTCAACTCCCATTACTAAGGATAGCATTGGGTAGCAAGATCACTATAGAGCATAATGCAAAGTTGTGGTTAGAAGAGCTTGAAGGTTTGGAGGAGAGTCACCTACGGGCGTGCAAGATCCTCGAGTTGTACAAGTCCAAAATAATTCAAGCTCAAACAAGCTGGTCCACTTAGGTCTTTCCAAGTAGGAGAACTTGTGTTAGTCCTAAGGAGACCAATTATTGCTCGTCGAAAGATGGGAGGCAAGTTTGAACCCACTTGGGAAGGCCTCTATATCATAGAGAAGGCCAACCAAGGAGGATCTTATTAACTTATTAACTGTAAAGGGGAACACTCGATGCTTCCAATTAATGGGCTCTATTTGAAGAAATATTACCCATAAAAATCATATTTGAAAATAATTCTATGTAATCAACAAAAAAAATTTGATTCCATTTCACCAAAATTTTCTCTTATTTCAAAGCATTGTTCACTTGTCTTGCGAATCTGCCATGACGTGTTTAGGACAGGTGTAAAAGTCCCCCAATGACATCCTATCCCTCTTTCACAACACAAACACAATCAAACATAATCTCTCGGTGCTATTAGAATAGGTGTGAGAGAACCCAAGAGGCATCCTATTTTGATTAGCATAATTAAATTAGGTGTAAGAGAACCCGAGCGACATCCTTTCTTAATAGGAATCTCATTTGCCACCCGTGGCACCATTTCATCAAAATCCCCAGTGTTTTTAAGGTAGGTGCAAGAGAACCTAAGCGACATCCTTTTCCCTTTAACATAAGGACAAAAAAACAAACTCATATCTTTTATTTTGGGCTACTTTAATATGGGAGCAAGCCCCTGTGGCACTCACTCATTAGCTGCTCTAGGTCGGGTCTACATGTTGCCTTACTAGCATGTCACTCCAGTGGTCATTTGTTTGGAAGATGCGAGTCTCCACGATTTCTTTCTAACTTGACCATTACAAACCAACGAGCGCCTTGTTAGTATGGTAGACTAAACTGCCCAACTAGTAAACTACTTCATGTTGATTTTGTTTAAGAAGATGTGAGTCTCTGAGCTTTCTTCTTGAATTAATCATCATGATCTAACTAGGATGAGTATATTTGAGGTTTAGGATAAGTCCCCTAGAGGCTCCTTTCCTCTTGACTACTTTTGAATCGATATGAGTCCTCCAACGGCATTCACTCAGTAGCCCTAGGTCGGATCAAAGAAGAGACTATCACAATCATATGCTATATAGGAAGATGTCCCGAGCTTTCTTCTAGGTTGATTTTTGCAAACTGATGGGCACCTTAGGTTGGTTGATGTTCGCTATGCTGACAGTGACTCACCCGGTGGATACACCACTCTTGGTAGATGTGAGTCCCTGTGCTTTCTCCTTGAGTTGGCCACCGAATACCTATTTGATATATAACTAGTCATGTCATCTTCTCCACAGTTTTGGATTAAGCCCTTAGCAGCCCCTCTCCCTGCAAGCATTCTATTTAGATCACATCCTTTGCAACCCCATTTAGACACTACTTAGGTTACTCTTAGATTGAACAGTCCCCGTTTCCTAGTAGCCACCCCTGTGGTTAGAGAATTTATTTAGCGAAAGCACATATTCTCCCTTGGTTCAGTAAATTG